>JAZGTL010000003.1:10917500-11517500 GCA_037349345.1 Oemleria cerasiformis | reverse complement strand
CTGGGATTACTCAAACGGGACTCTAAATAAACTCCTATGGCCTCAAAACTGCCAAAATCCGATCCGAAATGTCCCAAAACCCTAGCCACGCGTCACTGTGACCCCGAAATTGGTTCCACCCGCCGCCACAAGCCGATAGAAAGCCAGAATACGCACCATGCACCGGCCATGGGCCCTCACGTGTCGCCACATGCCTGCACTGTTCACGGCAGTATATTTCGTCAACCCTGACGGAATATTCCGTCAAACCTGATAGAATCTCCTAACGAAATAGGCATATTTCGTCAACCCTGATGGCGTTAGGGTTCCATCAAACACCGTTAACCTTTGATAGAATATGATAACACTATCAGCATATTTTGTCAAACCCTTGATGGTGTCAGTTGACTCAACGGTCAACTGACGGCTAACGTCGGCCATCGCAGGCCGAACCAGTCGCCGGAGACGATGACAGGACCGCCGCAGTCGCCGCAGTCACCGTCGTTGCCGGTGGTCGAAATCTGGATTCCTTCATCTGAGAAGACGAGTGCACCGCCGTCCGCCGCCATCCGCCGTCTTCCGCCGTCACCGGAAAACTCCATTTCCGGCCGACCTTGAGTTTTTCCTAACTTCTTCAAATCTCAACCATTTTTCACGAATTTTACTTCTAAATCTATCTACTCGAATCCAGGAATTCAAAAATGACCTCAAAACACTAAACCCGTACCTGTGCTGGCTGGAAAATCAACCGAAACTTCCGATTTTTCTTTTCCTCGGTCCGACGTCTCCCGTGGGTGTCTCCTCCGATGGTTGGTACGGCTGTGATCGTGGGAAGGTGGAGATTTCGATTTTTGAAACCAAAATGGGAGACTTGGCCTTGAATCAAAGTTTAAATTTTGGGTTTTTGGTGTTTTGTGTCG
This sequence comes from Oemleria cerasiformis, assembly GCA_037349345.1. NCBI lineage: Eukaryota > Viridiplantae > Streptophyta > Magnoliopsida > Rosales > Rosaceae > Oemleria > Oemleria cerasiformis. The sequence goes on along the minus strand of JAZGTL010000003.1, from coordinate 11,516,601 downwards.
CACAGGTTCGAGGGTCGGGGGAAGGGGCGGGGGGAGGAAATGGGTGGTCCAGAAAGAGTGAAAAAATGAAGATGACGATCAGATCAAAGTGTTTTGGGTGTTAAAAAAATATCTACCCCTACCAAATTACCAAAATGCCCCTGAAAATCTAGGCATGCATCTTTCACACATGAACTCTGTTTTTCGCGTGCCGCCCGTGTACGAACTCGTGAGTTCGAGACCTACGCAACGATATCCGAAACACAACTAAAAGTGTCTCGAAACAAAAATTGACTTTCACGCCCCTTAACAACCAAGGGTAAATTCTTCTTTTTGCAAAATAATTTACAAAAATTCAATAATTAAATTTCCGGATCATTACACCAGCTCATCACGAGAGTGCGAAGGAACACTGAAGTAAGAACAGAGACGAGTGATGAGGCACGGTAAGCCGAGGGAACCACCACTAGATTTGGACAACACATGAGTCGTCATGTGCCAAGTAAAAGGAACAAGAAGCCTATCAGACATGGCAACAACTACTCTGCACATGAACAGTGTTGGATTGGCATTGTTGGTAGTCGGGAAGATGTTGTGGCAAAGAAAATTGCAGATGGAACGATGAAGGAGAGACAGAAAAGCGTTGCTAGGCTTTTGACCAGACCCAAGAGGCATAGCGGGATTAGAATATGCTAGAGACTTATAGACCTAAAATGTCACATAAGTCATTTTCTTAGTGAAAGATTCAACCACTTCAGCCGCAGAAGAAGAAGGGTCAAGGTCAACAACTACACTGATTGATTCAACAGTGAAAAGGACTGCCACACCAAGAACAACCACTCTAGTACCAAGAACATGTAACATAACAGAGAGAGATTGTAAGACTCTTGAGTTGAGCCAAGAACATGAATAACATACTGATCGACTATGTCCATCAACTGAAGATCATCACGAAGTGGACAATCGTCAAACACAAAGTTGCATTCAGACACAACCGGGTGTTGAGTAAGAGACTGAGAAGATGACATAATGATGAAAACAAAAGAGAGACGAGAAGATAAAGGAAAAAAAACAAGAGACACGGTGAAAGAAAACTGAAAAGACTCGAAAAACTAAAGCAAAATAAATAGAAGAAAGAGTTGTGATGGAATGGGGGGCAGCAACGGTTAGAAAGTAAATGCTAGAATTAGTCGTGAGATGAAAAGTGGGAAAAGAAACAACACCAATACCAAGACAAACCACTAATTACACAATCTCAAAACAAATTCCAACAAGTAACAAAAGTGAACCAGGCAGAAAAACAAAACACAACACCCGTGAGACAATGACTACTTACTAACAGAGAAAAAGCTATTGGAAATTGATCATGTTACCAGTCAGATCAGAAGAAATAAAAACAAAAGAAAAGAGACAGAGGAAGAAAAGAAGTCCAATCATGTAACGACCTGGAAAAATGTAATTATCAATTTTTGTAAATTATTTTGTAAAAGGACGATTTTACCCTTGGTCGGGTAAGAGCGTGGAACTCAAGTTTTGTTTCGAAACATATTAGGAGGTGTTTTGGCTACCGTTACGTAGGTCTGGAACTCACGAGTTCGTAGAAAGGAGGCACGCAGAAAACGGAGTTCGTATACGGAAGTTACGGGTCTAGATTGTTCAAGGGCATTTTGGTAATTTTGGCTTGGGAGTAGATATTTGTTTTAACCCAAACTATTATTACATCTTCATTATCACTTCATTTCATCCTCTCTGAACAACACAAACCATCGAACCCGTGAGACACAAAAACACCCAAAACCCATAAAAGCCAACTTGGATTCAAGGCTTAAACTTCCATTTTTGTTCCACTAATCGGATTCTACTCCTTCCCACGAGCACAACCGTACCAACCATCGAATGAGAGGACTACGGGGGAAGCCGAACCGAGTATAGGAAGATTCGAACCTTTCAATCGATTTTTCGGCTAAACCAGGTACGGGTTTGATGTTTTGAGGTCATATTTGGATTCCTTAGTTTAAGTAGATAGATTTAAACATAAAATTTGTGAAAAATGGTTGAGTTTTGAAGAAGTTAGAAAAGCTTGGAATTCGGCCAGAAATAGGGGATTCCGGCGAACCAGACGGCGGCGACGACGGTGGTCCGGTCATCTCTCCGGCTAGACTCCAGCGGCGGCACGGTGGTTCGGTCGTCTTTTCTGGCGAGTTATCGACGACCAATCAGGTCGGGTCGGGTTGGACCAGGTCAGATTGGGTCAGGTCAGGTTGGATTGGGTCTGGTCAAGTGAATCAGTCGGGTCGAGTGAACCGATCGGGTTAAGTGAACCGCTCGGGTTGAGTTGGACCGAGTCAGGCCGAGTTAGGTCGGGTTGGACCGGTCCAGGCGCGTAAGTCACTGTAGCAGCGCATAGAGACGCGTGGGCGCATGTTTTGACCTCCGGTGGCGCGTAGAGGCGCGTGGGCCAAGTCTGAGGTCACGGCGTCGCGTGTTGACTAGTTTTCGACGTTCTGGATCTGTTTCTACAGGTTTTGGGTTGATCAGATGTTGTTTAGAGGTAGTTTTAGGCGTCTGAAGTTGCTACGTTTACTAGAACAGCATAGGTAGACCTCCCGGGGTTTAGGGAGTTGTTATATGAGAGTCTTATTACTAGCCGGTAATCCCGATTTTTGTTATTGACAGACAATATTGTTCCGGGAACCTCGGAGGAACGAGAAATGTCATGGTTTTTGGACTCGGTTTTGATATCGTTTTGACGTGGTAATTATTGAGTCCATGATTGGGTTTCAACCCGTATGAATGAGTTTATCGGTTTTGGCCATATTTGAGGAGGGCCAGGATCCGGGGTCAGGATCCGCTGTTGGCGGTGAACCTGGTGAACCTCCAAGACAAACATCGATTCGAGTAGGGCCAGGATCACGGGCCAGTATCCGCTGTTGGCGGTGAACCCGATGAACCCCCAGTATAAACACCAATTTGAGGAGGACCATGATCTGGGGCTAGGATCTGCTGTTGGCGGTGAACCTCCAATATAAAAGGTGAAGGTAGTACAGGCCTAGCACAACTCAAGGGATACCCTAGTGGCTAGTGGTTATGTCGGGAATATTGGATTTGATATTTGATGTGTCCAGATCGGAATAAATGATTTTAAACTCCTTTGAGGTTGATTTGCAAACCAAACTGTGGACCACGATATGTTTTCATAATACGGATTTTGTGTGGATCCAATTAAGTGGTTTTAAAGAGAAATGGAATTCCGGTGATTTTCAGATGATGTTTTTATATCATGAACTGTTTTATTTGATGCATGCATGGTTTTATTCGTGGAGGGGGAAAAGGTAAGATTTCCTTGGAAAATGATTTTTAAATGATTATTTTTGTCCACTCACAACTTTTGTGTTTAAAACCCCTCCAGGCTGTCGAGTTGACGCGAACATTTCTTACGAGGCGGAGACATTAGTTTTTCGGCTGCGAGTGTAGTTAAACTTGAGTAGGATATCTAAATTGTACCATTTATCCTACCTAGATGCTCTGATATTATATTTTGGTTGGATGGTCATTTATTGTTGGAATTGTTGAATTCTTTGAATCCCTTGTCTGACAGGTGAAAGTAAAATTATATTATATTTGTAAAGATTGAAGGGTATTTTGGGAACCTTTTCCTTAGGTTGTCAGACGGGATCAGGGTTCTTCCCGGGTTTCGAGGGGAAATTCGGGACGGGTCCTGACAATTGGTATCAGAGCACCAGGTTAAATTCTTGTAGACCGTACACCTAGTGTACAAGTGAAATTTTGGTATTAATGATTTATAGCTTCTTTTCAGCGTAATGGTGGAGATGCCCAATAACCTGCAGTGGAGCCTAATTTGAGGCAAACACTAGAACAGCTGGGTCAAACTTTAGCTTCTGTACTCCATGATAGGGCTTCTAATGAGGTTTCTGCTATTGAGAGAGCCCAAAGACTGAGGGCGACGATATTTATGGGCAAGTCTAGCCCGGATGATGCTGGGGAGTGGATTACTCGCATGGAACGGGTGTTCTTGATCATGAGATGTCCTCCAGGGTACAGGGTGTTGTTGGCCACATTTTTGCTAGGTGGTTCTGCTTACCACTGGTGGCACTCTTTGGAGGTGTCAGGCTGGGGTGTCCATACACTTACTTGGGAGGCTTTCCGGGAGCACTTCCTTGAGAAATTTTACCCTCGCTCACACTGGAATGTTACGAAGGCCGAGTTCTTGCATTTACAGCAAGGAGACATGATTATGGCCCAGTACGAGCAGAGATTTATAGCGCTGAGTCGCTTTGCACTCACTTTGGTGGCAACCGAGAGGGACAAGTGCCACAGATTTGAAGGTGGACTAAGGGGTGAGATTCGGTCAGCAGTTACGTCTATGGCTCACACTTCCTTGAGGACTTTGCCTGATGTTGCAGCCCGAGTAGAGTTGAGTTTGGGTTTACCAGTCCCGCAACAGTACAGTGGTTCCAGGCGACGTCGGGATCACTGGACTGTTGGAACCTCTAGTCAGGGACCATCCAAGAGAGGTAGTCATAGTTCTGGATCTTATGGAATTGCGAGATCCGGGTCAGGTAGTGGCGGAGCTGGCCAGGCACATCAATCAGGTGCTCAGTCTAGCGGTGCCTCAGTGCAGTCAACCGGAAGACATGGTGGCAGATTTGCTGGCCCCAGTTGTTATTTTTTTGGGGAGACTGGTCACATCCAGTGATTCTGTCCACATCGTCGTCCGGGCAATAGTTCCTTGGGTCGTGTTGCTTATGTTTTGATAGATCCCGGGGTGACTCATTCTTTTATTTCTCGAGGTTTTACATTGTTTGCTGATAGAGATTTGTCCCTGATTGGTTGGGACTTGGGTATTAGTACTCCTACCAGAGATATGTTAGTGACAAACCTCGTGATTCGCATTTTTCCGGTGATGGTTGAAGGCCATGGGTTGGAGGCAGATTTAATCCCCTTAGATATTTTTGAGTTTGATGTGATTCTGGGGATGGATTGGTTGACCATGCACCATGCCTTTATAGATTGTTATGACAAGATAGTGGTTTTCCGGGGTCCAGGTTTTCTGGAACTTACATTTCGGGGAGATCATAGGGTACTACCCTTTGGAGTGATATCGGCATTGACCGTTGAGAAATTGTTGAGAAAAGGTTGTGACGGGTACTTGGCTCATGTGTTTGATACTCGTGGTACTCCGATGAGAGTAGAGGACATTTCTGTGGTGAGTGAGTTCTCTTAAGTGTTTCCAGAGGATCTTCCAGGATTGCCACCTCATCGGGAGATTGAGTTCACCATAGAGCTTCTACCAGGTACTCAACCTATCTCACTGGCACCGTACAGAATGGCACCGGAAGAATTGCGAGAGTTGAAGACTCAGTTGCAGGACTTGGTGAATATGGGATTTATTCGCCCAAGTGTTTCACCCTGAGGTGCGCTGGTATTATTTGTGAGGAATAAGGATGGTGGTCTGAGATTGTGTATCGACTACCGGCAGTTAAATAGAATGATGGTGTGGAATAAGTATCCTCTGCCAAGGATTGACGATTTATTTGAGCAACTGAAGGGGGCAAAATATTTTTCAAAAATTGACCTTCGATCCAGGTACCATCAGTTGAGGATCCATGAAGAGGATGTTTAGAAAACAGCTTTCAGGACTCGTTATGGTCATTATGAGTTCATGGTGATGCCCTTCGGGTTGACTAATGCCCCGACATCGTTTATGGACTTGATGAACAGAGTATTCCGAAAGTATTAGGATCGATTTGTAATTGTGTTCATTGACGATATCTTGGTGTATTCAAGGAGTGCCAATGCACATGAGATGCACTTAAGGTTGCTGTTGAATATGCTTAGGAAAAAGTAATTGTTTGCCAAGTTCAATAAATGCCAGTTTTGGTTGATCGAGGTGGGATTCTTGGGTCATGTGATTTCGGCTGAAGGTATCAGCGTGGATTGCCAAAAAGTTGAGGCAGTGGCAAACTGGGAGCAACCGAGGACAGTGACAGAGGTGAGAAGTTTTCTGGGCTTAACTGGATATTATCGGCGGTTCGTATAAGGATTTTCTACGATAGCAGGCCCGTTGACTCGGTTGACTAGGAAAGGAGTCAAGTTTGACTGGGATGTTGACTGTGAGCAGAGCTTTCAGGAGCTAAAGAGGTGGTTGACTTCTGCTCCAGTATTAGCCCTTCTGGATGGTAACGGGGGATTCAAGGTATATAGTAATGCATCATTGCGGGGTATAGGCTGTATTCTGATGCAGCATGGGAAAGTGATAGCGTATGCTTCCAGACAACTTAAACCCCATAAGCTGAATTACCCCACACATGATTTGGAGTTAGCTGCAGTGGTGCATGCACTGAAAATCTGGCGACATTATTTGTATGGGGAGACGTGTCGAATCTTCACCGACCATCAAAGTTTAAAATACTTATTCACTCAGTAGGACCAGAATCTGAGGCAGAGAAGGTGGCTTGAGTTAATAAAAGATTATTGTTTGTACTATTGAGTACCATCCAGGGAAAGCCAATGTTGTGGCCGATGCCTTAAGCAGGTAGTCCACGGGTTCTTTGGCCCATTTGCATACAGTCTACCTACCATTGCTGGTAGAGTTCCGGAGAGTGGGGATTGTGTTAGAAATGGATAGCCAGAGGGCTTTGTTGGCTAGTTGCCATGTGAGGCATGTTCTGATTGATCGGATTATTGAGGCTCAACTCTAAGATCCTACATTGTGCATTATCAGGATGGAGTTGGAGACTGGAAACAAGCAGGATTATGCGCTTAGGGATGATGGAGCCTTGGTTAAGGATGGATGGTTTTGCGTACCGAATGAGCTAGAGCTTAAGAGGGAAATTCTAGATGTGGCTCATAGTTCAGCTTACGCTATGCATCCAGGACGTACCAAGATGTATCATACCCTAAGGGTATATTGGTGGACTAGGATGAAAAGGGAAATTGCTGAGTTTGTGAGTAGATGCCCGACATGTCAGCAAGTGAAAGCGGAGAGGCAGAAACCCTATGGGACACTGCAACCATTACCTATCCCGGAATGGAAGTGGGATCACATTACAATGGACTTTGTGTATAAACTCCCAAGGACACATAAGGGATATGATGGAATATGGGTAATTGTTGATAGACTCACGAAGTCGGCACATTTCTTACCAGTGCGGGAAGATTTCCGGATGAGCAAGTATGCCAAATTGTTCGTGGATGAGATCATACGGCTACATGGGACTCCAGAGTCAATTGTTTCGGACAAGGATCCGAGGTTTACCTCCAGATTTTGGCGGAGTTTTCAGAAGGCTTTTGGCACTACATTGCACTTCAGTACAACTTTTCATTCTCAGACGGTTGGTCAGTTTGAGAGGACAATCCAGGTTTTGGAGGATATGATGAGAGCTTGTGTACTGCAGTTTAAAGGGAACTGGGATTCACACCTGGCTCTGATGGAATTTGCCTACAATAACAGTTATCAGTCGAGTATTGGGATGTCTCCTTTCGAGGCACTGTATGGGAGGCAGTGCTGGACACCGTTGTGTTGGAATGAAGTGAGTGAAAGGAGACTGTTAACACCAGAGTTGGTGGATACGACTGAGGAAAAGACAAGAATCATCAGAGAAAGGTTGAAGACAGCCCAGGATCGCCAGAAGAGCTATGCAGACCGCCGAACCAGAGACCTTGAGTTTGAGGTAGGTGACTGGGTGTTCTTGAAATTATCTCCCTAGAAGGGAGTAGTACGTTTTGGTAGACGAGGAAAACTGAGTCCTCGCTACATTGGGCCGTATGAGATTGTGGAGAGGATAGGAGCGGTGGCATATAGACTTGCTTTACCCTCATAATTATCCAGAGTTCATGATGTCTTCCATGTATCTTTCCTCCGAAAATATTTATTTGATGAGTTTCATGTGTTGGAAGAGCAACCACTTGAGCTGAAAGACGATTTGACCTTTGAGGAGCAACCGGTGTAAATTCTGGATTGGAAGGAGAAGGTACTGCGCAGAAAGAATATTCCTCTAGTTAAAGTGTTGTGGAGGAATCATAACATGGAGGAAGCCACGTGGGAAACTGAGGCTTTAATGCGGGCACAATATCCTCATTTGTTCCTATGATAGAAATGAATTTCGAGGACGAAATTTCTTAAGGGGGATGGATTGTAACGACCTGGAAAAATGTAATTATCAATTTTTGTACATTATTTTGTAAAAGGACGATTTTACCCTTTGTCGGGTAAGGGAGTGGAACTCAAGTTTTGTTTCGAAACATATTAGGAGGTGTTTCGGCTACCGTTGCGTAGGTCTCGAACTCACGAGTTCGTAGACAAGCGGCGCACGGAAAACGGAGTTCATATACGAAAGTTATAGGTCTAAATTATTCAAGGGCATTTTGGTAATTTTGGCTTGGTAGTAGATATTTGTTTTAACCCAAACTATTATTAGATCTTCATTATCACTTCATTTCATCCTCTCTAAACAACACAACCCATCGAACCCATGAGACACAAAAACACCCAAAACCCATAAAAGTCAACTTGGATTCAAGGCTTAAACTTCCATTTTTGTTCCACTAATCGGATTCTACTCCTTCCCAAGAGCACAACCATACCAACCATCGAAGGAGAGGACTACGGGGGAAGCCGAACCGAGTATAGGAAGATTCGAACCTTCCGATCGATTTTTCGGCTAAAACAGGTACGGGTTTGATGTTTTGAGGTCATATTTGGATTCCTGGGTTTGAGTAGATAGATTCAAACATAAAATTTGTGAAAAATTGTTGAGTTTTGAAGAAGTTAGAAAAGCTTGGAATTCGGCCGGAAATGGGGGATTCCGGCGAACAAGACGGCGGTCCGGTCATCTTCTCTGGCCAGACTCCAGCGGCGGCACGGCGGTCCTGTCGTTTTTCTGACGAGTTACCGATGACCAATTGAGTCGGGTTGGATCGGGTTGAATCGAGTGAATCGGTCGAGTTGAGTTGGACTGGGTCAGGCCGAGTTGGGTCGGGTTGGATCTGTTTAGGCGCATGAGTCACTGTAGAAGGGCGTGGCTGGCGCTTGACGGCGCGTGGCTGGCGCCTGACGGCCCGTGGCGGCATGTGGGCACGTGTCTCGACCTTCCGGTGGCGCGTGGGGCTGAGTCTGAGGTCACGGTGATGCGTGTTGACTAGTTTTTGACGTTTCGGATTTGTTGGTACAGGTTTCGGGTTGATCGAATGTCGTTTGGAGGTAGTTTTGGTAGTCCGAAGTTGCTGCGTTTTCTAGAACAGCATAGGTAGACCTCCCGGGGTTTAGGGAGTTGTTATATAAGAGTCTTATTACTAGCCGGTAATCCCGGTTGTTGTTATTGACAGGTGATATTGTTCCGGGAACCTCGGAGGAACGAACAAGACGGGATTGAGTTTGCCTGGACAGTTGGTGAGTGGACTTTCGGTTTATAAACTGTAATGCATGCATTAATGTATCTTTGTTTACATACTGATATGTATTGTTGCATTGAATTTCCGGAATTTAGAAATGATTGCTGGACACATGTTTTCCAATATTTCAATTAAAGTGTGTTTTGAGAAATGTCATGGTTTTTGGACTCGGTTTTGATATCATTTTGACGTGGTAATTATTGAGTCCATGATTGGGTTTCAACCCGTATGAATGAGTTATATCGGTTTTGGCCATATTTGAGGGGGGCCAGGTTCCGCTGTTGGCGGTGAACCCGGTGAACCTCCAAGATAAACATCGATTTGAGCAGGGCCAGGATCCGAGGCCAGTAGAACCCGATGAACCCCCAGTATAAACACCAATTTGAGGAAGACCAAGATCTGAGGCTAGGATCTGCTGTTGGCGGTGAACGTCCAATATAAAAGGTGAAGGTAGTACAGGCCTAGCACACCTCAAGGGATACCCTGGTGGCTAGTGGTTTGTCGGGAATATTGGATTTGATATTTGATGTGTCCAGATCGGAATAAATGATTTTAAACTCTTTTGAGGTTGATTTGCAAACCAAACTGTGGACCACGATATGTTTTCATGATACGGATTTTGTGTGGGTCTAATTAAGTGGTTTTAAAGAGAAATAGAATTCCGGTGATTTTCAGATGATGTTTTTATATCATGAACTGTTTTATTTGATGCATGCATGGTTTTATTTGTGGAGGGGGAAAAGGTAAGATTTCCTCGGAAAATGATTTTTAAATGTTTATTTTTGTCCACTCACAACTTCTGTGTTTAAAATCCCTCCACGCTGTCAAGTTGACATGGACATTTTTTACGAGGCGGAGGCATTAGTTTTTCGGCTGCGAGTGTAGTTAAACTTGGGTAGGATATCTAAATTGTACTGTCAGGACCCATCCTGAATTTCCCCTCGAAACCCGGGAAGAACCCTGATCCCGTCTAACAACCTAAGGGAAAGTTCCCAAATACCCTTCAATCCTTACAAATTATAATAATAATAAATACTTTCACTTGTCAGACAAAGGATTTAAGCACTCAAAATTCCCGTAAGTAATTACCAACCAAATACAATATAATATCAGAGCGTGTAAGTAGGATAAAGATACAATTTAGATATCCCACTAAAGTACAACTACACAACGCAGCCGAGAGTGCTAATGCCTCTGGCTCGAGATAATGTCCGCGTCAACTCTACTGCCTGAAGGGGGTTTAAACACAAAAGTTGTGAGTGGACAAAAATAATTGTTTATAAAACGTTTTCCAAGGAATATTACCTTTTTCCCCCTCCATTTATAAAACCATGCATGCATCACATAAACAGTTCATGCTATAAAAACATCATCTCTAAATCACCGGAATTTGCATTTCTCTTTTAAAACCACTTAGTAGGACTCACACAAAATCCATATAAGGAAAACACATTGTGATCCACAGTCTAGTTTGAAAATCATCCTCAAAGGAGTTCAAAATCATTTAATTCAACCTAGACACATAATATCTCAAATCCACTGTTCCCGACACATCCACTAGCCACCAGGGTATCCCTTGGGGTGTGCTAGTCCTGTATCACAACTCTCTGTACTACGCATAGACATCCTCGCGACCCGACGGAGCCAAAACTCCACGATGCCAGAGTCGGAGCACTCAACAAACCAACGGAGCAAAACTCTCGACGCTTGTCGGAGAATCAATCACCAATTATATTGGAGGTTTACTGGGTTCACCGCCAACAGCGGATCCTAATCCCATATCCTGGTCCTCCTCAAATGTGTTTATCTTGGAGGTTCACTGGGTTCACCGCTAATAACGGATCCTCGTCCCGGTTCCTAGCCTCCCTCAAATCAATGTTTATCTTGGAGGTTCACCGGGTTCACCGCTAATAACGGATCCTCATCCCGGGTCCTAGCCTCCCTCAAATCAATGTTTATCTTGGAGGTTCACCGGGTTCACCGCTAATAACGGATCCTCGTCCCGGGTCCTAGCCTCCCTCAAAATGACCAAATCCGATAAACTCATACAACTGGGTCAAAACCCAAATCATTGACTCAATTATTTCCACGTCAAAACGATATCAAAACTGAGTCCAAAAACCATGATATTTCTCAAATCACACTTTAACCGAAATAGTGGAAAACATGTGTCTAGTAATCATTTCTAAAATTCAGAAATTCAATGCCACAATACATAACAGTATTTACACAAAGATATTTTGATGCATGCATTTCAGTTCATAAAACAAAAGTCCACTCACAAACCTGTTCAAGCTAGCTCAATCCCGTCTTGTTCGTTCCTCTGAGGTTCCCAGAACAATATCGCCTGTCAAAAACAACAATCGGGATTACCGGCTAGTAATAAGACTCTTATATAACAACTTCCTAAACCTCGGGAAGTCTACCCATGCTGTTTCTAGAAAACACAGCAACTTCGGATGTAACAACCCGGAATTTCAATTATTGGATTTACGTAAATTATTTATGTAAATGACGATTTTACCCTTGTTTGTTAAGGGGCGTGAGAGTCAAATTTTGTTTCAAAACATTTTTGGTGGTGTTTTGGATACCGTTGCGTAGGTCTCGAACTCACGAGTTCGTAGACATGCGGCACGCAGGAAACGGAGTTCGTGGATGAAAGTTACGGGTCTAGATTGTTAGGGGCATTTTGGTAATTTTTGACTTGGGGTAGATATTTTTAACCCCCCCAAATCAGATATTATCTGATCCACCTCATTTCATCTTCATCTTATCATCATCTCACTCTCTCACTCTGTGACAAACACTCCCAACCACCCGAAACCCGTGTGCGAAAACTCACCCAAAACCCATAAATTCCAACTTTTGATTCAAAGCTCCAACTTCCAGTTTTGATCAACTAAACGTATTCTACTCCTTCCCACGATCACAACCGTACCAACCATCGAAGGAGAGAACCACGGAGGAAGCCGAACTGAGTGTAGGAAGTTTCGGATCTTTCGATCGATTTTTCGACTTACACAGGTACGTGTTTGATGTTTTAAGGTCATATTTGGATTCCTGGGTTCGAGTAGATAGATTTAGAAATAAAATTTGTGAAAAATGGTTGAGTTTTGAGGAAGTTACGAAAGCTTGAAGTTTCGGCCGGAAATGGAGGATTCCGGCGGAAACCAGACGGCGGCACCGGCAAACGGTCGTCTTCTCCGGCGAGTCGCCGGTGACCGGTCGGGTCGAGTGAACCGGTCGAGTCGAGTGAACCGATCGGGTCGAGTTAGACCGGGTCAGGCCGAGTTGGACCGGGTTGGACCGGTCCAGGTGCGTGGGTACTATAGCAGGCACGTGACCGGCGCGTGAGGGCGCGTGGTGGCACGTGGACGCGTGTTCCGACCTTCCGTCGGCGCGTGGCGGCACGTGGGGCTGAGTCTGAGGTCATGGTGGCGCGTGACAAGTAGTTTTTGACGTTTCGGACCTGTTGGCGCAGGTTTTGAGTCGATCAGACGTCGTTTAGGGGTTATTTTAGGCGTTTTAAAGTTGCTGCGTTTTCTAGGCCAGCATAGTTAGACTCCTAGGGTTTAGGGGGTTTATATTTAAGGTTCTTATTATTAGCTGGTAATCCCGATTATTAATTTGGACAGGCGATACTGCTCCAGGAACTTCAGGAGAACGTACAGTTCGGGATTGAGCTTGCTTCAACAGGTTTGTGAGTGGACTTTTGGTTTATAAACTATAATGCATGCATAAATGTATCTTTGATTTAAGTACTGTCATGTATGGGTGCAATGAATTTCTGGATTTTAGAAATGATGCTGGACACATGTTTTCCAATATTTCAGTGAAAGTGTGTTTTGAGAAATGGCCTAATTTTGTACTCGATTTTGATATCGTTTTGACGTGGTAACTATTTGAGCATGTGATTTGGGTTTAGACCCATAATTATGATTTTACTGATTTTGGCCATAAAATGATATTTCAAAGAAGTTGGCTTAGGCCGAGAAACAAAGATTTCGAAGTATGGATTTGGTTCACTGGTTCCTGTCCTGATGGTTACTGTTGCTCTGACCGGTGTTGAGGGGTCTTGCTCCGCTGGTTATTGAGGGTTCGGACCTTGGTGTTGAGGGGCCTTGCTCCGCCAGGTTGTGAAGTTGTCTATGCATAGTACAGATAGTACAGAGAGTGGTACAGATTTTAACACATCTCAAGGGATACCCTGGTGTGTTGTGGATATGTCGGGAACAGTGAATTTGAGATATTATGTGTCCAGATTGAACATAGAATTTGAGATATTATGTGTCCAGATTGATTTAAATGATTTTAAACTCTTTTGAAGAGAGTTTTCAAACCAAACTTTGGATCACGATGTATTTTCATTATACAGATTTTATGTGAGTCCAATTAAGTGGTTTTAAAGAGAAATGGGAATTTTTGGTGATCTACATATAATGTTTTGGTATCATAACTTGTTTTATGTTAAGCATGCATGATTTTATAAATGGAGGGGAAGAAAGGTATTTCTTGGAAAACAATTTATAAATGATTATTTTTGTCCACTCACAACTTTTGTGTTTAAACCCCCTTCAGGCAGTTGAGTAGAGTTGACGCGAACACTGATCTCGAGGCAGAGGCATTAGTACTTCGACTGCGCTGTGTAATTATATTTTAGTAGGATATCTAAATTTTACTCTTGATCCTACTTAGACGCTCTGATATTATATTGTATTTGATTGGTCATTAATTACGGGAATTATTGAGTGCTTGAATCCCTTGTCTGACAAGTGGAAGTATTTTTTTTGTTATTATATTTTGTAAGGATTGAAGGGTATTTTGGGAACCTTTTCTTAGGTTGTCAGACGGGATCAGGGTTCTTCCCGGGTTTCGAGGGAAAATTCGGGACGGGTCCTGACATCGGACACCCAAAGCGACCACTAAACGTCGTCCGATCAACCTGAAACCTGTACCAACAGATTCGGAACGTCGAAAACTAGTTACCATGCATCGCCGTGACCTCAGACTCGGCCCCACGCGCCGCCACGTGCCGCTGGAAGGTCGGCACACGCGCCCACGCGCCCTCACGCGCCAGTCACGCGCCTGCCACAATGTTAACGCGCCTGGACTGGTCTAACCCGATCTGGCTCAACCTGACCCGGTCCAACTCAACTCGATCGGTTCACTCAACTCGATCGGTTCAACTCGACCCGATCGGTCACCGGTGACTCGCCGGAGAAGACGACCGGACTGCCGTCGCCGTCGCTAGAGGCTGGTCGGAGAAGATGACCGGACCACCACCTCCGCCGCCGTCTGGTTGGCCGGAATCCCCCATTTCCGGCTGAAACTCCAAGCTTTACAACTTCCTCAAAACTCAATCGTTTTACGCATATTTTACGTCTAAATCTATCTACTCGAACCCAGGAATCCAAATATGACCTTAAAACATCAAACACGGACCTGTGTAAGCCGGAAAATCAATCGAAAGATCTGAAACTTTCTATACTCGGTTCGGCTTCCTCCGTGGTCCTCTCCTTCGATGGTTGGTACGGTTGTGATCGTGGGAAGGAGTAGAATACGATTAGTTGATCAATACTGGAAGCTAAATCCTTGAATTCAAAGTTGACTTTGTGGGTTTTTCGGGTGAGTTTTCGCACGATTTCGGTGGTTTCGGGTGTGTTTTGGGTTTATGTTTCAGAGAGAGAGAGAGATGAGTGATAATGAAATGAAGATAAAAAATGATTGGGTTAAAATATCTTCACCCAAATCAAAATTACCAAAATGCCCTTGCACATCTAGACCCATAACTTTCATACACGAACTCTGTTTCCTGCGTGCCGCCTGTCTACGAACTCGTGAGTTCGAGACCTATGCAACGGTATCCAAAACACCACCAAAAGTGTCTCGAAACAAAACTTGATTTCCAAGCCATTTACCGACCAAGGGTAAAATCGTCATTTTACAAAAATAATTGCGTAAACCCAATAATTAAAATTCCGGGTTGTTACATGTACCATTTATCCTACCTAAACGCTCTGATATTATATTTTGTTTCGATGGTCATTTATTGTTGGAATTGTCGAGTGCTTTGAATCCCTTGTCTGACAGGTGAAAGTAAAATTATATTATATTTGTAAGGATTGAAGGGTATTTTGGGAACCTTTTCCTTAGGTTGTCAGACGGGATCAAAGTTCTTCCCGAGTTTCGAAGGGCAATTCGGGACGGGTCCTGACAAATCAACCCCGAACTCAAAAGTGTAAGTTGAAAAGAAGTCCTAATGCAATCAATCAAAGATAATGTTGAGAAAAACACAATTAAGCCAAGGCAAACTGATAAACCCAAAATAAGACTCAAAGTACATGAGTTCCAAAGGCCCAAAAGAAGGACTGACAAAAGAAGAAAGTTTTACCAAGAAAAAAAATACTTGAACCACTGAGATGTCTTGTGATTTTTTTTTTTTACCTGAACTTCAAGCCTGTTCTTCCTTTTAAACAAATGTTGTGGCCCAAATAAGATGGCTCTTTGTCCTAAAACACCAATCCCACCGTTGTAACACCTTAGGACCGTAACTTCTTTTGTCACACTTCAAAAGTACCCTTTTTACCCTAGTTCACCAAGACTAGGCTTATAGCACCATAGAACCGTGACTTCATTGGTCACACTTCAAGAGCACAGGAGAAGTAGTAGGTTTGTGTTTTGATGAGAAAAAAAACCTTCAAATGTCAGACAGATTTGGAACAAGGTACTCAAGTTTTAAAGAAGCAAAATGGGTAGAACAGTAGCCTTAGAACAAAGAAGATAAACCAGAAAGACAGATGAAAAGGACTTCAAGACAAACTACACCAATGAAGAAAGACAGAGATTGCTTTGTTGTTTATGATTAATTTTTTTTTATGCATAAAAGACCTGACTAGTCACAAGAGTAGAACATCAAACAGCACACATGCTGTAACAACCCGGAATTTCAATTATTGGATTTAATTAAATTATTTATGTAAAATGACGATTTTGCCCTTGCTTGTTAAAGGGCATGGAAATCAAGTTTTGTTTCGAAACCTTTTTGGTGGTGCTTTGTATACCATTGCGTAGGTCTCGAACTCACGAGTTCGTAGACAGGCGGCACGCGGAAAATGGAGTTCGTAGACGAGAGTTATGGGTCTAAATGTGCAAGGGCATTTTGGTAATTTTCCATGGAGGGGAGATATTTTGGTAACAAATCAGATAAGTCTGATTTGTTTCATCCCCATCTTCATTTCATCTTCATCTCACTCATCTCTCTCTGTGACAAAACAAACACACAAACCCAAACCACCCGAACCGTGCGAAATTCACCCAAACACCCACAAAAGTCAACATTGATTTCAAGGCCTCATCTTCCAGTTTTGATCCACTAATCGTGTTCTACTCCTTCCCGTGATCACAACCGTACCAACCATCGAAGGAGAGGACCACGGAGGAAGCCGAACCGAGAATAGGAAGTTTCGGACTTTCCGATCGATTTTCCGGCTAGCACAGGTATGTGTTTGATGTTTTAAGCTCATATTTGGATTCCTGGGTTTGAGTAGATAGATTTAGACGTAAAATTCGTGAAAAATGGTTGAGTTTTGAAGAAGTTGGAAAGCTTGGAGTTTCGGTCGGAAATGGAGGATTCCGGCGAAACCAGACGGCGGCGGAGGTGGTGGTCCGGTCATCTTCTCCGGCCAACCTCCGGCGACGGTGACGGCAGCCGGTCATCTTCTCCGGCGAGTCGCCGGTGACCGGTCAGGTTGAGTTGAACCGGTCCGGTCGAGTGAACCGGTCGGGTCAGTTGAACCGGTCGGGTCGAGTTGAACCGGTCGGGTCGAGTGAACCGGTCCGGTCGAGTTGGACCGGGTCGGGCCGAGTTGGACCGGGTTGGACCGGTCCAGGCGCGTGGGTACTGTAGCAGGCGCGTGACCGGCGCGTGAGCGCGTGTTCCGACCTTCGGTCGGCGCGTGGCGGCGCGTGGGGCCGAGTCTGAGGTCACGGTGGCGCGTGACAGTTAGTTTTTGACGTTTCGGACCTGTTGGCGCAGGTTTCGAGTCGATCGGATGTCGTTTAGGGGTTGTTTCGGACGTTTTAAGGTTGCTGCGTTTTCTAGGACAGCATCGTTAGACTCCCGGGATTTATGGGGTTTATATTTAAGATTATTATGATTGGCTGGTAATCCCGATTATTAATTTGGACAGGCGATACTGCTCCAGGAACCTCAGGGGAGCGTACAGTTCGGGATTGAGCGTGCTTGAACAGGTTTGTGAGTGGACTTTGATTTATAAACTATAATGCATGCATAAATGTATCTTTGATTTAAATACTGTTGTGTTTGGGTGCAATGAATTTCTGGATTTTAGAAATGATGCTGGACACATATTTTACAATATTTCTGTGAAAGTATGTTTTGAGAAATGGCCTGATTTGTACTCGATTTTGATATCGTTTTGACGTTGTGACTATTTGAGTATGTGATTTGGGTTGAGACTCATAATTGTGATTTTACCGATTTTGGCCATAAAATGATATTTTAAAGAATTTGGCTTAGGCCGCGAAACAAGATTTCGAAGTATGGATTTGATTCACTGATTCCCGTCCCGATGGTTATTGTTGCTCTGACTGGTGTTGAGGAGTATGACTCTACCAGTTGTTGAGGGTTCGGACCTTAGGTGTTGAGGAGTATGTCTCCGCCGGGTCGCGAAACTGTCTATGCATAGTACAGATATTACAGACAGTACATATGGTACACAGAGTTGTACAGATTTGAACACATCTCAAGGGATACCCTGATGTGTTATGAATATGTCGGGAACAGTGAATTCTTGATTTTGAGATATTTGCCAAATGGAACCAAACGATTTGAATTTGAGATATTATGTGGCAGATTGAACCAAATGATTTGAATTTGAGATAATTTGTGTCCAGATTGAATTAAATGATTTTAAACTCATTTGAAGAGAGTTTTCAAACCAAATTGTGGATCACGAGGTATTTTCATTATACAGATTTTATGTGAGTCCAATTAAATGGTTTTAAAGATAAATGTGAATTTTGGATGATTTACATATGATGCTTTTATATGATAAATTGTTTTATGTTATGCATGCATGATTTTATAAATGGAGGGGAAGAAAGGTATTTCTTCGAAAATGAATTTATAAATGATTATTTTTGTCCACTCACAACTTTTGTGTTTAAATCCCCCTTCAGGCAGTTGAGTAGAGTTGACGCGAACATTGATCTCGAGGCTGAGGCATTAGGATTCCGACTGCGCTGTGTTGTATATTTGAGTAGGATATCTAAATTTTATTCTTGATCCTACTTAGACGCTCTGATATTATGTTGCATTTGATTTGTCGTTAATTACGGGAATTATTGAGTGCTTAAGTCCCTTGTCTGACAAGAGGAAGTAATTATTATGGTTATTATAATTTGTATGGATTGAAGGGTATTTTGGGAACCTTTTCTTAGGTTGTCAGACGGGATCAGGGTTCTTCCCGGGTTTCGAGGGGAAATTCGGGACGGGTCCTGACAATTGGTATCAGAGCACTAGGTTAAATTCCTGCAGACTGTACACTACGTGTACAATTATTTTGGTATTGATGAGTTATAGTTCTTTTCAGCGTAATGCCTCCGAGACGCGAGTTCCGTCAACCGTCGGAAAATATGGGGGACACACCTGAACCTACAGTGGAGCCTGATATGAGGCAGACACTGGAACAATTAGGTCATGCGTTGACTTCTGTACTTCAGAGTAGGACTGCTACTGAAGGTTCAGACATTGAGAGAGCCCAGAGATTAGGGGCTACAGTATTTATGGGCGACTCTAGCCCAGATGATGCAAGAGAGTGGATTACTCGTTTAGAGCGAGTGTTCTCGGTTATGAGATGTCCTCAGGGGGACAGGGTGTTGTTAGCCACTTTTCTGCTGGGTGGTTCTGCTTATGATTGGTGGAGTGCATTAGAGGTATCAGGTTGGGAAGTCAGTACCATTACCTGGGCGACCTTTCGGGAGAAGTTCCTCGAGCAATTTTATCCTTGCTCGTACCGAGATGCCAGGGAGGCTGAGTTCATACACCTACAGCAGGGAGATTTGACAGTGGCTCAGTATGAGCAGAGATTTTTAGAGTTGGCTCGTTTTGCACCAGCTCTAGTGGTAACCGAGAGGGACAGACGCCGCAGATTTGAAAATGGGCTGAGGGGCGAACTTCGGTCAGCGGTAACGGCTGCAGCCCATACTTCATTGAGAGATGCGTCTGACGCTGCAGCTCGTGTAGAGTTGAGCATGGGTGTGCCAGTCCAGCAGCAGTTTAGGGGTTCCAGGCGACACAGGGATCGCTGGGATGTTGGAACCTCTAGCCAGGGACCGTCCAAGAGAGGCAGTTACAGCTCTGGATCTACTGCGGGTGAGGGATCTGGTTCAGGCAGTGGCGGAGTCAGACATGCACCCCAGTCATCCGCCCGTTCTAGTGGTGCTTCTGTGCAATCAACCAGAAGACCGAGTGGCAGCTCAGGTAGCACTGGATGTTTCTTTTGTGGGGAGAGTGGTCACATCAAGAGATTTTGCCCACATTTGTATCCGGCTAGTAGTTCCTGGGGGCGGGGTGCTGCTGAACAGGGGCAGAGGACATTTCAGACGCCCGGTTTTGCAGCTGGAAGTCAGAGTCAATCCAGTAGGGCCAACCGGGCCAATTGGACAAACAGGCCCCGTGGGTCCAACAGGGCCAGAGGCAGACAGTGGGGTCGTGGTCGATCGTTGGATACACAAGCTCGAGTGTTTGCTATGTCGCAACAGGAGGCCCGAGCAGCACCAGATGTAGTCACGGGTATGTTATCTATTTTTAACCGTGATGCTTATGTTTTAATAGATCCTGGGGCTACTCATTCTTTCATTTCTCGGGGTTTTACGTTATTTGCTGATAGAGAATTGTCTCCGATTGGTTGGGACATGGGTATTAGTACTCCTACTGGGAATATGTTAGTGGTGAATCTCGTGATTCGAAATTGTCCAGTGTTAGTGGAAGGTCATGCATTAGAGGCAGATTTAATCCCCTTAGACATTTTTGATTTTGATGTGATTCTGGGGATGGATTGGTTGACTATGCACCATGCCTCTATTGATTGTTATGACAAAAGAGTGGATTTCCGGAGTCCAGGTTTACCGGAACTTACATTCAGAGGAGATCGTAGGGTACTACCCTGTGGAGTGATATCAGCTTTGACTGCTGAGAAATTGCTGAGGAAAGGTTGTGAGGGTTACTTGGCTCATGTGTTTGATTCTCGGGAAACTTCGATGAGAGTGGAGGATATTCCCGTGGTGAGTGAATTCTCTGATGTGTTTCCAGATGATCTCCCGGGATTGCCACCTCACCGGGAGATTGAGTTCACCATCGAGCTTTTGCCAGGTACTCAACCTATCTCACAGGCACCGTATAGGATGGCACCGGCAGAATTGCGAGAGTTAAAGACTCAGTTGCAGGACTTGGTGAATATGGGATTTATTCGCCCAAGTGTTTCACCTTGGGGTGCACCAGTGTTATTTGTGAGGAAAAAGGATGGTGGGTTGAGGTTGTGTATCGACTACCGGAAGCTAAACATGGCTACGGTGCGGAATAAGTATCCTTTGCCAAGGATAGATGATTTGTTTGATCAACTTAAGGGGGCAAAATATTTTTCGAAAATTGACCTTCGATCCGGATACCACCAGTTGAGGATCATAGAAGGGGATGTTGAGAAAACAGCTTTCAGGACTCGTTATGGTCATTATGAGTTCCTGGTGATGCCTTTCGGGTTGACTAATGCTCCAGCAGCATTTATGGATTTGATGAACAGGGTGTTCCAAAAGTATTTGGATCGGTTTGTGATTGTGTTCATTGATGACATCTTGGTGTATTCGAGGAGTGCTAAGGCACATGAGAAGCACTTAAGGTTGGTGCTGAATATGCTTAGGAAAAAGCATTTGTTTGCCAAATTCAGTAAATGCCAGTTTTGGTTGACCGAAGTTGGATTCTTAGGTCATGTGATTTCGGCTGAGGGTATCAGCGTAGATCCCCAAAAGATTGAGGCAGTGGCAAACTGGGAGCAACCGAGGACAGTGACAGAGGTGAGGAGTTTTCTGGGTTTGGCAGGATATTATCGACGGTTCGTAGAAGGATTTTCTACGATAGCAGGGCCGTTGACTCGGTTGACGAGGAAAGGAGTCAAGTTTGACTGGGGAGCTGATTGTGAACAGGGATTTCAGGAGCTGAAGAGGAGGTTGACTTCTGCTCCAGTATTGACCATTCCTGATGATACTGGTGGATTCGAGGTGTATAGTGATGCATCATTGCGGGGTATAGGCTGCGTGTTGATGCAGCATGGAAAGGTGATAGCTTATGCTTCTAGACAACTTAAACCCCATGAGTTGAATTACCCCACACATGATTTGGAATTAGCTGCAGTGGTGCATGCATTGAAAATATGGAGACATTATTTGTACGGGGAGACGTGTCGGATCTTCACCGACCATAAGAGTTTGAAGTACTTGTTCACCCAAAAAGACCTGAATCTGAGGCAGAGAAGATGGCTTGAGTTAATAAAGGATTATGATTGTACTATAGAGTACCATCCAGGGAAAGCCAATGTTGTGGCGGATGCTTTAAGCAGGAAATCCATGGGTTCTTTAGCCCATTTGCATACAGTCTACTTACCATTACTGGTAGAGTTCCGTAGAGCAGGGATAGTACTGGACATGGATAGCCAGGGGGCTTTGTTGGCTAGTTTTCATGTGAGGCCTGTGTTGATTGATCGGATTATTGAGGCTCAACTCCAGGACCCTACATTGTGCATTATCAGGATGGAGTTAGAGGCTGGAAACAGGCAGGACTATGCGCTTAGGGATGATGGAGCCTTGGTTAGGGATGGTCGGTTGTGCGTACCGAATGAGCTGGAACTAAAGAGGGAAATTCTTGATGAGGCTCATAGTTCGGCTTACGCTATGCATCCAGGAGGTACCAAGATGTATCATACCCTAAGGAAATATTATTGGTGGACTGGGATGAAAAGGGAGATTGCTGAGTTTGTGAGTAGATGCCTGACGTGCCAGCAAGTGAAAGCAGAGAGGCAGAAACCATATGGGGCACTTCAACCATTACCTATTCCGGAATGGAAGTGGGATCACATTACGATGGATTTTGTGTATAAACTTCCAAGAACACAGAAAGGACATGATGGGATATGGGTAATTGTTGATAGACTCACGAAGTCTGCACATTTCTTGCCAGTGCGGGAAGATTTTCGGATGAGTCAGTATGCCAAATTGTTCATTGATGAGATCATACGGCTACATGGGACTCCAGAGTCGATTGTTTCGGACAGGGATCCTAGATTTACCTCCAGGTTTTGGCGGAGTTTGCAGAAGGCTTTTGGCACTACATTGCATTTTAGTACAGCTTTTCATCCTCAGACGGATGGTCAGTCTGAGAGGACAATCCAGATTTTGGAGGATATGATGAGAGCTTGTGTACTACAGTTTAAAGGAAACTGGGATTCACATCTGGCTCTGATGGAATTTGCTTATAATAATAGTTATCAGTCGAGTATTGGGATGTCTCCTTTCGAGGCACTGTATGGGAGGCAGTGCAGGACACCATTATGCTGGAACGAAGTGGGTGAAAGGAAACTGTTAACACCAGAGTTGGTTGATACGACTGAGGAAAAGATAAGGATCATCAGAGAAAGGTTGAAGACAGCTCAGGATCGCCAGAAGAGCTATGCAGACCGTAGAACCAGAGACCTTGAGTTTGAAGTAGGTGATTGGGTGTTCTTAAAACTATCACCTTGGAAGGGAGTTGTACGTTTTGGTAGACGAGGAAAACTGAGTCCTCGCTACATTGGTCCATATGAGATTTTGGAGAGGATAGGACCAGTGGCATATCGTCTTGCTTTACCATCGGAATTATCCAGAGTTCATAATGTTTTCCATGTATCTTTGCTCCGGAAATATCTGTTTGATGAGTCTCATGTGTTGGAAGAGCAACCACTTGAGCTGAAAGATGATTTGACTTTTGAGGAGCAACCGGTGCAAATTTTGGATTGGAAAGAGAAGGTACTGCGCAGAAAGAGTATTCCTCTAGTTAAAGTGTTGTGGAGGAATCATAACGTGGAGGAAGCCACGTGGGAAACTGAGGAACTAATGCGGACGCAGTATCCTTATTTGTTCCAAGGGTAGAGTTGAATTTCGGGGACGAAATTTCTTAAGGGGGGTAGATTGTAACAACCCGGAATTTCAATTATTGGATTTAATTAAATTATTTATGTAAAATGACGATTTTGCCCTTGCTTGTTAAAGGGCATGGAAATCAAGTTTTGTTTCGAAACCTTTTTGGTGGTGCTTTGTATACCGTTGCGTAGGTCTCGAACTCACGAGTTCGTAGACAGGCGGCACGCGGAAAACGGAGTTCGTAGACGAGAGTTATGGGTCTAAATGTGCAAGGGCATTTTGGTAATTTTCCATGGAGGGGAGATATTTTGGTAACAAATCAGATAAGTCTGATTTGTTTCATCCCCATCTTCATTTCATCTTCATCTCACTCATCTCTCTCTGTGACAAAACAAACACACAAACCCAAACCACCCGAACCGTGCGAAATTCACCCAAACACCCACAAAAGTCAACATTGATTTCAAGGCCTCATCTTCCAGTTTTGATCCACTAATCGTGTTCTACTCCTTCCCGTGATCACAACCGTACCAACCATCGAAGGAGAGGACCACGGAGGAAGCCGAACCGAGAATAGGAAGTTTCGGACTTTCCGATCGATTTTCCGGCTAGCACAGGTATGTGTTTGATGTTTTAAGCTCATATTTGGATTCCTGGGTTTGAGTAGATAGATTTAGACGTAAAATTCGTGAAAAATGGTTGAGTTTTGAAGAAGTTGGAAAGCTTGGAGTTTCGGTCGGAAATGGAGGATTCCGGCGAAACCAGACGGCGGCGGAGGTGGTGGTCCGGTCATCTTCTCCGGCCAACCTCCGGCGACGGTGACGGCAGCCGGTCATCTTCTCCGGCGAGTCGCCGGTGACCGGTCAGGTTGAGTTGAACCGGTCCGGTCGAGTGAACCGGTCGGGTCAGTTGAACCGGTCGGGTCGAGTTGAACCGGTCGGGTCGAGTGAACCGGTCCGGTCGAGTTGGACCGGGTCGGGCCGAGTTGGACCGGGTTGGACCGGTCCAGGCGCGTGGGTACTGTAGCAGGCGCGTGACCGGCGCGTGAGGGCGCGTGGCGGCGCGTGAGCGCGTGTTCCGACCTTCCGTCGGCGCGTGGCGGCGCGTGGGGCCGAGTCTGAGGTCACGGTGGCGCGTGACAGTTAGTTTTTGACGTTTCGGACCTGTTGGCGCAGGTTTCGAGTCGATCGGATGTCGTTTAGGGGTTGTTTCGGACGTTTTAAGGTTGCTGCGTTTTCTAGGACAGCATCGTTAGACTCCCGGGATTTATGGGGTTTATATTTAAGATTATTATGATTGGCTGGTAATCCCGATTATTAATTTGGACAGGCGATACTGCTCCAGGAACCTCAGGGGAGCGTACAGTTCGGGATTGAGCGTGCTTGAACAGGTTTGTGAGTGGACTTTGATTTATAAACTATAATGCATGCATAAATGTATCTTTGATTTAAATACTGTTGTGTTTGGGTGCAATGAATTTCTGGATTTTAGAAATGATGCTGGACACATATTTTACAATATTTCTGTGAAAGTATGTTTTGAGAAATGGCCTTATTTGTACTCGATTTTGATATCGTTTTGACGTTGTGACTATTTGAGTATGTGATTTGGGTTGAGACTCA
The DNA here is from genome assembly GCA_037349345.1 of Oemleria cerasiformis. Classification (NCBI taxonomy): domain Eukaryota; kingdom Viridiplantae; phylum Streptophyta; class Magnoliopsida; order Rosales; family Rosaceae; genus Oemleria; species Oemleria cerasiformis. Next base: position 11,491,396 of record JAZGTL010000003.1, on the reverse strand, counting down.
TAATTGTGATTTTACCGATTTTGGCCATAAAATGATATTTTAAAGAATTTGGCTTAGGCCGCGAAACAAGATTTCGAAGTATGGATTTGATTCACTGATTCCCGTCCCGATGGTTATTGTTGCTCTGACTGGTGTTGAGGAGTATGACTCTACCAGTTGTTGAGGGTTCGGACCTTAGGTGTTGAGGAGTATGTCTCCGCCGGGTCGCGAAACTGTCTATGCATAGTACAGATATTACAGACAGTACATATGGTACACAGAGTTGTACAGATTTGAACACATCTCAAGGGATACCCTGATGTGTTATGAATATGTCGGGAACAGTGAATTCTTGATTTTGAGATATTTGCCAAATGGAACCAAACGATTTGAATTTGAGATATTATGTGGCAGATTGAACCAAATGATTTGAATTTGAGATAATTTGTGTCCAGATTGAATTAAATGATTTTAAACTCATTTGAAGAGAGTTTTCAAACCAAATTGTGGATCACGAGGTATTTTCATTATACAGATTTTATGTGAGTCCAATTAAATGGTTTTAAAGATAAATGTGAATTTTGGATGATTTACATATGATGCTTTTATATGATAAATTGTTTTATGTTATGCATGCATGATTTTATAAATGGAGGGGAAGAAAGGTATTTCTTCGAAAATGAATTTATAAATGATTATTTTTGTCCACTCACAACTTTTGTGTTTAAATCCCCCTTCAGGCAGTTGAGTAGAGTTGACGCGAACATTGATCTCGAGGCTGAGGCATTAGGATTCCGACTGCGCTGTGTTGTATATTTGAGTAGGATATCTAAATTTTATTCTTGATCCTACTTAGACGCTCTGATATTATGTTGCATTTGATTTGTCGTTAATTACGGGAATTATTGAGTGCTTAAGTCCCTTGTCTGACAAGAGGAAGTAATTATTATGGTTATTATAATTTGTATGGATTGAAGGGTATTTTGGGAACCTTTTCTTAGGTTGTCAGACGGGATCAGGGTTCTTCCCGGGTTTCGAGGGGAAATTCGGGACGGGTCCTGACACATGCCAATAGAATGCCTAAGATACTCAAACCTTGGTGGTTCTAATGCCTTTGTTAAAATGTCAGCAAGTTGTTTATCAGTAGAGATAAAAGAAAGCAATAAGGTTTTGTTTGCAACCAATTCATGAATAAAATGATGACAATGTCAATATGTTTGGTTCGAGAACGTTGAGAACATGATTGTGGGAAATGTCTATGGCACTAGTGTTGTCACAATACACTGTTAAGACTGCTTGACTAACACCATAATGATGGAGCATTTGTTTCAACCATCACAGCTGAGTACAACAACTAGCAGCAGCCACATACTCGGCTTCAGTGGTAGATAAAGAGATACATCTTTGTTTCTTGCTATGTCATGCAACAAGATTGTTGCCAACATAGAAAAGACCGCCAGATGTAATCTTACGATCAGGAATACACCCTCCCTAATTAGCATCACAGTATCCCATCAAGTCTATGATTGTATCTTGTGTGTACCATAAATCAGAAGTTAGAGAGCCCTTAACATATTTAATGATACGTTTAACAGCAAGAAGATGAGACTCACGAGGAGCACTCTGAAAACGAACACACACCCCAACACTAAAAGCAATATCAGGACGACTAGCAGTGGGATAAAGAAGACTACCAGCTATAGGTTGCGCAACCTTGAATTTATCCAAACCAGCTATGCTCTATTGTATACCTCCATTCGCAGCAACTCAAGCATCTTGACTTCATTCATCAATAACTCAGACGCACTCATAATTGAATGATAACCTCAATAAAAACATTAATTTGAGTTCATCAAGCCATAATCCTTGATGAACCCAGATAAAGAAACAAAGCTTCGAAAAATTTCAAAGACACATATTTCAAAAACTAATTTCAGAAATCAGCAAACCATTTTCATAAATCGATTGATGAATCAGCTCAGCATCATAAAACAAAAGCTTTACTCAGCTGAGTATTCTAGGTCAAAATCGTTTTGAAACATCATTTATCAAAAATAGGAAAACTTGATCACCATGGTTCAGCTACCTCAGCTGAAGCTCACGGAAACAATCAAAAATCTGAATTCACACACACACAATGAATCGCGGAGGCACGAAAAGATATCCCAAAACCGTTACGCTTAACTCAAAACGCACAGAATTACAACTGTATATAAGGAAAGTAACATAAATGCCCTTGACTGAAATCTCAGTAAAAAATTTAGCAGTAAATGGTAAAATTTAAACAGCGACTAGTCATCAGGTACACAACAATCACTTGAAAATTCCTCATCCATATATAGTCCTTATCAATAAGATAAACCTTGTGAAATCAATGACTAAATCCTAGAGTTTGAGCATGATTCAAATTAATGTGGGAGAGGCAAAGCCAAATTTATCAATCCTAGACACAAGAACTAACACTTCAAATATGGAACGTGGATTTGGGTTCATGATAATATATGTGTGTGTATAAATTTTTATATATATACACATAAGGATTACAATTTTCTTATTTTTGTTTGATTGCTTTCTTTTCTTCCAAAGTAAAGCTCCATATAAAAAGACATGTTAATGCACCAATAATCTTACAATCCCTTAGACCTTCAACAGTAGGCCGACAATTTGAGTTTGAATGCTATTTATATAGTAATCAAACTCCTACACGTACTTGGAAAAAAAGTTTGAGTATAATAGGGTTGATTCTTATTTGTGATGAGTTTGATTCTCATTGTGATGGGCCACATTATTTAATGGAAAGATAAATAAATAAAAATAACAACAAAAATGTAGTGACCAATCAAAATAAGTTGGGTCCCACAATTAATACATATAACTCACCTATATTACACTCTTTAGTGTTGTAGAAATCAAATTCAAGTAACCTAATTCTTATATATAGTATCAAATTCAGGCCTCGAGAGTGAATTTCTCATCTTGTTATTGTGTCTTTTTGTTTGGATGAGGGAAAAAAATATAGAATTTGTTAAAAAGTTAGAATTTCAAGTTTCCTATGCATAAATTCTCTTGTTTAGATGAATAATTATATGAATTTAAAATTCTTCGAAAAAAAACTTGGAATTTGGATGCTACAAATCTCAAGTTTAAACTCCATATAAAAATGTGTCATTTTCAAATTTTTATTTTATAACTACCATTTATATAGAGTTATTTACACAAACACCCTCTTGGATTTTTTGTATTTTCAAAAACACTCCTTCAAGTTTGAGACCTCACACAACTACCCCCTTAGGTTAAAAAAATATTACACATAAATTCATTTGTTAAGTAATTATCAATTAAAAGCTGATATCAACCTAAAAATTAACAAAATTGATCTTTTACATGAATATTTTCAGAATTAGAATGATAATGTATCCAAATAATCATAAGGGCATTTTAACATTTACATAACTTATATTATATTTAATTTTTTTTCATATTTTATAGGTTATGTGTAATATTTTTAAAATCCGATGGGGTGTTTGTGTAAGGTCCAAAACTTGAGGGGGTGTTTGTGTAAGCACAAAAAACCTCAGGGGTGATTGTGTAAATAACTCCATTTATATATGAACATTAAATTACATGTTTAAATTTCATTTTATTTTTATATTACTCAAACAAAAGACTTCGCAAATTCTAAAAAATTAATTTCCATTAATTTCAATAAATTCTCGATAATTTAAAAATTCTTCGTCCACACATAGTTTAAGTTTGTTTTAATCTCAGATAAGCTGTAAAGGTTTAATTTTCGTAAATTTTTTTATGTAGGAGTCTTAGTTGTTGCTAATGTATGAGGATTGACATGGTTTATTACTGTGGTCTAACAACACATACTCAAATGGGTCTTTGATGGGCCGAAGAGTGTATTGGTTTTTGTCAAAACTAGCTTTTAGTCAAAAGATGGGCCTCTTGGGCTCTAATGACTTGAACAAAAATAGAGTTTATTTTTTATTTTGTTTAATTTCAGATAATAAAAATAAGCTCCTTTAGGATGATGCGTTCGTTCAAACCCTATCAAGAAACTGTACGATCCTTGTTTATATAAAGGATCGTTGCTTAGTATGAAACCCAATCAATCCATCTTCTTCTCAACGTAGTAATAATAATTTTTATAGAGCTAGAAAAACAGAGTAAATTCACCAGAACTCTAGTCCGCGTGGTAGGATTTAAATTGATAGTTGTATTCTGTAAGATGGACGTCCAGAGAACTACAGCATAAGGAGGAGGGATGGAATTTTATCTTTGGAAATTGCTACTACAAGCGTTTATCAATCTATACATGTCAGTATTATTAGTATTTTTTATTATTTGTTCGCTAATATATTTGAAAACTATGCAATTTTATTTGCTCGTAATTCTTTATTATTAGTATTCTCCGATATTTATATTGGAGTCTGAAAATATTGCGAAAAAAAAAAAACAAGCTCGAAAACAGTTTGAGTTCCAATCCATCTAATCAAGTTCGAGTTCCGCTCGTCAAAATCAAACACCCAACCAAGCCTAACCTTGATCAATTTTATCCAAGCTAAACTTGAAAGTACATTGTAGTGTTCGATCAGTACACCGTAGGAAAAAAATGTACCATCATGTCATATGCTTGGCATATATAATTGGGCATGGGTTTTGCAGAGGTATGGAATTGTGTGGTTTAACAATGCTGATAGAGTCGAAGGAAGTTCAAGCGAGTCTCAAAGTTTTGATATTTGACCCTAACCAATTTGTTTTGAAGAAAGAAAATCTCATGATGAGTCATGAATTAATTAATTACAGATTTGAGTTTAAATTTTATGATTTTGTTGCGTATGACATTAATTAATTATAGATTCAAATTTAATTAAAATAAAATAAGGAAAATATATATCATTGATGGAGAAATCGACATGCGCTAAGAACTTGAATGATACAATAAATAAATTCTCCTAATTAAATTGAAGAAGATACAAGCTTACTACTAAATGATGAGGGAGCCAGGGAGGGGTTTGCTTCCCATGCCTTTGCTCCCATGCTCCAAAATAATGAACACAAAATTAACATCAAAATGGAATGTACTTTAAATAAAAGTTACTCACTTGACTCTATACAAGGAAATAAATTGCTGGATGATGGATGGCAATGAGTTCGTTTATTGTTAGGAAATAATGAACACAAAACTGGTGCGCTATTTCATTGCCACAACAGTCGATGCAACTGCGTACATGGCCATCGAGCAAATGGTCAACGATGAAAATACTATTGGAGATAATGTAGGAAAGTATGAAGGCAATAACAAATTTAAATGAGAATGATATGACCTTCCTGAATTTCTCCTCAAAATGCGTGAAAAGTCTTGTTCCCGTCTAACAACTCCTGACAACTCAAACTAATTCCTAAAATACCCTTACCATACGTAATTAAGCTATGAGAATTTTGTCGAAAATTCGGCAAAATTCGGCAGAATCTCCTCTGCAACCGGTCAACTGGTCTTTTACCTGTCAGACAAAGGATACACAAAACAAATACAAAACCCAAAAGAGGATCAGAGCAACTAGGTAACCTTTAACTACAGAAACTAACGAAGGTTCTACTTGGATGTAGCACAATGAAAGATGATACCTCCTCCTAGTTTCGTCGCCTCGTTCCGCTACGACTTGGAGAGCACCAAAATCAAAACAACTGTAAGTGGTCAATAAACCAACTCGAAGCATACCCATAGTAATAAAGTAACGATAACAATATTATAAATAAAATCAGAGTAATCCAGACAACCCACCTCGTGGTGAATCAACTTACATTAAGGCTCTCCATACACACACACACAGGCGGAATCCCTCGCCACAACCAACTGTACTTGCCATCTTAAAACTAATAATAATTGTTACAACAAGTTCCAAGGAAAACATACATTTTTTCCCTCCGTAAGTAAAATCGGGCATGCATAACGTAAAATCCTTTTAAAATAGGTGACTAAATAAAGATAGTTATAAAGAACTTACTAGAAACTCCATTTATATAATAAAAATAGGACGGGACCCACAAAAACACGAAAAATGAAAACATTTCGTGGACCACAACCTTGCTTTGAAAACCCTCATCAAAGGAGCTTAAAATCATGAGAATTCCTGGACACAAATACTGTAAAGATGTCCCACCATCCCCCTAATGTAATCTCGAGCCATAGCTCGATAACCGGAGCCATCCAACACGGGGAAAAGCCTGCCTAACCACCGCCGATAATACCTCAAGCAATGGCTAGAACCCGAGAGGTCCAACCCAAGGACCTACTCTCCACACATCCGATAATACCTCAAGATATGTGGACATAACCATGTGCTACACATAGACAGCCTCAACAAGCACACGACCGATAATACCTCAAGTCATATGTCAGAGAAATAACCTTCAACGAGCACACGGCCGATAATACGTCAAGTCATGTGTCGGAGAAATAACCCTCAACGAGCACACGACCGATAATGCCTCAAGTCATGTGTCGAAGAAATAACCCTCAACGAGCACACGACCGATAATGCCTCAAGTCAAGGGTAGGAGAAATAACCTTCAACTAGCACACGACTGATAATACTTCAAGTCATGTGTCAGAGAAATAACCCTCAACGAGCACACGACCAATAATACATCAAGTCATGTGTCGGAGAAATAACCCTCAACGAGCACACGACCAATAATACATCAAGTCATGTGTCGGAGAAATAACCCTCAACGAGCACACGACCGATAATACATCAAGTCATGTGTCGGAGAAATAACATGATACCCGGGGATGATATATAAGAGAAAACTATAGCATAAATCCAAAATCCACATTTGAAATCCTTATTATCTGGTATTAACCAAAATCCTAGAAAAACCCGGGCCAAAAGCCAAAATCAAATAAAACTGAAATCTCGGGCCTAAGCCCAAAACCTCATCTTCACATATAACAATTCATAATCCATAACATTAGATTTAAACATAAATAATACACATGCCTTGTAACCTAGGAAACCAAATCCACTCACCTCAATGTCCGTTCGAATCCAACTCCAAGCTATTTGGTCCACCTTGACACTCGGAGCCACCACGCCTGTTCAAAAATATTACTTGGCATTATTAAACTATAATTATTAACCGAAAATCCAACCCCCCCCCCCCCCCCCCCCCCCCCCCCCTAAACCCCGGGATTTCACACGCTCCCTAAACGCATACTAAGTAACTTTAAACACTCAAAACAACCCATAAACTGACGGAATATTCTGACGGCGAAGGAATATAACGGAATATGCTAACGCCATTAGCATATTCCGTTAAACTTAACGGTGTCAGTCCTAACTAGAGCAATGGAATATTCCTTCGACAACGGAATATTCGACCACTTGACCTCCATAACCATCCGACTTCCAAGCTTCGTATCTCCCTCATTCCTCAACCAAATTCGATGTTCTAATAATATAAATCTATCTACTCGAGTCAAGGAATCCAAATATGAAGTCAAAACTGAGAAACCTCACATGTGGTGGCCGAAAATCAAGCTAGAAGTTTCGGCCAGGTTTTGGGCCTTAGTTCCTCCACCCACGATTGTCCTTTCAGCTCCAAAAGGATGTGGCTGTGCTCGTGGAGAAGAAAGGAAGGTGATGTTATGTTTGCTTTGGGTCGAAATGGCTGAAATCAAAATCAAGGGATTTCCCCAGGGAGAATTCGCGAGAGGGAGAGGGGGAGAATGAAGAAAAATCTGGAAGGAGGAGAGAGAAAAAGGGTGTAAAAATATCTGCAACTCAAAATTACCAAACTACCCCTGAAGGTTCTAGACCGTCAACTCTCTCATACGAACTCTGTTTTTCGCGTGCCGCCTATTTACGAACTCGTGAGTTCGAGACCTATGCAATGGTCCAAAAAATTCCAAAAGTAACTCCAATTAAAAAGTGACTTCCGAGCCCCTCCTAACCCGAGGGTAAAATCGTCATTTCCTAAATTAAATTACGAAAATTCACTAATTCAAAAATACGGGGTCGTTAAGAGAACGTTGAGTCAAGGCACGGATTCGATTCGCTTCTTTTAAGACAAATTTATCGCTCTTCCTTAGTGCAAAAACGTTTATGGCAAATTGTCTCTAGGATACAATAGACTCAAACTCACTTGATATTATTCTTGAGATTTTGCATAACACAAGAATAATCTGAATTTTTTAGAGACAAAGGAAAGAAAGAAAATTATTTGATATTGAATTGAAAGGATTGTAATATGATCTGCTATATATAGGGAATGAAAATACTATTCATAACAGAGGTAGCATTTGAAAGGAAAAGTTATGTCTATTTATTTTATTAAAAATGAACCTTTTGGATGAAACAATATGTTGTTTTAATAATAAAACAAATATTCAAATTATTTCAAAAAAAAAAAACTGATTACATTCAATGTATCAATTCAAAAGACATCTCATATTCAAGGGTGTATCTCTTCCCATCATAACTTTTTGTAAAGTTCAATGTATCAATTCAAAAGACATCTGATATTCAAAGGGTGTGTCTCTTCCCAACATAACTTTTTGTAAGATTTACAACTATTGCACAGATCAACACATTGTTTGGATTAAAATATTTAATCAAACAATTCAATCGTCATATTAATCAAACCAGATAAAGTTTAATTTATTTGGAATTTTTCAAACAATCCTTCCCAAATTTCAAATATATATTTCCTTCTTTCATGCTTCAAAATAAGTACATAGTCTATGAGGTGTCTTTAGAGTTGAACCTCTAGTTAGTCCAAATGTATCAAAATTTTGTCAGGTGCTATGGTAGTCGTAACTTTGAACCAAGGACCATATATGACTAGCCGGATACATCAACATACTTATTTTGGATTTCTCTAAAAATTCTTAAATCTGCGCGTTTATGGCCATTCGCATATCCTATTTCATAAGTAATCCTAGAGAAAGGTCTAATTCTCTTTTGGAAGCGGCCAAACCTCCTTACTTATATAGGTAAGTCTATCTAGGATGTCCGTCTTACATCCTTGCAATACGCTATAGACTTATTAAGAGTATATACTCAACCTCCATTAGATAAGTGTCCTTTATTGCTAGAATAAGATAAACATCTATGGAAATTTTAATTTCTAGCACCCAACATGAACATTAGATAAGTGTCCTTTATTGCTAGAATAAGATAAACATCTATGGAACTTTTAATTTCTAGCACCCAACATGAACACTAATTCGACTTGTTCTTACCCAATGAACCTAGACTATATTTCAAGAACTTAGGTTGGGTTGCCATCGAAGTGTTTGCTATTTAATAGACCTTAGTTCCATCCCTTTTGATGTTTTATAAATCATATCACGTGCGAGTCCTTTCATCATGTAGGAGTTGTTTTATATAATTATGGCTAAGACCAATATGTCTTTACTTCCCATTGTATAATCTTACTCGTTGCACGAGCAAGGGTTGCTTGACTATCACCAAATTTCTAAGCCATTCACCTTCTTTACAAGCAGCTCCTAGTGCAATCAACTTTGATTCCATCGTAGAGTGTGAAATGCACACTTGTTTCTTGAATCCCCAAGAAATTGCTCCTCCACCGAGGGTATAGATCCATCCAGTTGTTGATTTGGATTCGTTAGCAGTGTTCCAGCTAGCATAACTATATCCTTCTAAAACAGAATGATAACCTCGATAATGTAATCCATAATCAATCATTCCCTTCAAGTATTGAAATACTTGAGATATCGATTCCCAATGCTTATAACATGGGTTACTAGTGAATCTACTCAACACTCCAACGAAGAATGCTATATCGGGTCTTGTGCAATGTGTTAAATACATAAGACTCCCTATTACTCTAGAATATTATAGTTGAGATACACGTCTACCATTATTCTTTACTAGTTTGACATTAGAGTCATATGGAGTAGAGACTGGAATTTGATTAAAATGATCAAATTTCTTTAGTACATTCTCAACTTAGTGAGATTGAACTAGTGCTAAATAACCATTATTTCTTTTTATTTTGATTCCCAGAATCACGTCAGCCTCCCCCATGTCTTTCATGTTAAAACTAGTAGATAGAAGCTTTTTAGTTTCTTTCACATATTCTAGGTTAGTTCCAAAGATTAACATGTCATCTACATATAAGCAAATAATGACTCCACCATTTTTGTCAAACTTACTATATATGCATCTATCTGTATTATTAATGCAAAAATCTTTTGACAAAATTTCTGTATCAAATTTCTCATGCCACTGCCTAGGTGCTTGCTTCAGACCATATAAGGAATTGACAAGTTTACAAACTTTATTTTCTTGACCCGGTTGAATAAACCCTTCGGGTTGTTCCATATAAATTTCTTCATCTAGTTCTCCATTCAAAAATGTTTTTTTAACATCCATTTGATGAATCACTAAATTATGAATTGAAGCAAGAGAAATTAGCAATCGAATTGAACTAATCTATGCCACAGGTGCATATGTGTCAAAGTAATCAATCCCTTCTTTTTTCCTAAAGCCTTTGGCCACCAACCTAGCTTTGAATCTACTTATTGAACCATCAGTGTTCAATTTTCTTCTAAATACCCATTTACAACCTATTGGTTTAGAGCCTGGTGGCAAATCCGTTAATATCCAAGTTCCATTTGGTACAAAAAAATCTATTTCATCTTCAACTGCTTCTCTCCAAATAGATGCATCTGTTGAAATCATTGCTTCTTCATAAGATTTTGGATCTCCTTCAGCATTCATCACAAATCTTACTTCCTTTTTTATTTCTCTTCTATTATCGTCAACAAGATAAAGATAGAAATCTGAACCAAAGAAATCATTTGTGGTTCTAGCTCTTTTGGGATATCTAGGATTATCATCTTGTGAATTATATTCACGATTATCGGGATTTTCCTGCATATCACTATTATCATTATGTGAACTAATGTGCTTATCAAAATTTAACTCTTGTTGTTTCACTTTATCTTTGGCATAAATGTGCTCAAAGAATTCAACATCTCTTGATTCAATAATCTCATTTGTTGTAAGATTAAGGAATCTATAAGACTTACTATTTTTAGCATATCCTATGAATGCACACTTACAAGTTTTAGGTCCTAACTTGGGTCTTTTAATGTCGGGTATTCTTACATAGGCAAGACATCCCCATACTTTAAAATAATCCAATTTAGGCTTCCTATTAAACCATAACTCATACGAAGTCGTTTTTGACTACTTGTGTGGTATTCTATTAAGGATATAACACGAAGTTAGTAACGTTTCTCCCCATAAATTATTTGGGAGTCCAAAACTTATTAATAATGAATTAACCATTTCTTTCAAGGTTCTATTTTTTCTTTCAGCAAGACCATTTTGTTGAGGAGTGTAGGGGGCTGACACTTTATGTTTAATTCCAAGAGTTTCACAAAATTTTGTAAATTCATCAGAAAAATATTCACCTTCCCTATCACTTCTTAATACTTTTATTTTCTTGCCAAGCTGATTTTCAACCTCACCTTTATAAATCTTGAACTTTTCAAATGCTTCGTCTTTACTATTCAATAAATATACATAAGTATATCTTGAATAGTGATCAATGAAAGTTAGAAAATATTTCTTACCATCACGGGTTATAAAACCCTTAAGATCACACAAGTCTGTATGGACAAGACCAATCAATTCAGAAGTTCGTTCAACCTTTTTAAATGGTTTTCTCATTATTTTTGCTTGTGCGCATATTTCACATTTTGATATAGTTTTGATATCACATTTGGGAATTAAACCTAAGTTATTCATGCATTTAATAGATTGAAAATTCACATGTCCTAATCTATCATGCCATAATTGAAAAGACTCAAGCAAATAAATAGAACACATACTTTTATTAATACTAAGTTTAATCATCCCATTACATGAATAACCTTTTCCCACAAATACACCATTCTTCGATAAGATAAACTTATCCGATTCAAACACTAATTTAAATCCAGCCTTGTTTAAAAATTGCCAGAGACTAGATACATTCTCATTTCGGGAACATGACGAACATTTTTCATTGTGATCTTCTTCCCGTAAGTGAAGTTGAGTTCTAAGGAACCAATTCCCATCACCAATGCTGCATTATTATTGCCCATTTTGACACTTTGTCCATCGATGACTTTCTCATAATTTTTGAAAGCTTCTAGGTTGTTTGCAACATGAATGGTGGCGCCAGTATCAAGCCACCAACCATCATCAGCATCAATGTGATTTGCTTCAGTCAGCACTGCTGAAAAATCATCTTCATCTTCGATCATATTGACTTGCAACTTCAGATGTTTCTTATATAGCTGACAATTTTTCATAATATGACCGGATTTGTGACAAAAGAAGCCTCCTTTCTTCAATTCATTATTGTTCTTCCCTTTCTTTTTGAAACTCTTTCCCTTAGGAGGAATAACATATTTCTTGGGTTTGTCACTTGACTCCCCTTCCACTAATTTTGCTTTAGAGAGATCAATGGCGATCTCATTTAACTCGCTATCTCGTTTACGAGATTCTTCTTCTATATGAAGGTGCCAAGTTAATTCCTTTAAAGTAAATTTTTTTCTCTTGGTGTTTGAGTTTCTTTTTGTAGTCGTTCCACTTTGGTGGTAATTTTGATATAATTACACCAACTTGGAACTCCTCATAAAGTTTTACGCCTCCAATGATAATATCATCTCTAAGGAGTTATAGTTCCTCAACTTTTGGGATAATAGGTTTACTATCTACCATTTTGAAATGCACATAATTATCAATAAGAAATTTCCGTGCACTAATCTCTTCAGTTTTGTATTTGTTTTCCAACCGTGTCCAAAGCTCCTTTGCATATGGAGCATTGCGAAAAACATTGTAGAGAGCGGTTGATAAAGCATTGAGAATATGACCTTTGCATAAAAAGTCAGCTTCCTTCCTCTTATTCCTTTGCTCCTTCACAGTACTTGATTCCTCAGCAGTTTCTTCGGGAATTGGAAGAAGATCATCGTTGAGAATGTAGGCCAATTTCAAGGTGGTGAGAAAGAACAACACTATTTATTGCCATTGTTGAAAGAATTGACCATTTAATCGATCCAAACGAACAAGGTCTTGATTCATGACTTGAATGGATTGAACAGTAGTTGCTAATGCCTCCATTGAGCAAATTAGTCTTAAAATTGTTGGAGATAATGTAGGAAAGTATGAAGGCAATAACAAAATTAAATGAGAACTTTGAGTCAAGACACGAATTAGATTCGCTTTCTTTAAGACTAATTTGTCGCTCTTCCTTAGTGCAAAAAGGGTTTATGACAAATTGTCTCCGGGGTACAATAGACTCAAACTCACTTGATATTATTCTTGAGATTTTGCACAACACGAGAATAATCTGAATTTTTTAGAGACACAGGAAAGAAAGAAATTTTTTTGATATTGAGTTGAAAGGATTGTAATATGATCTACTATATATAGGGAATGAGAACATTTTTCATAACAGAGGTAACATTTCAAATGAAAAGTTATGTCTGTTTATTTTATTCAAGAGACACCTTTTGGATTAAACAATATATTATTTTAAGAATAAAACAAATATTCAAATAATTTCAAACAAAAAGAAAGAACTGATTACATTCATTGTATCAATCCATAAGACATCGCTTATTCAAAGGGTATGTCTATTCCCATCATAACCTTTTGTAAAGTTCAATGTATCAACTCAAAAGACATCTCATATTCAAAGGGTGTATCTCTTCCCAACATAAACTTTTGTAAGGTTTACAACTCTTACACAGATCAACACATTGTTTGGATTAAAATATTTAATCAAACAATTCAATCATCAAATTAATCAAACAACATAAAGTTTAATTTATTTTGAATTTTTATAACAATCCTCCCCAAATTTCAAATATATATTTCTTTCTATCATGCTTCAAAATAAGTACATAGCCTATGAGCAAGGCCGTCCAAATGTGAAATGAGGTCTAAGGTGAAAATAATATTAATGATAAAATTGGGTGACTTTTTAAAATTTTTATCGAAAAAGTATCATTTTTTAACATACATTTTTAATAAACTAGTAAAATTTTCTTGTGACATAATTGAGTTAAAAAATTACCATGGCATAGAAACCGTAAGATTAGTGATTTTATTAAAAAAACCTAAAAATATAACAAATTATGTTTTAAATGAGGCCTTTTACATATATAGTGGGCATTTGTTTATCTTATTTTGGGTTTTTTTTTGTAGGTATAGCAATAAGTGAGGCATTTTTTAACAACAAAATGGACTTTTATTTGTTACTTTTTTTTTGGTTTTTTTATACATCTATATAATGATTAACATAATTGAGGCCCTTATTCAAGGTGTGGCCCAAGGCACGGGCCTTGGTCGCCTTGAGCTTGGGTTGGCCCTACCTATAAGGTGTCTTTAGACTTGAACCTCTAGTTAGTCCAAATGTATCAAAGTTTTATCATTGGACAAAATTCTTAAATCTGCGCATTTCTCAACTTGTATGACAATAGGGTTACTATTATGCGCGTTTAATATGTCAATCGCAATGGCACCATAAAAATCCCCGTGAACAATATGCACCTCTCGATCATCCACATCATATGCGTTTCCTTGTGTTTTCGGACTGAGCAGGCAATCACTCGAGAAAAAACATGTGGATGATCCGAGGTGAATATGGTTGCTCACGGGGATTGGTTATGGTGTCATTGCGAGTGATGAGCCGAGTATTTTCAGCGCAGACCATTGCCCGATGGCCATGTATGTAGTGGCACCACTGTTGTAGTACCGAAGTAGCGCTTTGGTTTTGGATCACGTCTCACTCTCTTGACAGCAGCAACCAGAACATCGATTGTGTTCTCAACCTTAACCAAACGTGGTGTTGATGATGAGTTGGTCGTTGTGGAAGCAATTGAGAATATTGAGAGGAAGAGAAATTGACAAGAAAGTTGAGAGTTTTGTTTTGGACTTAAGTATATAATTTATAATGAATGCATGCATGTAATGAGTGAGGGTTTTGCTTCTCTCTTCCTGACCTATAGAGATACCTTTTCTCCTATGCTCCAAACACAAATTTGCTCCCATGCTCCAACCACAAAATTAACACCAATTTGGTATGCACTTTAATTCAAAGTTAATTTACCCACTTGACTCTATATACAAGGAAATAAATTGATAGATGAATGACAATGAAATTCAGTTGAAATAGCCAATAGGCCACCATGTAACCGAACTAGTTTACTTTGGTTGGGTTTTTTTAACCTAAAATGTAAATTAAACACACAAAAAAAAAATCAAACCAATTCTAATGGGTTTCAATAATGAATTTAAGTATATAAATTGGGGTAAACATGTAAGAGTTGAAGTTTCTAAATTGAACCAATCCAAACCGATCGATCCGGTTAATTTACAAAATTGATAAATTCGGTTAAATTTTGGATAAATAAAAATCCTAAGACCATAGGTTGACTCTCTTAACTTGGAGAAAATTCGACTCAACTAGATCTGCGCCCAACCCTAGTGATAAGTGATGGTGAGTCGTGAATGTACCATGCATGTTTTCATTTAGTGATGAGAATTATAAGGTTTATATAAATTCGAGTGTTTGATATTACAAATTGGTAAATGCCTTATGACAGTTTTGACTGTTTTGAATTTTGTTTTGTCATTGTAACGTTCATGTGAATTTTAACAAATGAAATGAGGCTTTGAAGTTGATTTCTTTTTTTTTACTTCAAAGTTCCAAATTTTGGTTTTAAATTATGAGATTGATATGAACACTGGCGTTGATATTGTGGATTGAAGAATGGTAATTTCTAATCTTACTACAAATAAGAAAGTCATTTCTATTCTTAGCTTAAATAAAGTGTCGGTTGAATTTATTTTTAGCCAAAAGAATAAGTCAGCACTTTTAGTAGTATACTTGTATATGAGTCAAAACTCAAAACATTACATTTTCTATTACAAATTGAAATAGGATATTATGCACTATAATTTATATAATCTTGCTAAAAACACGAAAGTAATGACAAGATAATTTTCAACTTTGTAAGAAGTAAGTTTATCAATCATTGTAAGATAAATTTTGTATATGAGTCAAAACTCAAAACGTTATTTCTATTACAAATTGAAATAGGAT
The DNA here is from genome assembly GCA_037349345.1 of Oemleria cerasiformis. Taxonomy (NCBI): domain Eukaryota; kingdom Viridiplantae; phylum Streptophyta; class Magnoliopsida; order Rosales; family Rosaceae; genus Oemleria; species Oemleria cerasiformis. Next base: position 11,475,277 of record JAZGTL010000003.1, on the reverse strand, counting down.
ATCATGCATTATAATTTATATAATCTTGCTAAAAACACGAAAGTAAAGACAAGATAATTTTCAACCTTGTAAGAAGTAAGTTTATCAATCATTGTAAGATAAATTTTGTATGAGTCAAAACTCCAAACGTTACATTTTCTATTACAAATTGAAATAGGATAACATGCACTATAATTTATATAATCTTGCTAAAAACACGAAAGTAATGACAAGATAATTTTCAACCTTGTAAGAAGTAAGTTTATCAATCATTGTAAGATAAATTTGGTAGCGTTGCCTACCTTGGATACTTTGAATAAATCACATGCTGTATTGATGTGACCCATCTAACCTTGAATACCCAACCTACCTTATTTACTGCATGTACAAGTTACAACCGTATTCAATATGTTTGCTCGGAATCCCCTTGTCATTGACAACCCCCATCAACGCATCTTTGCATGTTATGGGATGAGAGGACTTTGCATCCCATACCTTTGCTCCCGTGCTCCAAATATTCAACACCAAATTGGAATGCACTTTGTCGATACCAAAAGTGGATCAACTTAGAATTACTTCGCTGATCTCGCTTGACTCACTCTTCTCGTGGATGAAATGATCTGCAAGGAGAAAGTAAGAGCAAAGGAGCACCGATATGATGCCGACCTAATAGTCTTCGATACTTAAGTCAGCTAAGTGTGGAGAGTACTGTAGTAATTAGGCAGCGTGAGGGTAAGATTGTCATTACCTTTTTTAGGAGAGGTGCCCTAGTATTTATAGTGGCATTGAATGTTGTAGGTGAAACATTTCGATGTGGATAAATGTCCCTGATCTTGGAGCTGACGCGTGTACTGGTGGTCCCGAGTCCTATGATTGTGCTGACTCGGTCAGCCGAGGGACAGGCCGACCAGATCTGGTCGGCCTAATGGTTTTTTGTGTCTTTTGTCCAAGGCTGGATTGGTGGGAGCCGAAGGAGTTCGGTGAGGTCAGGATTGGGTAGTTGGGCGATAGGTTTGTGAATTTTTTTCTTTGTTTTTTTATTTTCTAATTTCATCACTAATATTGGTTTAATGGTATTATTATCCACATCTCTATTAGTTTAAAGCCAAGAGAGACAAAAGGCTTTACCAAAAATTTCTGACGAAAATACCCTTTAAATTATTTAATAGTTAAGGATACAATAATAAAATCAAATATTAATTTATAAATTAAAAAAAATGATAATGGTTAATGGGAGTGTTGAGAAAAATTTGCGATTTAAATACAAATTTCTCCCCTCACAATTTCACCAATATTCGATGAAGAATATGGTTTTTATTAATTTTGAGTTCGACACATTCAAGATAAAAATCTCTTAATTATAATCCTTAATAATAATAATATTTTTATCATCATATAAAGAAAACATGCTTTGATTAAAATTACAAATGAACATGGATTTGGGGGGAAAATGTGTTTGTTTGGTTCTGTGGCTACACTTGAGTGTCAAGTTGCCTACTTATCTTTTTGAGGGAATCAAGCCAACTCGTAGTTTGTTGGGATTTTTGGTGATGGAATTTAGGTGGTAGTTGTAGTGTTTGAGGCTTATTTAGCCATGGTGGAATTTGGGATGAATTTGGATATGATGGTATTTGGGCCAAATTTGGTTTGAGTAAACTAGGGATTCTGTTTGGACTTGTGGTTGCATCTAGATTTTAATCTAGATTGCCTACGTACCCTTTACAGGATCAAACCAGCGTAGTTCGGAATTTGGGTTGGCTGAATTTGGTTTGGTGCGAATCAAGGATTCAAGTTTGGTTGCGGTTGAATCTAATGGGACGTTAGATTGCCTATGTATCCCTTTGCGGGAATCAAACCGACATAGTTCCAATATTTGAGTTTTGAGGTTTTCAAAGAGTGAATGGCTCAATGAAAAGGGGATTTGTGTTTAGTGGATGACTATTTTGGTGAATTTGATTTGAAGAACTAGGGATTCAATTTGAATTTGAGATTTGCGGTTGTACCTAGATTGCCTACGTAGCCCTCTGCGGAAATCAAACCGGCGTAATTCTTGCTTTGAATTTTTGTGGTTTTTGTACCACTCAGACTTTTGGGTGGTTTTGTACCACTTGGATTTGATTTGAAAATTCACAAATTAACAAACATTTTTGTTTTGTCTGTCAATTTGGAATCAAAAGATTTAAGTAACATGAGTCCCCGGGGTCCAAGTCTTGGTGAATTTGGGCATGCTAATTTGAATATGCCGTGACCCCCATTTTGTTTTGGGCTTGAGTCATGAATCCTGTTGCACGGGCCCTTCAAATTGCACATGTACTTATGTATGCAATGTCTTTAGTTTTTCCTTTTGGGCTTTCGGTAGACAACAAGACCCTAGGGCCTTAAGGACAAGGGCATCACTTGTTCTTTTCCTCTTCTCTGAATCTGCCTCACGTGGTCAGTTTCTTCCCAGGAGCGAAGAGGAACTTCGACTCTTGGCTGCGCTCTCAGATTGAAAGCCTTTCTTTGCTATTAGTCTTGAGAAATTGGCGTGGGCAATTGGGGGTCTTCACTCCTACTCTTCTTCTTCTTCTTCTCTTTTCTCCTCTCCTGATGCGGCAGTGCAGCTCACTTCTTATATCTTTGTTTTTTCAATGTTGCCCACATATGAGATTAACCCTTGATGTCATCTTCTTCTTCTTTTATTGTTTCTGCGCAGGTGAAGTCGACGAAATTACCCGTCTCCGTGCGGAATTGATTCACCCAAGGCGTGTCCAATTCCCTCCGCAAGCCGCCGACCAAGCTCTTTCTTTTGTCCCCGTCACCTCACGGTTTCTTGGATGAATTCCAATTGAAGAGGTGATTTTTGTCTTATTCTTTCATTGAAATTGCTCTTTTGTTATTTCTTGGAGTCACAGACTCCAATCCTTTCTTAAAGCACAGCCACCACTCTGTCTTGATGACTCCTTTGTCTTTCTTGATGATTCCTTTGACATTTAATTTGCTTTTTGTTTGTTATTTCTTTTTTTCTTTGCAGGTTGCAATTTGTCTTTGACTCACAGCAGCTCCGTGTCTCTAACTTTGTGGATTAATACTCATTTGAAATAATCCATGCCGCTGACCTCGGTGGGTGATGATTTCATCACAAACTCATTCTTCTGGTTGCTTTTCTCTGCAGATTTCCTTTGTATATGGCTGCAGATTTTTAACAAAGCCGGCGACAGAGTCAGTGGGCTGTAGCCACCCACGTCCCCTTGGCGGTGAAGATATTTTAAGGAAACAGGATCTCTTCTGTTCCTCTCATTCTCTGCAGCCGACAAAAGCACCAAGAGGTATAACCGAGCCTCTCGATTTGCTCGAGCCGTTTGGCTACCACGTCTTCTTCCTCCTCGCTGCTTGTGGTTTGTTGCAGGGTTGAGGACTCCGTCATTTTTGTTGATTGCAAACCAAAGGTCTCTTTTCTTTGCACAGCCACAGCGAACTCCTCGGGAGCAGATTCTTTGTGCGGCTATAACGAACGCCTCAGCAAAGAAAATCTCTGTTCTTTGCCGACTCAGGAACAGATTTGGCGAAGGGGAGATGGTGAGCTTCTTGACCGGCATGAACTTGGCACTCGATCTCTCGAGTAGCTCCAAATTGAATTCATTTTAAGGCGGCACAGACTCTTCGAGCTTAGAAGCTTGACAGGGAGCACTCCATTCATGAAATAACAAAGAACAGCATTAGTAAAACTAAGAGAAGAAACAATTTGAATCACAATTACCTTCTCTTTTCCTTTTGTTCTTTCTCTGAAAGCTTTGCTTTATTTCTCTGCTCTCTTCTTTGTTGCCTTTAACTCCCTCCCTCAGCCGTTCTCTCTGCCTTCCTTCCTTCTCTTCCCGTCTTCTTCTTTTATAGTCTCATAGATGGGCAATTGATATCAATTTGACACAAATCAATTATCATTGATTTCTTTTTTCCCTCTAGGGAATGATGCTGATTTTAGAGAAAAATTGATACTAATTTTGCCAATTTCATCTTTCTTTCTTGGGACTAATTGATGATTAAGAATCAATCACAAATTTCTTTTTCATTGGCCTAGTTGACTTGTTCAATTTAACCATGTCAAAACTCCATCAAATTTTGGCAAATAACCAAATTATATTTTATTTACTTATTTGTTGTCTCCATTTATTTCTTTCCCATTTGATTTAATTTAATTAATTGTTTTTTTTAACCTCAACAGGGAGGAGTGATGGTAAATGGAAGGGTGGATGGTAAAAAAAAAATGGGTAGTGGACTCAGGTACTATTCTTTTTATTTTTGTTTTAAAAAATTAAAAATTAATGTATTTTGTTTTATTTTAAGTTTTTATAACAAAAACAAATAAATAAACTAATTGTCAAGACTCTAATATTATATAGTTGTAAATATAAGGTTCATAAAAGTAAATATTATAGCCAATATGTATCTCCTTCCCAATATCCTTTAATAGAAAAGAGTATAAAACAATAGCATAATGTTTCATATTTTATATCGTTGGATTATTCAAATTATTGAAATGTAGTGAATTACAGCTAATCTCTACATGCATGCAGAGACTCCAACAAGGCAACCTCCCGTTACTCGTTCTAAAAGAATATTGGTGTTTTTAATATTTATCTCCAAATGCGAGGTGATGACATCATCGTACCAAACACGAATTGATAATGATGTTAAATTATTGACGTTACTCCCAGGTTTCAATGTCATGAGATAATGTTCCAAGTTCAACATTAATTATTCTTGTAAGCATCAAGAGATTATTATGTATATAGTTTGTATTATGGTCATATTCTCCCCTTAGTTTACACATGTTATAATATAAATAGATATTTATTAATATCATATTTTAAATATGATTAATGTTAATTTTATTTTTCATCTTTAACATAATTCGTAATGAACGTACCATATATCCATCATATAATATCATTTAATAATTTTTAACTAGCATCTATTTGATAAATTTACTAACTAATTACATTACCTAGTTTTCTTAACCCTTGCTTATATTGGTTTGCAAATTTCAAATTGGCTTGCTTACCACTTTTTAGGCATGTCCTAAATTGGTATAAAGCCCCATAAGTTAAACATCTTCAAGATGCATGAATATGAAACCAAAATTTAGAATTTTTCCTAATAATCCTAAAATGTCACATTTATGTCACTCTTGCTCTTCCATGATTTATAGGAAGATAATAAAATTGATACCTTTTAATGTTAAATACTAAGCAAATGCATGTATATGCAACACATTTGCTGTATTGGTTGCTAGGGATTATCATTTTTGGTTCTCTTTCATCCTATATTTTTCTCGATTAAATAACCTTAGGATTAAATAAATGAAAGGAGAATCAAAAGATAGAAACAATATAACAAGTGCAGATTAAGAAATAAGGCTCGTTTGATAAGTGGGATTAAATTAAATATTGTATTTTTTATCAAATTCAATGTATCTTAAATGTAAAATGGAATGTGTTTTCATTATCAAGGAATTAGAGGGAGCAGACATAAAAGAAAAATTATCCAATACAATCATCTCAAACTAGTAGGATTAGAAAATGTAAGCTTTCTTCTATCTAATCATATCTAGATAAACTCCTTGTAATAAAATCACATCTATTTTTACATTCAAAATACATTAGATTTGAATTAAATCCAATCATACTCACCAAACGTTACCTTAACAGTTTTTGAAAATTATTACTTATTTATATGAGGGACTTGATTTTCACATTCCATTTTTACTTACTGTATTTCACATTTTCTTATTTCTTTTATTTTTTTTAAAAGGAAGTGAATGCAGGAAATAATAAATGGAGTGCGGAAATCATAAAAAGATTTTATGTAATTGGGTGAAACTTGGACCCTTGAGGAATAAAAACATGTGTTACTGACAGTGTTGGTCTGTGCTGGCTTACAACCTGGAAAAGAGGAAGAAAATGAGTAACTTTTTTGGCCATATTCATCCCCCTCCACCTCATCAGCTAGTCAACAAGCTGTTACATTCTAAATAAGAAGTGTCCCTATATTATCCTTCACTAATAATTCTTTCTTTTTCTCCTCTCAAATTCCATCCTTTTCTTATTGAAGCAATTTTTATTATTTCAACTTGTGAGAGTGAAAGTGAAGAATGAATTCACATCCATCTAGTTTAAAGAACCAGGTACGGGTCCACAATTTCCAATATTGTATTTCCTTGTGTCTTTGTTGCAAGTTATTAATCCAATACTATTATTGCTTTTTATTCTCTATTTAAATTTGTTTGCCTTCATTATGTTTCTTTATGGTAGTTCATCTTGAGATAGTGATTTTGTTTTAATTTGTAACTTTGAATCGATTTTAAGAGGCAAGAAAGTTAGTTTATTTACTTTTTGACTAGTCTGTGAATATGAATTCTCTCTTCATCTCCTTCTGTTTTCACCTGTTATAATATATGTCATATGATTTTATTTTCGACTAATATTATGGAATGAATCTTTTCTTAGATGTAAAGTGTAAATGGTATTTTAAGTGCGTAGCTATAAGAAGATTGAATATCATGGGACAATAATATAATAAGAGTATTGTTATTTTTGCCCAAATGTTTCTCCACATAACTTATGTTCCCACAACTCATAAAAATTGAAATGAGAATGATCTTCTCTTTCCTTCTATTTTTTTATTTGTTTTTAACAATAATATTAGAAGAGGGAATTATACAGTGAAATTGAAAGAAGGGAATTATATACAGTAGATATTGACCTTATCTTTTTAATTAATTGAACCAGAAATATCCCCTTATCACTTTGAATTCAAAAAATTTAATTAAGGACGGCCATATTGGTAATTTTAAATGCTATGTGTATGATAATATCCAATCAATATATTGATGTTTAATGGGTCATGAGTACCCATGTTATTGGTTATAGAATATTACCTATACCCTGCCCACTAGAAAATGGTACCCAAACAAAACCAACATCAATTTTTTTCCTTCGACATTTTAAAACATACTAAAATTTTAGAACATCATCTCCCCTCCCCTTTCTTTACCTATTTAGAATCTTATTGTACCATTGGTCCGATGACCAAAAAGAAATTCACTTGGAGTGTCAACATAAAATTAGTGTTTTTGGTTACCCATAGGTATGCGCAGCCCAAACTAGGACCTTACTCACTATTTTATGCCCAACATTTGCATTAAATCTCTCTCTCTCTCTCTCTCTCTCTCTCTCTCTCTCTCTATATGCCTCTTCCTCTCATCGTTGTTCTTAATTTCATGGATTTCAGTTTTTTTGTTTGATTTGGTTAACCAAATCTATGTCTGGAATCACCAACAATTAGGCGAGTGTAACTACTACGGTTCATTTGGTAGGACCCACTAATTTAGACTCAATTATTTTTAGATACTAACATAGATTGAATTGTCATTAGTACTACAATCTAGTACTATTTCTTTTAAATGTATAATGAGAGGCATCTGGTCTTGAATTTGACTATCATGAGGAATGATATCACTGCTCAATATATAAAAGAACATGGACCGACTTAGTTTGGCTTAGGCTGAACGACTATATGTCTATGTTTGGTGAATCACTTGACTAGACTATTATTACTTGTATTTTCTTTATTTATTGTAAAAGATGAATAAATTGTTGTACTGGAAAATACACAAGCCTTAAGGAACACTCAGATAAACCTACTGGATGAAAAACAAATGGAATGTAAGAGCAAGAAAGAAAATGAAGACCAAATTTACGAGGTTCCTCACAGGTAATTGGAGTATGTCCTCAGAGCAGTAGGAACAAACAAATCCACTAAAAACAAATGGGCGTGTACAACGTGTTTGGCAACAACTCTCAACTAAAAGCCTCAAACAAACCCAAATTTGCTCTCACGCATTCAAAGAACAAGGGGAAAAAAACGATACAACACATACAATCTTCTCTTACACAAACTACCTTAGTAGTACGACTCTCTTTGAATGGTGACTGCTCAAATGAGGAAGAGATTCTTGCTCCCACAAAGAAAAGGTTGTCTTCGTCCTAGTGTCGGCTGCTTCCTCTCATAAAAGGCCAAATGGCTGCTGCCCAAATTTAAATTATAACAACGTTTGCAATCTCTTAGCCCTAATGGGCACGTGAGGCCAATGTGCTCATTAAAGAATTAATAGGCTGCAAAAATTATTAAGACCAGGAGAATAAAAACATATCCTACAATGTCCACCATGGCGAGATTCCCATAACACCGAATGAGCCAAACCAAATCAACAATCAACATGCACACCACCAAAACACGCAAGAGAACCACTCAAGCCAAACCAACCATCACAAGTTCCTACTGTTCACCAACTTATTCAAATATGCTAAAGGTGAGCCAAGTTCAAGCAATGATCGAACTGGGCGGGAACAACAATCTTAGTCAACATATCAGCAGGATTGTCACCAGTTCCAACCTTCCAGTGCAGTATCTCTCCATAGCAGCAATATCACGCACAAAGTGAAATCGCACATGATGAACCTGGTACTTAGCCAAATGAATAGCGTTGCAGCTATCACAATGAACCTCCACATGCTTCTGATCAACCCCCAAATCACATATAAGTCCGTGAACCCAAATGGCCTCCTTCATAGCTTCATGAAGAGCTATATACTCAGCCTCTGTAGTCGACAAAGCTGCTATAGATGACTGTAAAATGGACCTCCAACAAATTGGCCCCCTGTCCATAGTAAACAAATATCCTGTGGTAGATTTTTTACCAACAAAATCACCTGCATAGTTAGAATCCACATAACCAACATCACATTTTTCAATACTAGAATTTGCTCTCAAAACATAAACATCTCTAGTACCTTCGATATCCACTAAGCTACGTCATAATGCACTTTATGCATATAACGAATCACCAAGCCAACGGCCTGAGTAATATCCGGCCTAGAGCATACCATAGCATACATTAAACCACAACCTTAATTCAAATATGGTAAATTTTTCATACGCAGCTTCTCTTTATCTGTTTTGGGAGATGATAAATCACTGAATTTAAAATGAGGAGCCAAAATAGTACTCACTAGTTTGGTTGAATCACTAACTCCAAATTTTCACAACAACTTCGCCATTTACCATTTTTTAGTCAAGCATACCAAACTATTTTTCCTATTTCGATTGATCTTCATACCAAGTATCTTCTTTGCTTCACCAAGATCCTTCATCTTAACCTCATTCTTCATTTGAGCTTTCATCATCTTGACATTCATTGATGCTATCAACATATCATCAACATATAAGACCCATCTTGTAACTTTTTGCGATAAACACAATAATCATATTAACTTCAAAAATAACCTTGGCCTCTCATAAACTCACCAAACCTCAAGTACCATTGTCTAGGAGATTGCTTCAGACCATAGAGGGATTCTTCAATTTTCAAACCAAATTCTCCTTCCCTCTTACTTTGTATCCATCCGGTTGAGACATATAAATCTCTTCATCCAAATCACCATGTAGGAAAGTCGTCTTGACATCAAGTTGCAGAAGCTCAAGGTCAAATTGTGCAACAAAAACTAGCATAATACGAATTGAAGAGTGCCTCACAACTGGAGAAAATGTCTCATTGTAGTCAATTCCTTCTTTTTGAGCATACCCTTTAGTAACTAACCTTGCTTTAAATCTCACATTGTTTTTCGCATCAACATCTTCCTTCTTGGCATACACCCACTTTCAACCAATAGCTTTCTTACCCTTAAGCAATTGAGCTACCTCCCAAGTCTTGTTCTTCAAAAGTGAATTCATCTTTTCACCCATAGCATTGCACGACTTCTCCTTTGTTTCGCTCTCCATGGCTTCCACAAAACTAGATGGAATATCAGGAGTAATCACAGGAAGAGCAAAAGTCACATAATCACTATAAGTAGTTGACTTGGTAATATTTTTCTCCCTCAGTTCTTGGAAATAGAATATTCTGGAGATTGAACTTCCGCATCATCTTGGATAGGATCACCAACATCAACATCATTGAACCGAATCCTCAACAACTTCATTATCCTCAACATATTCCACTTCTTCACCTAGAGTAGTATCAACATCAATTGGAGTAGGATTTGAATCGGTTATCCTCAACAAATTTCTCAAGCACCACATGCTGGACATTTCTCTCATCTTTCTTAGTGTCCTTCAACATGTTATCCCTCATCAATTTTCACATCTCTACTCATTACAGCTTTCTTCAACTCTGGGAATCACAACCTATAACCTTTGACACCACTGCTAAAACCAACAAAGATAGCCTTTTTGGCTCTATGATCAATTTTACGTTCAGTCACATGACAATATTCAAGTGAACCAAAGATATGAAAATAAGCATTATCACAAGCAGGTTGTCCAGACCATACATCAATAGGTGTCTTATCTTCAATTGCAACAGAAGGCAAACGGTTAATGATGTGACAAGCATAAATAATAGCTTTAGCCCAAAATGAGGCAAACCACACTGAGAAAACATTCATCTCACCTTCTCATGTAAGTTTCGGTCCATCCTCTCTGCAATAACATTTTGTTGTGGAGTTCCCCTTACACTGAAGAGTCTCACAATGCATTCCTTTTTGCAAACTTTATGGAAGGAATCATATGTGTACTCTCAACCATTATTTGATCTCAAAACTTTAATCTTCTTGCCAGTCTGAGTTTCAATCATCTTCTTAATTCCAAGACAAAAACGATATGAAGCACCTCACTTTTGTGCCACATAGTGTAGACCCAAACTCTTCTAGAGTAATCATCCACAAAAGTCACAAACTAATGTCCACCTTCCAAAGAAGGAGTCTTTATAGGAATGCACATAGTCAAGGATACCCTTGGTCTGATGTACAACTAGTACCAAACTTCACCTTGGTTTGTTTACCCAAGACACAATGCTCACAAAAATCAAGCTTACAAGTCTTAGCACCTTTTAACAGACATTGCCTCATAAGCCCTTGAACAGCTTTCTCATCACTGGGACCAACTCTCAAATGCCACAATCTTGAAGTGTCAGAACCAGATGAGCCAATGTTTCTATAACTGCGGCTGCTTCACCGTCCACTATACTTGCTTTTAACATATACAACTAAAGAGCATAGGTAGGAGCTTTCATCACCACAAGTGTACCGCATGCAACTTTCAATACACCATTATCCGAAAAGAACCGGTAGCCTTGTGATTCCAAAGTGCCCAAAGAAATGAGGTTTTTCATCTTCGGTACATACCGAACACCAGTCAACTCTCTAACCACACCATCATGCATCTTCATGCGAATTGTACCAATTCCTTGAGTGGTACACAGACTGTCATCGCCCAAGAAAAACAAAGTCCATCTTTCAACTCCTTAAAGCTGAAGAACCAATCCTTATGAGGACACATATGATGACTACAACCCGTATCCAAAATAAACATAGTAGAATAATAAACTCATTATGAAGTGGCTAAAGAAAATCCAAGTTCCCCATTCTCAACTTGTACAACATTAGCTTCATAATTCATCTTCTCTTTGCCTTTGGACTTCAACTTCGGACAATCTTTCTTCCAATGGACATTTTCATGATAGAATGCACATTCATCTATGCCCAAACTTTTTCTGTTTTTCGAATTTCCCCTAGGCCTAGACTGTGGCTTCTTCCTACTAGCAAAGTTTCACCTTTAAGAAGATCTATCTGTAACGACCAAGGCCTCAAAGCTACTCTGATAGTGCTTATTTATATGCCCCATGTCATAATTCATAGTATTGGACACATCTTCAAAACTCAGTTGTTTTAACATGCGTAAGAGTAGAAACAAAATGATCATAGGAGTCCGGCAAGGAATTCAACAATATTAAGGCCATATCTTCATCTTTTATATCCTTACCTAAATTCAACAAGTCAGCAATCATCTTATTAAAAGTAGCAAGTGTCAAATCATAAGCATACCTTCTTTATATTATTGGAAGCAGTAGAGTCTCTTCTTTAAATATAGCCGATTCTCCGCACTCTTCCTCATATACCTATCTTCCAATTTTTGCTACAACACCTCCATCGACGACTCTCGCATCACAAAATACTTTTGAGCTTTGGCAACAAATAGTCGGATCACTTAACGCGCCATCAAATTTATCTTATCCCATTGCGACTTTGACATAGCATCAGACTAATCTTCCAAAACAACATTCAAATTTTGTTGAGTCAATACATCCCTTACCTCACATTGCCTCATGCCAAAATTGTTTATTCCATCAATCTTTTCCACATAAAACTTTGCATTCTGAACCTTAGTACGTAGTAGCCATTTCCGTGTTGCTTTCAAAAGGATTCTCCTCCATCTTCAAAAACTAGGAGATAACCACAATAAACAATACCCAAGAGCAACCAAGTGCTCTGATACCACTTGTAGTGCCGGAAAACACACAAGCCTTAAAGGAACACAGGGATGAACCCACAGGATGAAAAAAAAAAAAAAGTGGTGGGCAGTAACTTTCAACCCAAAGCCCCAAGTACATCCAAATTTGCTCTCACGCACTCAAAGAACAAATGGAAAAAAAGGATACAACATATACAATCTTCTCCTACACAAACTAAGTAGTACAACAATCTTTGAATTAAGATTGCTCAAATGAGCTACAAATTCTTGCTCCGACAAAGAAAAGGTTGCTGCCTTCTAAACCTTTTCCTAGTGTCTACTGCTTCCTCTCATAAAGAGCCAAACGGATTTTGCCGAAATATAAATTGCAACAACATTTGCAATCTCCATACCCTATTGGCACGTGAGGGCCATATGCTCATTAAAGAATTAATGGGCTGCAAAAACTATCAAGGCCCATGTGAATAAACATGTGTCCAACATAAATAATATATCAATAAGTAAAAAAATGTAGGAAAAGAAAAAACTAAAATAATTTCAGTCCAAACACATCCTGAGAATATTTAGATGGCGGTAAATAGCTTTCAGTCCAATCCCACAAATCTCCATACAAGGATAAAAAGGTAGGACAAGATCGAGAAATGGTAGACCTTGTGGCCTTGGGTCTTGCTTAGAGATGGATTCATAAAACATAAATAGTTCATATTCTCTAAGATATACAAGAAAACATTTATTATTCGAAGGTGTATATATATATATATATATAATTAATCTTATGAATTCAAAGATTTGAATGGTAGGAAATATATGTAAGTATCATAACCAAAAAAGAGGTTTCTTGCTCAATTATAGCATATACATGTGATTAAAATTTTATTCAAGGCCGAAAAAGATCAATGCAATACAATAATTCATGTGGCACGGGAAGTGACACTCCATATCATTTTTCACATCTTAATTTATCTATAACTCATTCTTTCTCGACAAAAGAAAATCGAACAAAAAAATTCAAACCGTTTATGTAAAGAAAAAAAACCCACCATAGAGTCACTATCATTTATCACAAGCCACTAGCATGAAGCTGTCCAATGGCTTAGTTTGTCCCATTAATTTGTAATTAGATCTTACTTGAGTGCGTGGGTTATTCTTAAAACTAATTATTTTCATTCAATTTCAAGACCTTCATCACCAATCTCATGACATGGACGAAGAGGATACAAGGGAAGCTATTGTATTGTGGGATTTAAGGTCCGAGTCATGTTCTCACTGATTTGAGGAAGATGTTCTAGTCATTTAAACACTGGGATTGGGTCTATATTGTTTATTGCTTTTGCTCCCTGGTCCTTGCGATTCATTTTATAATTTCTAAGGATTCGTGAAGGAGGGCATTGTTATTATGGGTGAATGTCTCTCACTAAATGATAGTTTTGTCAATATGGGAAAATTATGGTGGTTGGAGATCTTAGAACATTTGACTTTTCCGCGATCTTTTGGGCTCATCATCAATCTTGACACCAAAATTGACAAACTCTTCAAGCTCCTCACCAAAGAGTTCTCTACTGTCCTCCTTGAGACATTCATCAAGAACTGGAAAATTTTCAACTCCAACCTTTTTTTGTCCACGTAACTTCAAAAGTTATTTGAACCGAAAATTTTCAAAACTCTCGCCAAATTTATTGTCTAATACACTCTCAATCCCCAAAATACTTTTCCCACAAATTTCACAATGATCGTTTAAGCAACGATCAAATACTGGAGGTGAGTCTAAATTCAATAAATCTGATAAATCATACAATATACCCTAATTATCAAATGCATTTTTACCTTCATATTTATCTGGAAGTAACAAATTAAAACATCATTTTTCACTTGGCTCACCCAATGGAGTGCAACCATGAAAAAGGTTAGCAACATCTCTCTCCCCGTCAAAACCTTCCCCAACATGATTTGGAGTTTCAATGCGAGAGAAATATTGCAGCTTCACGTACGCCTCCCTCCTCGTAAGAACTCTCACCATCTTGGCTTTGAGTTTCGATGCAAGAGACACACTCCGTAAGTTATCGTAGCATCCTTTTGATTTCCTCCATGTCCTTGTTTTTGTCACGGCCCTTTATTCGAAATCCTCCCCAAACATGTGTATTTTGAGCCATGGAAATCACTAAGATTCCACCCACTCGAACCCGCTCTGATACCAAATTGATGGGGAGCAGGATGACGAACACGGACCTCCAACAATCAACACTAGACACCGGAAATAGGAGCACACAAACTCACAATAGTTGCAGCAAATCCATGGTATGACTTATCATCGAAGACTACATATCAATAACATGGCTACGCTAATGTAGCGTGAAAACCCTAGACTATTTAGGAACGTATATAAATAATTAAAACCTAAAATATTATAATATTTTCCTAATAAGGTTACTAATCACCAATTAATAGATAATCGGCAAAGATATTTCCGTTTAGGGACAATTTCTCCGATGATATTGCTTTGAATATTTGTTACTCTTCCAGGGTCTTGACACATTGATTGACCCGTGAGATGCTCCAGTATCAAAATCCTTTCAATGCATGCCAATTCAAGCTGTGTGGAGGCACAAGGATCAAAACAGTTACTTCCAAAAGTGTTTTTGATCTTTTAGGGGAATTGATTCCAATCAATCCAAGCCGCCGCAAGGGGCGGAAGCACCACAACGGTGAATACATACATCTTAAAGGATGTTTCACGCTAGGCATATATACGAGATCGGCAGCTTGAATACATCAACGCACCTCCAAAATCCCATGGACAAGCCAGTCAGCATCACCACTAGATCAAATGGTAATACATCACCACCAAACTCCAAGATCATATCAATACAACAGCCCACAAGCTGCTGCAGAAACACTAAGCCGCTACACAGACCACCAAGAGACCAAAACGAGTTATTCCCCATCGGAAATCTGGAGCCAGACGAACACTCACATAGAGTAGCATCCATTAAACCTAAAAAAGCTAAGAAATTAAATCCAGTATGCCCTTCACCCCAATCTTGAACATCGACTCCACTCTGTCAATGTCCTGCCGTCTATGGGAAAATGCTACAAGTTGAACACACATCTTGAGAAAATTTAAATTACCACTGTATTATTTCAATCCAACGATAAAAAGGTAAAATAAGCTCCTCCTATTCTAGACCTTATGGTCGTGCTTAAAGGAGGCATTCATGAAATATAAATAGTTCAGATTCTCCAAGTTTTACAAGAAAATATTACAACCATAATTAGGTTAGGAACTTGGAATTCAAGCATATACGTACTCTATATTAGTGTGTACTCTCTAATACAGGAATCTAAAGATTGCAACGGTAGGCATTGTCCGTAAGTTTCGGGTTATGATTCTATGGATGCATTCATTCAATGAATTCACCATTCAATGATCATAAATCAACAAAATAAAGATAACATAGAAAGTCCATTAAAATTGACCGTTGGATAGTGAATCCATTGGATGGACACATCCATGGAATCATAACCCGTAAGTTTCATAACTGAAATAAGGCTTCTTAATGTTTCAGATCCTCCAAGTTCTACAAGAAATTCATGCCACCATATGATGGGTACGAGTTATCTGAGAGAGTAAGGAAAGGTAAAAACAAGCAGAATCAGAATAGGAAGAAATAAATTGGGATTTTTCATTCATGCCCCTCCAAGAGTGTCAAACGGAGACTTACACACGGTGCTAAGCACGTGGGAACTAGTAACCTAGCACATTCGGGCCCAATGGATCAAAGTTTACTTGGTGTGTGAGTCATAAATATTTTGGAAATTTCTTGTTTTGGCAAGAAAATAGACAAAGTAATTCGTTTGGTCTTGAATCAAAATCTCTAGCAAACTTCTCATCTTGGGATGAACAACCTACTGAAATTTCTCTATAAAATGGATCAACATTTTATTTAGTATACTAGATCATTATATGTTGTAATATACAACTTTAACACTCGACGTGGTGCATACTCTCGATGTTAAAAGACTAGAACAATACCAGGATCGAAATATTGAGAAAAGGCTTATTACTCAAAATGCTCCCCGAATCAGACATCGAGTCTCAATTTGCTACCCGAACGCGAAATCGTAAAAATGTGCTACCAGAACCCCCCTTCTGTCAGCTCTGTTGCACCAAAAGTTAACTCCGTTACTAACGGCAGTTAGAAGAGGGGTATTTTGTCAAAAAATTAAAACAATTACCCTAAAAGAAAAAAATTATTCCCCAATCCACCCCAACCCTCCACAATCCTCCAAATTCTCGCCTTCAACCAAATTACCCAACCACCACCTCTTCAATTTCGATCCCATCGCCATCCTCTTCTCACAAACCCAGCACCACCATCATCTTCTTTTTGCTTCGTCTCCCTTCTCTGTCGGCGCCGAAGAGCAACCTCAACCACCATTAGTGGCAGAGGCCAGAGCCACCACTGGGAGAAGAGGAAGAGAAAGAGACAGTGTTTTGAGGCAGAGGCCAGAGCCACCACTCACCCAGACAGACCTAAAGGTTGAAACTTGAAACCCATAGTGAAAAAACTGCCTCTCACTTACTCTTGTACTTTGGGTTTATTCCCCTCTTTAGTTTTTGCAATTCTTCCTCTGCTCTGCTTAGCCTGTTTTCGACTCTTATACTAGAAAAAGAAAAGAAAAGAAAAACTAATCCTGAACCAACCTATTGGAAAATATTACAATCCAGAGGGGGATCTCCTCACAGATCCAGCTATAAGTCCCTCTCTCTGTCTACCTTTGTTTGTTTGCTTTGTACCCATTGTAAAATCTCAAGGTATGCATGTTATCTAATGATTTTTGAATATGGGTTGTAAATTTCGTTTCCAGATTTCCTCCTCATTGTATTTGATTAATGGGTTTTGGGTTTTATCTTGACTAATGATTGAGGTTGAGGTTGCTCTTTGGCGCCGACAGAGTAGGGAGACGAAGCGAGATGAAGATGATGGTGGTGCTGGGTTTGTGAGAAGAGGATGGCTATGGGATCGAAAGTGAAGAGGTGGTGGGTTGGGTAATTTGGTTGAAGGCGAGAATTGGGAGGATTGTGGAGGATTGGGGAATAATTTTTTTCTTTTAGGGTATTTGTTTTAATTTTTTGACAAAATACCCCTATTCTAACTGCCGTTAGTAACGGAGTATAACTTTTGGTGCAACAGAGCTGACAGAAGGGGGGTTCTGGTAGCACATTGTTACGATTTCGCGTTCCGGTAGCAAATTAAGACTCGAGGTCTGATTCAAGAAGCATTTTGAGTAATAAGCCTTGAGAAAATTAGAACAATACTAAGTTGAAATATTGAGAAAATTCAATACACTGTATAATCAATAGTTCTACTCTAGTAACACATGGACTTTTTGAGATGAAATCTCGTACGTGCAAGAAAAATAGTTAGTTAAGTTACCGACCGTATTCAAGGACTGACCACGGTTATCGACAGCCTAGGCTATAACCCAAGCAAAGTTTTTATCTTTTAGTAGTTGGTATATAGTGTTTCAAAATTTAGCTCAGTCTACACCAACCCAGTATGTAACAATGTATGGAGTACAACTTTTGTAACCCTGGCATCGCTTGTCATTTTATTAATTATATGTATTTTATATATAATATAAGTCAAAATCGTTCTAATCTTACATGCAAACTAATTATTAATATATTTATAAATTGATAATGTGAAAGTATTCTTAATTAGGATGCTAAATTAGGAATGAGAGATCTATAAATCCTAATTTTTACTAGGCATCTTCAGTAGTTTTTTTTTGTTACAATATGCAGGTACAAATTAGACCAATGTTAAAAAATTTGAAGTTTATTTCTTTGATTTTGCTTATTGCTTTATATTTCTCCATTGACATGCCAATATCACCCACTACTTAATAATCATTTCAGTTTGCGTGCATGAATATTTGTTTTGCATACTTGTGGATACTCAACATAAATGATGTCACAATTGCTTATTGAAAAATGAATAACATATATATGCCTATAAAATTTCCCTTATCCATTATCATTATTTATATTTTTTCAGATATTATGATTGTCTATATTATAAAATGTCACTCTTAACATTAACTTCTTTTAGAATAGAATCATAATACTTATTTCTAAATTGTTTCGGTTGAATAACACCGTAGCATTACCTATATAAAATGCCCCCTCTCACATAAATTTCTGACTACGCCATTGTATGTATCAATACAGAGTAATAAGCACACACGCTAGATGTAAAAGCGATTTAGTTAGTGTTTTTAATTTTTGCCTAGTTAAGTTCTACCCCAAGTCCCAACCTAGTATGTTTCTAGCCCAACTCTTCTGACACTTGTCTTTATATAGAAAAATTGAGTAATATCAAAACGCGCCAGATGTAAAAACGATTTATAAGTATTTTAAATTTAGCTCAGTCAACCCGATTTGTATCTAACCTACCTCTTGTGACTCTCATCTTTAGGCACATATTGAATACGCAAGAATACTAGGTACCACACGCTCGTGAGCACCCACATACACACATTAGATGCAAAATCAGTAGAGATCGAAATTTTGAGGAATATGGCTCATTATGTCCCCCTAATTAGGTGTATTTATGAAATTTATTTGTAGTGTGGAGTTTTCAATCTTCTTAATAAGGTCGTGCACATGATAAATTCAACAACCTCATTTTGAATTCTTCGGTCCATCCTTGATAGTAGGGATGGATCCAGGTCCAGTTGGGTGGGTTCCAACCCACCCCTAATTTAAGTGAAAAGATAAAACGTTATTGATAAAATGCTATTGGGGGAGGGGTCTACATTACACATATTGAGTATCGACATATTTTTTTATGAGAGTCAAATCCAAGACTTCCCACATAACGTGTGAAGATTGATGCGATTAGGCCATAGCACAACGTGACGAAAAGATAAGAACTTAGGTATAGAGTTTTACATCTATCCCACCCAATCCATTTATTCCATACCAGTTATAGTATTATCATCTTTTTCGTTAAAATTTCAAATTTTTGGTTGCCTATTGTGACTTTCTATCGGACAGTAAGTCCAGTATGTATTTTATATAACCTCTTTATTTATACATTTTGTAGTTGAAAATAAATATATATGATATAGAAAACAGGATTAGACGAAAGGATTTCTGTGAAGCATGATTATGGACTTGACAGTCTTTTCATTTTAGTTACTGTCTACCGTACTTTACATGGTATGACCTTCAAGCAGCAAGTTTTATTTGACGTCGATCAACATTGCAGGGTGTAGAAGCAGGTTCAAGTGGAAATGAAAACCCAAAATGGCTAGATGCATTTTTGGTGAAGTGCTTTTTTGAAGAGTGCTCAACTCACCCGATTCGCAAGAACGAGTTGAACAAATACTGCATCGATTGTGACAAGTCAGCTTGCCAGTACTGTGTGGCTACTGGTGCTCACCGGAACCACCAGACGATGAAAATTTACAGGCACGTCTACCGCGACGTTGTCTCACTTGCCGCCATGGAAAAGCACATTGATTGTTCCCAAATTCAGGTACACCTACTGAGTCAAGAATGACACATTTTCTAAATCATACATAGATCGTTAATTTGTAGAGTAATATAAGTTGTTGGTTGTGTGTCATTTTGCAGCCATATCGGTGCAACAAGCGTCTGGTTATATCTCTGACTCCTCTGCCTCATTCGGGGCCCATAAATAACATTGCAGCTTCTTGTGAGACCTGTAAAAGAAGATTGACTGAACCAGAACTCTACCGCTATTGCTGCATTTCTTGCAAGGAAATTATCTTATCTGAATACTACCCTATATTGCACTCTCTATTTTGATTCAATTTGTTTCAACTACTACTACTGAAATGTATGTTTAAGACTTCAGGTTGAAGCGTTTAAGAAGAAGGCCAGTGCTTCAGTCCCACCGTTTCTTGGAATCCAAGCTTCAGACAAGGGAAAGGAGAATAGATTTCGGACAAAAGGTCGACTCAGACCAAGAAAGGGAAAACCGGTCAGGGCTCCCTTTTTCTAAACCCAAAGGTTACTTCACTTGCTTCCATCTTTAATTAAGACCACAAATAATCGCATTTCACAGTTACACTGATGTTTTATGAATCTCAAGCCTGCCTCTGGTTCCTTTTTTCCGGTTCTTTTTCACTCGATCTCTCCATTTCGTGTCAACAGCAGCATGGAAGTTCAACCATATAAGACTTGTTCAAGAACCCTAAAGAAGCAATTCTGAATATCATTCTCTCTGTCTCTGTCTCTGTCTCTGTGTGTGTGTGTGACAAGACCATGGGAGAGAAAAAGAGAGATGAGCATGAATCAAAAGAATTTTTTACTAGTCTCTTTATCTGTCTAAGAGATGAAACTTGGGTATGAGATTTACAATTTCCTATCTTTGAAGAAACAAGATTACAAAATCTTTATGCTATATTTGCTACTTATATAGTATGCACTCTGCAGAATCAATGTCTGCAGAATATAGAGAAGGCATCAGAACAGTCGAATCTAAGACAAGGTTCGATTTTAGGAGGTACCAGTGAAACACAACATGCTGAGCACACAAACAACGGTGGAACAGTGTCAGCGTCCTCAATTCCACAGCAGCGTGTATGCTGCCACACTTCGCAGATGTCACAAGCCACCATCCTCTCCCCATCATCATCTCTAGCCCCGCACTCGCATCTCACCATCCAAGTGTCGGATCCACCTTCATACCTCAAAGGTGTGTCTAAATCTATCCCATATCCTCTTACACCAACTGCTCCTGATTCAGCAACTCCAAAAAGTGCTTCCATATCCTCCATTTCATCCAATCCTTCGATTTCCGTGACTATAAACCCTTCTGCGATACAATAAGTATCCCTCAATGAACTCTCAGCTGCTCGCTTTAGCTGTCCAACAGTTGCACTCAGGGGCATCACAACTATCTCCCCCGGTGGCAAACCCCTCTTGAATTCAAATTCCATATCTGTCGAACTGGGCAAGAGTTGGCAAACGAATGTAAACCACTGCTCTTCCTCATCCAAAAAGGGGCATTCCTTGACGAAATGCTTGCTGTCTAATATTGCTTGAGTGGCCAACTCCACCAACTCTGATTCTGGGTAACCCAACAGCACATGCTCATACAGATAAAGAACATCAATGTAAACGTCAACTCCAGCAACTAGAGATACTGATGGAAGGGGCAAAGGAGGTATCTCTTTCTCGTGTTCGCAGACCTGAACCCCATCTGCAACATCATGAACTGTATACTCCAAAATCCGAGTTGTTGGATTCACTGCACGGCATACAATGTGATTCCCAACAATCACATTGTTCAGTGATTTCAGCACATAATCCAACAAACCTGTGTCTCCAATATGTAACCGAGCTGCATCTCGCACATCTTGCCGGGTCATCCCACCATGACCAAAGTTTCTGTCCTTCTTTTCTTGCAATGCGCTCACAACCACCTCCGCTGCAAACTCTAGTCTTCGTGCTGGCCATCTGCTATCCATGTGAGCAATAACACTAGTGAACTTCCTATACCTCACAGACTTTTCCTTCATTTGGGGCTTCATCTGGAAGGCTGATCTGGTTGCAGGTTTTACATTGCAAGATGAAAATGGACAAGTAGCCATTGATGATTTCTTCTGTGTGGGAATACTAGACTTGACAGTCAACATAAACCTGAGAAGATCTTTGATTGTGACCAACTGTGTTTCACTCAAATTTCTGTAATAACGAATTATTTGCTTCAGTTCTTCACATTGGTCCATATCACTAAAATCCTGGATGATCCTTTCAAGTTCTAATGAGCTGAGAATCTCAAGTGCTCTTTCAAAATTGTGTTCTGTGACACCAAAGCTTCCATGGCAGAACCTATATCCCCATCTACCAAACCAAGAGTGTCCATAAGCCACACCATGCAGAAGGCGCAGATCCATAGACCGCTTCTTTGAGACATCCTCAACAGTGACTTTCCTGCAAAAGAAAGAGAACACAAAGCATCAAAACCAGCTCAATGATGCTCAGTAATATACCTTTGACATCAAGAAATCTATGGTTTTGCTAGTACCTGGTTCGAAGATTTGTGCAAATTCTGTCCCAAAGGCCCATAATTTCTCTCCCATAGAGATGCTTAGAACCCCCTTCAATTCCATTGATGCAGACCAAGTGAGCAAACCCGTTACAGTGAATCAACCCATGCAAGAGATGGGTAGGAACATCAAAGATACCGTCATCCAAAGGCTTATGCCACTCATCGTCCATAGGAATTATCATGTGGTACTTTCGCTTCGAAACAAAATGATTACTCCAACCTAAACAAAATTAACATGCCACTCATCATCCATTGGAAAAGGGAAATGGAATGGAGGAATTAGTAATCATTTGTAGGGGTTACCAACTTTCAGAGAAAAAAAAGTTATAAGTTTTGTTGATTCTGCATTCTGCAGAATCCGACAACTACATCCAGCTACCTTTACTCTCAAAGACAGGACTTTCCAGTCCTTGTGCTTCACTGGAAGTACATTACACCAAAATATTGAAATTCCTGAACCTCACACAAAAATAGATGAAACCCACTTGAAACTAATGACCAATTCCTAGCCCCAGTCAGAAAATAGGAGAATCCCATTTGAGAAATCAAAGTGACAAACACATCTCAGAAGCCCCCTTAAAAATCATGGAATAGAGGAACATAAGCAATTCTAGCAACATCAATGACCAAATTTAACACAAAATTGCAACAAACCAATTTAGAATCGAATAAACAATTTCATTAGAACAGAAAAATTCGAGATTTGTATAGCCTAAACCCAAGAGAAATTCGAGTTTTAGCCAAGAAACCCACTTTCCAAATAACCAATTCATAACCCTAGACAAATTTGCAGAAACCCAATTCCGAAATTGAAGATTTAATCAAATTAGAAGAGAGAAAATGGAGTTCGAACCTGTGCATCGGCAGTGATCACAGAAGGGTTGGTCGGAGCTCTTGACATCTTCTTCAATGGTGTAAAGAGGAACAACAAGGCTTCTGTTATCATGCACAAGAAGAGTGCACCAGATGGGCATGCCATGGACACTGTAATCTTCAAGCTCCGCGCATTCTTGAAGAAAGAGCCTAATATTGTCGCGAAATGGACCATTGGGACTGACTGGGCAACCAGGTTCGCAAAACGAAGTGAACCCATGAATCTTTGGCCTTCGCTTTCTCTTCTTGCAAGCTTCAAGGATTGGAATTGACATGGTTTTCACCTCCAATCTTCAAGATTTAGCTTTCTTTCTCTCACTCGCTCTCTCTCTCTCACGTCAAAGACTTGGGTTCTTGAAGTTGTTAACCCTTTGTTGCAAAGGCGTGTTTGGCAGTTACGGCTCTGAGTTTTTCTGTTCTGACTAGTACATTTTCCCGCTCGAAATGGTTGATGAAGCAATCTTAATTAATACCCCTACTGTTAGATGTTACTACAAGTTTGCCACCAGGTTGATGCTTTCTGGGACACTGCTAAGCCATGATGAGTAGGGAAATTTAGTCATTTGCCTCCCTTGGGGCAGTTTCGCTTTATGGCTCATTTGGTTGACTTTCTGTTACTCTTTGACTCTCACTGTCACCCAATACGAAGGCTGGGCTCTCTTTGTTTGGAAAATTGTTAGTAGGATTCCAACAACATTATCCGATTTCGATATTTTGATTATTTATTTGTGGAGAGTACTTGCATTACATCTTTGTGTATTTTCAAAAATCTTAATCACCACACTAATGTATTTTTGCCTCTGTTCGTGCCGTGACAGACTAATTAATAGCCCATATAGAAAACTCAGAAGATCAAGATCGACACTACACTCAGTTCACACATCTGATCGATCTTGGTTGAGTTCTTACAAGAAAACACTAAAATCTTCGCATGGTCCTACGCTGACATGCTAGGCATATCCATAGACGTCATTTGCGAATCAAATTTCATGCTTGCTACATACCAACGGTTGGAAAATTTCATGTTTGCTGACCAAATTGACAAAACTATGGAAGTCTATGTTGTCGACATGTTGATAAAAAGCAAAACAGCTTACCAACACATCAAAAACCTGGCCAAGATGTTCCTAGTCTTGAAAACATACAAAATGCGCCTAAACCCAACCAACTGTGTCTTTGGGTTCGGATCGGGAAAATTTCTTGGCTTCATGATTAGCCAAAGGGGCATAGAGGCCAACCCTGAAAAAATCAAAGCTCTATTGAATATGGAGCCCCCACGCACACAGAAGGACATTCAGAGCCTCACCAGTCGAGTGGCAGCTCTAACTCAGTTCATATCCAAGGCAATTGATAAGTGTGTCCCTTTCTTCAAATCTTTGAAGAGCATGTCCAAAACAATCAACTGGACAGAGGAATGTGTCAAGGCATTCACCAAACTCAAAGCCTACATGAGCATAACACCATTGCTAACAAGATCGGAAACGGGGGAACCTCTAACAATGTACCTGTTTGTGTCAACATCCGTTGTCAGCTTAGTATTCATCAAGCGAAACGAGTCTTTTATGATTTTTGGGAGATCGGTACATCACAAATAAACTCTCCATCTTCTTCTTCTTCACACACCGAACGTGAACCCGACTGGTGCTCTGTTGTTGAAAGCCAAACTCATACAAATGAGTCAGATGAGCATAGGTCGACTCTTCCTCACCCGCCACATGGAAGGCAGCATACATCAAAACACAACACAATCCATACATTAGGATTGAGTTGGCCTAGTGTGACTCCCATCTGCTTCACCATTTTCCTCAACCATGGATGGAGCAGGAAACAAAGACCATGCACGAACACCTCAGGATAATAAAAAGTGTGCTCTGCCAGTTGAGCCCTCGGCAACTCACCATGATGGGGCAGATGAAACTTCACGCCATCATGAAAAGCATACTCGACATTCAGCCTCGCAACCTTTCCAAAGTGTCTTTGTTCACCTGTTCGTCCACGGTGAACTCCCGAGTCACGATCGGGATAGCTTTCAACACCCACTCACCAGCTCCGGATAAATCGACAGAATCAGAAGCAATGGTTGTAACCGAAGCAATGGTTACTACCCACAACCGAGTGCCTCATCGACGTCAAAAAGGGCCAAGTCTCCATCAAGGTCCTGGACCAGCTTCGGACATTCTCCATCCATGACACCATCCAGTACCCTGCCGAGCCTATTGTAGATTTTCCGTTAAACACAATGGACTTATTACTACGGGAGACAATTGTTCAGTCTTGCATGACGGATGACCTTGAGAAGGCCGTTACTAGTAACCCACACACTGTGGATTCACTTGCAGATAGCGTGATCGAAGAGGTACGAGCCCTTGACATCATGCCAGCCCTCCCATTCCACAGGCCTCCCTTCGAAGCATTACCACTCACAAGTTAGAAAACCCTGCCATCCATTATAAAGGCTCCTGAACTCGAGCTGAAGCCCTTGCCCGAGCACTTAAAGTATGCATATTTGGGCGACAATCAAACCCTTCCAATCATCATTGCGTCTACCCTAAGTACGAAAGAGGAAGAGGCATTGGTTCACGTCCTTAAGGTCAATCAAACGGCAATTGGATGGACAATAGCTGACATCAAAGGCATAAGTCCCACAAAATGCATGCATCGGATACTGCTGGAGGAAGACTCCAAACCATCACGGGAGGCGCAAAGGCGATTGCATCCACCTATGAAGTAGGTCGTGAAGAAAGAAGTCCTAAAGCTTATGGACGTTGGAATCATCTATCCAATTAGTGACTACAAGTGGGTGAGCCTAGTCCAGGTCGTGCCAAAGAAAAGTGGGATCACAGTGGTTAAAAACGAGCATGATGAGCTTGTACCTTAACGGATTCAAACAGGATGGAGAGTGTGCATTGATTATTGAAAGCTAAATACAACAACACGCAAGGACCACTTTCCTTTGCCCTTAATTGATCAAATGCTCGAGCGCCTGGCTGGACACTCCCACTATTGCTTCTTGGACAGCTACTCATGATACAATCAGATTGCTATTGCACTCGAAGATCAAGAAAAAACAACATTCACATGCCCATATGACACTTTTGCATACAGAAGAATGCCGTTTGGATTGTGCAATGCCCCAGCTACCTTTCAGCGTTGCATGATGAGCATCTTCTCCGATATGGTGTAAGATATAATTGAAGTATTCATGGACGACTTCTCGGTGTTAGACATTCATTTGAATTGTGCTTAGTTAACCTAACCCGAGTACTGGAACGGTGCAAAGAAAGCAACTTAGTGTTGAACTAGGAAAAGTGCCATTTCATGGTACAACATGGAATTGTCTTGGGTCATGTGATCTCTAGCCGAGGCATAGAAGTGGACAAAGCAAAGTTAGACATAGTGGAGAGGCTTTCGTACCCCACTACAGTCAAAGAGGTTCGATCGTTCTTAGGGCATGCTGGCTTTTACCGTACATTCATCAAAAATTTCTCGAAAATCACAAGACCTTTGTGTGATCTTCTAGCCAAGGACGCCACATTTGAGTTCACTAAGGGATGCCGTGAGGCATTCAACACACTCAAGGCAAAGCTCACGGCATCACCCATCATCATGCCACCGAATTGGGACTTACCATTCGAACTAATGTGTGATGCCTCGGACTTCGCCATAGGGGCTGTTTTGGGGCAGCGTGTCGACAAGCTCCCTCATGTCATTTACTACGCAAGTCGAACCCTGAATGATGCCCAACTGAACTACTCCACCACCGAGAAGGTGCTCCTTGCTGTTATCTTTGTCTTTGAGAAGTTCCGCTCATATCTAATTCAAACCAAGGTCATAGTATACACGGATCATGCTGCCTTGAAGTATTTGCTCACTAAAAAGGACACCAAGCCAAGGTTGCTACGTTGGATGCTACTACTCCAGGAATTCGAACTTGAAATCAGAGACAAGAAGGGCAGCGAAAACGTGGTCGCTGACCATATGAGCCGATTGCTTCACAGTTCCAATGAAGAGGCCGATCAGTTGCCCCTCCTCGAGACCTTTCATGACGAACAGCTCTTCGCACTCCAAGCTATTGATCAATGGCACGCCGATCTCATTAATTACCTTGTCACTAAGCAAATTCCTTCATCTTTAAATAGGTACCAAAAGGACAAGCTGGCTAAACAAGCTAAGTACTTCATATGGGATGAGCCGTACCTATGGAAGCATTGTCCAGACCAAATCATTCGGCGCTGCATCCCAGAAGACGAGATGAAATCCGTCTTGACTTTTTGCCATAGTTTGGCATGTGGGGGCCATTTTGGAGCTAAGAAGACAGCCCTCAAGGTACTCCAAAGTGGACTCTACTGGCCCACACTTTTCAAGGATGCACACGAATTTGTACTCACCTGTGACCGCTGCCAACGCCTAGGTAACATCGGCCCTCGAAATCAAATGCCATTACACCCTATTCTTGTGGTCGAAATCTTCGACGTATGGGGCATTGATTTTATGGGGCCTTTTCCGAATTCCTTTGGCAATCTTTATATTCTGCTTGCAGTTGATTATGTCTCCAAATGGGTGGAAGCAATTCCCACCAAAACTAACGATGCCAAAGTAGTGGTGCGCTTTTTGCAGAGTCACATCTTAGCCAGATTCGGCGCACCTAGGGCAATCATCAGTGATGGGGGGCACATTTCTGCAATCATTCGTTTGCAGCCCTAATGAAGAAGTATGGCGTCACCCACAAGGTCTCAACACCGTATCACCCTCAAACGAGTGGCCACGCGGAAGTGTCCAGTCGGGAAGTAAAGGCTATATTGGAAAAAACGGTAAATCCTAACTGCAAAGATTGGTCCAGCAAATTGAATGATGCGCTGTGGGCCTATCGGACCGCATACAAGACCCCGATTGGCATGTCTCCCTTCCGACTTGTTATTGGAAAAGGCTGCCACCTACCAGTGGAATTGGAGCATAAAGCATTCTGGGCTATTAAGCAGATGAACATGAACATCGATGATGCTGGAATACATAGGAAGCTTCAGCTAAGTGAATTAGAGGAGTTGCGAAACAAGGCCTTCGACAGTGCTCGTATCTACAAGGAAAAGACCAAAGCTTTCCACGACAAGCGCATTCAGCCCAAGGACTTTCACATCGGACAAGAAGTCCTCATCTTTGACTCCCGGCTCAGACTAATGCCATGTAACAACCCGGACTTTTCATAATTGATTTTATGCAATTATTTTATTAAATGACTATTTTACCCTTGATCGGTAAAGGGCTTGGAAATCAAGTTTTATTTCGAGACACTTTTGGTGTTGTTTCGGGTACCGTTGCGTAGGTCTCGAACTCACGAGTTCGTAGACAGGCGGCACGCAGAAAACAGAGTTCGTATACGGAAGTTGTGGGTCTAGATGTGTAAGGGCATTTTGGTAATTTGCCATGGAGGGGAGATATTTTAACCCCACTTATTGTACAACTCATTTCATCTTTATCTCCTTATCTTCACTCACTCACTCTCTCGGTAACAAACAACACAAACACACCGAAATACTTTGAACCGAAACCGAAGAAAAACCAAGAGAAAACCATAAAGTCAACGTCGGATTCAAGGCTTTAACTTCCCATTTGGATCAACTAATCGTATTCTACTCTTTCCCACGATCACAACCGTACCAACCATCGAAGGAGAGGACCACGGTGGAAGCCGAGCCGAGTAAAGGAAGTTTCGGATCTTTGGATTGATTTTTCGGCTTATACAGGTACGTGTTTAATGTTTTCAGGTTATATTTGGATTCCTGGGTTTGAGTAGATAGATTTAGACGTAAAATTTGTGTAAAACGGTTGAGTTTTGAGGAAGTTGTAAAGCTTGGAATTTCGGTCGGATTCCGGCGGCGCGTGGCGGCGCGTGGGGTCGAGGCTGACGTCACGGCGGCGCGTGGTAACTAGTTTCGGACGTTCTGAATCTGTTGGTACAGGTTTCAGGTTGATCAGACATCGTTTAGAGGTCGTTTTAAGTGTCCGAAGTTGCTGTGATTTTAGGAACAGCATGTGTAGACTTCCCGAGGTTTAGGAAGTTGTTATATACGAGTCTTATTACTAGCCGGTAATCCCGATTGTTGTTTTTGACAGGCGATATCGTTCCGGGAACCTCAGAGGAACGAGCGAGACGGGATTGAGCTAGCTTGAACAGGTTTGTGAGTGGACTTTGTTTTATAAACTGAATTGCATGCATCAAAATATCTTTGTTAAATACGGTTATGTATTGTGGCATTGAATTTCTGAATGTTAGAAATGATTTCTAGACACATGTTTCCACTATTTCAGTTAAAGTAAGATTTGAGAAATATCATGGTTTGGACTCGATTTTGATAACGTTTTGACGTAGAAATTATTGAGTCAATGATTTGGGTTTTGACCTTGTTGTATGCGTTTATCGGATTTGGTCATATTTGAGGGAGGCCAGGACTCGGGATGAGGATCCGTTATTAACGGTGAACCCGATGAACCTCCAAGATAAACATTGAATTTAGGGAGGCCAGGACTCGGGATGAGGATCCGTTATTAGCGGTGAACCCGATGAACCTCCAGGATAAACACTGATATGATATGATAGTCGAGATATGCCGACTGATATGATATGATAGTCGAGATATGCCGACTGATATGATATGATAGTCGAGATATGCCGACTGATATGATATGCTAGTCGAGAGATAGGCCGACTAATCCAATATAATGATATGATATGCTAGTCGAGAGATAGGCCGACTAATCCAATAAAATGATATGATATGCTAGTCGAGAGATAGGCCGACTAATCCAATAAAATGATATGATATGCTAGTCGAGAGATAGGCCGACTAATCCAATAAAATGATATGATATGCTAGTCGAGAGATAGGCCGACTGATGTGATAGCATAGTACAGAGAGTTGTGATACAGTACTAGCACACCCCAAGGGATACCCTGGTGGCTAGTGGATGTGTCGATGACAGTGGATTTGAGATGTTATGTGTCTAGGTGGAAATAAATGATTTTGAACATGGAAATGCCGGTGATTTAAAGATGATGTTTTTATAACATGAATTGTTTATGTGATGCATGCATGGTTTTATAAATGGAGGGGGAAAAAGGTAATATTCCTTGGAAAGCGTTTTATAAACGATTATTTTTGTCCACTCACAACTTTTGTGTTTAAACCCCCTTCAGGCAATAGAGTTGACGCGGACAGTATCTCGAGGCAGAGGCATTAGCACTTCCGCTACGCTGTGTAGTTGTACTTGAGTAGGATATCTAATTTGTACATTGATCCTACTTAGACGCTCTGATATTCTTGTAATTGGTTGGTATTTACTTACGGGAATTTTAAGTGCTTAAATCCCTTGTCTGACAAGAGAAATTATTTATTGTTATTATCATATGCTAAGGATTGAAGGGTATTTGGGAACCTTTCCTTAGGTTGTCAGACGGGATCAGGGTTCTTACCGGGTTTCGAGGGGAAATTCGGGACGGGTCCTGACAATTGGTATCAGAGCACTAGGTGAAATTCCTGTAGACCGTACATCTAGTGTACAGGTGAAATTTTGGTATTAATGGTTTACAACTTCTTTTCAGCGTATAATGCCTCCGAGACGAGAGTTCCGTCAACGGTCAGGGAATGGTGGAGATGACCATGAACCTGCAGTGGAGCCTGATTTGAGGCAGACACTGGAACAGCTGGGTCAGACGTTAGCTTCTGTACTCCAGGATAGAGCTTCTCATTAAGTCTCTGATATTGAGAGAGCCCAGATACTGGGGGCGACAATATTCATGGGTGACTCTAGCCCAGATGAGGCTGAGGAGTGGATTACTCGCATGGAGCGGGTGTTCTTGATTATGAGGTGTCCTCTAGAGGAGAGAGTTCTACTGGCCACATTTTTACTAGGTGGTTCTGCTTACCACTGGTGGCACTCATTGGAGGTGTCAGGTTGGAATGTTCATACGCTTACTTGGCAGACTTTCCGGGAACGCTTCTTGGAGCAGTTTTACCCTCGCTCACACCGGAACGTTAAAGAGGCCGAGTTCTTGCATTTACAGCAAGGAGACATGACGGTGGCCCAGTATGAACAGAGATTCATAGCGCTGAGTCGCTTTGCACCGACGTTGGTAGCGACCGAGTCAGACAAGTGCCACAGATTTGAGAGTGGATTGCGGAGTGAGATTCGGTCAGCAGTTACGTCTATGGACCACACTTCGTTGAGGACTTTGGCTGATGATGCAGCTCGAGTAGAGTTGAGTTTGGGTTTCCCAATGCCACAGCAGTACAGTGGGAATAGGAGACGTCGAGATCACTGGACTGCCGGATCCTCTAGTCAGGGACTATCAAAAAGAGGCAGTCATAGTTCTGGATCTTCTGGGAGATCTAGTACAGGCAGTGGCGGAGCTGGTCAGACACGACAATCTTTTGCACAGTCTCGGGGTGCCTCAATGCAGTTCAACAGGAGACGGGGTGGCAGATCTAGTGGCTTCAGTGATTCCGTTTGTTATTTCTGTGGGGAGACTGGTCACATCAAGAGATTCTGTCCACAACGACGTCCGGGCAGTAGTTCCTTTAGTCGTGGTGCGACTGATCCTAGATCGAGTGCAGGACAGATGTATGATACTGCAGCTGAGAGGCAGACCTATTTCAGTGGGGCTGGTAGAGCTAGTGGGACCAGCAGTGCTAGAGGCAGGTATGGGGATCATGGTCGATCTTCAGGTACACCAGCTCGAGTGTTTGCCATGACGCAACAGGAAGCTCGAGTAGCACCGGATGTGGTCACTGGTACGTTATCTATTTTTAACCGCAATGCTTGTGTTTTATTAGATCCGGGAGCAACTCATTCTTTTATTTCTCGGGGTTTTGCATTGTTTGCGGATAGAGAATTGTCTCCAATTGGTTGGGACATGGGTATTAGTACTCCTACCGGAGATATGTTAGTGGCGAACCTAGTGATTCGCAGTTGTCCGGTGATGGTTGAAGGCCATGGTTTGGAGGTAGATTTAATCCCCTTAGATATCTTTGAGTTTGATGTGATTCTGGGGATGGATTGGTTGTCCATGCACCATGCCTCCATAGACTGTTACGATAAGATAGTAGTTTTTCGGAGTCCAGGATTCCATGAACTTACATTTCGGGGAGATCGTAGGGTATTACCCTATGGAGTGATATCAGCGTTAACAGCTGAGAGATTGTTGAGAAAAGGTTGTGAGGGTTACTTGGCTCATGTGATAAATGCTCGGAATACTTCGATGAGAGTGGAGGATATTCCTGTGGTGAGTGAATTCTCTGATGTGTTTCCAAATGATCTTCCAGGATTACCACCACACCGTGAGATCGAGTTCACAATCGAGCTTTTGTCAGGTACTCAACCTATCTCATAGGCACCGTACAGGATGGCACCGGCAGAATTGCGAGAGTTAAAGACTCAATTGCAGGACTTGGTGAATATGGGATTTATTCGCCCAAGTGTTTCACCATGGGGTGCACCGGTATTATTTGTGAGGAAAAAGGATGGTGGTCTGAGATTGTGTATCGACTACCGGTAGTTAAATAAAGTGACGGTGCGAAATAAGTATCCTTTGCCAAGGATTGACGATTTATTTGATCAACTGAAAGGGGCAAAGTATTTTTCAAAAATTGACCTTCGATCCGGGTACCATCAGTTGAGAATCCGGGAAGAGGATGTTCAGAAAACAGCTTTCAGGACTCGGTATGGTCATTACGAGTTCCTGGTGATGCCCTTCGGGTTGACTAATGCCCCGACAGCGTTTATGGATTTGATGAACAGAGTGTTCCAAAAGTATTTGGATCGATTTGTAATTGTGTTCATCGACGATATCTTGGTGTATTCAAGGAGTGCCAAGGCACATGAGAAGCACTTGAGGTTGGTGCTGAATATGCTTAGGAAAAAGCATTTGTTTGCCAAGTTCAGTAAATGCCAGTTTTGGTTGACCGAAGTTGGATTCTTGGGTCATGTGATTTCGGCTGAGGGTATCAGCGTAGATCTCCAAAAAGTGGAGGCAGTGGCAAACTGGGAGCAACCGAGGACAGTGACAGAGATGAGGAGTTTTCTGGGTTTGGCAGGATATTATCGGCGGTTCGTAGAAGGATTTTCTACGATAGCAGGCCCATTGACTCGGTTGACTAAGAAAGGAGTCAAGTTTGACTGGGATGCTGATTGTGAGCAGAGCTTTCAGGAGCTAAAGAGAAGATTGACTTCTGCTCCAGTATTAACCCTTCCAGATGGTAACGGGGGTTTTGAGGTATATAGTGATGCATCATTGCGGGGTATTGGCTGTGTGCTGATGCAGCATGGGAAAGTGATAGCGTATGCTTCCAGACAACTTAAAACCCATGATAGGAATTACCCCACACATGATTTGGAGTTGGCTGCAGTAGTGCATGCACTGAAAATATGGAGACATTATTTGTATGGGGAGACGTGTCGGATCTTCACCGACCATCAGAGTTTAAAGTACTTGTTCACCCAGAAAGACCTGAATTTGAGGCAGAGAAGGTGGCTTGAGCTGATAAAGGATTATGATTGTACTATTGAGTACCACCAAGGAAAAGCCAATGTTGTGGCAGATGCCTTGAGCAGGAAATCTATGGGTTCTTTGGCCCATTTGCATACAGTCTACCTACCGTTATTGGTAGAGTTTCGTAGAGCAGGGATTGTACTGGACATGGATAGCCAGGGGGCTTTGTTGGCTAGTTTCCATGTGAGGCCTGTTCTGATTGATCGGATTATTGAGGCTCAACTCCAGGATCCTACATTGTGCATTATCAGGATGGAGTTAGAGGCTGGAAACAGGCAGGACTATGCGGTTAGGGATGATGGAGCATTGGTTAAGGATGGACGGTTGTGCGTACCGAATGAGCTGGAGCTAAAGAGGGAAATTCTTAATGAGGCTCATAGTTCGGCTTACGCTATGCATCCAGGAGGTACCAAGATGTATCATACCCTAAGGAAACACTATTGGTGGACTGGGATGAAAAGAGAAATTGCTGAGTTTGTGAGTAGATGTTTGACATGTCAGCAAGTGAAAGCGGAGAGGCAGAAACCCTATGGGACACTGCAACCATTACCTATTCCGGAATGGAAGTGGGATCACATTACGATGGACTTTGTGTATAAACTTCCAAGGACACGGAAAGGACATGATGGGATATGGGTAATTGTGGATAGACTTACGAAGTCTGCACATTTCTTGCCAGTGCGAGAAGATTTTCGGATGAGTCGGTATGCCAAATTATTCGTGGATGAGATCATACGGCTGCATGGGACTCCAGAGTCTATTGTTTCGGACAGGGATCCGAGATTTACCTCCAGGTTTTGGCGGAGTTTGCAGAAGGAATTTGGCACCACATTGCATTTCAGTACAGCCTTTCATCCTCAGACGGATGGTCAGTCTGAGAGAACAATCCAGGTTTTGGAGGATATGATGAGGGCTTGTGTACTACAGTTTAAAGGGAACTGGGATTCACACTTGTCTCTGATGGAATTTGCATATAATAACAGTTACCAGTCGAGTATCGGGATGTCACCTTTCGAGGCACTGTATGGGAGGCAGTGCAGAACACCTTTGTGTTGGAGTGAAATAGGTGAAAGAAGACTGTTAACACCCGAGTTGGTGGATTTGACTGAGGAAAAGATTAGAATCATCAGAGAAAGGTTGAAGATAGTTCAGGATCGCCAGAAGAGCTATGCAGACCATCGAACCAGAGACCTTGAGTTTGAGGTAGGTGATTGGGTGTTCTTGAAACTATCTCCATGGAAGGGAGTGGTACGTTTTGGTAGACGGGGAAAACTGAGTCCTCGTTACATTGGTCCATATGAGATTTTGGAAAGGATAGGACCAGTAGCATATCGT
The DNA here is from genome assembly GCA_037349345.1 of Oemleria cerasiformis. Taxonomy (NCBI): domain Eukaryota; kingdom Viridiplantae; phylum Streptophyta; class Magnoliopsida; order Rosales; family Rosaceae; genus Oemleria; species Oemleria cerasiformis. Next base: position 11,440,111 of record JAZGTL010000003.1, on the reverse strand, counting down.
ATTTCTTTACCCTCGGAATTATCCAGAGTTCATGATGTCTTTCATGTATCTTTGCTCCGGAAATATCTGTTTGATGAGTCTCATGTGTTGGAAGAGCAACCACTTGAGCTGAAAGACGATTTGACATTTGAGGAACAACCAGTGCAAATTCTGGATTGGAAGGAAAAGGTACTTCGCAGAAAGACTATTCCTCTAGTTAAAGTGTTGTGGAGGAATCATAACGTGGAGGAAGCCACGTGGGAAACTGAGGAACTAATGCGGGCACAGTATCCTCATTTATTTCATGATTAGGAATGAATTTCGGGGACGAAATTTCTTAAGGAGGGTAGTTTGTAACAACCCGGACTTTTCATAATTGATTTTATGCAATTATTTTATTAAATGACTATTTTACCCTTGATTGGTAAAGGGCTTGGAAATCAAGTTTTATTTCGAGACACTTTTGGTGTTGTTTCGGGTACCGTTGCGTAGGTCTCGAACTCACGAGTTCGTAGACAGGCGGCACGCAGGAAACAGAGTTCGTATACGGAAGTTGTGGGTCTAGATGTGTAAGGGCATTTTGGTAATTTTCCATGGAGGGGAGATATTTTAACCCCACTTATTGTACAACTCATTTCATCTTTATCTCCTTATCTTCACTCACTCACTCTCTCGGTAACAAACAACACAAACACACCGAAATACTTTGAACCGAAACCGAAGAAAAACCAAGAGAAAACCATAAAGTCAACGTCGGATTCAAGGCTTTAACTTCCCATTTGGATCAACTAATCGTATTCTACTCTTTCCCACGATCACAACCGTACTAACCATCGAAGGAGAGGACCACGGTGGAAGCCGAGCCGAGTAAAGGAAGTTTCGGATCTTTGGATCGATTTTTCGGCTTATACAGGTACGTGTTTAATGTTTTGAGGTTATATTTGGATTCCTGGGTTTGAGTAGATAGATTTAGACGTAAAATTTGTGTAAAACGGTTGAGTTTTGAGGAAGTTGTAAAGCTTGGAATTTCGGTCGGAAATGGCGGATTCCGGCGAACCAGACGGCGGCGGAGGTGGCGGTCCGGTCATCTTCTCCGGCCAGCTTTCGGCGACGGCGACGACAGTCCGGTCGTCTTCTCCGGCGAGTCATCGGTGACCAGTCGGGTCGAGTTGAACCGGTCGAGTTGAGTGAACCGGTCGGGTCGAGTTGGACCGGGTCAGGTTGAGCCGAACCGGTTCAGGCGCGTGGTTACTGTAGCAGGCGCGTGACCGGCGCGTGAGGGTGCGTGGGCGCGTGTGCCGACCTTCCGGCGGCGCGTGGCGGCGCGTGGGGTCGAGGCTGACGTCACGGCGGCGCGCGATAACTAGTTTCGGACGTTCTGAATCTGTTGATACAGGTTTCAGGTTGATCGGACATCGTTTAGAGGTCGTTTTAAGTATCCGAAGTTGCTGTGATTTTAGGAACAGCAAGGGTAGACTTCCCGAGGTTTAGGAAGTTGTTATATACGAGTCTTATTACTAGCCGGTAATCCCGATTGTTGTTTTTGACAGGCGATATCGTTCCGGGAACCTCAGAGGAACGAGCGAGACGGGATTGAGCTAGCTTGAACAGGTTTGTGAGTGGACTTTGTTTTATAAACTGAATTGCATGCATCAAAATATCTTTGTTAAATACGGTTATGTATTGTGGCATTGAATTTCTGAATGTTAGAAATGATTTCTAGACACATGTTTCCACTATTTCAGTTAAAGTAGATTTGAGAAATATCATGGTTTGGACTCGATTTTGATAACGTTTTGACGTAGAAATTATTGAGTCAATGATTTGGGTTTTGACCTTGTTGTATGCGTTTATCGGATTTGGTCATATTTGAGGGAGGCCAGGACTCGGGATGAGGATCCGTTATTAACGGTGAACCCGATGAACCTCCAAGATAAACATTGAATTTAGGGAGGCCAGGACTCGGGATGAGGATCCGTTATTAGCGGTGAACCCGATGAACCTCCAGGATAAACACTGATATGATATGATAGTCGAGATATGCCGACTGATATGATATGATAGTCGAGATATGCCGACTGATATGATATGATAGTCGAGATATGCCGACTGATATGATATGATAGTCGAGATATGCCGACTGATATGATATGCTAGTCGAGAGATAGGCCGACTAATCCAATAAAATGATATGATATGCTAGTCGAGAGATAGGCCGACTAATCCAATAAAATGATATGATATGCTAGTCGAGAGATAGGCCGACTGATGTGATAGCATAGTACAGAGAGTTGTGATACAGTACTAGCACACCCCAAGGGATACCCTGGTGGCTAGTGGATGTGTCGATGACAGTGGATTTGAGATGTTATGTGTCTAGGTGGAAATAAATGATTTTGAACATGGAAATGCCGGTGATTTAAAAATGATGTTTTTATAACATGAATTGTTTATGTGATGCATGCATGGTTTTATAAATGGAGGGGGAAAAAGGTAATATTCCTTGGAAAGCGTTTTATAAACGATTATTTTTGTCCACTCACAACTTTTGTGTTTAAACCCCCTTCAGGCAATAGAGTTGACGCGGACAGTATCTCGAGGCAGAGGCATTAGCACTTCCGCTACGCTGTGTAGTTGTACTTGAGTAGGATATCTAATTTGTACATTGATCCTACTTAGACGCTCTGATATTCTTGTAATTGGTTGGTATTTACTTACGGGAATTTTAAGTGCTTAAATCCCTTGTCTGACAAGAGAAATTATTTATTGTTATTATCATATGCTAAGGATTGAAGGGTATTTGAGAACCTTTCCTTAGGTTGTCAGACGGGATCAGGGTTCTTCCCGGGTTTCGAGGGGAAATTCGGGACGGGTCCTGACATGCCAAGTAAGTGCGTTCAAGATGGACTGGACCATTTATTATTACTAACGTTTTTCCTCATGGTGCAGTTGAAATCCAGCACCCAGAACGGCAGGATCCGTTCAAGGTAAATGGCCATCGCCTCAAACACTACTTGAAGGACCTCTCTAATCCAAGCGCAGTCAACCCTGCAACTCCGTATGCGCCCAACTCCTAGCATGCCAACTCCGTCTTGCCCAGACGTTAAATAAAGCGCTCATAGGAGGCAGCCTAGCCCTGGTTTGTATTTCTCACTTCCTTTTCTGTTTCTGCCCGTTATATCTCTCAAACCTTTCTACTGTTGTCATGCTTACTGCTTATCACATTGAGGACAATGTTCAGTTTAGGTTTGGGGGTGTGGATTTAAAATTTTGCATATAGAAACAAGTAGGTTTGGGAGTGATACACGGCCAGGACATTTAAATTTCTGCTTGTGATTAGTATGATAACTTGTTAATAAGAATGTATATGTTAGGTTAACTATCTTTGCTTTACTAAGAAAACTTCAATTGAATGCTGAAAAATACATCAGTATAACTGTATAGCACTTCAAACTAATGGTATCATCAAAACCTTGCCGACAAAAAACACTAAGAAAAAAGAGTACCAAAACCCCATAAAACAAATTAAGCATTACAAGACTCCTCAAAGACTCATCTACTTACTTTTAAATTAATTTAAGTTGAAAAAAATACAAAATATATTCTTGTAAAACATTATTTCATGCGGCATAGTGGGCATCGGATAGTTTCCCTTCCTTTACCATAGTGGGCACTGGGTACTTACCATTCCTTCACATTCTGCTTATTTTCTTTCTTTCTTTCTTTCTTTCTATTTTTACTATGGAAAATATAATTTGTGCGTTGGTTCATTTTTTACTTAAAAAGTATTTTTGTCTAAAATATTTTGGTGAAGTTGGTGACAAAAATTCATGAGTCAGGAAATGATTTATTCATTTTACAATTATATGGCAAAAATTCACCAAAAATCAAAACACACGACGTAATCCAAATCTAACAAATCAAGATACAGAAAATAGACAAAAATTGAGAGATCCCCAGCTCTAATCCTTGTGTTGTTCAATTTTCTGTCTTAAAGAAAAAAAAAAGCAGCAGTAAACAAAAGATGAAGAAAGAGTTATGTTATTAGTTATATAATCTTACCATTGTACAAAAAAAAAACAATAACAAAAACATTATCACAACCATGGTTTACTCGAGTTGTTCTTGACTCACTTGGTGTCGAAGTGGCAGATATGGGGTTCGAGACTTGCTGGGCGCTATTCGTACGCGGGTATGAAAACACTTTTAACCTCTTCTATTGGAATTAGTCTGATCCTTGCAGGTAGAGAACACCTCAGATTTGGGCAAAAATAAATATATATTATCAAGCTGTTCTTATGTGTTGAAGTTGGCGGAAATGCTTCTGGGCTATTGAGTTTCTTGGATCAGAAGCAACGACGTCGACGGCACTTTTCTCCTCATCCATCAAGTTGTCTTCAGAAATCGGAACGGTGTCCGACGAAGAAGAAAAGAAGTGAAGAAGATTACCCAGAACACAGCCCACAAGGGGAATAGAGGAGCATAAGGACGCTACAGCCTGTTTCATATTCATTTATAGCTTTATAATTAGTTTCGAAATTTTGTGGTATGTATGTAACCATTATTATTATTTTTAATTTATAAATTAATATTTTATTTTATTATTATATCCTTAATTATTAGATAATTTAAGGGGTATTTTTATTAGAAATTTTTTATGAAACCTTATCTTGATTTTATAATAATAGAAATAATAGCGATAAAAAAGTAGTTGGTTGCTTCCATAATAACCGTGTTGGGAAGCTTGTGTCCAAGTCAATTTCAACCTACGTGGTTACCAAGTCATCAAAATTATTTGGTTGCGAAATATCCACCCACTCAACTTGACTCTAATGACTTTAGAGTAACCCTCAAGAAATTAGTACCAAGTTTCAATTGAAAGTGACGTATATATTAGCTACCTTGTTAAACTTTATATACAATTACCATCCAATGCTATTTCTTTTAATTTGTAAGCGAAAGTTACAGAGTTTCAGCTGAATTTAGTAGCATGAATTTATAATTTAATAGAGGTATTAAAATGATTGGTGGACTAGGACTTGATCCCAGAGGGTATATCCTATTCATTATGAGCATGTAGCAAACAACAAATAAACTTTGACAAAACAAAAAGTGAAAAATTATAAATTGAATGTTTATAAATTATACATATTTTTAGATACTTAATTAATGAAACATTGTGTGGCTTAATCTAAACCTCTCGTTTGAAAAAAAAACAAAAAACTGTTAACTTTTCATTTGCCTTATTCATTCAGCTTAATCAAAGGCTAATTCAAGTGATTAAAGTAAGAATTGAGTGTATGCCTTAGTCAGCCCACGAGTTTGAAAAAATGTGAGACTAGCTTGTCCGTGAATGGTGCGTCATTGCTGTAATTATTTTGCGAATATAACCATGTACACATGTAATAAGCGAAAGGTCTCGTGGTCGATTTACATAGATGCATGATGATGACGTAATATATTTGTGTAGAGTTTGATACCTAGTGGTGGGCTTATTGTGTGATTTAGCCCAAATCCCTCTCCCCTTAAATTAGAATTTAGAGTAGATTATATTTTAACATAAAAAAAACCATCATTTTAAGATCATTTACGCAATATATATATATATATATATATATATCATATTGGTGATGATTTAACCATGATTTATATATATATATATATATGTATCAATTTAATAGGTGATTTACCATGAGGATTTTTAATTGTTACGTACCCAAACTACTAATTTAAATGATATATTTATATAACTAACCAATCTCCAATTTTGTTGATTTTTTGTATAAATATATTAATTATCTTAAAATTGTGATTTAGAGAATAGATAATTTCGTTTATGATTAAATGTGTAAGGAAAATTGACCAACTGGAAATAGTAGAATGGAAGGGAACCCCAAGGAGGACGAAAGTATTGTGCTTTTCCGTTTTGATACTTACCAATTTCTATTAGAAAAATGATTGGGACATGAACTTGTATACGAAGCGATGTGTCAGTATTTTTAGTTATTTCTTATGAATAAAAACAGAATCAAACATAAAATAAACCAAATACTGCAGTATCACTAGATGTTTTAATACATCTCTAGTTGGAAAAATTTGATAATTAGCAAAAAGAAAAGCGAGCACATTCACTTTAGAGTGGACGCAAGTATTTTCCGTGAAAAAAGAAAATATGATTATTACTCTTGTATGTGGATAAAGCGAAAGAAAAACAATTGAAAAACATAAAGCAGAGGTTGGCAAGCCCTAAATAAATAATCAGCAGCTGCAACAAGCATGGATATTATCATTCATCGTCAAGCTGTTCTTAAGTGTTGAAGTTGCCGGAAATGCATCTGCGGTGTCGCATTACTTGGATCGGAAGCAACAACTTTTCGATCCTCGCCTTCTTTGTTGGTGTCGTCTCCAGAATTAGTTGAAAGTGTGTCTGATAGAGAAGAAACGAAGAAGTGAAGAAGATTGCCTACAATAAGGGGAAGGGAGGAGCACAGGATTGCAACCCGTTTGAGATTCATAGCTTACAATTGAATTTCATTATTTGGAAACTCTCTGTGGCATGTTTGGCTATATTTATATTGGAGTGGAGTGAAGATCTTGTCGTTGCCCCGTTTAATCAAGTCAATAGTTTCAACAGCTTGGTGACCAAGTTAAGGAAATTTCCTTCTCGACTCACTTCGTGTCGAAGCGGCAAATACGGGCTAGGATTATCTCAGTGGTTCTTGATTCATTAGTGTCTAACTGGTAAGTATGAGATTCGAAATGCGCTGGGCGCTATTCGTAGTCAGAAGTGGGTATGAAAATATTTTTAATTTCTTTGAATCTCACTATAGATCAGTCTTATCTTTCTGAACGAGAAACAATTCAGACTTACGCAAAAAAAAAATAAAAAATAGAGGAAAGAGGCTGGCTGTCAAGCCACTCAGATTGACCCTTAATAGTGAAATGCAATAATAGAAGAGCATCTATTATTAGTGAACCCCAATCAATACGAAGTTTCAATTGATAACGACATATTAAAAAATATTGCCCTTTGGTAGAATAATTTTATATACGACCACATTCGATTATAAAGAAATTTTCAATTTGGATAAATTTACATAATGATTCAATTATTAGATATCAAATTCACATAAAAATATAAATTTTTCTCCACATATGAGAGTTGAATTTGAAACCCTTCACTTACAAGTGAAAAAAAATAACACCAAATTGTAATGCTATTAAAAACCAATAAGCAATTTTGGTACTATTAACACCAATATGCAAATTTAGTACGACCTGAAACTAGTTTTCATAAAAGAATTGATTTCCACACTATATTTTTTAAATTCGGTCTCCTCCTTTTGAATTTGTCTATTGATTTTATTTTGATTGATTCAATTTGACGACTAGAAAAAATTGGAATGTACGAAGAGAAAAGTGGAGTGTGAAACTCAGTCCCCCTCTCATAAAACCCTGTAATTTATCATGTTTTCACATTGACACTTTTAGATTTTGGAAATTAAATTAGAGAAAAATTACAATGAGGTCCACAATTTTAATGGAAGAAGTTTTGTGAAAATAATTTGAAATCTTAGGAGGTTTTGACATATATACAGGACAATACTTGGGTCCTTACTAATAAAGATATACTATTCTTATTTTTTTCATTTTGAACCAGTAACATTACACTGCGTGTACCCATTTTTTAATCAAATTAATTATCACATGTATTTAATTTTAGTATTTATTATAATAAAGGGACACGTGCCATTAATTCAATAGAGGTAAGGATGTTACTTGATCTGGAACTAAGTATTGTCCATTCCAAAATGGGGTTTGGTGAAATATAAAAGACACTATGAAAATGTTAGTGCAAGTATGGTCTCTACATAAGTCTTAGATGATTCCCCCTTTTATTTTTATTTTTCTTTTGCAATTGGGAGATGACAATTTATATTTTTCTTGGAAAATCTCATGTTGGGCAGTTAAACGATTTTCAGTCTTGAGAATGAGATCCGAGGTAAATAGATACATGTCACATAACACACTAGGAAACCAAAAATATGGTGATTTCATACACACTCCACATTCCAGTTTGCATACAGATATGATACAAGGACTACATTACAATTACCAATCTGCCAAAATGTTTATGTGAAACTAATGTGTCTGAGTGCTGACTAAATACAACTTCTGAGCATCATTTATTAAGCCTACATCCAGAATTTTACCTGCATCTTCTGATAGTATACAGCAGCAATCTTCACTTTGAAATTCTAGTTGCTCTGCTGCCGCTCTTATAAGCTCTTCCACTGTAGTGGGAATCCATAACACAATTCCAATTCTTCTTTCTTCTTTGCTTTTGCTATCCCGTGGATGGAAAGGGTACACCGTACACTTTTTCGGGTGCATTCTGTCTGCAAATTGCAACACAAATTTGTTACAAATCAAATTTTCATTGACAAATCTTAGATGATTTAATATCCAAGATTGATTTGATATCTTGCTTAATTAGAGCAGAATATTTTCTTTTCCTAGTTAGGCTTATTGTAACTAGTATATAATGTGTGCCTTTGTACATTCAATAATACATTGAGAAAGCGGGTTATCTCACGCGTAAAGCTTCCCCCAATATGAGTTGTTCACGTGTTAGGCTTGAAAATTCGCCACACGTGAGGGGACGTGTGAGAATGTGAAGGTACAAAAGTCCCACATTGGAAAGTTGCACAACCTTACAAGGGCTTATAAAGAGTCGGGCTTCTCACGTGTGGCTGTTAGGCCTTACACGTGGGATAACCCGCTCTCATATCATGAAGGCAGTTGAGGTTCCACCCAAAATTAATTGGCAATGGGGGAAGAGGCCCGACTCCTTCTTGCAAGGTTGTGCAACTTTCTAATGTGGTACTTTTGTACCTCCACATTCTCACAACATTTGGAATTAACTTAGCATTAAGCAAAAGCCACCGTGAAGAATATCATTTTCGTTCAAATTTTTTATTTTATTTTATTTTATGTTTTGATCTACTGATGTTCTCCAACTTTGTTCATACTACAACACTAACCCAATAAGTTCTGAAGCATAACCAGATTGAAGGTAGCTTTTTTTAAGTATTGAAAATAGAAAGAGTCTTGTGAATAATACCTGTGATTTCATGAGCGCGGTAAGGGAATTCTGATAACTGAGCAGCCTTTGCTTCTTCCAGAAGTTTAATCAAGTTCTTGTTCCCACACATCCGACCTTCATCTAGCGGGGTATTTCCCCATCTGCGTGCAGTGAGGGAAACAACCATATGGTTACTAATGAACAAGATTATAAGCTACTATATATCTCATATAGTTTCAAATTCCTTTCTTATTTTATAAGAACAGAATTGAGAGACAGAGGTATGAAGTAGGTCATATAATGTATACCAACAAAAGGATAAAATTGGAGAACACATTGATTATATATAGCCACAAATATAATCTTAACTTCATGTCAAACAATGCTAGGGAACCAGCCTAACCATGTTGCATCTTGGGAGAGCATACACTAGAATTCTGCTCGGTTCAAGGGATCAGAAATATGGAAGCTATCACGAAATCAAACCAGGAATGACTAATTAGACAGGGAGATCAATCAGTAAAGTTCAGTTCTCCAAGCTCTATTGCTTAAGAAACTAGATCATTCCATTAACGATTTCAAGACTTGCAGACCAGAAAGGGACAGTAGAAGCAAGAAAACTGAAGAGAAATGGACTATTTGGAGTGTACCTGTCCTTCGAGAAAACATTGGCCCCAGCTTCTAACAGCAACTTTGCCATCATATATAGTCCCTCCGAGGCTGCTACATGAAGTGGGGTGCGATGATCATAATCTTTGGAGTTGGGGTCAACGCCATTTGACAATAATCTTTTAAGGAAATCTGTGTCCCCCCTTGTAATGGCTGTACATGTAAAACTACCAGCATTTTCTATGTTCAAGGAAGCTCCTTCTTTAATAAGTAAAGAAGAAACTCTATCGTGCCCGTTCTTAATGGCTTCAAGCAAGGGTGTGTTCCCAAAATTGTCTAGAAAAAAAAAAAAAAAACAAACTATAATCGTGGTAATGTGACTGGGGTAACAGATAAAACCATATATGGATTAGAATATCGTAAATTTACCTTTGATGTTGATGTCTACTCGTTCCTGAATAAGGAAAAGCGTAATATCTTCGTGCCCTCTTAATGCAGCAAGATGCTGAAAAGAAGAAAGAATCCTTTCAGACAACTGACAAGATCTATCTCCCTAAATATCTGCTCATCTGTTAGCAAACAAATAGTAAACTACTGTCAAGTCCTTTTCGCCTTAATTTTTCTGGTAACAGAAACTTTTACCATTGGCATTACATTGATTAAATGCAGTCCTTAGTCAACTGATCCTAATGTTGGATAAGCCTTATCACACACATCCACACACACCAGATAAATCAGAGATGCGTTCATAATGATTAATCTAAAAAGTTTATGACATTTCATACCAAGGGTGACCTTCCATCATAATCGGTTTTGTTGGGATCAGCTCCTGCTCGGATCAAACCTTTTAGCTGAAACAGATCTCCATGATAAGCTGCACTGTTGACCTTCAAAGCAAGCTCGGCTTCTTGCTTTCCAATATGAAATGTAATGTCTGATTCTAGTTGTTTAACACGAGGTGCTTTATCCTGCAAATTTTTCATCCATATGGATGAACAAAAGGAAAATTTATTCAAAATATTTCCACAGTAGTAGGAACATTAGAAAACGAATATAAATTACAACAGAAAACTTACCTCTAGAATGTTGTTCAAGATTTTTCGCCCGTCATAAAAATATATGTCAAGGATACTTGTAAAAGATTGTTTATCAAGTCTCAGAAGTCTACACAATTCACACACCCTAACTGAATAAAGTTGGGGAATGTTACAAAGGATGGAGATTTCTCCAAATGAGCTGTTAGGTTCCAAAAGCGAAACGGTTTCTTCTGTTCCATCTTCCGCTATGCCCACCTCCTCCTGTACGAAAATAGCTTTGTTAGCCTCATAATAGTTCTAGTGATAAGAAAGAGAAACATGTCATTACCAACTAAACAAGACAGACAGTGACTCTAGTGTACGGAATCATACCAACACACCATGACAGACGAAATAAAGTTGATCTACTACGTTTCCTGGTTCCATTATCACTTCTCCGGGGAGAAAAAACTCCTCATGCAGTTTAATAACCTGCAAGATGAAAAGAAAAATGAAGAACTACAGAGTGAGGTGCTGAACATGACACTTCAGAGTGTTTGACACAATTACACTTTACACCACAAATTGAAACATCACCCCACGTTTGTTTAAGGTAGCCTATTTGCAGGCACATTAAAACATTTTCTTTTTACGGTTTACAAACAAATTCCAAAAGAAACTCACAAGACGGTAAACCCTTATATCCCATGTATTTTTTTTTCAAGAAGGTGCCAGATCGAAACCATTTCCATGAAAAAAGAACCCAATATGTTATATGTTTCCTGAGTGCAAGAACCACCTATTCTGTGTGATTCTTAGTGTCCATGATAATCCAGGTTGACATTAGTAGTCAATGAAGCGTACTAAAAACTGGCTTTGTACATACTGAGGCACAAGAACCAACTATCAGAGTTTATTTTGAACCGTTTTATCATCAATATGTGTACTATGTACATGGAAAAAAGAAAAGAAATTACTTACTATTTGATTGATGAATTCTGACGAGCATCCTTTAAAGAGAGGAACACTTTCAACGTATGGGAAATACAACGTTTGCGAAATCTGCAATGAAGTAACAACTTTTGATGATACGGAAATCTTTGAAACTATACACTCAACTAGCAACCTTATGATGTATTACACTCTAAATAGTGCATATATAGATGGTAAGGAGCATCCACTAATTTTGATGATACAGAAACCCTGGATTAGAATATAGATAGGCTAGGGTGTGTAGATAGTAATGAACACCACAATAACAAAAAAAAAAAAAAGGATCCCAAAAGGAAAGGAAATAATTGCAATAAAGTCAGAATACGCATATGAATTAAGTTGAAATAATTCTTCTGGAATTTATTGTAACTAAGACACAACTTGCAATAGACAAAGTTCACAAAGCTCTTATTCGTATCTTACCTTAGCGCGAATTGAAGCAGGAATGTCCTGGAGAACAGAAGCCTCTGTGTAGTTACTCTCGTATTGTAAACGCAAGTGACCTTTGATTTGATTACGGATATCCCTTCCAAGTCTATTTCTGTTCATATATTTTATAAGATCTGCCATTTTGTCCCTAAATTCTTCTGTCTTTGATCCTTTTACAATTAATGCTGTCATGTTACCAATCAAATAAGCTCCAAGAACCATGTCAAAAGAGACATAAACCATGATGAATATCATTTCCCTCAGGTTGACTGCATGAATGTCTCCATAGCCTGTGAAAGAAAGGGTGCCCTTCAAGTATTACTACACATTAAAACTGGATGAATGCGATGGCAAGTTATTATATTCCTCACAAAACAAAACGATTGAACATTGACAGATTGCTAGGATTATTAGTTCCAACTTCCAAACTTAAGAAAGCAAATAAATATCGGCATGTTGCATTGTTCTACTGAGTTACAAGAGTTTTCCTAGTAATAAGAGCCTAGTAATAAGAGCCACCACCAGTGATCATAAGATGAAAATTTAAATGAAGATCAAATGAAGTAACACTTTGGTTGCACTCAGTAAAATAAATTTAAAAAGCAACTTACCAACAGTGGCCATGGTTACAATGGCAAAGTACATAGAAGTTGTGTAGCGCTTCCATAGGTCGATGTCCCTGAAGCTTGAATAACTATAGTCACCTAACTTCAAACTTCCAATCCATGTGTACCCCTCTTGTGAAGGAGGCAGGGTGGTAGCCAGATAGTAAAAGATGCAGGCCGCTGTATGTGTGCAATAGAGTTCAACAGCAAGAAGCTTTATAATCCTGGTAAACTGATAATTGATACGAATATCCTTCTCGAGGTCTTGAAAAAACTTAGTCACTTTGCGCACCCGACTTAACCTTATCCAGAGGAGATACCTCACTGCCTCTCTTCTCCCGCAGGCCTAAACCAAAAAAGATTTCCCCAAGTGAATATGGCAGTAGAAACATATTGTTAGAATTATAGGAGCTTAAATAAATCAAGATATATGCTGAAAAAACTTATTTTGATCTTATAGATTCGGTACACCGTACACCTGCCTGCCAATCTCATGCATTGGCAAAACAACAGAAGTGACAAAATAACATTTCCTGCCCAAAATGGATAATGCAAAATAAGAAATAAATTAAACACCCTCTCACACTCCCTGGAGAAAATGGTGGGTGTGGAGGAGAGATATTGGTAAAATTGGAATTGGCAGTACCTTGTAGATGTTATCCCAAGGCATACAACCAAGAAGGTCAATGATAAACCAAGATTTCAAGTACCTGCAAAGAACAAATAAAATCATCAGTGGCATTCTGGAACATGGATTGTGAAATTACAAAGCACATCTGTTTGCTTTTAAGTTTTAACAACTCTATGCATTCCAATAAGTAACATCTGGTTTCCTTGGCCCATAAAATTGTGTATCCAATCTTTAGCAAAAGTAACAGCTAGAGAAGCGGAAGAAAACTAACCGCAGAGCAATTCGGTTGCGATTATAGACCATTCGATATGTCTGACTGTCTCTGTAAGCGAGGAAGAAGTGCAAAATAATGTCCAATAGAAATGCTACCTGTCCTACAACGTCCAGTATAAAGAGCTTCTCTTCCAAACCCCGGAAAAACCCGAACTCGAAAGGTGTGAAGAAGGATGAGTACACTGCCCATACAAGTATGAATTTCGTCCATGACCGATACCACCTGCATTTTATAGCCAAAACTCACTACACAAATACAAGAAAGAAAAAAACAAAAAATCCAAGCTGCCAATGCATGATCCCTCTTTGGAGAATATATATATATATATATTTACATATATATAATGTGGTTCAGTGACAGGGCTAGGGTTTTACTTATTCACTGATTCAGGGTAACCGCCACCGTCAACCACCGTTTTCATTTTGGCGCGCCGAGGACAGGGGAGGAATATTCAGCAGAGCACAGAGGAGGTTGTTTTGTGGGGTGGTGGATAGCCAGCGAATATATAATATCCAAAGAACTGTGTATGGCACTTATTATTGGCTGAACAAAAACACAAAACTCCATATCTCTTTAAAGGCAATGCTACATGCTCAATGCTAATGCGCTAAACCTGATGCTACGTGTTCAATGCTTATTGAGCCGACTAAATTTTTGAAATTGTTACTTTTTTTTTGTTTGGATTTGAAATTGTTACTTGAAATAGAAGAAAGGGCTTAATAGTAGTTCCGGTTTGATAATGATTTTCATTTAAATTTTCACTGGAGGACAAGTAAGGGTAGAAGGATACCCAATGTGTATATAATGTCGTAAAGGTTGTTTTGGGTTCAGTTCTAGTAAAAAATGTAATCGATACCTAATGTGTATATAACGTAACTCTCTCTCCTCCAATACTATTGTATAAAAAAAAAAGTAAGGGTAGAAGGATAAGAGAATCAGCAATAGAAAATACTTAGTACACAAATTGAAAAACTAAATATCAAAAACTACTTTTTGTGAGTTTCACTTTCTAGATTTTATTCTCATTTTTCTTCTTCATTTTTTCTTTATTTCTTCCTTTTCATACCATCACTTTTCTTTATCCTATTTTTGTCTCCTATACTTTCTCGGTGTTCACAGTGGAGCTATATTTTGTTCTTATTTTTCTTGTTCATTTTTTCTTTTTTTCTTCCCCTTCATATCATCACTTTTCTTTATCCCTTTTTTGTCTCCTATACTTTCTCGGTATTCACTTTGGAGCTAGATTTTGCTCTCATTTTTCTTCTTCATGTTCTCTTTATTTCTTCCCTTTCATATCATCACTTTTCTTTATCCCATTTTTGTCTCCTATACTTTCTCGGTATTCACTTTGGAGCATGTTCAAGCCCTTTCCAGTGACTGGCTTTACCCTCCTCTCAACCTTTATTTTTCTTTAGTTTTAGTTCAGAGTTGCTCTTATTCGTTAATAAATGAATGCGAACTAATTATTTTGGTAATTCTTAGTACCTATTTTTTTCGTTAAATTTTTCAAATTTTAAAAAATAAAAAATAAAAAATTAACAAAAAATTACTCAAAAAAATATATAACATGTGAAATTGAAAAAAAAAATACTATAAACTATTATTCGAAGTACAAGAAAAAAACATAATTTTTTTAAATTTGAATAGGATGAACCCAATCAGAAGAAATCATAAAATATGTACTTTGAATAGGATAAACACAACTAAATCGCCTAGTAATCAAGTTTCTATATTATAAATTTGGTCAATTTTGTTGAAAGTAACCCTATTATCATCCTAATTGTTTTTCTTTCATGTGAAATCTATCACTGCGTCGTATGACAATTGACAATAACACTTACGGTTGGTGTTATGGGAGGAGCTAATTTTAGCCATTCAGCTTTATAATCTAATCTCTTTCAACAATGAAACACCATCAACATGTCCACCTATTTTAATTTCTTGAATATTCGACCACACAAAAATTAATCACATTTTATTTGATTTCGAGTCTAGGGGTCCACATTTACATTGGAGTGTGACGGTAACCTAAAGGCTAAACTCCAACCATCCAGGTGTAAAATATCAAAGCCGCCCGTTGGATTTTTAAATTTTTACTATTGTAAAGTCAAACTCAAATGACTAGGACGTGAGCAATGAGACATGTGTCAAAATTTTATACTAAATTTTTTTAACGATTGTGATTTGGTGGTATTTAATGTAGGCTTATTACCTGAAATGCACCCAGAATAAATCAGCGAATCTCAAAATGCATCCAGAACTGAAATTTGCTTCATTTTGCACCAAAAACAGGCATTCTGTTACCTCCGTTGCACCAAATAATTCACAGCGTTAAACACTCCGTTTAGGAGGCTAACGTGGCAGTAAGGGATTGGGTGTTTTAATCATTTTGTAAAAAAATTATTAAAACTAAATATTAAAAAAAAAAAAAAGATGAAGAAGAAGATTATGAATTAACTGGGTTTCTCAACCCATTCCCAAACCTCCGAATCTAAACCCTCCAAGCCTTCCTCAACCCACCCCAATCACCCACCAACCTCTGCAACTCAACACTCCCTCCTTATCTTCCTCTATTCAAATCTGAAATCAAATTCACACCCGCAGATTAGAATATAGGAGTTTTGGTTTGGTGGCGATTTGTGCACAGAATTAACGTTGGGGGCGATGACCACGATGTCAACAAACCCCAACACCACCAATCCCAAGGACCACGACACCACCGCCACCGCCGCCCGATCACCCAAAACCCGGCGTCACCGTCGGAGCCAAGTGGCCACCGCCGTCACTGTTGTCGCAGCGCTTTTGATCTCCACCACTGCTTGGTTCTTCCTTGTTTTCTCCGACACTCCTCAGTCTGTCCCTTACCCCCAATCCCTCACTCACTCTCTAAATCGCACCGTTTCACTTTCCCAAGAAGCCAGGCACCACGGGGAATTGAAATTAAGCGATATAGTTTTTGGCATTGCCGGGTCGGCCCAACTCTGGAAGCAGTGGAAGGAGTACGTACAGCTCTGGTGGCGCCGGAATGAGATGCGCGGCCACGTCTGGCTAGAAGAGAAGCTCCCATAAAGCGAAATCGATCAGTCCTTGCCTCCGTTCATGGTTTCCGAGGAAATTTCACGTTTTCACTACACCAACCCGACGGGTGACCCGTCGGGGCTCTGAATCTCCCGAATAGTCTCATAGTGCTTCAGCCTCGGGTTGCCCAATGTCATGTGGTTCCTCTTGGCCGATGACGACACCATTATCAACGTCGATAATCTCGTTGATGTGCTCGGTAAATATGAATCGTCGGAGATGGTTTATGTGGCAGGCCCATCTGAGAGTCATTCTGCCAGCACTTACTTTAGTCACACCATGGCTTTTGGTGGTGGGGGCATCGCCATTATCTACCCTATGGCTGAAGCCCTCTATGCAATGCAAGACGAGTGTCTCGAGAGGTACCCAAAGCTCTATTATTGTCGGTGGGTTGGGGAAGGCTTGGAGGGTTTGGATTCGGAGGTTTGGGAATGGGTTGAGAAGCCCAGTTAGTTCATCATCATCTTCTTCATCTTTTGTTTTTTCTTTTTTTAATATTTAGTTTTAATTTTTTTTCTACAAAATGATTAAAACACCCAATCCATTGCTGCCACGTAAGCCTCTTAAACGGAGGGTGTAACGGTGTGAATTATTTGGTGCAACGGAGGTAACGGAATTGCTGTTCTCGGTGCAAAGTGAGGCAAATTTCAGTTCTGGGTGCATTTTGAGACTTACTGACTTATTTTGGGTGCATTTCAAGTAATAAGCCTTTAATGTATTGTTTGTTCGGGAGTCGCTTGTAATCCCAACATATGGAAATGGTACATCGCCTTATACAATATTTGGCACCAAGATGTAACACACTTATCATTTCTTCATAACATAGCAATGTAATATGGGATATACGCAATTCACGTGTTGATAATCTTTATTCTAATTTTTAAAATATGTTGTCAACAAATATCTACAAAAGTTATAATATTTGAACTAATATTGAATTTAAATAATTATTTAGTATTATGGTGTAATGATATTTTTCTTCATTTATTTCGTTGTATAGTGAGAAATATCAGATTCGACTCTCGTAAAAAAAACAAAGTCAATACTCAATTTGTATAATATAATTTATTCTCTCAAGTACAAGCCTATCAAATAGTTCACAATCTTCCTGGTGAGTAAATGTTTTTTTGGAAAGTCAACTAATTAAATTTAGGGTAAATTACATTTTACTACTTTGTGGTTTACACCTTATAACAGATTTATATCTGAATTTTCAAATGTTGCAATTACTCCCTGAACTCTTCAAAATGTGACACTTTGACCCATCTATTTAAATTTTTCGTCCTAACTTTCGTTAGATGCTGATGTGACGTCTGTTAGTCCATTTTTCAACTGTTATCAACCTCAATTTATCCATTTTTGCTCCCAAAAGTAAGAGAAGCGAAGCGAAATTGGAAAAAGAAAATCCAAATTGGGCGTCAAAATGGGCAAATTGACAAACATGCTCATTTAATAAGGTTGATAGCATTTGGGAAATATGACCCACAAACACTACGCTAGCATCAATTTGAGACAAAAAATTTAACGGACAGGCTAATGTGTCACGTTTGAAATGTTTAGGAATATAATTGCAACATTTAGAAGATCATGTATAAATCTGTTACAATGTGTAAACTATTAGGAAAGTATAATTTTCCTTTAAATTTAGGTAGATGAAGACTGAATATTGTTTTTAATTCGTTACTTCACCAAAATTTTGGAGACACAAATATGCAGCTTTGTCGCTTCGCGTTTACTTAAAATTAAAAAAATTTAAAAATAAAATAAAAAGAAAATAATGAAACGTAAGGAAGCTTACCTGTTGTCAGGATGAATGACAGGGCCTTTGGAGAGCCCTCTGACGCCGTTGATGAGGCTCTGGTGACTGAACCGCCTCCGAGTCGAAGAATCGTCGTCGAGTCCCAACTCGTTCGTGATCAGATTGAATCGGCTTCCGATCGACGATTTGATTCGGTCTCTGAGGTCCTGCACCTCATACTCCTCATCATCATCGTCGACGTTCACTCCATCGCCATCGTTCTCACGATCCTCCGCCACTCGCCTCGACATTTTTGAAACGACACTGTCGATCTGTGTTTGATATCAAACACTGAAAAGAAAGCGCGCGCAGCTTCGAATTAAATATATAAGGAAAAAAAAAGATAAAAAAAAAAATCACGAGGAGGGCGTGGAGGTTATGATATGTTTGGTTAGGGAGAAAATTGAAGTACCTTTTTCACGGAAAAGTTAGCGATTTGTTGTAAGAGGATATATCACGAAGACGGAAGTTGAAGAAAGTGAAAGGTTAAATCTGTTAAAATCTGTTTGTTTGTTTGGATTTTTGTTTTTTCGTTAGTTAGAAAAAGAAAAGAAAGGAAAAGAAGAAATAAATTTAGCACGAAGCACAAAAGAAGACTGCAGTCCTTTTTGGATTCAAAAATCCGTTTGCGCTCTACGCAATTTATACTTGCAGTATTCTTTCCCTGCTGATGTGTTTACGGCATTTAATATTGTTTTATTATATTTTTTTCATCTTCTGCGACGCAACGTGTATCGCATTTTAAGGCGCGGTGCCCAATCACAAATATAATTAAATATTCTCTACTTTTTAAAAAAAAATTCTTTTAGAAAATATTGCTGGCAAGGGATCCATTTATAAAGATTCCTTTGAGAAAATATAATTGGACTTATAATTGTCCAGAGCAAAAATAATTAAACTTCACCAGAGAAAAAAAAAATAGATTCTTTCAATAATGCTTCAATTTCAGCAGATTGTCATAATTTTATTTTAAAATTTTAGCAAGAGAATTCTTTAAGATGAGAAATTTTATGAAAAGAATGTAAATGAAAGAGACGTGAGAGTATGAGAGAATTAACCAATGAAAAACCAAGATTAATATATCAATACTTAGCATAATATAATTTGAACTATGTTGGATACGTTTTGTAGGGGGGTTGTATGGATCCGTAGTGGCGAAAAAATCACATGTTTGGCGGAGTATGTTACTAATCAATTTTTACCTCTTATTCTAGTGTGCAAGCACGAATCAAAGAATTAAAAATGAGATGCACTAAATTTTAACGTGAATTTTTTCTATTAAATTTTGACGGTAACAAGTGAATTTCATTAATTAAAAAAAATACACCTAGTAAAAATAAATACATTATGCAAAAAAATAACAAATAATTATACAATAAAATACAATATAAAACACTTAATAAATTGCAACAAGCTCATATTTTACGTGGACAAGATATCATACGATCTCCAAACAAATTCATCTTCTCTCTTATTTAAGTATAGAATAAATTAATAAGTTGTACTATATAAGATAACATTATATAAATTTTTCCTTTAGATTATTAATTTCAGGTGGGCTGGAGCACACCCCAGCCCCTTCTTGTAGCTCGTGCCCGCTAGTGTGTCATGCAAGAAGGAAGTTTGAGCTTGATGCAAAAGGATTAATATAATTAATAATAAAAAATAATATAAATAAAATAATATATTAATATATACAAAAAAAAGTTACAATATAAGAAATATAAATCATAAATAAATAAAATAAATAAAAAGAATGGGTTTCATAATGTTTTAATTTAAACGAATATTAAATTAAATATTAAATATTATTTGTTTTACTTTCAATTTTAATTTGAAGGCGACTTTTTTCTTTCGTTTCTAATATCGACAAGAATTATGCTGTCTATTAAATTCTGAAAATGACAGGTACTTTTTGTTTGAAAAGAAGATAGACGCATGCACAAAATTTTACCTTTCTTTTTAGCATATTTTATCATTTTTCATGATGGGGATTCTCACTTTCCCAAAGACTATAAATGCATGCAGCCCTCCGGGAAACCTCTCCAGGCTGATTAAACCTAACCAGAATATTAAATCAATTACGTCGATCGTTGTGATCCTTCTTTCCCTTCCCGCTCATCTTGACTATTCCTGAAAAGAAAAGAAGGCCCATACCGGAATAGGGTTATATACATTGAAATTATGAGAAGGGGTAATTAGAGCGTATCTAAATAGGTATTATATTTATATATAAATTCCTATGTCTTTAAATTCCATTTAAGATTAGGAATGGGCGTAATCGGACCCACTTTGTACATATCTCTCATTATTTGGGATGAGACCTTATTCACCTCACTTCTTTTGGCTTCTATTGAATTGAGAAATGCTAGTTCTTATTGTTCACATGTTATTATATGAATATACCACACCAATTTGGTATGTATGGATGATGAGCTTTTATTGATAACAGAGTCAATACCAATAGACTTATTAGAGGGTCCCATTGACGTGCATCTAGTAGGAATTGAACCTATGAATTCTCCAATTATGAGTTGGGTGAATCCTAATTTAAAGTGTAGAGACGGGGATTCAAATTTGTTTGATAAGGGTGAAATACATTTGTTTTAACTTTTAAGTTAGTTTCCTAACAAAAAAACAAATAAGTCAATTTGGTTACGTTCATGTCTATTGATTCGCTTGTGTTGATTCATTAAATTTTCTATTTGTTTGAAATTAATTACTCTTCAATTCTAATCATCCTTTATTACTTTGACCCCTCAAAATTCCCAAAACTTCAACCCTAGCTAATTAAGAGGTACGGGTTAGCCGGATCTCTACCAGGTGTTGGTTGATTGCTGGTTAACCTTTACCTCCTCCCTCCCTAGCATATTGCCATTCCTTGGTTTCCTATTCTCTTGATTCATTTTCTATTTCTGACTGGGTTCTTCATCGATGTCTTGCCAGTGGTGCAACACGGAGATGATGGCGGCTTTGTCTCGAGGGCAAGGTGGTGACGCTGACACTTATCTCACACCTTGGGCATCCCACTTTTATTTGGTTTTTGCATATTTGGTGTACCCATCGGCATGGTAGGGTGGTGCGGATCGGCCTTACTAAAACATTGGAGTGGTTGTTACTTGGCTATGGATATATAGAGTTGTGGTGTGAATCGTGTGATGTGTGGGATCTGGGTTGTCGAGTGTGTTGGGTATTTTTTAGTTATTTGTCTAACGTACAGCTATGTTCGGGTTTACTGTGTTAGGTGTTCCTTTTAGAGAGATTGTCGTGTCTCATGATTTTGAAGGTGCATATATATATATATATATATATATATATATACATATATATATATATATATATATATAAGGGTTTAACTAATTGTAGGAGATTCCCTTAAGATCGATTTGGCAATTATTGAACCTAATCATGGAAATATTTTATTCATATTCATCATCTAATTTTTGGAACTTCTCTGGTTTTTTGTTTTGTATTATAATTTTATCATTGAACCATTTGTACATTTGGTATATGGCATGTGTAAGGGCTTTCACTCATTTGAGGACATGATCACAACGAACTACACAAAATGAGCAAAATATGTTCACGAAAAAAGCACGGGGACTAAAAGTAAAATATGAAAAACACAACAAATGTTAGTAGACCGAAAGTGTCCTTATAGTTGATACAACACGAAATTTAAAACGTCATTTTATAAAATGGGAAAAAATTACGATTTGATCGTAATGCTGTTGTGGTTGAATATCAATTATTTTCTTATCAAAAAGAAAAAGAATATCAATAATTTTTTTAAGTAAAATTTTTTTTACTAATCCACAAGTTTCCTGGAGAAGAAATCTTAAGGGTTCATAAATCAATAAATTATTATAAGGTGACGGGCAAAGCAAGTTGGTGGTGGCGGCTGGTAAGATAGCCGCTAGAAGCCTAAAACGAGGTTGTAATTTTCGATTAAGATTGATTTGATTTTTTTTTTAATGAAGGATATGACTAATCGAGTTCGAAAAGATTAAATATGTTTTCATAGTTATTTTAGGCTAGAAGTAAATGCTTAGTGATCTCGAACCCCATAACTAAGTAGATGAAGAATCACTAAATATTCCCCATATTTAATTATAAGATTGGTCTGATTAGGTAGGTAGGACGTGGATGCTCAATTGCTCATGAGATCGATCGTCTGTATCATTCTCGATTGCTTAACTGCACAAATTGCCCACGTGGCAAGATTACTAATCCAATTAATTAATTTTGATCCATCGGATTTGAAGCATACTGCTATGTCAGTCTATACATAAACCTGCAATTTTATTTTGTTAATTTGGTGCCTGCCACTGCCACATATTAATTAATGAAGAGTTGCTAATAATTTAATCTAATTAAACACAAGGTTTGCTTGCCAATGAAACTAAATATATCTATTTAATATTCAAACGTTTGGGATTCTAATTATTTCCATTATTATAAGTTTATACATATAATATATATTTATTTATTTATTATTATTATGCTACATATAGATAGATATATATATATATATATTAAGGTTCATTTGGTTTTTTACTTTAAATATGATACACCTACAAAGTTTCAATAAGAGTTTAATAACGTCAAATATGTACACCCTATTTCTAATGCATAGTAATTAAAAAGAAAAAGAAAAAAAGTATTCAATGTTTTCAATTTTTAGGAGTTTACAATTAAACATAAAATCTTAGAATGGACTTCTATTTTAGTAAATTGTTGAGCCATATACTCGATATAGAAGGCACACAAATTTTTTACTTTTTTTTTCCAACATAAGGCACACAAATTAATATAGGCTATTTTTGTTATTTACATGAGTAGAATACGAAAAATGTTCACTTAGTAGTAATTTAAGTGGTGGTGAGAAGCTGTCTGCGCTGGAAGTGGTGGAGCTGATGCTGCAGCTGGGAATGCAGTAGCCCCAGCTAACGTTTTCCCCTCGCACAGCAAACAGAGTTGCTCATGGATTGGCGCAGAATGCATGGTCTCTGTTCTCAACACTGAGTATAGTGGATAGCTCCAGCTCCTCCCCGGGTACAGACACTGATAGAAGCAGACTTGGAAGCTTAGTTTGTTATGCTCTTTTTTCCTCATTGGATTTTCTCCGGCTTAGCTGGATTTTCACAGAGAAGTTTTAATAAGCCCCCGTACGCTATCTTGCCCCCAATCTTTTCATGTAATTCTCTCATCATCAATAATATCTTCTATTTTGATAAAAAAAAAAATGAAGGTGAATACCATAGATCATAATCAATAATATCTTCTCTCATCATCAATAATATTATTTTTCTTGGTTATGAGAAGCTGACATTGGAGCTTAGGTAGATAGCTAAGCGTGGGGTGGTGGTGGTGGTGGTCGGGGCTGAAAAGGCAAATAAACTCATTACTTTTCATGAGTTGATGCCTTGATGGAGCACTTCAATTTCTAATTAGCAATTTGGATAATATTCTACTCCAAACTACTAAGTAATATACACCACACATTGATTTTCACAATGGAAATCCAGGTTGTCCCAAACCACTAACTGTTAAGCGTTTATAAAGCCACTAACAAACCTTATTGCTAAATCTAGTTGATGGTGACCAATTATATTATCATGCTTGTGGGAAATGGCAACGGATTGAACTGTATTCGATAACTCATCAAATTCAATTTTTTTTTAAATGTAAAAATGGATGTGTGTTCATTGTAAGGAGATTAGATGGGGTAGAGATAAAAGAAAATTTATCCAATCCAATCGACTTAAAATAGTAGAATTAAAAAATGTAAGTTTTCTTTTATAACTAATCATATCGAATCCTCCTACAATAAAACCACATCTTTTTTTACATCCAAAATATATTAAATTTAAAAAGTTATCCAATCAAATACAATCCGGCTCACCGCCCCAAACGTGGCCTTCGTGAATCAGAAAACCACTTAAAATTTGAATAATTTAGAATGTCTACTCTTATCTCTTGGAGGAACTATATATAGTGGTTACAACCATAATTACAAGGAATCAATTACAACAAATTAGGAACCATTCTAAGGTAAGAAATCAGTAAGTACTCTAATTTCTCTAATTACTCTATTCACATAAATCTTGGAAATCACATATCTCTTGGCAATCACATAAAATCTTGCAACATTCCCCCTCAAGTTGGTGCATAGATATCACAAATGCCCAACTTGTCCAAGAATTTTGAGAACACTACATTCGACACGGCTTTGGTGAGAATATCCGCCAATTGATTCTCATACCGTATTCGAGGCACTTCCAAAATCTTCTCATGCAACTTCTTCTTAATAAAAAAATTTGTCTATTTCAACATGTTTTGTCTTGGCATGTTAAACTGGATTATGAGCAATATCACAAGTTGCTTTGTTGTCACAGTACAAATGTATCGATTTCTTAGGAGGATAACCTAAGTCTTGTAGTAGAAGTTTCAACCATAAAACTTTTTGAATTCCTAGTCCCATTCCCCTATATCCAGCTTCTGCACTAGAATGGGCAACAACATTATGCTTCTTACTTCTCCATGTGACAAGATTACATATGTCGACCTTCTATCATCTAATGTTCCTGCCTAATCGACATCAGTGTATCCTTCCATTTTCAGATAATCTTCATTGCTAGTGAATAAAATTCCTTTTCCAGGGGAAGCTTTCAAATAGCTCAGAATACGCATAAGAGAAAGTCTCGTGGAACCAAAATGGACTGGGCAAGTCTTCACCTAGCCCACAACCCATGGGCTTGCACTTCTAACCCTTCAAAATTGGACTAGGCAAAGGCAAGCCTTGCCTCCTTGTATAACCTGGCTAGCTCATGGCCCATTGCTGTTAACAGTCAACAACCCACTTGCATGGCTGTTTGAATCCAACGGCTACATTTTGGTAGGTAATAGAAACGTGCCATGTGGCATGACAGTTCAAAAAACTAGCCGTTAGTTTTTATTTTTTTGGGGAAAAAATAGAAAAGAAAGAGCCGTTGGAAATTTTTTATTTTTTTAATTCCTATAAATATTCATCTTTTAATCATCATTTATCACACATTTTATCCTCTCCAATTCAAACCCAAATTCTTCATACATATATTTTTTACATTTTGCTCAAACTTGTTATTCTCAAATATGGAACCGAACCAAAAATGGTCAAATGATGAAGAATTGTTGTTGTGCAAAGCTTGGGCAATTGTCACTTCGGATGAAATTGAAGTATGCATCTGAATTTTGTTAAACTAAGGGGTTATTATATATTTTATGAATTGTTTTACACTGAAAAACTTGCAAGGTCCACTCACCTTTCTATTTTGCGCCCCTCAGGTTTCAGAAGAAAGCTTCGTGGATTCGAGAAGGAGGTCCTACAGTGACAGCGCTGACACCACACCGTGGTGTGTGTAACAAGTTTGTAATTGGTTTTAGCATTTAGTGCTTTATTTATGATCATCATTTGTATTTAAGTATGCTCCTATTTACCTTTCACGCGGCTTCCTAAAACGCAACGTTTTAGGTTGGCTTTCATCATCGGGACTTAGCGTCCAGGTTGAAGGAAGTTGAGGTTCCACCCCAAAACCAATTGGCAATGGGGGGAGAGGCCTAACTCCTTATAAGCCCTTGCAAGGTTGTGCAACTTTCCAATGTGGTTCGTACTTACACATTCTCACACGCCCCCTCCCGTGTGGCGATTTTCAAGCCTAACACGTGGACAACTCATATTGGGTGACGTGGAGCACGTGCGGCGGTTAAGCCTTACACGTGGGATAACCCGCTACCATGAAGAAAGTTGAGGTTCCACCCCAAAACCAATTGGCATGGGGGGAGAGGCCCAACTCCTTATAAGCTTTTGCAAGGTTGTGCAACTTTCCAATGTGAGACTTTTGTACCTTCACATTCTCACACAGGTGTCGACCAACATCTGATTCCAGTATGCAAGTGGATTTTTCGAGTCGGGGTGTGTTATGTTTGTCATCAACTTCCAAAATGACATTACGCATCCCCAACCTTTGAACAAGTAAAAGATCTTGACACACGACCAATAACTCCACTGCCTCTAGAGAGATCCACGGGGACTCAGCTGCCCCAAAACTACTGATGTACTGCTCTTCCTGATCGTGAAGCAATCTTTCTATACCTCTCTCCCCACCCACTATACTTACAGCCCCATAAATTCAATTTGAAAAAAATCGATGGGTGGTTTCGACCACCTAATATGAGCAGAGGGGAGCCTCTGCTTGGCACGATCATTATGCTCTAAGAACTCACACTGCGGTGAAAGCAGTTGTTTAGCCACCATCGCCATCTCCATTGCAACCTTACCATGAATGGAATTGTTGGGCAAATTTCAAGTCTCCAAGCAACCCTACACTAGCCCCTCCAACTCTTCCCTGCGCAGCGTATTAATGGCTACCTGAAGAAAGTCAATGAAGGTCGCATCCTGATGCACCACAGAATTAAGGACACAATAACCGAGCTCACAATTTTCGACTCCATTTGCAACCCCACACTGCATGAATGACAGTTACTACTCCCTTTCTACACCTAGAACACAATGGGGATTGGAGAACCGTCTTATAAAATAAATTCAAATTAGTGGGTAGGGTACATTGGCAGGCCCTCCACACAAACATTCTAACTTTGGCTGGAACATTCAAATCCACCAATGTTTCCAGAACCGCGTAACCCTACTATCATCTTAGCCACTAGCATAATCTCCATGTTGAAGGTTAAAGAATCGAAGGGCAACTCTATAACCAGACTGGACACTATACTAACCATTCTTTATAATTATTTATTAGGGATCACTATGGAGACTCCATGAATTGTGAAGGCACTATAATTACACCGTAACATCTTTTATTGTCCACGGAGGCACCTCGTAGTGCCTCAAAGGTGATACAATGTACTTATAGTGCCTTTATAGTCTTATGGAGTCCCAATAGTAAGCATAAAGAATAATGTGTAAAACCAAGAAAGAATAAGATCCAGAATTTTCACTACTGAAAATTACTCAAAATTGAAACCTACATAGCCGATGATGATGTAGTTAAACATATAATTGTAAGCTGTAGTTAGCTCAAATCCATATCCACCAAGACAAGGAAGAAGAATCACCACTTTTTCTTTTCTTTTTATTTGATCCAAGAAGAATCACCTTAATGTCTCTAAGTCTTCTCTTCTCAATCTGGGTATTTATTCTTAGTTTTCTTTCTTCCATTAATGAGGAATAGAGAAAGAGAGACAAGAGGGTGATATAGAGAGTTAGAAGGTTTTCCCATATGGGGATTTAGGTTTTGAGAGAGATGAAGAATTTAGGTTTTTAATGACCTCATGGCTCATAAAACAAAGAGGGGAAATATTTCGTTTCATAGATGAGTGTAATTTTCAAAGATTGTGAGGAATAGAAGTGAGTTTCCCAAATTGATATTGTAAGTTTAGAACAAACTAGGTATGTGACAAAGGAAGAAGATGAGTGCAGAGAATTGGAGTTTCTATAATGAGATATGAGGGAGGGAAGAGAGAGAAGAGCTTTCGATGAAAAAAAGGGAGAAAATGAATTAGGGGCACTATGGAGTCAATATAAATGACTATTGGCCATTTATAGGTGATATAGTTGAATATTTTTCAAGAGAGTGGTATTTAAAAAAAAATTCTCAAGTTGGAATTAAAGTCGGCAATTTTCCATGATTTTTTGCGAATTTGCGCGTGCACGCTCTCGCGCACAGTACTGGTACTAGCTTTGAATTTGAACTTGCAACTTGCAAGGCCCAGTTACTAACCAAACCCGTTGAAGTTGGGTCGGGTAGACTTGAATTGTCAACCCGGATGGAGGAGGTTGCAGAGCGTAAAACCCTGTCCCCGCCAACCGGAATGTGAAATTGAAAACCCTCACACGCCCACACACACTCTCACTGCAGTCACGGCTACTAAGTCTGTTTGGGACCGAGAAAATCAAAGGAAAAAGTAAAAGGTTGGAGGGAGGGCGACAAAAATGGAGGAGAGAGCAAAGTACTTGGCATTGGTGGGAGTCGGAGCTCTGCTAGGTTCTGTTTCCACCATCTTTCTCTTGAAGCGACCAAGGTCAGTCACTTGAGTTTGCTTCCGTAACAGTAGCTGATTGTATTCGTAGGTGCTCACTGCGTTGATGATTGAGTATGATATGAATACTATGCTATTGTTTGATTTGATACTCACTAGTAAGGTGGTTTTGGTGGAGTGACGATGTTGATAATGTACTTTTTTTCTGCAGAAGGACTGCGAACAAATTAGATGAAATGGGAGTTGAATTGAGTAGTAAGTTACCCAACTGATTTAGGTTGTAAAGGAAAAGCCTTTTGTTTGTTTGTTTGTTTGTTTGTTTCATTGTTCAACTTATTGCTTGTTATATATACAAACTTAGCCTTTACCTGAAATATACACACTTGGCCTTTACGTGAAATGGGTTGCAGGTAACATGTGTCTGAGTTCTCACTTTACTCTACACAGGGTTGAGTGATGGTTCAACTTATATGTAAATCTTCTATTAAGATGTGTCATCTGCAATTAATAGCACAGACATGTTTTTTGGGTTCATATGGCTGTCGGATTGCCTCATTCTCCATGAAGTTATTATTTGGTGACATATTAGTACATTTTCAAGAACCTTGTATATTAGAAGTTTGTGGTACTAATAAGATTACTTCATTGTGAAGCTCCTAAGGGAGAAGGAACTAAGAAAGATCTTATACTGACGTTTCTTGGTGGAAACCCCTTGCTAATGAGGCTTCTCAATGAGCTAGTAGATATTCGAAATCAAGACATTTATGGTGAAAAAAACCTCTTGTTCCTAGAAAGTTGAAATATTGGCACAACTCAAAGGACTTAGCATGCATAACTTGAATATACTTGTTTATAACATGCATAACTGGAAAAGTTGTAACATTCAACATGGCATGCATAACTGGAATATACTTGTCTATAATGTAGTCTATGTAGATTGCAGCTGTTTTGTTACCACATTCATGGATTTTATGTCTTCACATTCTAGTTGACTCACCCCCATTTTCTCTTAGACAGTTTGTACGGATATTTATTTATTTTTATTGTTATCAGGAAAAGGGCGTGTATCCAAGACACCTACAAATTGTTGTGCAGTTGCTGGGAATGGAAATAGCAGGGTGGCTGGTCTAGACCTTCTAAGTGATGAGATAGTTTCTGAACAACTAACGAGGTATATTATCTTTTATTGGTATTTATATTAATTAGTACACTCGGAACTTAGAAGTTCGAAAGATCACAAATTTTATTGGATAAGACCCCTCAGTTTTGTACGCATTTGTGGAAACTGTAAAATTAAAACATTGCCTATCTCATCAAGCTCTAAGGTTTTAATGAAGAAAAAAATAATAATAAAAGAAGATTTATATGCAAATGAAACACTTAAAATTGCAAAAATCATGCTAATTTTTTCTTCAAAGTTAATGGTTAGCAAATCAAGTATGTGCAGAAAAATTAACATTAAAAATGTAAAACTTGAAGTTTTCTAAAGCAGGATATTTTACCACTGAGGAATATGATACATAATTCTAGTGTAGTAGATTTAGCTGGAAGCTTTTATTAAAAATATATATTTCAGCAGCTTAGCATCAATGTTAGTAAAACCTAGTTTTTATTTCAAGGTTAAAGTGAAGAATATGGTTTGTTTATTTACATTTCTTTATCTATTGAAATTATAGGTATCATACATTATGAATTTGTATCTAGCTTTTTTCTGTGTTTGTGCATAAAGTGATTGTTTCTGGAGTGAGCTTGAGGAAGGGAATTTGCGGAACTTTTTTTATTAGTTAGGATATTCTGATATGGCTGACATAACTATGTGGGCTGCCGTTTGGTTCATTAGGAACATTCAATTCTTTGGACTTGAGCCTCAAAAAAAGGTGACTGCATCCTATGTTGTGGTCATTGGTCTTGGAGGAGTTGGAAGTCATGCTGCATCGATGCTTTTGCGATCAGGGGTTGGCAGGCTCCTCCTTGTGGACTTTGATCAGGTATTCTATTGATCCTTCTGCGTTTGTGTAGCTTTTTAGCCTTGACTCTCTCTCTTGCTGTCTTCAAAATGTAATTCTATAACTAGTTTTCAGGATCCTCTCTTTTTTTGTTGGATTGCCTAACTTGTACAGAAACTGAGAATTCTGTAGCCTTTTGAGATAATTAAGTTAGGTAATTTTTCTTCTTTATGCAACGTAGAATTTCTGGGAATGATTATGATGGCATTGTTGAAATGAAGGTTTATGTTGCTCATCCTTTCCGTACAATGGATGTACGTGTTTTTCTTTGAGGTTGATCAAGAAAGAATCGACTGTTTGACAGCGTTAAAGTCCGAACGGAGCCAGGAATTAAGGTTTAGTGGGTCGAATTATGAGAATTTTTTTTTAAAAAAAAATCACTAAATATCTATTATATTTTATAAATAATTTTTTAAAAACAAATTATTAGATCCCACATCAGGAGTTTGATGTTTAAACATTACAGTTTATAGTGTCTTGGGTTTTGGGTTGAATTCTTTAGTTCTAAGCTTGCTGAGTGTTGTGATTTTTATTTATTTCATAATTTTTTTTGTGATATGTTGAGATTTTCACCCCTTATTGTATGGTAAGCTCCATCCTATTTTGACTGGGTTTATTTTTGGATGTATTCCAAGCTAGACATCTTTGACTTATTTGTTCCAGCTTGAAGAGGGATGTAAGAATTGTTTGTTCCTATTTTCATTTTGGACTTATAGGGGCAATTATTATTTTGTGAAACCCACAACTTAATTTGTAAGTGTGACCCTGTCTTATTTGTACAACATTTATATATATAAATGTCATAGAAGATTTGGAACCCTAATTTTAGTAGGGCATCCTTCTCCAATTTGTCTTCACTCTCCATCTCTTCATATCATCTAATGTAACTTCTACCTGATATCTTTACTTAAATGGTGATTTCATTATAAGGTATCAGTTTCATCACTCAATCGACATGCTGTTGCAACAAGAGCGGATGTTGGCATCCCAAAAGCTCAGTGTCTGAAAGAGCATTTCTTGTCAATCTTCCCAGAGTGCGATGTAGAAGCAAAAGTTCTATTGTACAATGCATCATCTGAAGAAGAAATTCTTTCGGGTCATCCTGATTTTGTTTTAGACTGCATTGATAACATTGACACCAAGGTACCTATTCCACCTGAAAATGAAATTTATTCTGAAGCATTTTATTTATCATTTAGAATATAACTACCAGTCATGTGGAGTATATGTAATATCTTCTGAATTGCCTTTCCTTTTTTATATAACTTGCTTGGTTCATAGATCAATTCGAGAGAAGTCCAGTAGTTCTTTGTTTGATGTATGAAACCATATTACAGTGTCATAATACTTCTACAGCGACTATAACTTAATTAACGTCATACCTCATTGTGTGTGGTATTTGGGGAACAGACTTGAATTGGAGGCCTCCTCTTAGAGGATAAGTGTGGGTGCCAACTGGGTTATGCCCTATCCCCACTCCCAAGCCATACTTATAAGTGAATTTTTTCATACCTCCTGTAGCCCATGATATTTTAAGCCTTGTTAGTTATCTATTGCAAAAAAATTCTTGGTCACTTAAATTTATGGATGCCTATTATTGCCCTTCCCTGGCCACACTATGTAATTATGTATGTGTGAACTTTACATGCAAAAACAGGATCAGATGATTTGCTTGATTAATGCTGCAGGAATTGTATTAATCAGATCATTTTTATGTGTCTCTATTTTGGCTACATAATTTTCTTATTTTGTACGGCTTGTATCACGAAATAAGCATCCCATGGTCCGCTAGAAAGGGCTGTACTTCTGGGGATTTACAGAGCTGTATCTGAAAACAATGCAAGTGTTATGGACGATACAAAAAAATTCTCCAAGGCGTGATGTTGTTGCAAGATTGTTGCAGGATGTGAATGTTGATAAATCTGTGAAAAACATCAATCAATCCTTGAGCTGTCACCCATTGGTTGGCATTCACTTCCCCCTATAATCCCACTGCATCCACTTTGGAGAATGCCATGGCATATATTTCAGTCCTTATTTTATAAGAAGTACTGTTTTCTGTTTTCCCTGTATCATTAGAAGTTATTCATGTATCCTATTAGGAACTGAAAATTCATTTTCAAATTCTTGATTCTTTTGTATGTAATAGGTGGCACTTCTTGCTGCGT
Source organism: Oemleria cerasiformis (assembly GCA_037349345.1). NCBI lineage: Eukaryota > Viridiplantae > Streptophyta > Magnoliopsida > Rosales > Rosaceae > Oemleria > Oemleria cerasiformis. The sequence continues at coordinate 11,407,402 of JAZGTL010000003.1, read as the reverse complement.
GTGTTCGTAGGGGTTTGAAGGTACTATCAGCAACAGGAGCTGGTGCTAGAGCTGACCCAACGAGAATACGCATTGCTGATTTAAGAGAATCAACAAATGACCCATTATCCCGAGCTGTAATGATCTTAGCTTATTTGAACTAACAGTTTTGTTTATTGCTATATGATTTTTCTTCATTGTGGATATTATGTTTTATGATTTTGTTTCGTAAATTCTTCCTCCTCCCAGCTGCCTGTATTTTTCAAGAGCCTCTCATTTTTTTTGTCTTTTCCAAATGATTGCATGTATAATTCTTGTATCAGTAGTAAAGAATTTATTTAATTTGAATATTAAAATTATGGTCAGATACCTTTATAATAGATCGTTGATGTATCTCTTTAATATATCTGGGGCTTCTTGTTCCTCAACCTATAATTCATCTTTTTTAATTAATGAAGAACTTTCATTTTCCTAATATGCTGTATTGCCAGATAATGATGTTTTGTGGGATTCGTGGCAGTAATCTTATAGCTCCTTACTGAATTTGTAATTTTCAGGTACGACACCGTTTAAGGAGAGATCATGGCATTGAGGGAGGAATAACTGTTGTATTTTCATTAGAGAAACCTAAGGCAAAGCTTCTTCCATTTAAAGGACCGAGTGGAGAAGAAGAGAATCCTTCAAATTATCAAGTAATGATGTTTAGTTAGTTTAAAGTTTGTTACTTTCAGTGAATAGTATAGATTTCCAACCATTGTAAATATGTGACGAGCTCATCTTAAATATTGTAAGAAATTCAAAACTTTTGTAAATATCTCTGCGCCGAAATCACATATCTATATGGAGCTCTGTAGTAGTTGTTTTTCCCTCTCCCCACCAACCATTAATAATTTTGTGGTTTGACATTCTGTCCTCTGACGATGATATCAGGTAGTACCGGGTTTTAGGGTTCGCATAATACCTGTTCTTGGTACCATCCCTGCAATATTTGGGCAGGTCATGGCCTCCTTTGTTTTGACACAACTGGCAGGATTGCAAGTTCAAACAGAACCTATCGTAAATTTGGATATTGACCATTATCGGATGCTTCACCAACGCCTTATTGAGCATGAGGAGTCATTATATGGCACTGCGTTGCAGGTCCAGGTATGGAATGGTCTCCTTTCATCAAACTTTGTTCCTTTGAGGTTACATTGCTGTTGGTTGTTTGGGGATGGCCATGGCTCTTTCAAATTCTTTTATGAGTTCTATTTAACACTTTGATGGGATGATATAGGTATTGTTTTTTAGAATCTTGTGTCCTTGGCTTGCAGATCTGTTGGACTTAACAATTCTATATCATTTTCTTGTATATTTATTATTTTTGGTGTTGAAGTAGTATTTCGAAGCTACCTAATGGTTTAACAGCATGGAGAGACAATAGTGCATCTAAGTTATGGTGGCATAAAACATGCTCTCTTCTTTTAGGCACGTTGACGATAATGAAATTCCTTCAAAGATCATCAATGAAAAGCCCATACAATTCAAGAAACCATTCCAAATGTTTTTTAGAGCCTCCAACTGTCAGAATACTCCGTTATTTTGATGTAGTCTTCTGCAGTTATTATCTCTTATCCTCATTAGTATTTAAGTCGATACAGCAATGAACTAGGATTTGTACTTAGTGCTGCTTTTCTAAGCCAATAATATTTTTTGCCCGAGTTCTGTTTGTTGTTGTTGGATCCATTTATGTTTTAATGTTCTGTTTCAAGTGCAATCAACAGTCAGAATGTTGCATAGCCAAGAACATGGACTTATACTGCTGGTATGTAGGCAAATAAAAGAATAAAACTGTTTGCTTTTTAATCTTAGTAATGCTTCATTACCCAGGTCGATGTTGAGGAAGTAATGTATGTTGCAAAAGAGTTGTGGCATGGAAGAAGTGCAAGAGAACCATTTGCTAAAGATGTAGGTCGTGGTATGTGGCGATCGGTAAATGAGTTGATGCTTGTGAGGTACAGATCTGTTGTTGTACTATCATTGATCAGAAAGCATATTATATTTATTGTTTAAATCTCATAACTAACCTGTGTTAAACAATAAACTTGGTAAGTTGGTAGAGACTCTTTCTTTCAATAATTAATCTGTTAAAATCAATATGATACTATTGAACTTCTTGGCCATTTCTTTCCAGGTGGGACAAGGAAAAGCCAGCATCTGTGTCCAACCTAATTCTCTTAAAATTTAACGAGGTATCTAAGAGTATATTCAACCTTAACATGTAGGCAATGCTTTGTTCATTCACGGAAGCTAGCTGGTTAGCGACTAAATTTGGTGTTCATAATTGCAAGCAAATACTAATTTTCTTCTGCCCGAAATATTATTTGTTTCTTCTATCATGTCATGTTGTTCAATTTCTTTCCTTTCCGAGAGGTAGAGGACCTAGAGGTTGAGTTCCCCATTAATGGACCATTGGATTGGCATCACAGGAAGCTCTGAAATAGAAATTTCTTTTTTGCTTTCAGTTCGTACGTATAAGTTTAGTCTTATAAATCTTATTCGTTCATTCAATTTATAATAGTTTCCTCAGAATCTTTGGAAAATATAATTCAAATCATCAGCATTTACCTTTCTTTCAATTTAGAATAGTTCCATTCACTTGAAAACTTATCTGTTTCAACGAGAGACTTGCTGGAACACCGTGGGAAGAATTTTTAAGCTGTTATGGACATTACCCTCTTAGCCAATGGCAACCAAAGGAAGATAGATTTGCACTTATTTTTATGTGTGGTATAGGAATAGGATCTGTTGCTTTTGGGAACTGTTTTACGTGTTCTATTTTCTTTAGAAAATTATTTTCGTTTTTTTAATTTTTCGGGTTCCTAACCTGGTCTGCTTCTTACGTTCAGGCAGACGAACATGAATCAAGTACCGTAGAGGATATTAGAGAAAGAGAACCAGAATTTTTTGATAGAGTGACATCTATTCTGAAGCGAGCTGAACTAGAATTTGGCCTCTAACTAGAGTAAACCATTTCAACTAGTCTTCATTGTATTTTATTTTATTTTTTTGTTTCGTTTTTGTTCACCAAAATATGTATTACCATAATTTTGTTATCATTTTGTTCTGAGAGAATATTGTTATCATTATAAGTATAATGAAAGTGACTAAGAAACTCGATTGCAACTATAGTTCCCTCGTGATTAATCCATCCAATACTTAAATTTGGACAAATTTTTTCAGTTGAATGTTATTTCTTGTTTCAATATACCTTAAAATGTAGGATTAGTGTAAGGTGTCGGAGATAATTTACTTATTTTGTAAAGTTCCTTAGTGCTGGGAAAATGAGATAATGTGAAAATACACTAAAAAAATAGGATTTCTTGATATTCAGCAACTCTAGTTAAATGATAATCGCAACACACAAAAGTTTCAAACTTAGCTGCCATTAGACCAGTTACTGGCATTCCTACTGCTCCTAAAATTAGTAACCAATTTGTATAATCCCTCTTTTCCTCCCAAATATCTTCGTATCAAAAAAGAAGTTTGAGAAAATAATTTCCCTTAAAGCTTGAATCTATAAGCCTAAAATAATCAAGTAATTTTTGTATTTCTCCTCCTTCCCTAGTTCCCTGTCCCAATCATTTCAAAAAAATTGATATTGGCAATTCAACTATGAAGTTGCTATTGGCAATTCAAAAAAATAAATATGGAGTCCTTCCAAGTGAAGACCATGAAAAAAAGATTAGTGCAAAACTACATTTTTTAGGGCTCATAACATTTCTGAATAAAAATTTCAATTCCATGCTAGGCTTTTCAAATATACAAAAAAAGAACCAAACTCCACCAAATGAACAAAGAAGTTATGTAATTAATAGTAACTCAGGGCAGAATATAACATTTGCTACATTTGCTCACTCTTTTGGGAGCTTTCTAGTTCCACATTTCTCACCTTTGCTCCAGTACTTCCCTAGTTCCCTTTAAGAATGAATATATCTGAACATATCAATGGTTTACTAGACTTCAACTTCATCAATCACGTTTTAAGGCCTTGGTCACGACGGCCCTCATAACCACAATTGCGATGTAAGCCAAGACAGTCAATGCAATGCTCCCGAGTAAGACAAGACGATCGAAAGATGCATCTTGGATGGTGTAGACCCGAAGCCCAATTGCATCCCAGTTGCTTTCTGTCCAAACAGCGTCCACAAGCCCCATGGGGTCAGAGTTATTTGGAGGCAAGACGCTCCAACTTCCAGATTCAAATTTCAACCTTGTTGAGTATGCCGGAACATATCTGTATCAACCACAAGCATTCAACACTTAGTTTACTTCAAAATTCACTAAAAAGCTTGACGAAAAGGTCCAACAAGGAAGCACATGCTAGTTAGGCACACTACGAAATACACGGGACTGCTCATTCCAGGAACGCACATACTTTAAACACGATTTTATTTAATAACACATGCCTGCTACGATGCATCTGCAATTTTTATTTCCTAGCTAGCAAGGTACCTGGTAGTGGAGACAACACAGACGCCCTTTCCCTCTGTTTCTGCTCTAATGCATACTTCACCCTCATTATTGCAATCTGGAGAACAAACAGAGCTCGCATTTCCCTTTTGAATAGAAGTTCTTTCAGCCAGGAAGTTCCAAACAAACCTTGAAATGTCACCAACGTATCCAAGATAAGGTGTAGATGAAGGTTCATCAAGGATGACACCAACATAATGGCTTGGGCAGGCATTGGCTGGCGATATATAGCTTTTCACTAGTTCACAAGAAAGACCTGGCTCACAGCCCAATAGGCAACCCATTAATTCTTCAACTAGTGAAGCATTCACGTTGATGGCCGTTAAATCCGAACTGCTTAAATTTTTGTTGTCACTCGCAAGAATGTAAAGGGTACGTGCTACAAGGGAAGCGGCCGCCGCTATGGCTGAAGAGTTTATATTTGCTGCATGAAAGCAGGAATCAAACATAAGACATGGGATCAATATCTAGCATCATGATGATTAATCAAGAAAGAAAGAAAGCATACAAATAAACTCACATAAATCATCAAGGTGACTCTGGTAGAACTTGTTGGTGAAGACAGAATCAAAATCTTCTAATACAACCCCAGAGGTTAGAGAGTTCTGTTAAGAGAAGAGGAGCTATTGACTACATTTCTGTGAAATTAACAATGACAACAAACTCGTTTCTTGTTTTTTCTTTTTTGGGGGTAAATTCGGATATCAACTTGATCTCAATCTCATCTAGAACTCTTCTTCTTTATAAGATATATTACAACTAAATAATGGACATGTAAAAGAAATGATTTTTTCTTTATGTTTCTGCTATTGGAAAACAAGTCTATCAAGTGAAACCCACAAGATCTACAAACAGAAGAAACAAAACAAACAGCTAAAATAAGTAAATTTATACAGATTAAAACTTGGCCTAGGAAATAAATTAACGGAAGAAAAAACCATAATGCTTTTTACTTGTTCCTGTATTCTGACTTCATGATTCTGTGGATTCAAGTAAATGAGACTTCCACATGCAATCAAACATAAAAGTAAATCCAGATGGTGAATGCTATGGTATCTAAATATAAGAGGAAACTGCGCAAGACTGGACTGAACTTAGTATTGTCCTGTGTTTGGAGTACTGTCTAGCAGATCTACGTATCGTCCTGTGTTTAGTGTATGATCGGATTGCATACTTAATTCTTACAACATAATATATATATATGTAGGTGAAGTTTCCTTGTCAAAATAATACCCTCAGTGCCTGTGTTTTTCTTTAAGCTGGACTAATTATCCAATTCAAGGAAGTCCCAAATAATCAAGTTAGCCCCACCTTTAATCCAGTTTATCAAGTCCCCAAAAAGATCAGCTCACAACCAAATTTAGTCAATTTTTTTAGGTATGAACGCCAACAAGCAGATTCTTATCATTAGAAAGTTTTGTTTTGTGGCCAGTTCTTTCTTTTTCTTATTTGGACTTTCCTTCAATTTGGAGTTTTGGTGGATGTTCCATAGGGCTACTTTTTAATTTTCGAGAAGAAACTTTTATTGAACACAAATGCTGCAATAAAACCAGATTTAGAGGACCAGAAATCCATTTGAATGAAGAAATAAAAACAAAAGAGACACCATAATTTTTTTAGTAAATTGTTTTTGCCTTTCAGCATATAGCTACTATCTCCACCCTTGAAAGTGATACTAGATATATACCATGTCAAAGGAAGACAAGGGTGGTCTCGCTTGGTCTGTCATGCTGGGACCAAAGAGAAGTATAAGCTTCGGCCCAGCTGCACACTCTTCGCATTCATCATGATCAGAAAAATTGAAGAAAGAAAGTGAATTGTGGCCCCTATCCGGCCATATCAAATATGGAAGAAGTTTTAGGCACACTTACCCTTTTATATGTTTCCTAAAACAACATGAGCCCATTTCTACGCCTCCCTTTCAATCTCCCACAGCATCCCGTTACAAGCGTGAAGTGAAGGGTTACCCTATTCTTACTTTCCAGATTCATGAACCACCTCTCCATGGCCATGAGGTTTTATCATCTTGAAATTTCATTGAGACATAACTCCGTGGGTTAAAGTTATCATACTAAATACCTGACCATAGCCTTTGGATCCTTTAAGAACCTTCCATTCTTTCTTTATGTAAACACTAGTTTTATAAAATTTATTAATGTTTCCTAAACCTATAAACTACTTGGACTTATTGGAACACATCTGAAGCCCACATGTGTAGCACATGAGTTCCACGGGACTCTTGGGACCAGAATAAAAGAAACGAAATTCAAGGGCAGAACAACTAGACAAGGGATTTCCAAGGGGTTTCAAATCAGCATAGCAAAACAACTAGAGAAGGAATTTTCAAACTAACACCTATCAAGGTGTTACTTACAAATATCATCCAAATGCCTTCCATCTAATCATGAGAAATCCCTTGGTACTTTGAATTTCCTCATTTTTAACTAATTTAGCCTAAATTCCTTGGAAATTTGAAGTTTCTCTCCAAACATACCGAAGGATTTGAACCTGCTTTTTCAATCAAAGTTGTAGCTAAATCTGTGGCCTAGCCACACATCATAGCATCATATTAGGGCCTCACATGAGCAAGAGCGAAATAAAGGAGGCATAAATAGAATATACAGGAAAAAAGTGAGGATTTCAAATTTACTGTCACAAACCTTTCTCAGAAAAGCCATCAAGGAGGATGGAGGTATCCCAGGATTTGAAGCATTTGCAGGCAATATTGTAATGTTTTCAGACTTGACTGAATCTTGGGCCAGCGCCAAAGCATCCAATGTCTCATTTGTGGCAGATGAAACCTGCAAAATAACACCTTAAGAAATGTAACCATACTGAATGCAAATACTCTTTAATGATAATAAGGAAGAAAGAATCTTTCTGTGATCCTCCCAATCATGAATGGCGTAAGTCAAAGGGAAAAAATTTAGCATTTGGATCGTATTGCATCAATGACCTAGTAAATCATGAATGATCGGAGATCCAACTGTGAAAGGAAAATTATCTTTAAACAATGAAGAGCAAATAAAAAAAATTTCTATTATAATATGCTCATGCAGTAACACCAAGGGTGTGTTTGGATGAGGAACTTCAAAGTACCAAGGGATTTAGACTATATACAAACACTTAAATAAAGGAATTGAAAATGCATTGCACGAGCATAACGAAACCACTAAACAAATGATTTCCAAGCAACTCCTATCAAATGGTTACTTAGAAATCCCTATAAATGCGTTGCATCTAGTCATTTGCAATCCCTCCATGTGTGTTTCTAACTAATTAAGCCTAATGCTCTTGGTAATTTGAAATTTCTCATCCAAACACCCTAAGGCTCCGTTTGTTTTATGATGGATTTGGGTTTGGATTTGATAACAAGGCTAAATTTTATATGAAAGAAAACACCAAATTGAATGGATTTGAAATAACTAGATGGAGTACTAATGAAAGGGATTTGAAATGACTAAAAGCACAAAGTCATTTGAAATCCATTTGCTTTCTTCACTCTTCTTCTCATTCAAATCCTAGCATACATCCATTGTAATACTCTAGGCAACAAATTTAGCCTTATCATGAAATCCAAATCCCAATCCCAATTCAAATCCAAAGCCACACTACTACAAACGGGACTTAAGGGTATTCCACTTTATTAACAGTCATGTGTGGGGGAGGGAGGGAAGAACTGAATTTTAAGAAATATACAAAGGAATAGCCGTATGCAATGAAAAATGCAAGCACAGTGGTCTCGGGAGGGATTCTATTTTATAGTTTTGCGCATGGGCAACTAAATTCAACTGACCACTTTCCTCCACACAGAAACACAGGCATATTGTTAACACCCAATTTCTACTACAAGCATAACTGAAAGTGATTCACTTGTGCCATAGATGAAGCAATGGACGTAGTTATATGCAAAATAAAAATTTCAAGGCAGATTTGCAGTAGTTAAAAGGATAAGCATACAATTTGAATCTCAGGGAACAAATTTCCTTACCCCAGATGTATGAACAAAAAAGTGTTTCGCTCCCTGGTTAAGGCCCTTTCCAACAGATCCAATTTCCACAATCTACAGATGAGCATTCAATTACCCAATAGTTAGCTTCCCCAACTTCAAAAGACTATGGGAAAGATCCAACTGACTAACAAGAAAACCAACCATATAACTTAACATAATATTCAAACTTACATAATATGAGTCACACTATCTTTTGGCATCAAATGAGATAACAGCAGAGGAATCTTTAACAGGACAAATAAAATGGAATTTCTTCCTGAACAAAAAGGGGGAGGATAGGAAAACTCATATCTTCTACGGAATGTGTTTGATAATATTGTATTGCGAGGGTCTAGTAACTAGTAATTTTGAATGCCTAGGCAATAGGCAAATGACTTGGTGTAACAATTAAACTGGTTGAGTTTTTTACAATAATGAACCACTGAAATTATGGTAGTTGACTTCAATAATATCAACAGAAGATACCTTCTCAATCAATGAGTAATTAAGGCCATTAACAGCATCAGATTGCAGATCAAGTTCAAGCAAAAAACGCCTGCTACCAAGGTAGCCCCAGGCCTCTCCAGTGATAACGGCAAAAACAAGCTGCATTAAATTTATGATCATCAAAAGACAAATTCTACATGTACAGATGTCAGCAGCAGCACATGGTCACCAAAATCTATTTTTTTAGACAAATAAATACACCCAAAGAAAGATGCAATTCAAGAAAATAAAATTAAATGCATTATTAGCAAAAAATAAATACTAAAAAAAAAATTACTAAAAGGGACAAGCCAAGTATAGATATTAGTATACAAGGGAAGACCACAAACTCACCCATAAAAATATGCACAGATAAAAAACAAGAATATCTAATATTACTCGCATAACTATATGTCCCTTAATGATTTCTTATGACACTAAAAGACCAATGAAAGAGCACTATAGGCTTAAAAGGCAACAATGAGCAACATTAGTCAAATCAATTTATCATACTGGGTCATATTCTGCATTATTTTATGCAGGGAACAACGCCTTTTTGGCTAGAATGGTCATTCAACTAAATTGAGAAAACATTCCTAAAATGAAGCCCTTAAATCAAACAAGAAGTTCCTGAACATGAGAAAACTGGCAGAACCTTGTATCACGCATCGACTATTCATCTTATAACAGACCTGTTTACTGAAGTCATCCAGACCATCCACATGAGAAAGTGCATCAACTGCTGCGAGCAATGAAATCATCCCCTAAAAATTGTTTCAAATATAATTGAGTATGTTTCATGTCGGCAGGTATAAATACTATAAGGAAATAAAAACAAACTCACAGATATAGGGGAGTCAGCACCGAGGCCTTTATCACGGAAAAATGAAGCTGAATCCATCGATGCCACTGCAAGTATAATGGGCTTGGACCGCTCTGGTGATGGGAAATTAATTGGGGGAAGTGATGACCAAACACTGCCCTTCATAAGAAAAACGAAAATGGATTCACTGGTAAACAGATATATGGGACCAAATATAGCTCTTAGGGCAGATAGAACCTATAAAGTCATCTAATAGCAGCTGGACACAAGTTATAACAACCCTCACACAAGAGCCAAATTTATTTCCCTTATTCTGACTTCTATGTCTTACTGTAAAAATTTAAGATATGCAAATAGCTAATGGAACTTAGAGGCAGCAATAAATGGAAGTAAGACAATAATATGCATCTGGCTAGACTGCTAGAGAGATTTTGACTGAATCCACTGGTGACTTCCATTACAGAGTTACATTACTTAAGGCAATAAGATTTACATAAGTTACTCACCCCTTGATTGAGAAATTGAGAAATTGAGAAAAATTCTTAGATGGTATCGTCTCACAGTGCATCCAGTCCACGTGTTATGATATAAGTGGACGACATGGTTCAAATTCCCTATTTTTAGGGTATAATATCAATAAACTTCCATTTATATCATAACACATGGACGGGATGCAACATGTGGCCGTGAGACGGTTGCATGTAATAATTTCTCATTGATTGGATAATTTGAAGACTGCATATAACATTCTAGATTATAATTAGACTTAATGTATTTAACTATAGATTCAGTTTATAACTAACTTATCCAGGCTAAGTTATCCATAAGAAATTTAAATAAAAGTTAAGTTGGCTCAATACCAACACCATTGACTAATATCCATACCGAAAAATGACAAATAAAAACATTTATGATGTTTGCAGGACAAAAGTAAATCATTTGAACCAAACATTGACTACCATACATGAGTTGATTCATTATGAGAATATATTCCAGGAAGAATCACCTGTATCCCCCTAACGGAAGGCAAGTATTTTCCTTTAGACAAGATTTTGAATCGTGAGTCCCAGCTTTCATTGTCTGATCCAAGCCCAGTGCATTACAAGTCATTTTATAATATTAAGTTAAGCAGAAGCTCACAGGAAAAAATGTAGCAGGAAAAAATCACGCTGAAATAGCATATTAAATTATTAATACCTGCATCACCAGATCAAATTCAGCCACGTCAGCTGTATAAGATTGCTTGTTCTTCTCATTCTTTATAGCAGCCTGGGTATAAGTGACAGCAAAAGTAAATATATCAACGAAATTCAACCTGGCACTAAAATTAATAAAAAGAATTTATCAGTGCACACAAAATTGAAAATGTCAAAGTCGTGGGAATAGAATGGATTTAGGGAAATGTTGATGGATGTAGGGGTGAAAATCAATGGAAATAAAGAAGTTAGCATTTAAACTGGGATAGACTTGGGGAATTGTATTATTTGGCACCATTTTGCATCCTAAAGTAAATATAATTTAAATAAATAGCATTTATCCCCGGTATAACTATTTCACATCAATTACAATCTTAATTTACAATAGGTAACACTAGTAAATCAAAATAATTTTAGTTAAAGTTAATTAACATTTTTGCACTAATTAAATCTAAACTCCAATATTACACAATATCAGAATAAAAACTACTTTCATGTTTCTTAAAAATTTAAATTACACTATGATCATTATTTGAATAATAACACGATCATTATTTGAATAATAACACTTTAATATAAGCCCACAATTTCATTCTGGTTTACATTCACATTTCTAAGAGCCCAAATTTTACCTAAATAGCCCATTCACTTTTTGCAGATTAGAAGTTTAATTTTTGCATTGCATGGTAAACAATTTGCATTTATCTGCAGCAACAAAAGGCTCAACCCTCAGAAGGGTGCTGCAGAAAGTCACACCAGAGCTTCTTTTCAAGTTTGTGTGGTGCAATGTTTTGCACCAGCACATCATTTCACTTGATGCTGCACTGACGGATAATTTTTTATAACTGCAATACTATATTCTTCCGAAACTCCAATGGATTTAGATAAAAATGGAGGAGGGCAGTCTTCAGATCTTACTAACTCGCCATAATTTCTATGGGTGGAAGGTTACACCCTTGTTTCAGAGAATATTTTCTTCCCTCAGTGCTCAATAGATAAAAAATTAATTAGCAATACCATCCTTGTAATTGTAAAGGTCCCAAGCTGCTTGCCCCTTGTATTCAGAAATATACCAAGAGGTATTTAGCAGTTTGGCACAAACATTTAATGTGGCATTTTAATTATATTTTTCACAACTATTTTGGTAATATTATATGATGTAAAAATCTTCAAAAACAGAGATTTTAAGAAAATAAGTACAGGTCAATCAATAATTATTTATATCATTTAATAGATTTGAAAGATTATCTAGGTTAAATACAGTACCACTTGTGATACTGAAAACACCAGCAAAGTAATGAGTCAAACAACCATAAGAAATACTGTCTGTTGGAATATTTACAGGCACCATGCCCTGCTAAGCCGTCAGACATATGACAGTAAATATTAAAACATTTAGCCACGGCACGTATACCACTGGAAATTTAAGAACTTGCATTACCTCCTGCAGGGTCAATGTGCTAGTCTGAGAGAGTAAGAATACAGGTAAGTTATATGCGTTCCACATTATACCAGAGCCCTGAAAGATATGAAAACAATTTAGAGGAAAAAAATAGTGAAAATGTACATTCTATGATCCAGTAGAGTTTAGTTGACATAGAAAATATATATGGAAAGAATAAGTTCGTGACTTCCTTTAAATGGTCAATTTGTATTCTTGGAATTAATCGTGAACTAATTGTGAAAATTTCAGAAAGTAGAGCAATTTCTTTGGTAGGCAAAAAACATTGCACAAATTAGAGAAGTACATATACAGATAAAAAATAAAAGAACTTACAATTGGGTTCCATTCATAGTTGATGGTTTTGTAAGGAGAAAATTCAGATTGTGGGAACTTTTGAGCTGGAGAGAATCCTACAACCCAAACAAGTGATACTATCAGCAAGACCCATAAGAATAAGGGCTAACCCACCTTAGATTTACTTTTTAAGAAAAACACAAAACGGTCAGATGACAAGTAGATGGCTGCAACTTGCTTTTTCAAAACCATTTTGAAAATCAAGCCCTGATTCAACCAAATTTGTAGAAAACTTCTATGGAAAAAATTGTAAGCAGAGAAAGAATGATTAGTAGATAACTGCATTTCTTACCTTTTAACTTACTTTGCAACTCAGGCCTTGATTCAACCAAGACACCCGCAACATTTTTAGCAAAAGTCGAATCCCTCAATATTCTGCAACACAGAAATCTTACATGTAAGCAACTCGTCATAGTCCAAAGCCTAAGATAAGAAGCAACAAATAGACTACTAGAAGTATCATCCGCAAGTTAACCATCAAGGCCTTGGGCGTTGGGCAATTCGAGCCCTACGTTATATTACACATCGAATCATAAGTTACATAGCAGAAACCTTCTGCTTAAATAATCCACCTAATCCAAAACACAGCATTTTTGTTTTTTTGACGAAGATAAAGGAAGACTTGACATACAGAAGGGAGAGAATGCATAGATCTCTGTTTAAACTACAAACAGTTCTAAATGGTTTTTATATTTAGTTTGATGCAGTAGGTACACTTGGCTAGAAAAGAAGTATTGGAACCCAGGACTAACTCCTTGGGCCAACTCTAAAACTGAGCCATTGGGGCCCTAGAGGGAATAGGGTACACTAGTGCAAGAATCAGAATATTAGAGAGAGAGTGAGAGAGCTAGAAAGAGATTAATATTTAAGTCATAAGGAGTGATGTCCAGAGTATTTATCTGAGTTTAGGAAAAGACAAAGTTTTTAAGTTTTCTAACAGTCTCCAATCATTCATGAGTCTTTATATCCAATGACTTGCTTAGAATTCTATTGAGTCTTGTGCGATTTTTACATTCTCCCCGTCTATCTGCCTTCTCTAAAATTACTGCTATCCAGGCGCGCCTTAAGAATCGTTGCATCTTGTGCGTGTATCAAGAAAAACATTTTGATGTTGTCAGTTGTTCCTAAGCAAAATTCATTTTAATTCTTAAAAATTCTAAAATAAGGAAAACTTGGTCCCTTTCATTTATCTGGATGAGTGAAGTGGGTTCTTCAATGATTCAGTAACAGATACAATTTATTCCTCATGTTTACCAATTGATGTAACTTTCAGCGAACAAACATGCAAGATACAACAAAACGTGTGGGTACAACTAGTTTTTTTGGCCTGCTAATACAATTCGTTCTAATTCGAAAAACATATTTTGCAATCTTGTTTTAAAAGAAAAAAGATAAGTCTTTCCATCATAATTATTAGTTATTAGATACACTACTGCATAACATGGTTTAAATCAAAAGCAAAAGCAACACAATATGAGAGACCTAACAGAGAATATATAACTACCAAATACAAACAGTTATATAGCTGCATTTATGAAGCTTATACACATTAGACATACCTGACAAGAAAACTTTGAATTTCATCCACTGACAGCAGAACTGAAGATAATTGAGAGAGCTCGGTAGCATTGGTTAATCTTATAATCGGAGCGACAACCTTCTCTCTTCCAGGATCTTGGGAGTATAAAGTAATAAAGAAGTATAATTTACCAGAGATTCATTATAAGGTTGTTTGGTCACATGTAAAACAGACAGAAGAACTATGATAACAAAAGACCAAAACTATAGAATTACTTACTTGAACAACCAATCTCCCCAGAAAGATTGAGCAGCCGTACACAAGGATATCCAACAAGTGTCATATACATTGAATTCTGAAGATCAGGAACTGACTCCATCACACTTGTCTCTCCTAAAAGTTTCAAAGAAAATAAATTAGAATTGAAGACAAACAAATCAACAATATAAAAAATTATCCAGAGGAAAAAGAGAAGAAATGAAATATAAATGTATCCCAGGAAAGGACAAAGGAAGGGGATGACAGAATTTGCATGACTAAATATTACTCACATAAGAAGTCTTCCCAAATGATGATGTCAGATAATCAGCATTTCTAAATGCAAAAACCAGGCCTTAAATATTGAATTACAACCTTTGTCCGCCATTTTTACCGAAATGAATAATGTTTGAAGTGACGATTTAAATTACTTGGAAGGAAAAATGAGGATTTTTACCATGATATTACAATATCATTCTCCTTGTCATTACTCAGCGGCGTGAAGGATTTTGCAATATCAAATTTCTATGGAAACGATATTGCAAAATCCTTCACGCTTTGTAATCAAAAGAACCACATCTCAACAAGCATAAATTGTACACTAGGGTGATACTATGGACACGTTTGGTGAGCAGGATTGGATTGGATATCTCATCAAATTCAATGTATCTTGAATGTAAAAATGGATGTTTTCACATATGAGGATTAGAGGAGTAGACAGAGATGAAAACTTACCTCTTCTAGACCCTAAACCCTAAACCCTAAACCCTAAACCCTAAACCCTAAACACATCCATTTTTACATCAAGATACATGGAATTTGATGAGCTATCCAATCCAATCCAGTTCAGTCCCGCTCACCAAACCAGCCCTATCCACCATGACAACAAAATGAATCAGATGAAAAACTCAGAAAGCTCCAAACCGAAGTGGCATTCCAGATGAGAACTAGATATGTGCTCGAATTGGCAACATATAAATCAAGCCATTGGAAGAACATGAGTCATATGAATAGTGAGAAATGTAGCAAAACAACATAGTTGAGAACAAAAGGCCTGACCGGCATATAATAAACCAGGTTTCCATTTTTACTCATCGATTTTCTGAGCAACAACATAGGAGTAATCAAAATGGATCACAAATAGAAATTAATAACTGCAGATAGAGAAGAAGTAATGGAAGAAGCTCACCAGAGAATGAGAGACGAAGTTGAAAACTGAACAACAAAAACAGATGAAGGAATTTCATGGCCTTGGTGATTCTCAGCTGAGCTACCGCTCTTGCTCACCAAAACTCAAGACCATCGCGACTGCAGGCAACCAAATTCCCACTGACCTCTCTCGCCCCTCTGACGCTCAGCTGGAACGGGTCGGGTTTTTTTGGGTCTTAAATTCCGAGGAAATGAGTCAAAAGTCTCAATCCGAAAGTTGTTCTACAAAAAAAACTCAGGCAATCTTTTGTTTTACCCCTCTACTTTTTTCAACTACCCAAGCCCAAATGTACTTCATTCGGATCAATTTAGATTTCGGAACTAACGCCAACTTCAACCGAACCTCTATATATATTTTAGAAATTAAAATTTATCCAAAATTTCTCACAACATTTGCCGTAAACTCTTTAAATTTGTTTTTGGACAAATTTTATTTAAAATTTGTCCAAAAACATCGAAACATACCTCAAACAACTCTCTATACACATTGGGCCAAATTTAACCTAAAAAATGTAGAGTTGGTCTATATTGGATGGTTGTTTTGATATTTTTAGATAAATTTTAAGCTAAAATCATCTTTAGCTAGCCAAAATTTTGGAAAAAAGAAAATTTAGTAAACAAGGACAAAGTAGTAAAAACACAAATGTTAAAACATAATTTTAAGAAGCACAAAAGAAAATCAAGTTGGGGTTTTTGGGCTGTAGAATAAAAACGGGCCTTTCCGACCCGGCTCCAACATTTTAGCGTGGGGAAGAGCCTTCACTTCCAACGTCGCAGAGCAACGGCCACATCTTCCATTTCCATCAGTCTCCGTAGCTCACAGAGCTCATTCTCATAAGAAGACCCTGAAAACAACAAAATAATCCAACCCATTCTGAGAGCCATTTTTCAGAGCCATGGGGTTGGGATCGATTGCTTCCAGGGCCATAAGGCCCTCTGCTTCAAGGCTCCTCGGCTCCCATAACCCTAGACCCTTCTTCTCGTTCCACAGAGCGGTCTCAACAACTCCGGAGCTAAAAAACGCCGAACAATCGGCGGCCGCCCAGCCCGAGCCCGCCGCCGATCTCCCGCCGCGGACCCCTGTGGGCGGGGCCCGGGTCCACTTCCAGAATCCGGAAGATGCCATCGAGGTGTTCGTCGATGGCTACCCGGTCAAAATCCCTAAAGGATTTACGGTGTTGCAGGCCTGTGAAGTCGCTGGCGTTGACATCCCTAGATTCTGCTACCACAGCCGATTATCGATCGCCGGTAATTGCCGTATGTGTCTTGTTGAGGTCGAGAAGTCGCCAAAGCCCGTTGCCTCTTGCGCCATGCCTGCCATGCCTGGTTAGGATCCCTTTTGTTCTCCATTTTCAGTTTGTTGCTTTAAAAGTTCCCATTTTCGGATTGTCTGTCTCTGCGTTTTGGCTGTACTATTTGGTAATCTTTCGAATTTTTTGGAGTATGATTAATTTATCTGAAGCTTTATATTTGTCAAATTTCTGTTCTTATTTTGACTATTTGGAGGATGCATGTAGGAATATATTATAGTCTTTCTCTTGAACGTAGATTCTGTTACATTTCTCTTATATAAAGTTATGCATTGGGATTCTATTTTAGACCAGGATTTTCAGTAGTAAATGATCTTGAGAGGCTCTAATTATTGAATTATTGTTTGGCTATGGGATTTTTATTTTTGTTACCGTAATATTCATTTTGTTTGCATAAAGTTGTTACATTTTTTGACAAAATCTTCTTCTTAGGCATGAAAATTAAGACTGATACTCCAATAGCCAAGAAAGCTCGTGAAGGGGTCATGGAGTTTTTGCTGATGAATCATCCGTTGGATTGTCCAATTTGCGATCAGGGTGGAGAATGTGATCTTCAAGATCAGTCTATGGCTTTTGGATCTGATCGTGGCCGTTTCACTGAGGTGAAGAGATCCGTAGTTGATAAGAATCTTGGTCCATTAGTGAAGACTGTGATGACTCGCTGTATTCAGTGTACAAGGTCAGAATCTAGCATTACTTCTTATACATCACTTATTTTTTACAATTCTAGTAAATTGTATGATGATGTGGTAAAATTTCTTCTGACATAATCATTTTTATGCTTAAAAATCACTTATATTATCCTTCATGCCTTGTTTCAAAGCATAGGAAACTAATACTGACTGATTTATGGTTTGTGCGTGTGTGAAATGAGAAGGATGTTTTAGTGAAGGTAAATATTGTAGCATTTGAAGTTGTAACCTCCAAAAGTAGTTGGTAGTCTATTCTAGTGTGTTGCACTCCACGATGATTTATGATATTGTCATTCCGAATCCATGTAGTCTGATAATCTGTCCTCTAGGTATGATATGTATTCAGATTCACATATGTGCATCTTTAGTGACCTTCTTATGATATAGTTGCTCAGTTGGGCTCATGTTTAAACGAGAAATGGGTCGTTTATTTTTATTCTTTTTACAGCATAAGTTTTTATTGCTTTGTCTTAAACCTAGAGTTTTATGATGTGCAAAGAAATCAGAATCTCTATTTAGTTGATTTCAAGTTCCTTTTTCTTTTACTGCGTTATTTCATGGTGCTGAATTTTAGAAAGCTATTATCTTTTTTTGATTTTTGACCCATTTCCATAATATAGTGTCTTATGAAAGCTGAACAGTACAGTGTCTCTAACACCTTATGTCTATATCATGCCTGTAGTACTAAACTCCCTTTTTAAGTCTGATGAGAGTTGTTCAGGTTGTTTGCTTTTGCTTCTGTCTTATCTTGTGGTCTGCTTCAAGTATGCTTTTTTTTTTATAATTATACTTGGGTTTTGACACGTGCCAGGGAAATGTAGACGTTAAGTATTTGATAGATGAAAAAAGAGTTATATAATCACCTTTGACTTGGATAGTGCTTACGTATATTTGTTTAATATAGCAGCAAGCTTCTAATATAAAGATCCCCTTTGATGAACAGGTGTGTCAGATTTGCAACAGAGGTTGCTGGAGTTCAGGACCTTGGCATGTTAGGCCGTGGTAGTGGAGAGGAAATTGGGACTTACGTTGAAAAACTTATGACAAGTGAGCTTTCGGGAAATGTGATAGATATCTGCCCAGTGGGAGCCCTAACCTCAAAACCGTTTGCATTTAAAGC
This sequence comes from Oemleria cerasiformis, assembly GCA_037349345.1. NCBI lineage: Eukaryota > Viridiplantae > Streptophyta > Magnoliopsida > Rosales > Rosaceae > Oemleria > Oemleria cerasiformis. Next base: position 11,388,509 of record JAZGTL010000003.1, on the reverse strand, counting down.
TCGGAATTGGGAATTGAAGGGAACAGAGACCATTGATGTTACTGATGCTGTTGGGTCCAACATCCGAATTGATAGCCGAGGTCCAGAGGTCTTGCGCATCGTACCACGATTAAATGAGGTAGATTTGTTACACAACTTTGACATTTGTTATCAGTAGGTCTAGGTTTTTTCCCCCTTCCTGCAATCCAACTATATGCAATGATTCTTTTACGAGTAAACTAACATAAACTCTTTTAGCTTATTAGTTAAGGGCTGATATTTTCTAGTGTGAAGATAGATGAGATTCTTTTAATGGAATTAGTGAAATCATTTCCTGCATAAGAAATGCCTCAAAATTACTCTTGTATTTTGTCAAAAAGCATAGTATTTTTCATGGTCATGATTAAGGATACAAAAAAACCTCATCATAGTACAGTCGTGTCATAAAATTTTGATACAGCTAAATAGATATAAGTTACTTTCTTTCATGATAAGTGCAAGATCTACCCTGTACTGGTCCTGCACGTCCAGTTTCCAACAAAAATAAGCCATGTGGCCATGGACACCTTAGCACCACCACCATCTGAATGGTAACACTATGTTAATAGTATTGCTTCTTGTTTCTCATCTGTAAATTTCCAAGTCAAGCCTCTCCTGTTCCATTATCTGTCACCGGAAAAACGACCATAGAACAGTAGTTGCTACAAGAGGACGAGGGTTGAGGGGTTAACCATACCTGGGTGTTATCCTTCCACCCTTTTATAGTAATCTTACCCTTATGCAGGACATAAATGAAGAATGGATATCAGACAAGACTCGATTCTGTTATGATGGTTTGAAGAGGCAGAGGTTAAATGACCCTATGATTCGTGGTGCTGATGGCCGCTTTAAGCCTGTGAGCTGGCGTGATGCCCTTGCTGTAGTTGCTGAGATGGCCCATCAGGTTAAACCAGAGGAGATTGTTGGGATTGCTGGTCAGCTATCTGATGCTGAGTCCATGATGGCACTGAAAGACTTCTTAAATAAGATGGGGTCAAACAATGTGTGGTGTGAAGGAAATGGTTCAAACCTTGATGCTGATCTTCGATCTGGATATATCATGAATAGCAGCATTGCTGGTCTTGAGAAAGCGGATGCTTTTCTATTGGTTGGTACCCAGGTATGTTTTCTAGCAATCTGATCTTAATGATATTTGTGGTCTAGTTGAAGTGATTTATGACATGCTGAAGATTTTTGGATAAATGTATAGTGGCCTAGAGTGTCTTTGGTAATGTTTGGATAATTTGTGTTTTTATGGGTTTTTTGGAGGAACTCATGTTTTCATATTTATATTACCAGCCAAGGGTAGAAGCTGCTATCGTAAATGCTAGAATTAGGAAGACGGTGCAAGCTACCCACGCTAAGGTGGGGTACATTGGCCCTGCTGCTGATTTCAATTATGAACATGAGCATCTTGGCACAGACCCTCAGACACTTCTAGAAATTGCTGAGAAACGTCATCCATTTTCCTCGGTCCTCTCAAATGCCAAAAACCCTACCATCATTGTTGGTGCTGGGGTCTTTGAGAGAAAAGACAAGGATGCAATTTTTTCTGCTGTTCAAACAATTGCAAAATACGCTGAAGTTGTGAGGCCTGATTGGAATGGATTCAATGTACTGCTTCTCAAAGCTGCCCAGGCTGCAGCACTTGACCTCGGACTTGTGCCAGAATCTGAAAACAGCATTGAGTCTGCCAAGTTTGTTTACCTGATGGGCGCGGATGATGTTAACTTGGAGAAGGTTCCAAATGATGCATTTGTGGTTTACCAAGGGCATCACGGGGACCGGGGTGTGTATCGTGCTAATGTCATTCTTCCTGCAGCAGCATTCAGTGAAAAGGAAGGGACATATGTAAATACTGAAGGGTGCTCTCAGCAGACAGTACCTGCAGTTCCAACTGTCGGTGATGCCAGGGATGACTGGAAGATAATCCGGGCTCTATCTGAGGTGGCAGGTGTACGGCTGCCTTACGACACACTTGGGGCCATCCGATCCCGGATCAGGACAGTAGCACCAAACATTTTGCAAGTAGATGAGAGAGAGCCAGCTACTTTTTCGTTATCTATCAAGCCCGAGTCTACTCAAAAGGTGGATTCAACTCCATTTGGGACAGCGGTTGAGAATTTCTATATGACTGATTCGATCACGAGAGCATCAAAGATAATGGCACAATGCAGTTCAGTGCTGTTGAATAAGTGATGGGTGAATTTTTGTTATTCTAATAAAGTTGCAGATTCAGTTGTATTCTACTGTTTGTTATTTTTATTGGGTTTGTGTAAGGCCCTGTTTGGGCAAAGCTTCTGGAACATAGGCAGTTATTTCCAATAAAATGATTTTTGGATTTGATTTCACTGTAATGCAATGAAATGCAATAGCAATTTTCTGTACAACTGTTTGCATATATAATTTGGGATTCTTCAGTTCTTTTGTTACCCCCACTCAATCTGTATGCAGCTCAAGTTGTGACTTGTGAATTAAATAATTTCTGGTATTTTACTTGTTCATAAATCTTCCTAGTTTCTAAGTGAAAGCTCATATAGACAGTTTTCAGAGCTGAAAATATAACTCGGGTATAACTTGGGTTCTTTTAGTGAGCGGGATTGGATTAGATTGAATAACTCATCAAATTCAATGTATTTTGAATATAAAAATAAATGTTTGTTCATTGTAAATAATCCAATCCACTTAAAATAGTAGGATTAGAAAATATAAATTTCTTTTCATTTCTAATCCTATCTAATTCTTATAAAATGAAGCATTTCTCACATTCAAAATACATTGAATTTGATGAGTTATTCAATCCAATCCAATCCTGCTCACCAAATTTTGCATTCAGATGATTAAGCCAAAATCTTATTTCTCCTAGAGAGCTTTAAATTCTTACCTTGTCATTTGTTATGCGGGAATGTTTTTGTCCTAGTTGGGTGGGTTGCGATTTCTTGTTAAGCCTTTCTTTTCTTGTTTCTTGGTCTGGCCTGCTGGCCATGGCTTTGTTTTGGCCTTGCTCTTCTAAACAATTGTTCTCTCATAAACAATAACAAATGAAATTGGATTTGATAGTCCCAGGATGGAAGAAAGTCTTGTACGAAACCATATCACATCACCCGTGAAGGTCAAAGGTCAAGGTCACAAGTAGTGTCACAAATGGTTAACCGAATGTTTAACCAGCATAGAATTAATTTATATCATCGACTACATAACTCAAAGTTACATACATAATTAAAGAAGACATCAAAACCTACGACGTTACAAACACAACACACAATTTTTCCCATCTCTCCTGCACGTTCTTATTCAAAAGCCAAAACTACAAAATAAAAAAGACCTCTCTAAAATGGTATAGGACCAAAATGAGCAGCAGCATACAAGAGAATATGAGAGAGGTAGCAAAGGCAAACCACTACATGAAGGGTTCTTTTTATTTATCCTTGAAGAAGAAGCGTCACCCCAAACGAAATTGTGGTCGCCATCAGCCCAAAAAGAGCCAAGAATCCGTATTTCCTGTCATTCACAAAACAAGACTCCAATAAAAACTTAATTCTATTTCTAAATAAATTGACATGTTACCTTGCAATGTCAAATGAAAACTAATTTTGTGAACCCTTAATATGGTGCAATCTTATTAGAGTGTGAACATGAGTCTAAATTGAGGATCTCATGATATAACATGCAACATCAAAACTCCGACTTTCATTTTACTTGGTGTGACACTCGATCCCATGAACTTTTATTTTTTATTTTTTTGACACTTCACTACTGAAACTTCTATTTAATTTGTAAAATTTTACTGCATATAGACTTTTATTTTATGACGCATATCCACCTATCACCAACCGGGTGGTCGTGTTCTTTTCCAACCATGTGAAAACGCGTGGAATATGATCTAATAAGTATTTCTCAATTCTCATGGAAGTCTGAAACAAAGTTGATGGGGTCGCGTAGTTGAGTGTCACAAAAATAGAGTGAATGTGATCATGCTAAAATTTTGTCACACATGAACAAGAATGGAATTATAAAAAATTGGGTAATGAATGGGGTAAGATAGAGAAAAGAGGGACAAACCCGACGGAGAGGCGTTTCTGGGGGTCGCCGGTGGAGTAGCCTTTGAAATAGAAATAGCGAGTAAGAGTGTAGAGCAGGCCAAGCCCGGCGGAGATGCAAGGATGCTTAAGACCGCCCAAAATGAGAAAAACAAAGAACATGGGCATCATTTCCAGAGAGTTCTGGTGCCCTCTCTGCACGCAGTTGAACAATTTGGCATCTTTGTTATCTGATTCTGAAGCATACATGGTCGGATAAGGCACCTTGTACCTGCCCAATCCAATCCAATCCAATCCAATTCATCATTCAATTCATTCATTACAAAATTCAACAACCCAATTAACTAATACATATCCAAATTAAAGATAAGACGAAAAAGAAAAAGAAAAAGAAAAAGAAAAGGAAATACATTCTCCTGGCCTTGCCAACTTTACCGGCCATCCAGAAATTGAGAAAGGAGTAGAGAACAAGAACAAGGACCACATAGCCGTACTCTTTCGGTAGCACTTCAACTATCGACATTTTTCTTTTTCTTTTCTGGGTATGAAATGATATGAATATGGTGGTGTGGGGATCCAAATTGGGGAAATGGGTTTATGGATTTGACTTTTTGAGTCACCGACTGTGCCTGTGTGGATTGAATATGAAAATTATGAATGGCCTTCCATCTCCACCTTTACTTTTTATACTGGTTTTCCGACTTTTTCTCCAAGGCACTTCTACACATCAATCCCAAAAACAAAATTTAGTAATTTATTAATTTGCCCCTTATATTTGAACTCACTTGTCAATTTGCCCCTTGAACTTTTATTTCGATATATTTTCCCATGTATTTTTGTAAAATAGCCAATTTATCTCATATCATCATATTTACTACATTTTATCTAATTTTTTGTTCAAAACTTCACATGTTCGTCAAGAAATATGATCTTTTATGAACAATTTTTCCTTTATTAATGTTATACGACACATTTAATTGTTTGAAATGTGAACAATTTAACAAAATTTTATACGGTTGCCATATAGAGAATGTAACGACCCGTAAATTTAATTGGTGAATTTTTGTAAATTAATTTAGGAAATGATGAATTTACCCTTGGCTTTATAAGGGGCACGAAAGTCATTTTTTGATTAGAGACCCATTTGGAAGTTTTTCTTGGACCGTTGCGTAGGTCTCGAACTCACGAGTTCGTAAATAGGCGGCATGCGAAAAACGGAGTTCATATGAGAGAGTTGTGGGTCTCGTGACTAATTGCGAAGGCGTAAGGGTATTTTAGGAATTATTTTAAGTTGTCAGGAATTGTCAGACGGGAGTAAGGCCTTTCACAGATTTCGAAGGGAAATTCAAAAAGGGTTCTGTAAGAGAAAATAGGCCATCAATAATAATTCAGTGAGTGAATTACTTCAAATAAAAATTTAAGGGGAAATTATCAAGGGTGTACAAATTGAGGGGGTATATTGGCTAAATAACCAAACAAATAATCTATGTACACGTAGCAACTAGTTTTAAATCTTAATTAATTAATTTAATTTCTTGTGTAACAAGTACATCTAAATTCGTATAAACATGGGCCACTTGTATTATCTCTTTACCAAAGTCAATCAAAATTTCAAATGTTTTTGCACTTCCTTTACCAATGGTGGCTAGTCTTTTATAATAGAAAGTAAATTTAAATACTAGTCCTTTAATTGTGATCCAAGTTTCAATTTAGTCCTCCAACATAAACATTTAAAAATAGATAGCATTAGTCATGGCTCACGTTATTGAGTCAATGAGATATCACTTTTAACTTTATATATACTTTTGTAATGTTTGGTGATCTGAACTAAATTAGATTATGAAAGTAGATTGGATTAGATTAGATTAGATTCGATTGGATTGGATTGGATTGGAATACACTAATTTAATTTTGTATTGAGCATTACACAATTTGTACAAAAGATAAACCAAGGCTCGTAGAATTGTATTTATAAGTCATTCCACAAACGTTTTACCAATCAAACTCCATTAAACTACCCCATATAATGTAATGTAATGTTATATTGTGCATGTCAAAGAGACACATCGCATTTGTGAATCATTTTGAGCATAAACATTTATGCAACAGGACTTTTATTAGATCCTTGCAAAATTCCTTACATGGCTGCAACTCCAAGGAAGGAACCATTTAGCCTTCACAACAAGGATAGGCGGATATAAATAATGGTAGAAAATTAAATATTTAATATTTAATTTTTAATAATGTGAATGCAAATTTTCGTTAGACCGTTATGTCCATTTAATTTAAGACATGACCATTGAAATTAGGGTTTGTTCCCTTTTGATTTTGTTTACACCTAATTTGATCAACCTGGTCAATGCCGACCAAAGCCCTCTAGAATCATACTTAGCCTTGGCTCAACAAGACGCACAACCTTAGACAAAGACAACAAACCACTAGGCCGATCGTATTTGGTCGACCTACCCCTTGGCCGACACGATCGGCCTACCCCTCGGCCGACCATGTTAGAACACCAAGACACGCGTCAATTCCCGAAATGGGGACATTTATCCCACATCGAAATACTCCACTAACAACATTCAATGCCACTATAAATAAAAGGGTACCTCCCCTCAAAAAAGTTAATGACATCTTTGCCCTTACACTGTCAAATCCCTCCTAACACTTAACTGACTTAAGCATCGGAAACTATTTGGCCGGCACCCCACCGGTGCTCCTTTACTTCTACCTTCCCTTATTGCAGGTCTCCCTACACCCAATGAGTGAGTAAAGCGAGCTTGAAGGGACAATTCTAAGTTGGTCCATTTTTGGCATCAATAGTTTGGCACCGTCTGTGGGAACCTGACACAAACTCCTACGAGCTTACTTTCCACAAAACCGTCCCAGCATCCTCCAAAAACATGTTGGACGATCAAGACGAAGGGGTACTTAACAACACCCCCATCACGCAGAGAAATCCTCGGGACAACATCCTAGATAGGCTGAGACAAACGTTGGACGATCTCCAACGAGAAGTGGCAGAGCTCAAGGCTCACAACGCCAAGATAGAGGCCAAGAATCAGGTCATATCGGAGCAATATGAGAGCACACTCGCCCTTGTGAGAATGTCCCAATGCAGAGAATCGTGAGACAAGGGACCAGTCGACCTGGTGCATGCCAACCTGGTCGCAACCGAGCGCACCTTGGCCGAACAACCCGTGCTCGAGCTAATCCCCTCAGACAAACACAAGAGGCTAGATGCTAGGGTTCACCCTAGCACATCCGGAAGTCGACTACTCATCCAACCACAAAACGGCGACGGACCCTCTCAGCCTAGAATTTACTGGGACGCTCGGCAACTGCTAGAAGATCGACAAGTTGAGTTAGAGCCCCTCCGCCTGACTTACGCTACATCGGACCCAAGGGCAACGGGATAACCACCTCTGCCAATCTTATCCGCGACTGACCGGCCAACTGCGGGACATGCCTCTGGCATAGCGCATAACCAAGAGGACCAAGGAGTCCCCGAGCAACAGCAGGAGGCACGCGACCGGGAAACTCAAAACGAGACCGGCTAAACCGCAGGGAGTTACTCCCACGGCTGAAGAAGAAATCGAGATCGTCGGGCAAGGGGTGATGACCAATATGAACACCAGCTGAATCTACCCCCACCCTAACAAGGAAATGCCCTGGTGGAAAGCCTCATACGGCAGGTGAACAATCTTGAAGCAGAGAAGGAAAAGGGCAAGGCCTCGACGTGGGGAAAAGCTAGCACAGGCCCCTTCACCAACTGAATCCTTCGGTCAAGGCGGAGGACGACGCACAACCATTAAAGATATCTCCCTACACGGGAAAAGGGGGACCCCGTCCCCCACCTAAAAAACTATGTCTCCGCCTTGGCATACAAGAATGTGACGGACGAAGTCCAATGCCTGATCTTCAGCTCCACTCTCACCGACGTAGCCCTCAACTGGTTCTACCGCTTGGCTCCCAACACCATCGACTCGTTTGACGAACTACATACAACTTTTATGAACCAATTCATGATCCAAACGGACAGGTTGGTCTTCACGGAATATCTCTTCTCCCTTAGACAGGAGGAAGATGAGACGCTCCAAAAATATGCTGCCAGGTTCAGCCTCGAGTACTCCCGCTGCTGGGATACTGACGACAAGGCTGCATTCAACGTTTTCTGGAGCGACCTTAAGGAATCGCCTTTCAAATATGCTACCCACACCGAGGACTGGAAAGATTATAATGAGATCATGCGCAGAGCCAGCCATACTAGTGGCAACTACCACCATGACTCACACCAATCCCAATAGGGAAAGCGGAAGCTCACCTATGATGGACATCAGGGCAAGAGAGGCCGATCAAACTATAATAGCGGGGGATTCAAGCAGAGCGACAACCATCAGCAGGAGCCAAGAAATTTGGTAGGTGAAAACTCCGGACCGTGAAGTCGGTTTGAGACGTACACTATCTTGAACACTCCCTTGGACCATGTTCTTCTCAACGTGGAAGGCATGATCCCTAAAGCCAAGCCAAGAAACCCCAGCTATCGGTCCACCCACAACAAAGAAGCCTTCAGCCAATACCACAAGTATAATGGCCATACGATCGAAGAATGAATTGTTTTTAGAGACATCATCGAGCAAATGGTCCGCGAAGGTAGACTCAATCAGTTCTTACAGCGTCCCACCTCATCAAAAGCAATCATGCAGATTAACACCATCAGGGGCAGACCCCCTTATCTACACCCTTGACCTCCAACCGAGCAAAAAAGGGCTTCGTCCGTGCAACCCGCGACATCCATCAAATCCTCAGCATCGACTCCGATCGAATGACTAAGTAGGCCAAGAACAGTTGGCAACCCATCACCTTTTCAGAGGAGGAAGAAAGGGGCATCGTGTTCCCCCACGACGACCCACTCATCATCCAAGCCCAGATCTCTGAGTACGACATGGGGTAAATCCTCATCGACACCGGAAGCTCGGTCAATGTACTCTTTTGGGATGCCTTCAAACGGATGGGCATCAAGGAGACGGAGCTTGATCGAATGGTTACCCCGCTTCTAGGTTTCTCTGGTGACTCGGTCTTGCCCAAGGGCATCGTCTCTCTACCGATATCTATGGGCACCACCCCTACTGTGACCACGGTCATCACAACCTTCCTCGTGGTCGACTGCCCCATGGCTTACAACGCCATACTAGGAAGAGGGCTGCTCATTCAAACGAAAGCTATAGTGGCAACACACTTACTCTTGATAAAATTCCCAACTCTCGGGGGAACAGGATAGGTAAGGGGAGACCAACTCTCTGGTCGTACTTGTTATGCCACGGCCCTAACCAAGACAAGCGTACCGACTGCACCGGACCAAACGGAGACCCTATCTGTCGTTGAAACTGCCCTGGGGGACGACCCAGTCAACCCCAAGCTCATGCAGGAATTCCGAGACCACCCTCCGGAAGACCCCCGGGGCATCACGAATATGCCACAAGCAGAACCTGTGGAGGAGACAGAGGCAATACCTTTGTCCGACATACACCTAGAGCACACGGTTCAGATCGGCTCTAAGCTCAAACCTTCCATACGAGCAGCCCTCGCGGAATTCCTACAAGCCAATGCTGAAGTCTTCGCATGGTCTTACGCGGACAAGCTAGGCATCTCCATGGACGTAATTTGCCATCGGCTCACTATCGACCCGTCATTCCAAATGATCACCCAGAAGTAGCGTTGCCACGACGCGGAAAGGAAATTGGCCATGTAGGCCGAAATCACAAAGCTCAGCACCATCCATTTCATAAGGAAGGCCATCTACACCGCTTGGGTGGCCAATGTGGTCCTTGTCAAGAAACTGGTCGGATCTTGGCGCATGTGCATCAACTACACCGATCTCAATAAGGCATGTCCCAAGGAAAGTTTTCCCCACCCCAAGATTGACTTGCTCGTAGATGCCACTGCAGGATACGAACTGCTCAGCTTTATGGACGCCTATTCGGGCTACAACCAGATCCTCATGAACCTAGGTGATCAAATACATACAAGCTTTAGAACTAACCTTGGTATCTACTGCTACAATGTTATGCCCTTCGGGCTGAAGAATGCAGGGGCTACATACCAGCGACTGGTTAACTTCATGTTTGCTGACCAAATAGGCAAAACAATGGAGGTCTACGTTGACGACATGTTAGTCAAGAGCAAGACGGACGAGGAACACATCCCCAACCTGGCAAAAATGTTCGGCGTCCTCAAGACGTACAAAATGCGCCTCAATCACATAAAATGCATCTTCGGGGTCGGAACGGGCAAATTCTTGGGCTATATGATCAGCCATAGGGGGATTGAGGAAAACCCAGAGAAGATCAAGGCTATCCTCGACATGCAGGCTCCACAAACTCACAAGGACATCTAGCGCCTAACAGGACGAGTGGCAGCTTTGACGCGCTTCATTTCCAAGGCAACCGACAAGTGCGCCCCATTCTTCAAGGCCCTCAAAGGCAAGGGCAGACACATCGACTGGACGGCGGAGTGCACTAGGGCATTCGAGGAGCTGAAGCAATACATGGGTAGGGCACCATTGCTAGCTAGACACGACAACGGCGAACCACTCTTCGTCTACTTGTCGGTATCTGTTTCGGCAGTCAGTTCTGTTCTCATCACACGGCGGGACGGGGCTGAACATCCCGTATACTAAGTCAGTAAAGCATTTTAGGATGCAGAGGCGTGGTACCCTGACCTTGAAAAGCTTGCCTTGGCCCTCGTAGTCACAGCCCGAAGGCTCCGACCATACTTCAAGGCCCATGAGATCAAGATTATCACCAACCGACCTTTGAGACAAGTTTTGTAGAAGCCAGACATCTTTGGTCGTCTCACCAAATAGGCAATCGAGCTAAGCGAGTTCGATATATCCTACATGGTAAGGACGACCGAAAAAGGTCAAGCAGTGGCGGACTTCATAGCCGATTACTCGTACCAACCAACACAATGCATACCACCAGAGGCAACCCCTCCACAAGCACCCACCACCAGCAAATCCCAGATAACCACCAAGGCACACCCGATCGACAGCCAACGCCGATACTGTGCACTATATGTGGATGGGTCAGCTAGCCACAGTGGGTCCGGGGCAGGATTAGTTCTCACTTCCCCGGAACTGGTCAAGCTAGAATACGCTATCCGCTTCAACTTTAAGGCTTCCAACAACGAGGCCGAGTACGAGGCACTGTTGGCCGGCCAACGTTTAGCCAAAGACCTCGAGGCCAACCAGTTGAGAATCTATAGCGATTCGTAATTGGTGATAAGCCAAATTACAATGACTTCGAGGCAAAGGACTCGTCTATGTCGTTATACTTGAACCTGGCAAAACAGTTCCTTCACGGCTTCTCTGCTTACGAAATACAAAAAATTCCAAGGTTAGAGAACAGCCATGCCGATGCCTTGGCTCGACTCGCATCCTCATTGGATGAAAAGGAAAACTAACGGGTACTCGTGGAAGTCCAACACGTACCTAGCACAAGGAAATCACCAGTCTACACCATCAACACCAACCCGACCTAGATGGATCCCATCAAAGCATACCTTAGGGACGACACTTTCCCAAGCAACCGGATGGAAGCCAAGAAAATCAGGAGACAATCAGCTCGATACACCATCCAGCACGACCGTCTCTACAAGCGCGGCTTCACAACCCCCCTACTCAAATGCCTAACACCTAATATGGGCGATTATGTTCTCCGGGAAATGCACGAGGGCATTTGCGAAGATCACTCTGGGGCATGTACCTTGGCACAGAAAGCCTTTAGGCAGGGCTACTACTAGCCCACCATGCTATCTGATACATTTGACCTCACACAAAGGTGCGACAAGTGCCAGCAACATGCACTGATCCCTCACCTCCCGGCCGAACCCCTCATTTCTATGCTTAGCCCATGGCCATTCTCCCAATGGGGACTCGATCTAATCGGTCAGATGTCCAAGGGGAGGGGTAAGGTCAACTACGCCATTGTCGTGGTAGACTACTTCACAAAATGGGCCGACGTGAAACCGTTGGCAACCATTACGGCATCACAAATAGAGCAGTTCGTATACGAAAACATCATCTGTCGCTTTGGGATCCCCCACACAATCGTCACCGATAATGGGAAACAATTTGATTTCAACTGTTTCTGCGCCTTCTGGGAGACATACGACATCAGGCTTCTATTCGCTTCACCCTTACACCCCCAGTCCAACGGCCAAGTAGAGGCTGTCAACAAATGCATAAAGTACAACTTGAAGAAGAGACTGGACGAGGACAAGGGCAAATGGGCCGACATCATCAACGACGTGCTATGGTCTCACAGGACCTCATTCAAGACCGCCACCGACGAAACCCCCTTCGCATTGGCTTTCGGCACCGAAGCAGTCATACCAGTCGAGATCGGTGAAACATCATATCGAGTCATCTCTTACAACCCAGAATAAAACAATCACCAAATGGCTCTTAGCTTGGATCTCCTTGAAGAACGAAGGGAAACTGCTAACGCCAAGCAGCTTGCCTATAAGCAGCGAGTTGCACGATACTACGACTCAAGGGTCCGCCACAGGAGCTTCAGAGTAGGCAACTTACTCCTGAGGAAAGTCAGCCTGGCAACCAAAGAACGATCGGCCGACACATTCGCCCCTATATGGGAAGGACCCTACTTGGTCTCCCGGATATGCAGAGAGGGAACCTATGAACACAAAGATACGAACGGCAAGACACTCCCACATCCTTGGAATGTCGACCACCTAAAGTTCTATTACCAGTAAAAAGGCCAACGGCCCAAAAATATGTTAGGCCACTGGCCGACCATTTTGTATACATTCATGGCACTACCAGTTATTATCAATGAACATATTTACGAGGAAATCCCTCAAGTTTCATTTCCATATTTTAATTTTAAGTTTCATCAACTCTTTGGTGAATGGCCTCACCTAAAGGATCGGTCTAAACAACATTTAGTCTGATAAACGTGTAATAATGGACACAACTAAAATACTTCTATATCATAAACAATTCATAAGTACATAGCCTGTCGGCCTACAAGAGATTACAAAGTACAAATCAAGTTACAGATTCAAGGGGCATCTCCCCGGTCTTCAACTCCGGCCTCATCCTCCGCCACCTCGGCCTGCCCCTCGGCTGCGTCGTCCTCCTCCTCATCTGGCATAGGGTTCCCATCTTCATCGAGATAATCCTCCAAGTGGGGTGGATGCTTTAACCATGGAAACTGGATGGACACACTGGTGTTCGCCAGAGTGATCCGTTTGAAGAGTCCATCCTCCAGCCGGCCACCGAACCGTTGCAAGTCTAGATGGTGCGCATGGGAGGACTTGTACTCCTCGGCACCCACCTTCTTTGTCGAGACTAGCTGATAAGTAAGCTTTGCATTAGCCGCCTTTGCTTCTTGTGCTCTTGCCTCTGCTTGCTGGGCTCGAGCTTCCAACTCGGCCACCTTCGCCTAGGCAGCCTCACGCTGAGCGATCAGCTGCCTCTCCAGCTCCCTTGCCTTCAGCTTGGCATCCACCTTCGCCTGGATAATCCTATCGGCCGTCCTCTCCTTCTCGGTCGCGGCCTCCATCCTCTTCTTCAATTGGTCGGCGACGACTACGATGAAGTCGAGATTGGCTACGAATACAGACACATGTTAAATACATAAAAAGTGTTCTAGTATACAGGTATGTGTATAGGAACACTTACGCAGGGAGGGGATTAGGCCAACTTGCAGCAGGTGCGTAGGCAGACGTAGGTAGTCCCTACTTCTCTCCACTCGGCTTAGCCTTTGGAAGACCTCCGCACAATCGGCAATCTCTTGCTCGCTAACGGTCGGCCGCTTAAACACCTCTGCACAACATAAACCAAAGGGTTAGCTCTATTGGTAGCAACATTTAAAAAAAAAAAAACAAATACAATACACGCAAGTTTAAACTACATCCTATGGCCACCACCTTTAGATTGATAGACGCGCGACATATGTCGACCGAACAGGGGTAACTCTACGCCCTTCCAATTCCCAGACACAAAAGCAAATTTATGCTTCCAGGCTTTTTGAGAAGTCGGCATATCTTCAATGAAGGCGCTGCGCTCACGCTTCGTCCTAGACTCAACATAGACCCAGCCGGTCCTATCCCTTACGATCTTGTAGAGCTGGCAGATGTGACCCTAAGTTGGCTCCCCCTTCCCGCAGAGCCTAAAAGCAGTGTAGACCCCGGTCAACATAATCCAACAGTTGGGATTAAGTTGACCGAGGGCTAAACCCACCTCCACGACCATCCTTTGCAGCCACGGGTGAAGAGGCAACACCACCCATGGCTGAAGTTGTCCGGGTGAAATGTGGCCCAGCCGACTAGGGGACTACTCGGCCTTTCCTTCATGCCCGAAAGCCTCATTTTGACCGAGTCGGGGATGCTGAAAACCCTTCAGTATGCCAGAAGGTCTTCGTCATCCAAAGTGTTCATTTGTCAGTCCGCCTCATAAACCGAGCTGGCGATAATCACAAGCTCCATAGCCTCCTCAATATCAATCTCCAGGGGTCCGGGCATCGACACCACCTCCGTCGATTTTGATGTTGAAGCTACTGCCGTACTCCTATCGGCCGATGACCTCAACAACTCACTTTGTCCGACAGACGATACTTCGGCGTTAGAGGTCTCGGCCCCATCAACGGCCAAAACATAACGGGTATCGATGAAGTTGAAAGCCCTCTCGAGCTCATCATCCAGTTCCTAGCCCAAAAGTACTTGAGATTCCTCAAAGATCAGTCCAGTAACGCCTGGATCCACCTCTACCTCTACCCTAGGGTTCGACCTAGGGGAGCCAGAAGCCGATCCAAACGTGTTTAACTGAGAATCAGAGTTAAGAGAGCTATCATCTGATTCTCCGCTATATGCGTTATAGGACGGATACCGAGAACCCTCAGAATCACCACATGCACTCGACATCTATAGACATACAAAAATTCTAAGGGATGGATGCAAGACAACTACTATAGACACACAAGGATCTAACTAGAAGCAAATATCGAGTTCATCGACAGTTCATACGAAAACAGAGAATTCGATCGAAAAAAGAGAAAAAAAAGGTCCTTACCTTGTTTTTTGGGATTTCCGCCGTGAAAACAGCCGCAATTTCCTCGCCGTGAATCGCCTAAATTGGAATTGAAGTTCGCCGGAAATCGCCTCACACAATCGACAATATTTCTCAAAAAGTAAAAGTGAGAAAAAATGGCAAAATCGACACTCATATACACCTACTCGGCCAGACGAAAGGTCGAATCACGAAACCCTAGGCGCTTATCCCATGATGCGTGGCGCAGATTGTCAGGACACGTATCGCACATTTATTGCGCGACCCTTGAGATATGCGTCCTCGGTCGACTTAGGACATCCTCCAAGCTGATCGGCCACGTGATCGTACGAGGTTCCACGCAAACGAGCCTACCAAGGTGACATACAATCACTCTTGGAAGTGGCACTCAGTCGGCCTAGGACATCCTCCAAGTCGATCGGCCACGTGATTGTGCGAGGTTCCGCGCAAGCGGGCCGACCAAGGTGACATACAATCACCCTTGGAAGTGGCACTCAGTCGGCCTAGGACATCCTCCAAGACGATCGACCACGTGATCGTGTGAGGTTCTGCGTAAGCGGGCCGACCAAGGTGACATACAATCACCCTTGAAAGTGGCACTCAGTCGGCCTAGGACATCCTCCAAGACGATCGACCACGTGATCGTGCGAGGTTCTGCGTAAGCGGGCCTACCAAGGTGACATACAATCACCCTTGAAAGTGGCACTCGGTCGGCCTAGGACATCCTCCAAGCCGATCGACCACGTGATCGTGCGAGGTTCCGCGTAAGCGGGCCGATCAAGGTGACATACAATCACCCTTGGAGGTGGCACTCTGTCGACCTAGGACTTCCTCCAAGCCGATCAGCCACGTGATCGTGCGAGGTTCCGCGCAAGTGTGCCGACCAAGGTGACATACAATCACCCTTGGAAGTGGCACTCGGTCGGCCTAAGACATCCTCCAAGCCGATCGGCGACGTGATCGTGCGAGGTTCCACGCAAGTGGGCCGACTTAGGTGACATACAGTCTCTTTGGGAAGCGGCACTCGGTCGGCCAGGACATCATCCAGGCCGTTCGACCATATTATCAACCTAGGACCCATTCGGCCAATCCCAAGTTTCTAGGCCGAGCAAACAACCTCTCGGCCACTGAAAACAAAAAAAAAAAAAAAAAAAAAAACCTCGACGATCCAACCTTGCCACCAAGATGATTAACATCCGGCATCTCGCCTCGGCCAAGGGCTTAGGGGACTGGGGACTAGTACGGGATGAACCCCATAGGTTGACAAAGAAGAACAAGCCCTGAACCGAGGAAATCCACCTCAGGCAATGACTTGGGGACTCCTGTTTACACCTAATTTGATCAACATGGTCAAGGCCGACCAAAGCCCTCCAAAATCATACTTAGCCTTGGCTCAATAAGACGCACAGCTTTAGACAAAGACAACAAACAACTAGGCCGATCGTATCTAGTCGGCCTACCCCTCGGCCGACCATGTCAGAACACCAAGACACGTGTCAGTTCCCGAAATGGGGACATTTATCCCACATCGAAATACTCCACCAACAACATTTAATGTCACTATAAATACAAGGGTACCTCCCCTCAAAAAAGGTAATGACATATTTGCCTTTACACTGTCAAATCCCTCCTAACACTTAACTGACATAAGCATCGGAGACTATTTGGCCGGCACCCCACCGGTGCTCCTTTACTTCTACCTTCCCTTATTGCAAGTCTACCTACATCCAAGGAATGAGTAAAGCGAGCTTGAAGGGACAATTCTAAGTTGATTCATTTTTGGCATCAATATATTTCTTTTTTTTTGGTAAATAAATAATAACTTTAGATTATTAGGGAGAAACATTACAAATTTACTAAGGTATGGGTATAGGCAGAAAGCAAGAACTCGCCAATGTACCCCACAAATAAATCCTAAACATTGAGTATACCTAAGGGAGAAAGCAAGGTAACACAAAAAGAAAAAGTAACAAAATAAGGTAACACAAATTAACCCTAATACCAGGCTCAAAACCTGCAAATAAATGCGTAAACCCAAAATACACCCCAAGCCCATCCAAGATCAGATCTGCTAACTAGGGTAGAACCAAACCCACAACATCGATAAGGGAACTACCAGGCTGCAATTGCACGGAAAAATATGCAGCAACCGTAGGATCACCGTCGTTGCAACTTCGCAACAATCGTTGCAGCTGCAGCCCACAACACATCCTAGCACGCCGTAGTAGTTGGAGCCGCAGCCCGCAACACACCGTAGCAACCGTCGCCGTCGCAGACGCAGCAATGTTGCAAGCGCCGCAGCCATAACCGCAAGGCAGAATCAGCATAAAGAGAGGAAGAAATCGCCCCCATCTTGGCCCCCTAGTCCGCGATAACCTCCAAGACCACATCAGACCACCGGGCCAATAGCAGAGGAAGAGATCACTGCCACACCGATGAAGAGAGAGATTACTGCAGATCTAGCAGCCACCTCCGCACCGATGAAGAGGAAGACCCCAATCAAGCCTCCCCCTTGCAAACGTCGAGGAAGAACATAGCCCAACCCACAACCACACCAGCAAGAGGAGGGGAAGGGAGAGCTAGTCGGAGGAGAAAGGTAAAAGGAGAAATAGGAAAAGGGAGAGGGAGGATATACAACCTTGGGGGGAGGCAGGGGTCACCAGGGATGGACCAAAGAAGGGGGGGCCTAGGTTGTAGCCCAGGTGAACTTTAGAGCGCTTATACGTTATAACCCTTCTCTTGACATGAAGCTCATCTTTGATCAGTTGATTTGGATGTTATTTACCTTCTTTACAGCCCGTGTTCGAATCTTCCTGGGTTGATCCACATATCCACCACCAGTCGGTGGAGATCTGGAGAAAATGTTTTCCGCCTCAACAGAGAGAGAGAGAGAGCAGCGTTGGCCTTTTTTTCAATTCAATTCAAAATACAAAATTGAAGTTTGTTTTTATTGGGAGTTGAATTTAAGAACTTTTAATTTGAATAAAATTAATATTTAGATTAGAAAATTATAAAATAATATATATATATATATATATAATATTATTAAGAAAGGGTGCATCACTTTGGACATTCGAATTTGAATTATGGTTTCATACCTTTTAATAAAATGTACAGTCGTACAGCCAAATTCATGGCTGCAAATTCATGGCAGCATTTCAATGAAAAAGCAATGGGCTGATCGGTTTCTTCAAAGAAATACCCAACGGTCACATATGAGTTATTTGCAGTAACGATCGGTCCCAAACAAAAGATTGTGGCTGTTTATTTTCATTCATATTCTTTATGAATAATTGTATATCTTAGACTTTTATTTATGAAATGTATATCTTATAAAGACATATGTCTCTTAATTTCTTATGAAGAGATGTTAATATATTTATAAATAGAGATACCCACAATTTACATTACGTTCATTAATAATTCAATCTTTTGCAATTGGTCACTAGAGTTACAAAAGCCGAAAACAAAACAAAGGGCCGGGAGAGAAAAACAAAGACATACATATATCCTAACAAAGATTTTCCTATATTCAATGTGATTTCTCCGTTTTCTCTCATCCTAGTTCCAAAGAAAAAGCAAATAAAGGGGGAGGAGGGAGAATTTCACCTTCTTCCCTCCTCCCCTCAATCGTTTTTCCTCTTTTTCTTTTGGGTTAGTAATAAGAGTCTATTTGTGGTGACTGTATGGTCTGAGTCATGCTCAGATTTGAGTTCCCTATCATGTTATTTTGCTGTTTTTTTCAATCCATCCCCTTACCCAAAATCTTCCTTTAAAATTTCTTATTTCCCTTAAATCTTGTTCTACCATGTTGTTGGAGTAGTTTGCCACAATATATCCCATTGGATTTGGTTACAGTAGTTAGATTATGACTTTTTGTCCTTTATTTATTGTTATGCGTAATTGGATTGTTGGAGATCAAGCCTTCCTCAAATCCGCCATGCTCTACAAGTTCTTCAAGACCATATGTGATGGGTTTGACGACAGTGACTGTTTCTTTTAGTGAAGTTAGTTTGTTTAGGATTATAGGGGCTATTAGAGTTTTGGTTGTTTTGGGCTTTGTGAGTTTGATTTGTAATTTTGAATAATTTTAGTGATGTGGGTTGTTAGTGCGACATTGTTCACGTTAGTATTGTCATATTGGCTTGTGGGTCTTACTGTCATAGCTTGATTTTGATGGAATGGTTGTACAATTTCTTTATGATATACAATGATATCGTTCTTGATCAGAAAAGAAAAAACAAAGTTCCTTTTTTTTTTATGGGAAAAGATGTGATTCTCATTATAATGATGAAAGTTAGAAGTTGAAATTTAATTTAAAATCTCTCCTTGTGAAAGTGTATGAGGGATGGCAATGAGTCGGATCGTATCGGATTCATGTCGTGTCATGAACTCTATTTTATCTAAATATACCCAACTTGAACTCGACTCGTTTTAATTGGTGTCATGAATGGTCAACCTGAATCATATACGTTAATTAACCAAGTAATTCATGCAACCCATTTAATAAACTGGTTTTGTTCGACAACATATTAATCTATTATCTGTTTAACCTATTTAAACTATTTGAACCTTCTAAATTTATAAATTTATGTATAATCCACCATTCAAGCTCAATATTTATTACCAAAGACCATAAATATATTATGAATTCATAAGTTCATAATCCCAAATAATCTTAAATTTATAAATATTTAATAAATATATAGGTAGGTAAATGGGTAGATATATATGGTAGTGGTCATTAACACGTTTATTAGACGAGTTAAAATGGCACTCCATGAGTTAGCCAATTGACCTGAGACCCACCCGTTTAATAACAAGTCATAGCGAGTAGATTGGAAAATGATATGAAATTTTAATTGTGCGGCTTAATTAGGATAAATTTAGTGTGTGTTTCAAGCTGTGTAGGAAGTTGTCATCCCTGAATTTTTTAATTTTGGGGGCGATGTTTATTTACAAGTAATGGACAAATATGTAATCGAAAAAGTAGTAATTGAATAAATAGATAATCATTCTCATTGAGCTGTTTATTAAACATAGAAAATTAGAAAATTATTAGAGTTGATTTCCATAGTTTTATTGTTCACTAACTCTCATGAATAAAAGCTAATTTGATTATTGTACACAATATATTACATTTCCTTCACTTTCTTTTTTTAGTCTGGGACTAAACCTCCGCATTATAGACTAGACAATATTTCTTGAATTGACCATTAAATAGGGAAGAACTTATCACCATAAAGTTTTCTTTTCCTCTCTTTATGCCTCAAAATGGTTGGGCTGAAAATGGTTTTTGTTTTTTTGGGTCTGAATTTGGAAATACTTTAGGAGCCGCAATTTAACTGCGTTTTGCCATGATCTGATGCTCATTCTTAAAACTGATTTGATATACTTTTTCTTTTCTTCCAATATAAAAAAGTCTGTCATATTTTTCCTAGCGATTGTTCAAAAGAAAATTATGGCATGCGTGAATTTTCATTTTTATATGGTGTTAGATACTTTGGAATTATTGTAAAATTATAAGGAAAATTTTGGTACATAAAAAATGATAAAGAGGTGATGGTGGTGGTGGAGGAAGTGGAGGTTTGGGTGGAAGACGTTGAGGTAATTAAGGGTCAGAGAGGTGGTGGTGGTAGTGGTGGTAGTGGTGGAGGTGGCAGCAATGGTAGTGGCAGCGACAGTGATGGAAGTGGGGGCGGTAGATGTGGAGTTAAGGGTGAAAGAGGTGGTGATGGTGGTGGTGGTGGTGGCAACCACGAAGTAGGCTTGGGTAAGAGGTGGTGGTTGGTTACTGTAAAACCCAAAATCACCCAAAAATTGTGGAACAGCCACGTAGCCCATAATTGATAAAATGTCCAAATTATCGGCTCACGGATACCCACACATTAAATAATATATTTACCAGCTAAATATATTATTTAATCAGGTTAAGGCCTTAATAATAAAAATATTCTCCTTGAGAATTAGTTGTTATTAAATTCAATTCATAAATAATATCTTTTTTTTTAAAAGAATTATTTATTAATTACAAAATCCATCTACCAATCAGAACGCTCTGCGACTCTCAAGGTTTCATTATAAATAGTGAAGCTCATTTCACTTTCAAAGGTAATTCGTTCCTCGCTTCTAAAATTTTTTTTTGTCCCACTCTCAAAGCTAACCTAAGCATCAGAACGTCCTTGGTTGAACAACCCCTCGGGGCTACAACCTTAAATTCTATTGTTTCTTGTTTGCTGTTTGTAGGGGTAGTGGTGTCAGGACTCGTCCCGAATTTCCCCTCGAAACCCGGGAAGAACCCTGATCCCGTCTGACAACCTAAGAAAAGGTTCCCAAAATACCCTTCAATCCTTACAAAATATAATAATAATAAATACTTCCACTTGTCAGACAAGAGATTCAAGCACTCAATAATTCCCGTAATTAATGACCAATACAATACAATATAATATCAGAGCGTCTAAGTAGGATCAAGAGTAAAATTTAGATATCCTACTCAAATATAATTACACAGCGCAGTCGAAGTACTAATGCCTCTGCCTCAAGATCAGTGTTCGCGTCAACTCTATTCAACTGCCTGAAGGGGGTTTAAACACAAAAGTTGTGAGTGGACAAAAATAATCATTTATAAATTCTTTTTCGAGAAAATACGTTTCTTCCCCTCCATTTATAAAATCATGCATGCATAACATAAAACAATTTATCATACTAAAACATCATATGTAAATAACCAAAAATTCTCATTTCTCTTTAAAACCACTTAGTTGGACTCACATAAAATCTGTATAATAAAAATACCTCGTGATCCACAATTTGGTTTGAAAACTCTCTTCAAAGGAGTTTAAAATCATTTAATTTAATCTGGACACAAAATATCTCAAATTCAAATCATTTCGTTCAATCCGACACATAATATCTCAAATTCACTGTTCCCGACATATCCACAACACACCAGGGTATCCCTTGAGATGTGTTAAAATCTGTACAACTCTGTGTACCATCTGTACTGTCTGTACTATCTGTACTATACATAGACAGCTTCGCGACCCGGCGGAGCAAGGCCCCTCAACACCAAGGTCCGAACCCTCAACAACTGGCAGAGCAAGGCCCCTCAACACCAGTCAGAGCAACAATAACCATCGGGACGGGAACCAGTGAATCAAATCCATACTTCGAAATCTTTGTTTCTCGGCCTAAGCCAAATTCTTTGCAATATCATTTTTATGGCCAAAATCAATAAATCATAATTATGGGTCTAACCCAAATCACATACTCAAATAGTTACCACGTCAAAACGATATCAAAATCGAGTACAAAAACCAGGCCATTTCTCAAAACACACTTTCACTGAAATATTGGAAAACATGTGTCCAGAATCATTTCTAAAATCTAGAAATTCATTGCACCCATACATAACAGTATTTAAAATCAAAGATACATTTATGCATGCATTACAGTTTATAAATCAAAGTCCACTCACAAACCTGTTCAAGCAAGCTCAATCCCGAACTGTACGCTCCCCTGAAGTTCCTGGAGCAGTATCGCCTGTCCAAATTAATAATCGGGATTACCAGCTAATAATAAGAACCTTAAATATAAACCCCTAAACCCCGGGAGTCTAACTATGCTGGCCTAGAAAACGCAGCAACTTTAAAACGTCCGAAACAACCCCTAAACGACGTCCGATCGACTCAAAACCTGCGCCAACAGGTCCGAAACGTCAAAAACTACTTGTCACGCGTCACCGTGACCTCAGACTCAGCCCCACGCGCCGCCACGCGCCGACAGAAGGTCGGTACACGCGCCGCCACGTGCCCTCACGCGCCGGTCACGCGCCTGCTACAGTACCCACGCGCCTGGACCGGTCCAACCCGGTCCAACTCGGCCTGACCCAATCCAACTCGGCCTGATCGGTTCACTCAACCCGACCGGTTCAACTCGACCCGACCGATTCAACTGACCCGACCGGTTCAACTCGACCTGACCGGTCACCGGCGACTCGCCGGAGAAGACGACCGGCTGCCGTCACAGTAGCCGGAAGTTGGCCGGAGAAGATGACCGTCAGTCGCCGTCTGGTTTCGCCGGAATCCTCCATTTCCGGCCGAAACTCCAAGCTTTCCAACTTCCTCAAAACTCAACTATTTTTCACAAATTTTACGTCTAAATCTATCTACTCGAACCCAGGAATCCAAATATGACCTTAAAACATCAAACACGTACATGTGCTAGCTGGAAAATGGATCGGAAGGTCCGAAACTTCTTATCCTCGGTTCGGCTTCCACCGTGGTCCTCTCCTTCGATGGTTGGTACGGTTGTGATCGTGGGAAGGAGTAGAATACGATTAGTTGATCAAAATTGGAAGTTGAAGCCTTGAAATCAAAGTTGACTTTTGGTTTCTCTTCGGTGAGTTTTCGCACGGGTTGGGTTCGAAGTGGTTTTGTGTTTGTTTGTCCCAGAGAAAAATGAGTGAGATGATAAGGATGAAATGAAGATGGATCAGATTACACTGATTTGGGGGTTAAAAATATCTACCCCAAGTCAAAAATTACCAAAATGCCCTTGCACATATAGACCCATAACTTTCGTCCACGAACTCCGTTTTCCGTGTGCCGTCTGTCTACGAACTCGTGAGTTCGAGACCTACGCAACGGTATCCAAAACACCACCAAAAGTGTCTCGAAACAAAATTTGACTTCCATGCCCTTTACCGACCAAGGGTAAAATCGTCATTTTACATAAATAATTTACTTAAATCCAATAATTGAAATTCCGGGTTGTTACAATCTACCCCCCTTAAGAAATTTCGTCCTCGAAATTCAACTCTACCCTTGGAACAAATAAGGATACTGCGCCCGCATTAGTTCCTCGGTTTCCCACGTGGCTTCCTCCACATTATGATTCCTCCACAACACTTTAACTAGAGGAATACTCTTTCTGCGCATTACCTTTTCTTTCCAATCCAAAATTTGCACCGGTTGCTCCTCAAAGGTCAAATCATCCTTCAGCTCAAGTGGCTGCTCTCCCAATACGTGAGATTCATCAAACAGATATTTCCGGAGCAAAGATACATGGAAAACATTATGAACTCTGGATAATTCCGATGGTAAAGCAAGACGATATGCCACTGGTCCTATCCTCTCCAAAATCTCATACGGACCAATGTAGCGAGGACTCAGTTTTCCTCGTCTACCAAAACGTACCACTCCCTTCCAAGGAGATAGTTTCAAGAACACCCAATCACCTACCTCAAACTCAAGGTCTCTGGTTCTACGGTCTGCATAGCTCTTCTGGCGATCCTGAGTTGTCTTCAACCTTTCTCTGATGATCCTTATCTTTTCCTCAGTCGTATCAACCAACTCTGGTGTTAACAGTTTCCTTTCACCCACTTCGTTCCAGCATAACGGTGTCCTGCACTGCCTCCCATACAGTGCCTCGAAAGGAGACATCCCAATACTCGACTGATAACTATTATTATAAGCAAATTCCATCAGACCGAGTGTGAATCCCAGTTCCCTTTAAACTGTAGTACACAAGCTCTCATCATATCCTCCAAAACCTGGATTGTCCTCTCAGACTGACCATCCGTCTGAGGATGAAAAGCTGTACTAAAATGCAAGGTAGTGCCAAAAGCCTTATGCAAACTCCGCCAAAACCTGGAGGTAAATCTAGGATCCCTATCCGAAATAATGGACTCTGGAGTCCGATGTAGCCGTATGATCTCATCAATAAACAATTTGGCATACCGACTCATCCGAAAATCTTCCCGCACTGGCAAGAAATGTGCAGACTTCGTGAGTCTATCAACAATTACCCATATCCCATCATGTCCCTTCTGTGTCCTTGGAAGTTTATACACAAAATCTATCGTAATGTGATCCCACTTCCATTCCGGAATAGGTAATGGTTGAAGTGCCCCATATGGTTTCTGCCTCTCTGCTTTCACTTGCTGACACGTCATGCATCTACTCACAAATTCAGCAATTTCCCTTTTCATCCCAGTCCACCAATAGTATTTCCTTAGGGTATGATACATCTTGGTACCTCCTGGATGCATAGCGTAAGCCGAACTATGAGCCTCATCAAGAATTTCCCTTTTTAGTTCCAGCTCATTCGGTACGCATAATCGGCCATCCCTAACCAAGGCTCCATCATCCCTAAGCGCATAGTCCTGCCTGTTTCCAGCCTCCAACTCCATCCTGATAATGCACAATGTAGGATCCTGGAGTTGAGCCTCAATAATCCGATCAATCAGAACAGGCCTCAAATGGAAACTAGCCAATAAAGCCCCCTGGCTATCCATGTCCAGTACTATCCCTGCTCTACGAAACTCTACCAGTAACGGTAGGTAGACTGTATGCAAATGGGCCAAAGAACCCATGGATTTCCTGCTCAATGCATCCGCCACAACATTGGCTTTCCCTGGATGGTACTCTATAGTACAATCATAATCCTTTATTAGCTCAAGCCATCTTCTCTGCCTCAGATTCAGGTCCTTTTGGGTGAACAAGTACTTTAAACTCTTATGGTCCGTGAAGATTCGACACGTCTCCCCGTACAAATAATTTCGCCAGATTTTCAATGCATGCACCACTGCAGCTAACTCCAAATCATGTGTGGGGTAATTCAACTCATGGGGTTTAAGTTGTCTAGAAGCATACGCTATCACCTTTCCATGCTGCATCAACACACAGCCTATACCCCGCAATGAGGCATCACTATACACCTCAAATCCCCAGTATCATCAGGAAGGGTCAATATTGGAGCAGAAGTCAACCTCCTCTTCAGCTCCTGAAATCCCTGTTCACAATCAGCTCCCCAGTCAAACTTAACTCCTTTCCTCGTCAACCGAGTCAACGGCCCTGCTATCGTAGAAAATCCTTCTACAAACCGTCGATAATATCCTGCCAAACCCAGAAAACTCCTCACCTCTGTCACTGTCCTCGGTTGCTCCCAGTTTGCCACTGCCTCAACCTTTTGGGGATCTACGCTGATACCCTCAGCCGAAATCACATGACCTAAGAATCCAACTTCGGTCAACCAAAACTGGCATTTACTGAACTTGGCAAACAAATGCTTTTTCCTAGGCATATTCCGCACCAACCTTAAGTGTTTCTCATGTGCCTTAGCACTCCTCGAATACACCAAGATGTCATCGATGAACACAATCACAAACCGATCCAAATACTTTTGGAACACCCTGTTCATCAAATCCATAAATGCTGTTGGGGCATTAGTCAACCCGAAAGGCATCACCAGGAACTCATAATGACCATAACGAGTCTTGAAAGCTGTTTTCTCAACATCCCTTTCTCTGATCCTCAACTGATGGTACCCGGATCGAAGGTCAATTTTCGAAAAATATCTTGCCCCCTTAAGTTGATCAAACAAATCATCTATCCTTGGCAAAGGATACTTATTCTGCACCGTAGCCCTGTTTAGCTTCCGGTAGTCGATACACAATCTCAGACCACCATCCTTTTTCCTCACAAATAACACTAGTGCACCCCAAGCTGAAACACTTGGGCGAATAAATCCCATATTCACCAAATCCTGCAACTGAGTCTTCAATTCTCGCAATTCTGCCGGTGCCATTCTATACGGTGCCTGTGAGATAGGTTGAGTACCTGGTAAAAGCTCGATGGTGAACTCAATCTCCCGGTGAGGTGGCAATCCCGGAAGATCATCTGGAAACACATCAGAGAACTCACTCACCACTGGAATATCCTCCACTCTCATCGGAGTATCCCGAGAATCAAACACATGAGCCAAATAACCCTCACAACCTTTCCTCAGCAATTTCTCAGCGGTTAAAGCTGATATCACTCCACAGGGTAGTACCCTACGATCTCCCCTGAATGTAAGTTCCGGTAAACCTGGACTCCGGAAATCCACTCTCTTGTCATAACAATCAATAGAGGCATGGTGCATAGTCAACCAATCTATCCCCAGAATCACATCAAAATCAAAAATATCTAAGGGGATTAAATCTGCCTCTAATGCATGACCTTCCACTGACACTGGACAACTACGAATCACGAGATTCGCCACTAACATATTCCCAGTAGGAGTACTAATACCCATGTCCCAACCAATCGGAGACAATTCTCTATTAGCAAACAATGTAAAACCCCGAGAAATGAAAGAATGAGTCGCCACAGGATCTATTAAAACATAAGCATCACGGTTAAAAATAGATAACGTACCCGTGACCACATCTGGTGCTGCTCGGGCCTCCTGTTGCGACATAGCAAACACTCGGGCTTGTGTATCCAACGATCGACCACGACCCCACTGTCTGCCTCTGGCCCTGTTGGACCCACGGGCCCTGTTTGTCAAATTGGCCCGGTTGGCCCCACTGGATTGACTCTGACTTCCAGCTGCAAAATCGGGCGTCTGAAATGTCCTCTGTTCAGTAGCACCCCACCCCCAGGAACTACTGGCCGGATAAAGATGTGGGCAAAATCTCTTTATGTGACCACTCTCCCCACAGAAGAAACATCCAGTGCCACCTGAGCTGCCACTCAGTCTTCTAGTTGACTGCACTGAAGCACCACTAGAACGGGCGGATGACTGGGGTGCTTGTCTGGCTCCGCCACTGCCTGATCCGGATCCCTCACCCCCAGTAGATCCAGAGCTGAAACTGCCTCTCTTGGACGGTCCCTGACTAGAGGCTCCAATATCCCAGCGATCCCGGTGTCGCCTGGAACCCCTAAACTGCTGCTAGACTGGCACACCCATGCTCAACTCTACACGAGCTGCAGCGTCAGACGCTTCTCTCAATGAAGTATGGGCTGCAGCCGTTACCGCTGACCGAAGTTCGCCCCTCAGCCCATTTTCAAATCTGCGGCGTTTGTCCCTCTCAGTTGCCACTAGAGCTGGTGCAAAACGAGCCAACTCTATGAATTTCTGCTCATACTGAGCCACTGTCATATCTCCCTGCTGTAGGTGCAAGAACTCAGCCTCCCTAGCATCTCGGTACGAGCAAGGATAAAATTGCTCAAGGAACTTCTCCCGAAAGGTCGCCCAGGTAATTGTACTGACTTCCCAACCTGATACCTCTAATGCGTTCCACCAATGATAAGCGGAACCACCCCGCAGAAAAGTGGCTAATAGCACCCTGTCCCCCTGAGGACATCTCATAACCGAGAACACTCGCTCTAAACGAGTAATCCACTCTACTGCATCATCTGGACTAGAGTCGCCCATAAATATTGTAGCCCCTAATCTCTGGGCTATCTCAATGTCGGAACCTTCAGTAGCAGTCCTACTCTGAAGTACAGAAGTCAACGTATGACCCAATTGTTCCAGTGTTTGCCTCATATCAGGCTCCACTGCAGGTTCAGGTGTGTCCCCAATATTTTCCGACTGTTGACGGAACTCGCGTCTCGGAGGCATTACGCTGAAAAGAACTATAACTCATCAATACCAAAATAATTGTAGACGTAGTGTACAGTCTACAGGAATTTAACCTAGTGCTCTGATACCAATTGTCAGGACCCGTCCCGAATTTCCCCTCGAAACCCGGGAAGAACCCTAATCCCGTCTGACAACCTAAGAAAAGGTTCCCAAAATACCCTTCAATCCTTACAAAATATAATAATAATAAATACTTCCACTTGTCAGACAAGAGATTCAAACACTCAATAATTCCCGTAATTAATGACCAATACAATACAATATAATATCAGAGCGTCTAAGTAGGATCAAGAGTAAAATTTAGATATCCTACTCAAATATAATTACACAGCGCAGTCGAAGTACTAATGCCTCTGCCTCAAGATCAGTGTTCGCGTCAACTCTATTCAACTGCCTGAAGGGGGTTTAAACACAAAAGTTGTGAGTGGACAAAAATAATCATTTATAAATTCCTTTTCGAGAAAATACGTTTCTTCCCCTCCATTTATAAAATCATGCATGCATAACATAAAAAAATTTATCATACTAAAACATCATATGTAAATCACCAAAAATTCTCATTTCTCTTTAAAACCACTTAGTTGAACTCACATAAAATATGTATAATAAAAATACCTCGTGATCCACAATTTGGTTTGAAAACTCTCTTCAAAGGAGTTTAAAATCATTTAATTTAATATGGACACAAAATATCTCAAATTCAAATCATTTCGTTCAATTCGACACATAATATCTCAAATTCACTGTTCCCGACATATCCACAACACACCAGGGTATCCCTTGAGATGTGTTAAAATCTGTACAACTCTGTGTACCATCTGTACTGTCTGTACTATCTGTACTATGCATAGACAGCTTCGCGACCCGGCGGAGCAAGGCCCCTCAACACCAAGGTCCGAACCCTCAACAACTAGCAGAGCAAGGCCCTTCAACACCAGTCAGAGCAACAATAATCATCGGGACGGGAACCAGTGAATCAAATCCATACTTTGAAATCTTTGTTTCTCGGCCTAAGCCAAATTCTTTGCAATATCATTTTTATGGCCAAAATCAATAAATCATAATTATGGGTCTAACCCAAATCACATACTCAAATAGTTACCACGTCAAAACGATATCAAAATCGAGTACAAAAACCAGGCCATTTCTCAAAACACACTTTCACTGAAATATTGGAAAACATGTGTCCAACATCATTTCTAAAATCCAGAAATTCATTGCACCCATACATAACAGTATTTAAAATCAAAGATACATTTATGCATGCATTACAGTTTATAATTCAAAGTCCACTCACAAACCTGTTCAAGCAAGCTCAATCCCGAACTGTACGCTCCCCTGAAGTTCTTGGAGCAGTATCGCCTGTCCAAATTAATAATCGGGATTACCAGCTAATAATAAGAACCTTAAATATAAACCCCCTAAACTCCGGGAGTCTAACTATGCTGGCCTAGAAAACGCAGCAACTTTAAAACGTCCGAAACAACCCCTAAACGACGTCCGATCGACTCAAAACCTGCGCCAACAGGTCCGAAACGTCAAAAACTACTTGTCACGCGACACCGTGACCTCAGACTCGCCCCCATGCGCCGCCACGCGCCGACGGAAGGTCGGTACACGCGCCACCGTGACCTCAGACTTGGCCCCACGCGCCGCCACGCGCCGACGGAAGGTCGGTACACGTGCCCTCACGCGCCGATCACGTGCCTGCTATAGTACCCACTCGCCTGGATCGGTCCAACCCGGTCCAACTCGGCCTGACCCGGTCCCACTCGGCCTGACCGGTTCACTCAACCCGACTGGTTCAACTCGACCCAACCAGTTCAACTGACCCGACCGGTTCAACTCGACCTGACCGGTCACCGGTGACTCGCCGGAGAAGACGACCGGCTGTCATCGCCGTCGCCGGAAGTTGGTCGGAGAAGATGACCAGCAGTCGCCGTCGCCGCCGTCTGGTTTCGCCGGAATCCTCCATTTCCGGCCGAAACTCCAAGCTTTCCAACTTCCTCAAAACTCAACCATTTTTCACAAATTTTACGTCTAAATCTATCTACTCGAACCCAGGAATCCAAATATGACCTTAAAACATCAAACACGTACCTGTGCTACCCGGAAAATGGATTGGAAGGTCCGAAACTTCTTATCCTCGGTTCGGCTTCCACCGTGGTCCTCTCCTTCGATGGTTGGTACGGTTGTGATCGTGGGAAGGAGTAGAATACGATTAGTTTATCAAAATTGGAAGTTCAAGCCTTGAAATCAAAGTTGACTTTTGGTTTCTCTTCGGTGAGTTTTCGCACGGGTTGGGTTCGAAGTGGTTTTGTGTTTGTTTGTCCCAGAGAAAAATGAGTGAGATGATAAGGATGATATGAAGATGGATCAGATTACACTGATTTGGGGGTTAAAAATATCTACCCCAAGTCAAAAATTACCAAAATGCCCTTGCACATATAGACCCATAACTTTCGTCCACGAACTCCGTTTTCCGTGTGCCGCCTGTCTACGAACTCGTGAGTTCGAGACCTACGCAACGGTATCCAAAACACCACCAAAAGTGTCTCGAAACAAAATTTGACTTCCATGCCCTTTACCGACCAAGGGTAAAATCGTCATTTTACATAAATAATTTACTTAAATCCAATAATTGAAATTCCGGGTTGTTACAAGTGGAGATTTTTTCAAGCATGTTCGATTTGTACTTCAACAGTTACATTAAGAAAAGAATATGTGTGACAAATATAAGGCTAACGATAATATTTTTGAAATTAATTTGATATTAATGGCAGTGAAAGTTTCATTAAATTCCCTCGCTTCCTTTGTGTGAAAGCAGCTTTTAAACACAACATGCATGCTGTTTTTAAAAGTTTTTGTCGAAAGTCTATTTCTTTTTTAAAATTTATTTCAACTAAACATTTTTGTACTGTTTTCACTTTAAAATGAAGCATCCTTTTAAGAAAGAAAAGAAAAAGAATACCAAACATGGCCTAAATTACAATGTTACATTGTAACAATTATTAAATTGCAATAGCAAAGCAAAAATTGAAATGTACGGCAAAATAAAATACTTATATCCACACTAGATTAGATTTTTTTTTTCCATGACCCAGACTAGATTAGATGGATGCACTTATTTTTCTCGTGACTAATGATTGAATCTTCCGTTTGTAAGTGATAATCAGAATTCTTAAGTTCTTAAAACATTATATAAATAATCGTTACAATAAAATCAACTAAATTGGAGTGTAATAATCAGTATTTTTTTTTGGTAATAATAAATTTTTTTTGGGTGAAAGGTAAATTTACTTGATACATATAAATAACTAAAATATTTCCATTTTGATATTCTTACAAAAAATGGTCTTTACATGATATTTGAAGAAATCTAACAGCTCGAATTATTAAACTTGCATATAAAAAGTTGACAGGATCCTTCTCGAATTTCCCCCCGAAATCCGTGAGAAGCCTTGCTCTCGTTTGACAACACCTGAAACTTCAAATTATTTCCTACAATGCCCTCACTAGACTATCAAAGATTTTTACGGGAATTCCACCGAAAATTCGGTAGAATCTCCCCTATAAATAGGTCAAACCGTCATCCACCTATCAGATGAAGGATTAAAATACTAAACTAATCTCTAAACAATCTAGATCAAATCACATCCAACCAACTCCAAGCCCTCGAAATAATTTACGATACCCACAAGTGGATCAGAGCAAACTAGGTTAACTTTAATTTTACAGAAACTAATGAAAGTCATTCACGATGCCAGCACAACAAGAGATGATGCCTCCTCCTATTCTTGTCGCCTCGTCCCGCTACGGCCTTGAGGGCACAATACCAAAACAACTGAGAGGGGAAAATAGAACCATATCGAAGCATACACATGCTAATAAAGTGATGATAATAAAAATAAAGATAATCATGGTAACTTACCTCGTGGTAAATCATGTTTACATTAAGACCCTCCATTACAAATATATATATATATATATATAAATATATAACTTACCGGAGTACCATTCAATTACCTAGGTGGAACCGACGCCATATCCAATTGTACCTGCATCATAATAGCCCAATCGAAGCTGATACCCCAGGTGTAACGACCCGAAATTTTAATTTTTGAATTTTCGTAAATTATTTTGCAAAAAGATGAATTTACCTTTGGTTGTTAAGGGGAGTGAAAGTCAATTTTTGTTTCGAGACACTTTTTGATGTGTTTCAGGCACTGTTGCGTTGGTCTCGAACTCACGAGTTCGTAGACAAGCGACACGCGGAAAACAGAGTTCGTGTGTGAAAGATACGGGTCTAGAATGTCAGGGGTATTTTGGTAATCTACCATGGGTAGATATTTTTATCCCCATTCAGATCAGTGCTTCGGGATTCACTCTCTCTCTCTCTCTCTTCGACACACACACCCAATCTGTGTGGATTGAACCCAAAAACCCAAATCATGAACATCAAATCGAGGCAAGATCTTCCCATTTTGATTCACTAATCGGATTCTCCTCTTCCATGTGATAAAAAACATACCAACCATCGATGGAGGAGGCCGCGGAGGACACCGAACCGAGGGAAGGAAAACTGAGAATTTTTCGATCGATTTTCCTGCCAACACAGGTATGGGTTTTGTGTTTTGAGGTCATTTTTGAGTTCATGGGTTCGAGTAGATAGATTTAGACATAAAATTTATGAAAAATGGTTGAGTTTTGAGAAAGTTAGAAAAAATTCAAAGTCGGTTGGAAATGGAGTTTTTTGGCGACGGCGGCGCAGTCGTCTTCTCCGGTGAGGGAATCCTGATTCTAGCCACCGGCGGTGGCGGCGGTCTGGTCATCATCTTCGGTGAACTCCAGCGACTGGTTTGGGCGGTGGTGGCTGACGTGGCATGCCACATGGCAGCCACGTGGTGCCACGTGGCGAGCAGTCAGCGGCTGACTCAGCTGCCACGTGGCAACCCATTCAGCATCCAGTCAGCCGTCAGTGGACTGTTGAGTCAATTGACGCCGTCAAGGGTTTGACGGAATATGCTGACGGCTTTAGCATATTCCGTCAAAAGTTAACGGAGTCTGACGGAACCCTAATCCCGTTAGTCTAGATGAAATATTCCGATTTCGTCAAAAGATTCGGTTAGGTTTGACGGAATATTTCGATTCCGTCAGAAGATTCTGTCAGGTTTGACGGAATATTCTATCAGGGTTGACAAAATATTCTACCGTGAACAGTGCCGGTGTGTGGGGGCGTGTGAGGGCGCGTGGTCGACACGTAGTCCAGCCTTCTTTCGACGCGTAGGATAGATTTCGAGGTCACGGTGGCACGTGGCTACAGTTTTGGGACATTTCAGATCGGATTTTGGTGGTTTTGAGGCCGTAGGAGTTCATTTAGAGCCCCGTTTGGGTAATCCCAGCAGTAATGCTTGACCATGGAGCAGGTTTTGGGTTGAAAAGGTCAAGGGAGTTGGGTCATTAATGTGTCAAGAGTTCCTTGGGGCTAGGGCTTCCTGGATTTTGTATTTTAGTGGCGCTGTGAACGGACTAGGTTTCCGGGATTGCATGGGATGCGTACTTCTAGGTATTATGTTATACCACGAGGTTCTTCGATGATTGGCGTGGAGGATGTCTTTTTCCGTTACATTGTTGAGGGTTCTCCGATTGGCCCTTAGAGGGTACGTCTCCGCCAGATCATTGAGGGGTTCTCCGATGTAGGCGTTCGAGGGATCTTTCTCCGCCATATCGTTGAGGTCTGAGGTATGCTCTGGAGGAGCAGGGATATCGAGTTACCACTCAGGGTCCTCTGGAGGAGCAGGGATATCGAGTTGCCACTCAGGGTGCTCTGGAGGAGCAGGGATATCGAGTTACTACTTGGGGTGCTATGGAGGAGCAGGGATATCGAGTTACCACTCGGGGTGCTCTGGAGGAGCAGGGATATCGAGTGAACACTCGGGGTGCTCTAGAGGAGCAGGGATATCGAGTTACCACTCAGGGTGCTCTAGAAGAGCATGGATATCGAGTTACCACTCAGTGTGCTCTGGAGGAGCAGGGATATCAAGTACAACTTGGGGTAAGTCAATGAGACTAAATTCAACCAAATTAGGTACCTTTGTCATTCGGGTCAGTGGGTTGGTGTGGGCGGTGACCCAGATTGACGAGTTATTGACGGTTCACAAGAGGCTGATAAGTCAGTTGTCTTGTGCGATTACCGTAGAGGTTTCAACAGTGTCTGACCTACTGTCAACTTGGTATCAGAGTTTTTTAGCAGAGGGCTATAAATTTCGAATCATGATCAGGGGCTCTCACATTGTGATATGTGGCGAAGCATTGGCTCTTACCCTGACATGACCAGGACGGTTAGCCACCGGTGCGGTTGCTCAGTCGAGAGGCTGGGGCGTAAAATAAGGCTATGAGGTTACCTTTTCAGGCCACCACTGTTCTGCAGTTTCGGCGGTAACCTATAAGCTATCATGCGTCTGACAAGTAGGTATAGTTAGTAAAGTACAGAGAGGATTCTGTCGTAACCCCTATAAGGTTTATTTAATATTTATAACGATAAAGGGTATTTATGGTATTAAATTTTTATGGGAAAAGGCTGTCAGGGGGGAACAGGGCTTTTCGCGGATTTCGATGTGAAATTCGGGAAGGGTCCTTACATTTGGTATTAGAGTGCAAGGTTTAACTTCCTGCAGATCGGACACTTGTGTGCAAATTATTTAAGGATTCTTGTCAATGAGATGCCTCCGAGACGTTGTGTCTTCAGCGACCTTAAACTGAGGGAGGCGGAGGTCATGTGATGCACGGGCGAGGTAGGCGTCGCTTTTGCTGGTGAGTGGACCTTGGTTTATAAACTGCAATGCATGCATACAAGTATATTTGAATTAAATTCTATTATGTAATACTTTTGGCAAATTTCCGGAATTTAGAAATTATGACTAGACACATGTTTTCCATATTTCAGTGAAAATGTGTTTTGGGGAAATGGCCTGGTTTTTGGACTCCGTTTTTATGTTGTCTTAACGTGGTAATTATTGAGTCTATGATTTTGGGTTAGACCCGTAATTGTGATTTACTGGATTTGGCCATAAATGATTTTTCAATGACTTTGGCTTAGGCCAAGAAACAAAGTTTTCAAAACATGGATTTGGTTTTCACTGGATTTTTGTCCCCAATGGTCAAGGTTTCTCTGACTGGCATTGAGGGGTTTTGCTCTGTTGGATCGTTGAGGGTTCTCCAACACTGGTGTCGAGGGGTTGTTCTCCGCCGGATCGTTGAGGCTGTCTATGCATAACACAGGTTTCTACACCACTCGAGGTATATCCGGTATGCAGGATCAAAGTTTTCTCCAACTGGCATTGAGGGTTTTGCTCCGCTGGATTGTTGAGGGTTCTTCGACGCTGGTGTCAAGGGATTTTTCTCTGTCTGGTCGTTGAGGCTATCTATGCATAGTACAGGGTTCTGCACAACTCGAGGTATATCAGATGTGTGGAGGGTATTTTGGAAACAATGGGATATGTTTTGATGTATATATTGTGTCTAGGTTTGTTTACATGATTTTTAAACTCCTTTGAGGAGGGTTTTCAAAGCAGGGTTGTGGACCACGGAATGTTTTCATTATTTGGATTTTCGTGAGTCCCACCGAGTATTTTTACAAAAGATGGCTTTTTTTCCGGCAAGTTTTTGTCTTATCTTTTTGGATTTGTTTGAAAACAAATTTTATGTATGCATGCATTGTTTTGCACATGATGAAGTGTATTTCCATCATGTATTCGCCAAGGTTTTCTCCGACTAGCGTTGGACAAATTTTTTTTTTCCTAGACTGGCATGGTAAGGTTTTTCCTCCGCCAGGTCATCGATATGCTCTGATTCTGGCGTGGCAGGGAGCTCTCCACTAGATCGTTGAGGCTGACTGCACTTGGTACACGTGACCCTATCCGACACCTCACTTCAAGGTATATTCGGTCATGTGATGTCATGACTTGAGGTAATTGTAGTCATGTTGGGAGTAGGTCCCGCAGTGGACTTCTCGGACTCAGAGCCTTGCTTTGAGGTAAATTCCGGGTTGAATGGATTCTGGTGCCTTCAGAACGTCTCCTGGATGTTGTTCACGCCTATGGTTTGTTGTTGAGACTGGAATAGGGGAATGTGCAGAGTGCACAGGTTCAATTGGGAAACGCAGCTGAGGCCCAGTTCGTATCGGTTGTGACGCGAGAGAGTACTTATTACTGGAGATTGGTTCTTTGACTTCAGTTAAAGGAATTTCGGGGGTGAAATTCCTTTAGAGGGGGGGGGGGGGGGGGGGGGGGGGGGGGGGTGGGGGTGGGGGGGAGAGGAAATTGTAACGACCTTTAAGGGGGGATGAATTTACCCTTGGTCCTCTTCTCCATGATAAAAAAACATACCAACAATCGATGAAGGAGGCCGCGGAGGATACCGAACCGAGGGAAGGAAAATGGAGAATTTTTCGATCGATTTTTCATCCAACACTAGTATGGGTTTCGTGTTTTGAGGTCATTTATGAGTTCCTGGGTTCGAGTAGATAGATTTAGACCTAAAATTTGTCAAAAACGGTTGAGTTTTGAGGAGTTAGAAAAAATTCAAAGTCGGCCGAAAATGGAGTTTTCTGGTGACGGCGGACGGTGGCGCAGTCGTCTTCTCTGGTGAGGGAATCCAGATTCAGGCCACCGAAGACAGCGGCGATAGCGGTGATCCGGTCATCGTCTTTTGCGAACTCCGGTAACTGGTTCGGTCGGTGGTGGCTGACGTGGCGCATCACCTGGAAGCCACGGGGTGACTAGTCAGCGACTGACTCAGCTGCCACGTAGAGCCACGTGGCAACCCAGTCAGCATCCAATTAGCCGTCAGTTGACCATTGAGGGTTTAATGGAATATGCTGACGGCGTTAAGAGTTTAACGGAATATATTGACGGCGTTAGCATATTCCGTCAAAAGTTAACGGAGTCTGACGGAAACCTAACGCCGTTAGTCTAGACGGAATATTCTGATTCTGTCAGGTTTGATGGAATATTCCATCAGGGTTGACAAAATATTCTATCGTGAACATATCGATTCCGGGGTCACGGCGACGCGTGGCTAAGGTTTTGGAACATTTTGGATAAGATTTTGGTGGTTTGGAGGCCGTATGAGTTCTTTTAGAGCCCTATTTGGGTAATCCCAGCGGTAATGCTTGGCCATGGAGCGGGTTTTGGGTTTGGGAGGTCAAGGGAGTTGGGTCATTAATGTGTCAAGAGTTCCTTGGGGCTAGGGCTTCCTTGATTTGGTATTTTAGTTGCACTGTGAACAGACAAGGTTTCCGGGATTGCATGGGATGCGTACTTCTAGGCATTATGTTATACCACGGGGTTCTCCGATGATTGTCGTGGAGGATGTCTTTCTCCGCTACATTGTTGAGGGTTCTGTGACTGGCGTTAGAGGGTACGTCTCCGCCAGATCGTTGAGTGGTTTTTCGATGTAGGCGTTCGAGGGATCTTTCTCTGCCATATCATTGAGGTCTGAGGTATGCTCTAGAGGAGCAAGGATATCGAGCTACCACTTGGGGTACTCTAGAGGAGCAGGGATATCGAGTTACCACTCGGGGTTCTCTAGAGGAGCATGGATATTGAGTTACCACTCGGGGTGCTATGGAGGAGCAGGGATATCGAGTTACCACTCGGGGTGCTCCGGAGGAGCAGCGATATCGAATTACCACTCGGGGTGCTCTGGAGAAGCAGGGATACCAAGTTACCCCTTAGGGTGTTCTGGAGGAGTAGGGATTTCGAGTTACCACTCGGGGAGAACTGGAGGAGCAGGGATATCGAGTTACCACTTGGGGTGCTCTAGAGGAGCAGGGATATCGAGTTACCAATCTAGGTGCTCAGGGATATCAAGTACGACTCCGGGTAAGTCAGTGAGACTAAATTCAACAAAGTCGGGTACCTTCATCATCCGGGTCAGTGGGTTGGTGTGGGCGGTGATCCAGATTGATGAGTTATTGACGGTTCATAATAGGCTGATAAGTTAGTTGTCTTGTGCTATTACCTTAGAGGTTTCAACAGTGTCTGACCTACTGTCAACTTGGTATCAGAGTTTGTTAGTAGAGGGCTATAAACTTCGAATCATGATTAGGGGCTCTCACATTGTGATAAGTGGTGAAACATTGTCTCTTACCGTGACATGACTAGGCCGGTTAGCCACCGGTGTGGTTGCTCAATCGGGAGGCTAGGGCATAAAACAAGTCTCTGAGGTTACCTTTTCGGGCCACCACTGATCCGAGGATTCTGCGATGACTTGTAAGCTATCCTGCGTCTGATAGGTAGGTATAGTCAGTAAAGTACAGAGAGGGTTCTGTCAGAACCCCTGTAAGTTTATTTAATATTTCTAAGGATAAAGGTTATTTCTGAAATTAAATTTTTATGGAAAAATGCTGTCAGACAGGAACAGGGCTTTTTGCTGATTTTGAGGCAAAATTCGGGAAGGGTCCTTACACCAGGCCGTAGTCCCACATCCCAGCTGTAGCCTTCGTCCCGAGTCATAGCTCAATATCCCGACTGTAGCCATCATCTCGAACCGTAGCTCAATATTCCGACTGTAGTCGTCATCCCGAGCCGTAGCTCAATACCCTGCCACAGTCGTCATTTTGTGTCACAACTTGATATCCCGGCCGTAGCCGTCATCCTGAGCCGTAGCTTGATACCCCGACTGTATATCATCCCAAGGCATTGCTCCCTATCCCAGCTGTAGCTGCCATCTCGAAGCATAGCTCAATATCCCAACCATAGCCGTCATCCCAGCTATAACTCGATATCTCGACCGTATCCGTCATCCCGATATCCAGGGCAGTCCAACATGGGGACATGCCCTCCTAACCATTGCTGAAGATACCTAAAAGAAACATCGAGAGAACTGAGAGGTCCAATTGGGGGACCTACTTTGCACGTATCTAAAAATACCTCAAAGATATGCTATTGGGATCATGTACTACGCGCGTAGACAACCTTGATGACCACATGACCGAAAATACCTCAAGATCATGTGATGGAAATAAACACACCTAACTGAAAATACCTCAAGATCATGCGGACGAACACATGACCGAAAATACTTCAAGACCATATGTCATAGATGGACACGCATGACTGAAAATATCTCAAGATCATGCGGACGAACAGATGACCGAAAATACCTCAAGATCGTGTGTCGGAGATGAACACACATGACCAAAAATACCCCAAGATCATGCGAACGAACACATGACTGAAGATACCTCAAGATCATGTGTCGGAGATGAACACGCATGACCAAAAATACCTCAAGATCATGGGGACAAACACATGACCGAAAATACCTCAAGGACATGTGGCAAAAATTCCATAAGACCTGGCTGAAGCCAAAACCATCACATACCTGCCCTATGCCCAAATCAATAGTCTCGGGGTAAGGCCCAAAACTTTATCACCGGGCCTAACCCAAAATCCATAAATTCAAACCATTATCGAGTTTCACAATTAACATAGCCCCTCTTAATTCCAGAAATATATAACTGGTAATAAATTCCTTATATCGATTTAAACCCAAAATTCATAAAACCGAGCTTAATCACACGTATGTAATCCAAAGTCATTCTAAAAACCATTATCAAAGTCTATACTCAATAATAAAGAAATTGTTAAAACAAATTTTCTCAACTACCGAGAGTTATTAAATTAATAAATATTGAGGATAATTATCATTAATTTTCGGAATTCATATTTAATGAGAACGTATATAGAAAAGTTTAATTATGCATGCATTATGATTTTAAAGCCAAAGTCCACTCACCTCAAGTTCCAAACGAGTCCAATTCCAAGCTATGTAGTCCTCTATGTCTTTCAAAGCCACCACGCCTATAAAAAATGGCCCTTGGAGTTACTAAATGGTATTTATAAACCTACAAATCTAACCCCCTAAATCCCGGGAGTACATACGCGCCCTAAACGCGTTCAAAGTAACTTTGGACGTATTCAACAGCCCATAAACGAACTCCGATGAACTCGAAACCTGTGACATAAGATCCAGAACGTCGAAAACATAGGGACATGAGTTGCGGAGCTCGAGGTAAGGCCCTACGCACCGCCATGCGCCTGTGGAGGGGTGAGTTACCCTCCCCCACGCGCTGGTCATCTTCAACCTTGGGTTGCCGGTGTTTGGCCGGATTCCGTCATTGTTGGCCAATTTTCAAAACTTCGTAACTTCCTCATTTCTCAGCCAAATTTTACGTTCTAATAGTCAAAATCAATTTAATCGAGCCCAAGAATCCAAATATGAAGTCAAAACTGAGATCACATACCCGTGGCAGCCAAAAATTGGAGGAGAAGCTTCAGACAGACTTCCGAGCTTCGTTGCGTCATCCATAGTTATCCCCAAGCATCAAGGATGGTATGGTTGAGTTTGTGGGGAGGAGAGGAAGGTGGTTTTGTGCTTAGTTTTAGTAGAAATGGGGAAAATTAAAATCACCCATTTTGGGGGTGTTTGGTTTCTCACGGGAAAAATGGGAGAAAGTTTTGAGGAGAGAGGAGAGAGGAATTAAGGAAAAATCTGGAAAGAAGGAGAAAAAAAATCTTCCCCAAATATCTACCTTCTAAAATTACCAAAATGCCCCTCAAAATTCTAGACCCGTAACTCTTTCAAATGAGCTCCAATTTTCACGTGCCGCTTGTCTACGAACTCTTGAGCTCGAGACTTACACAACGGTCCAAGAAAATTCCCCAAAAGTATTTTTAAGCAATAAGTGGACTGCTGACCCCTTTAAAACCCAAGTGTAAAATCATATTTTTCTTTAAAAAATTTCAAATTTAACCTAATTTAAAGTACGGGTCGTTACAACTCACCCTCTTAAGAAAAATTTCTTCGAAATTTATACAAGTCAAACAAAGAAAAGTGGATACTAGACTCAAATCTGGACCTCGACTCCTAAGTAGCCTTTTGCTACGCATGTACTAGAATCTCGCGCTTGAGTTCCCGAAGTCCATTCCTGCATTTCTGTCTACCTCCAGCTCTGCGTGCCTTACTGGACTGAGGCTGGCTAACCACAACAATATTGGAAGCTGGTGCAGTCCCTTGAACCTGCTCTACCCTCTCCTGAAGTAAACCAAGGCGACCCAAATAGCTAGGGCAATCCTCTTCAAGTGACCAAATTCACCACAATAGAAACATCCAACATCTCTGACCGTCGGAGGGTTGGAGAAATCCTTCTTCACATGTCCTGTCTCCCTACAATAGAAGCATCAGGTGGTACTTACCGGTCCAAGCCTACTCCTCAGAGTGCTCCGGCATCTTCTCCATGGTTCTGCACTCCAACTACAAGAACCAGACCCATAATCTTACGACTTATCACTCCCGGAAGTGCTAGAACTACGACTACCTTTTTTGGACGGTGCCTAACTTGACTCCCCAGAAAACAAACGATCTCGGAGTCGTCTAGACCCGCTAGGTTGAGTCCTAGCTGCAAGGTTCCTTTCTACTCGCATGACAGCATCAGCTAAGGCTCTCATTGAAAGAATACCCAGCCGGAGTAACCAACTCTCTAATCTCATCTCGTAGGCCATATTCAAACTGCATGCACCAGCCAGCCTTATTAGTGACCAAATACGGAACATATCAGGATAATTCCACGAACCTCTGCTGATATTCTAGTACCGTCATCGTACCCTGTCTCAAGTGCAGAAACTCAACGTGAATAGCCTCCATGTAGGACTGAGGATAAAACCGTTCGAAAAATCTCACCCGAAAAACCTCCCAAGTAGTAGTGCAAACATCACAACCTGCCATTTCCAGGGCGTGCCACCAATGATAAGCATGTCCATCCAAAAGAAAGGTGTCTAACCGTACTCGGCTGTCCAAAGGGTAACAAGGGTAACTCATAATTGTGAACACAGTCTCTAATCGAGTAATCCAACAATCCGCATCAGCCGGATAAGTCTGGCCCTTGAAGATCGTAGCCCGAAGTCTCCGGGCCCTCTCAACATCGGATGCCATAGAAGCACCCCTATTCTGCAGGACTGTAGACATCACTCTACCCAACTGATCGAAGGTATGTCTCAACTGGGGCTCCCTCACCAGATCATGTGCACCCGGCACATCCTCTACTTCTTCCCCCAGACTCGGCCGCCAACGAGGACAACATCTAGGAGGCATCGTGCTGATACAAAATAAAAGTTCATCAGCAACACAAATAACATGCACACTAAGTGTGCGGTCTACAAGAATTTAACCTAGAGCTTTAATACCAAGTTGACATGATCCCTTCCAAAGTTCGCCTTGAAATCCGTGAGAAGTCTTGCTCCCGTCTGATAACACCTAAAACCTCAAATTATTTTATACAATACCCTCACTAGACTAAAGATTTTTACGATAATATTCGGTAGAATCTCCCCATCGGTCAAATCGTCTTCCACATGTCCGACGAAGGATTGAAATACTAAACTAATATCCAAACAATCCAGATCAAATCACATCCAACCAACTCCAAGTCCTCGAAATAATTTACAAACCCACAAGTGGATCAGAGCAAACTAGGTTAACTTTAACTACAGAAACTAATGAAAGTCCTACGCGATGGCAGAACAGTAAGAGATGATGCCTCCTCCTATTCTTGTTGCCTCTTCCCTCTATGGCCTGGAGGGCACAAAACCAAAACAACCATGAGTGGAAAATATAACCATATCTAAGCGTATACACGCTAATAAAGTGATGATAATAATAATAAAGATAATCATGACAACCCACCTGGTGGTAAATCATACTTACAGTAAACCCTCCATTACAAATATATATATATATATATATAACTTATCGAAGTACCATTCAATTACCTAGGTGGAACCCACGTCATATTCGATTGTACTTGCCATCATATTAACCCGGTCGAAGCCGATATCCCTGGTCGTAGCCCCATATCCCAGTCGTAGCTGTCATCCTGAGTCGTACCTCAATATTTTGGCCGCAATCGTCAACCCGAGACGTAGCTCGATATCCATGTCGTAGCCGTCAACCCTGCTATAACCATCATCACGAGTCGTAGCTCGAAATCCCAGTCATAGCCGTCATTGCGAACTGTAGCTCGATATCCAGGACGTAGCCATCGTCTAGAGTCATAGCTCAATATCCCGACTGTAGCCTTCATCCCGAATCGCAGGTCGATATTCCGGTTGTAGCCGTCATCCCTGAGCTATAGCTCAATATCCTAGCCATAATAGTCATCTCGAGCCGTAGCTCGATATCCCGGCCGTAGCCGTCATCCCGATATCCAGGGAAGTCCAATGCGGGGACATTCCCTCCTAACCACTACTGAAAATACCTCAAAGTAACGACTAGAGAACTGAAAGGTCCAACTGGGGGACCAACTCTCCGCATATTTGAAAAATTCCACAAAGATATGTGGTTGGAATCATGTACTATGCGCGTAGATAACCTCGACGAGCACATGACCAAAAATACCTCAAGAACATGCGAACGAACACATGACCGAAAATACCTCAGGATCATTTGTCGGAGATGAACACGCATGACCAAAAATACCTCAAGATCATGGGGACAAACACATGACCGAAAATACCTCAAGGACATGTGGCAAAAATTCCATAAGACCTGGCTGAAGCCAAAACCATCCCATACCTGCCCTATGCCCAAATCAATAGTCTCGGGGTAAGGCCCAAAACTTTATCACCGGGCCTAACCCAAAATCCATAAATTCCAACCATTATCGAGTTTCATAATTAACATAGCCCCTCTTAATTCCAGAAATATATAACTGATAAGAAATTCCTTATATCGATTTAAACCCAAAATTCATAAAACCGAGCTTAATCACACGTATGTAATCCAAAGTCATTCTAAAAACCATTTTCAAAGTCTATACTCAATAATAAAGAAATTGTTAAAACAAATTTTCTCAACTACCGAGAGTTATTAAATTAATAAATATTGAGGATAATTATCATTAATTTTCGGAATTCATATTTAATGAGAACGTATATAGAAAAGTTTAATTATGCATGCATTATGATTTTAAAGCCAAAGTCCACTCACCTCAAGTTCCAAACGAGTCCAATTCCAAGCTATGTAGTCCTCTATGTCTTTCAAAGCCACCACGCCTATAAAAAATGGCCCTTGGAGTTACTAAATGGTATTTATAAACCTACAAATCTAACCCCCTAAATCTCGGGAGTACATACGCACCCTAAACGCGTTCAAAGTAACTTTGGACGTATACAACAGCCCATAAACGAACTCCGATGAACTCGAAACCTGTGACATAAGATCCAGAACGTCGAAAACATAGGGACATGAGTTGCGGAGCTCGAGGTAA
Source organism: Oemleria cerasiformis (assembly GCA_037349345.1). NCBI lineage: Eukaryota > Viridiplantae > Streptophyta > Magnoliopsida > Rosales > Rosaceae > Oemleria > Oemleria cerasiformis. The sequence continues at coordinate 11,343,613 of JAZGTL010000003.1, read as the reverse complement.
GGCCCTACGCACCGCCATGCGCCTGTGGAGGGGTGAGTTAACCTCCCCCACGCGCTGGTCATCTTCAACCTTGGGTTGCCGGTGTTTGGCCGGATTCCGTCATTGTTGGCCAATTTTCAAAACTTCGTAACTTCCTCATTTCTCAGCCAAATTTTACGTTCTAATAGTCAAAATCAATTTAATCGAGCCCAAGAATCCAAATATGAAGTCAAAACTGAGATCACATACCCGTGGTAGCCAAAAATTGGAGGAGAAGCTTCAGACAGACTTCCGAGCTTCGTTGCGTCATCCATAGTTATCCCCAAGCATCAAGGATGGTATGGTTGAGTTTGTGGGGAGGAAAGGAAGGTGGTTTTGTGCTTAGTTTTAGTAGAAATGGGGAAAATTAAAATCACCCATTTTGGGGGTGTTTGGTTTCTCACGGGAAAAATGGGAGAAAGTTTTGAGGAGAGAGGAGAGACGAATTAAGGAAAAATCTGGAAAGAAGGAGAAAAAAAATCTTCCCAAAATATCTACCATGTAAAATTACCAAAATGCCCCTCAAAATTCTAGACCCGTAACTCTTTCAAATGAGCTCCAATTTTCACGTGCCGCTTGTCTACGAACTCATGAGCTCGAGACTTACACAACGGTCCAAGAAAATTCCCCAAAAGTATTTTTAAGCAATAAGTGGACTGCTGACCCCTTTAAAACCCAAGTGTAAAATCATATTTTTCTTTAAAAAATTTCAAATTTAACCTAATTTAAAGTACGGGTCGTTACAACTCACCCTCTTAAGAAACATTTTCTTCGAAATTTATACAAGTCAAACAAAGAAAAGTGGATACTAGACTCAAATCTGGACCTCGACTCCTAAGTAGCCTTTTGCTACGCATGTACTAGAATCTCGCGCTTGAGTTCCCGAAGTCCATCCCTGCATTTCTGTCTACCTCCAGCTCTGCGTGCCTTACTGGACTGAGGCTGGCTACCCACAACAATATTGGAAGCTGGTGCAGTCCCTTGAACCTGCTCTACCCTCTCCTGAAGTAAACCAAGGCGACCCAAATAGCTAGGGCAATCCTCTTCAAGTGACCAAATTCACCACAATAGAAACATCCAACATCTCTGACCGTCGGAGGGTTGGAGAAATCCTTCTTCACATGTCCTGTCTCCCTAGAATAGAAACATCAGGTGGTACTGACCGGTCCAAGCCTACTCCTCAGAGTGCTCCGGCATCTTCTCCATGGTTCTGCACTCCAACTACAAGAACCAGACCCATAATCTTACGACTTATCACTCCCGGAAGTGCTAGAACTACGACTACCTTTTTTGGACGGTGCCTAACTTGACTCCCCAGAAAACAAACGATCTCGGAGTCGTCTAGACCCGCTAGGTTGAGTCCTAGCTGCAAGGTTCCTTTCTACTCGCATGACAGCATCAGCTAAGGCTCTCATGAAAGAATACCCAGCCAGAGTAACCACCTCTCAAATCTCATCTCGGAGGCCATATTCAAACTGCATGCACCAGCCAGCCTTATTAGTGACCAAATACGGAACATATCAGGATAATTCCACGAACCTCTGCTGATATTCTAGTACCGTCATCGTACCCTGTCTCAAGTGCAGAAACTCAACGTGAATAGCCTCCATGTAGGACTGAGGATAAAACCGTTCGAAAAATCTCACCCGAAAAACCTCCCAAGTAGTAGTGCAAACATCACAACCTGCCATTTCCAGGGCGTGCCACCAATGATAAGCATGTCCATCCAAAAGAAAGGTGTCTAACCGTACTCGGCTGTCCAAAGGGTAACAAGGGTAACTCATAATTGTGAACACAGTCTCTAATCGAGTAATCCAACAATCCGCATCAGCCGGATAAGTCTGGCCCTTGAAGATCGTAGCCCGAAGTCTCCGGGCCCTCTCAACATCGGATGCCATAGAAGCACCCCTATTCTGCAGGACTGTAGACATCACTCTACCCAACTGATCGAAGGTATGTCTCAACTGGGGCTCCCTCACCAGATCATGTGCACCCGGCACATCCTCTACTTCTTCCCCCAGACTCGGCCGCCAACGAGGACAACATCTAGGAGGCATCGTGCTGATACAAAACAAAAGTTCATCAGCAACACAAATAACATGCACACTAAGTGTGCGGTCTACAAGAATTTAACCTAGAGCTCTAATACCAAGTTGACAGGATCGCTTCCAAAGTTCGCCTTGAAATCCGTGAGAAGTCTTGCTCCCGTCTGATAACACCTAAAACCTCAAATTATTTTCTGCAATACCCTCACTAGACTAAAGATTTTTACGATAATATTCGGTAGAATCCCCCCATCGGTCAAATCGTCTTCCACATGTCCGACGAAGGATTGAAATACTAAACTAATATCCAAACAATCCAGATCAAATCACATCCAACCAACTCCAAGTCCTCGGAATAATTTACAAACCCACAAGTGGATCAGAGCAAACTAGGTTAACTTTAACTACAGAAACTAATGAAAGTCCTACGCGATGGCAGAACAGTAAGAGATGATGCCTCCTCCTATTCTTGTTGCCTCGTCCCTCTACGGCCTGGAGGGCACAAAACCAAAACAACCATGAGTGGAAAATAGAACCATATCTAAGCGTATACACGCTAATAAAGTGATGATAATAATAATAAAGATAATCATGACAACCCACCTAGTGGTAAATCATACTTACATTAAACCCTCCATTACAAATATAAATATATATATATATAACTTATCGAAGTACCATTCAATTACCTAGGTGGAACCCACGTCATATCCGATTGTACTTGCCATCATATTAACCCGGTCGAACCGATATCCCTGGTCGTAGCCCCATATCCCAGTCGTAGCTGTCATCCTGAGTCGTACCTCAATGTTTTGGCCGCAATCGTCAACCCGAGACATAGCTCGATATCCCTATCGTAGCCGTCAACCCTGCTATAACCATCATCACGAGTCGTAGCTCGAAATCCCAGTCATAGCCGTCATTGCGAACTGTAGCTCGATATCCATGACGTATCCATCGTCTAGAGCCATAGCTCAATATCCCGACTGTAGCCTTCATCCCGAATCGCAGGTCGATATCCTGGTTGTAGCCGTCATCCCTGAGCCATAGCTCAATATCCTAGCCATAATAGTCATCTCGAGCCGTAGCTCGATATCCCGGCCGTAGCTGTCATCCCGATATCCAGGGAAGTCCAATGCGGGGACATGCCCTCCTAACCACTACTGAAAATACCTCAAAGTAACGACTAGAGAACTGAAAGGTCCAACCGGGGGACCAACTCTCCGCATATTTGAAAAGTTCCACAAAGATATGTGGTTGGAATCATGTACTATGCGCGTAGACAACCTCGACGAGCACATGACCGAAAATACCTCAAGAACATGCGAACGAACACATGGCCGAAAATACCTCAGGATCATTTGTCGGAGATGGACATGCATGGCCGGAAATATCTTAAGATCATGTAGATGAACACATGATCGAAAATACCTCATGATCATGTGTCGCAGATGAACACGCATAATAAAAAATACCTCAAGATTACGGGGACAAACAGATGACCGAAAATAGCTCAAGATCATGTGTCGGAGATGAACAAGCAACCAAAAATACCTCAAGATCAGGCAGACAAACACATGATCGTAAATACCTCAAGATAATGTGTCGGAGAAACTCCCCTGACTCACATGTCCGAAAGTACCTCATGGACATGTGGCGGAAAATCCATAAGACCTGGTCGAAGTCAAAACCACCACTTACCCGGCCTACGCCCAAATCAATAATCCTGGGCCAAGGCCCAAAACCGTTTCACCGGGCCTAACCCAAAATCCATAAATGCAAACCATTATTGAGTTTCACAATTAACATCGCCCTTCTTAATTCCAGAAATGCATAACTGATAAGAAATTCCATAAGTCCATTTAAACTGGGCTTAATCATACTTTATGTAATCCAAAGTCATTCTCAATTACCGTTATCAAATTCAATCCTCGATAATAAAGAAATCGTTATAACAATTTTTCTCAATTCCCGAGACTCATTAAATTAATAAATATTTGAGGATAATTATCGTTAATTTTCAGAATTCATATTTAATGAGAACGTATATAAAAAAAGTATAATTATATATGCATGCATTATGATTTTAAGACCAAAGTCCACTCACCTCAAGGTCCAAATGAGCCCAATTCCAAGCTATGTGGTCCTTTGTGACCTTCAGAGCCACCACACATGTGAAAACCCACCCTTGGCATTACTAAACGGCATTTATAAACCTAAAAATCCAAGCCTCTAAATTCCGGGAGTACACACGCGTCCTAAACGCGTTCAAAGTAACTTTGGACGTATAAAACAGCCACTAAACGAACTCCGATGGACCCGAAATTAGAGCAAAAAGATCCAGAATGTTAAAAACATGAAAACAAGAGTCACCGGAGCTTGAGGGAGGGCCCCACGTGCCGTCACGCGTCGATGGAGGGGAGGATGGTCCTCTCCTAAGCCTCGGTCGTCGTCAACCTTGGGTCGCCGACGTTTGGCCAGATTCCGACATTGTTGGCCAATTGTCAAAACATCGTAACTTCCTAATTTCTCACCGAAATTTAGCATTCTAGTAGTCATAATCTATTTCCTCAAGCCCAAGAAACCAAATATGAAGTCAAAACTGAGATCCCATACATGTGGTGGCTGAAAATTGGATTAGACGCTTTGAGCAGACTTCCTAGATTCGCTGCCTCGTCCACGGCTATCCCCAAGTTTCAAGGATGGTATGGTTGAGTTTGTGGGGAGGAGAGGAAGGTGGTTGTGTGCTTAGTTTTGGTAGAAATGGCCAAAATCAAAATCACCCATTTTGGGGGTGTTTGATTTGTCATGGGAAAAATGGGGGGAAATTTTCGGGAGAGAGGAATTGAGGAAAAATCTGGAAAGAAGGAGAAAAAAAATCTTCCCAAAATATCTACCTTCTAAAATTACCAAAATGCCCCTCAAATTTCTAGACCCGTAACTCTTTCAAACGAGTCCCGATTTTCGCGTGCCGCTTGTCTACGAACTCGGGAGCTCGAGACCTACGCAATGATCCAAGAAAATTCTCCAAAAGTATTTTTAAGCAATAAGTAGACTCTCGAACCCTTTAAAACCCAAGTGTAAAATCGTCCTTTGCTAAAAAAATTTCAAATTTAACCTAATTTAAAGTACGGGTCGTTACAACTCACGCCCCTTAAGAAAATTTCGTCCTCGAAATTTATACAAGTCAATCAAATAAAAGTAGATACTAGACTCACCCCCCTTAAGGTCGTTACAACTCAGCTTGAATAGCCTCTATGTAGGACTGAGGGTAGAACAGTTTGAAAAATCTCACCTGAAAACCTCCCAAGTAGTGGTGCAAACATCCCAACCTGCCATCTCCAGGGTGTGCCACCAACGATAAGCATGTACATTCCAAAGAAATGTGACTAACCAAACTCGGTTGTCGAACAAGGGTAACTCATAATCGTGAACACAGTCTCTAATCGAGTAATCCAACTATCCGCATTCACCGGGCAAGTCTCGTCCATGAAGATCGTAGCACCAAGTCTCTGGCCCCTCTCAATATCGGATGCCACAAAAGCACCCCTACTCTGCAGGGCTATATTCCTCACTCTACCCAACTGATCGAAGGTATGTTACAACTCGGGCTTCCTCACCGAATCATGTGCACCCGGCACATCCTCCGCTTCTTCCCCCGGCGTAGGCCGCTGATGAGGACGACGTCTTGGAGGCATCACGCTGATAAGAAACAAAAATTCGTCAGCAACACATATAACATGCACACTAAGTGTGCGGTCTACATGAATTTAACCTAGAGCTCTAATACCAAGTTGACATGACCCCTCCCGAAGTTTACCTCGAAATCCGTGAAAAGCCCTGCTCCCGTCTAACAACACCTTAAACCTCAAATTATTTCCTACAATGCCCTCCCTAGACCAACAAAGATTTTTACGGGAATTCTACCAGAAATTCGACAGAATCTCCCTTGTAAATTGGTCAAACCGTCTTAAAACCAAAGTCCACTCACCTCAAGGTCTAATTGAGTCCAATTCCAAGCTATGTTGTCCTCCGTGACCTTCAGAGCCACCACACCTGTCAAAAACGACCCTTGGCATTACTAAACGACATTGAACCTAAATATCCAACCCCCTAAATCCCGGGAGTACACACGCGCGCCCTAAACGCGTTCAAAGGAACTTTGGACGTATAAAACAGCCCCTAAACGAACTCTGATGGACACGAAACCTGCGCCAACAAATTCAGAATGTTGAAAACTTGTAAATACTAGTAACCCCAGAAAGGGCCCCACGCGTCGCCAAGTGTTGGTGGAGGGGCGGGTGGTCCTCCCCCACGTGCCGGTCGTCTTCAACCTTGGGTCACCGGCGTTTAGTTGGACTCCGCAATTGTTGGCTAATTTTCAAAGCTTCGTAATTTCCTCATTTGTCGTGAGCTCGAGACCTACGCAACAGTCCAAGAAAATTCTCCAAAAGTATTTTTACAAAATAAGTGGACTCCGAACCCCTTTAAAACCCAAGGGTAAAATTGTCATTTTCTTAATTAATTTTCAAATTTAAACTAATTTAAAGTACGGGTCGTTACAATTCAATAATCAACCATGAGAGGAATGAGTATATACACCTTAAGATGGATGTAAATATTGCTCCAAAATCAACATAGGTGTTTAAGCAGTATTTTCATCAGTTTTTTTGTACTAATGGGAGTTGTGATCCGGAGGTTATTTTAGGCGCAATAAAGACTAACATAAATAACCACGAATCAAAATGTGATGCTTGATATGCCTTTCACCAGGGCTATGGTGGAGGCTGCCCTCTTCCAAATGTACCTTACTAAAGCCCCTGGTGAGGTTGGTATGTAGGCTTGTTTTTAGTGGAAATATTGGAGCATTGTTGGTGATGATGTAGTGCGGTATTGTCTAAATATCCTTAATAATTGAGCTAGTAAACCATACATTGATATCACTTATTCCCAAGGTGGACCATCCAACTCAGGTTACGGAGTTTCGGCCTACATCGTTATGTCGGGTCCTTTACAATATAATATCCAAGGCTATAATAAACCGTTTGAAGCCAATCATGTCCTAAATGATCTCAGAATACCACAGTGCTTTTGTGCCTGCCATATGGATTTCTGATAACATATGTAGCTTTTGAAAGTATTCATGTTGTTCGATGGCAGGGTGACACAGTTTTAAAGAAAATGAGTTTGAAGCTGGATATGTCCAAGGCGTATGACTGGGTTGAATGGTTTTTAATGGGAAGGGATGTTAAGGAAAATTGGCTTCTCTGATCGGATTGTGACATTAATGATGGAGTGTATGATGACAGTCAGTTATTTGGTACAGGTCCGAGGGAACCAAACCGGTTGTATTGTACCCACTAGAGGACCGCGTTGGGAAGATCCTTTATCACCCTATCTCTTTTTATTTTATGTTGAAGGTTTTTTCGCTCTTTTGACCCAGGCTCAAGATCAAAGGCTGATTCATGGTGTGCTGGTGGCCTTGGGGGCTCCCTCCCTTTCCCATTTATTTTTTTACGGATGACAACTTACTTTTTTTGTAATGCTCAACTCCTAGAATGCTGAAATTTGATCTCCGTGCTGAAGACTAATGAACGAGTTTTACGTCAGATTGTTAATTTGGCTTATTTTAGCCCGAATTCTAATAAAATGCTGGTGCAATTAATTTCTAATGTACTAGGGATAAAATTCGTCGACTGTCATGAGAGGGGCCTCCCTATTGTTTCCTCTCGGAACAAAGGAAGATGTTTGGTAAATTAAGTCCATGATGTGTTGTGGAAGAAGCTGAATGGATGGAATGCCAAATTATTGTCGGCTGCCGAGTGAGAGGTGTTGTTGAAGGCGGTTGCACAAGCTTTACAGAAATATACCATGAGTGTATTTAAATTGCCATGTAATTTATGTCATGAATTGTCTACTTTGATTACGCGGTACTGGTGGGGAAAGGCTGGAAAGCAGAGTTTTCATTGGATGAGTTGGCAAAAGGCATGGAGTGGGGATTGGGGTTCAAGAATCTCGAGGCTTTCAGGGAAATGGTTGGAACATAGGCATGGTGGATCCTAGAATGTCTGAATTCGTTGGTCTCTCGCATTTTGAGTATTCGGTACTTTCCGGAGCGTGACCTGCTCATGGCTGAGTTAGGTAGTAATCCCTCTTTGGTCTGACGTTCAATTATGTGGGGGAGAGAAGTAATTCAAAAAGGCTTGATTTGTGGGATTGGGAATGGAGAATCAGTGAGAGTGTTCTATGACCAATGGATACCAAAACTTGTTACTTTCAAGCCCATTCTTAACACGAGTCTACCATTAGATGCTCGAGTTTCGACTCTTATTACTCCTGATGAGGGTTGAGACTTGAATATTCTGAATAATTGTTTCTGTAGTGATGATGTCAATGCGATTTGTAGCGTTCCTATATATATAGGGCAGATTGATGACACTACATTTTTTACACAAATTTTAAACCATTAGTTTAATTCACCTTTCAATGGTTGAGATGCAATTGAATTTGTAAGATTAATCTTTTTTATTCAAATAATTATCACCTTAAAAAACAAAATCCTACACTCCTAATTAAGATTTTTCTTCCATTAATTATGTAACAAAATATTTTTACATATCTTTTTCCTTACAGAAACTCTTATTCTATAATTCAAAAAAACAAAAATTCTCTTCTTCTTGAACCATATTACTGCCACCCCAATAAAATAAAAAACTTACTTTTTTTGGGACTTGAGTTGAAGGGGAATTCACTGGTAATTAAGCGAGAAAACACTTTGGGGCATTTTAGTGATCAATTTTTGGGGTTTTGTAGTGATCAATTTATGAGGAAGAAGAAGATCGCTTTTGTTAGGGAAGAAGAGGAAGAGAACTTAATAGATCGGAGAAGAAGAGGAAGAGAACCAATGAGAATTTTGTAGTATATTAATCTTTAGATTGTATACAAATTATTAGGATTCTATAATTTGCACAATTTCAACATTACATTCGGTGAATAATCTTGAAGATATGCATTGTTTTTGTGTTTGAATACAGATGAAACAACGAAGTAGATACAAAAAGTTAATTTATTTGACGCCAACCAAAGAAACATAGGCGGCTAGATATATTAATTAATCTGATTTGAATTTAAGATTGTATATTTTACAAGAAAATTCATGTAAAATGCTTGGGTTTGCCTTCTATCAAGTTTGAGACTGGAGGAAGAAACATAATGAGTTTTTCAAAAAGAAATATTGAGAATAAATCCAATATAAATTAAGGAAGAAATTGATGTCGTTGATTCGAATGCTGATGACTTGTTTTATCTAATAAAGTTTTAGTTTATTTTGTTACACCCCGACTCGGAAATACACCTGGATATTGTAATCATAGGATGCTGGTCGACACTTGGACACTGAGTCCCGATGACGAAAACCAAACTAAAACGTTGCATTTTAGGAAGGTGTGTGAAAGGTAAGTAGTAAATACTAATTTTACCGTTCCACCGCGACAACAAAAGACCGGAGCATATTTAAATACAATTGATGATCATAAATAAAGCACTAAATACAAAAACCAATCACAAGCTAGTTACACAGACCATAGTGTGGTGTCAGAGCCGTCTTTGAAAGACCTCCTCCTCAAATCCATGAAGCTTCCTTCTGAAACCTAAGGGGCGCAAAACAGAAATGTGAGTGGGCTTTAATAATATTTCAGTGAAAACAGTTTATAAAACATATAATATCCCCTCAGTTTAATTAAAACATCAGTAAAATACTATATAATATAGTATAACACGCAAAGCGAGGCACAATATTAAAATAATAATATAATATTCTAATAACCCCGTATGGCTGACATCCAACACATTACAAGCACACAACCACATCCAAGTACATCCAATTAATAAAGCTACACGTACCACAACTTGTCGGTAAATCTTCAAACATAGAAGATGACACATCTACACAAACGTTGTGATCACGATCGTCTCGATGTCATCGTCTCCCTACTATCAATCAAAAATTCGGCCTAACTACAATCTCAATGTCCGAAGAATTCAGTAACGCAGTGGCACGGCTAATAAGAAAGTTAGCGAAGACTTGGCCTAACTGGGCAAAACAAATTTAACAATCTTTGGTAACTCTGACCAACCTTGAGTAACCTCACCAACATTGATCAGTTGTCGACAATTCAGACAAATTCAAGGTGAATTGCGTCGTCAGTTAATTCCTTCCAGGATCATCAATTCCAGAGGTACACTTAATTTTTCGTTGTGACTCTACTTTTGTTTGCCAACCATGACGGTCCAATCATGGTTGGGTGTTGGCGACCAACAAGACCACTCAAAGTCGGACCTCCGAAGGTCACCGACTCACTTTTATTCGTTCTTCCACGAAATATAAGATAAAGAAGTATGAAATGAGAAGTTGCATTCTTTAAGCAATCATCTCCAACGGAAACTGTCGTAATGGCCCATTCTAATTCCAACGATCGATCGATTTCTCCTAAACAAGCTCACAATTAACTAGCTTAAACCTCCATGAGATCCAATGGGCTATCCATTCCACCCATGACGCGTCTCGAGCGGTTTGGTTCATCCAAGTTCCTCGTTTTATCTATTTTCGCAACGGAGTGCTAGTCCTCAACACCCAAAGTAGCTCCGAATTACAACAATCCTAACAACGGACAATTTAATTTTGTCGTCTTACTTGTCCCTTACATTCTTATTTCTCAATGTATGATTAACGAAATAATTACCCACTATAAGTGACCACTACAACCTTTTTGGTCACTACCTTTGCTTTCTCATTTGACCCCTTAACTTGAAGTGTCAAACTTGACCTTCCTAACTTGTCCATGGTACGATCAGACATAGTCCTACTCCAGCTGAAAAATTTCTACTATACATTCCTTTATGTTGTCAAGTGATTTCAGAGATCTCCAATGCTTCTTTACATCTACCATAGCAGATTCAGATCATTGGTCATAATAGTCTTGTACAATATGCTGCAGAGGATAAATCATAAGTGTCCAATCCAAAAGACTTTGTTAGCACTTTTTTTACCACACTACAATTCCTCAATTTGCCAGGATCTTGAATATCTTGAATCATCTCTCCCATAGTCGCTTGCCCATAGTACGTTTTTCGCATTGCGCACCTTTTAGAGTGGTCACATCATCCCGATTTCAGTGATCCTCTCGTAGACTAACCTCCTCAACGTGCTTCAAATTCCTGCAAGAATACACCTCAATGTCCCATTCAGCCTCATGGCGATTATCTCCGAGATATATTCCTGGGTTAGACATTTTTCCGGGAGTTATCAGCTTGTAAGTCTGATCCACACCTAGGTACCAACAACCATCGTGTGAATCGACATGATTTTCTACATCTCGGTTAATAGTCAAAGCTTTTACTCCTAAAGTAACCCTTAAAAGGTACTTATGATAGATCAAAGTCAACCATGACTATTGTAGTCAACTTTGACCACTACGTCTCGTTTACCCAAATTCTCGTTGCCAGAATTTTCCCTTAAAACACTTCTAGAACTTGACGATCCTAGTTACAGAAGCCACACACACAAAAGGGTGTTCCAACCTAGATTTCAAATTGAACTGTAACGGAAAAGTACTCAGGCATCTAGACGAGTAATGGCGATCATGGGTTCACCTTTGGAATTCATAAGAATCATCGCCATGTTAACCTCGCAGGGCTGACATCCAACACATTACAAGCATACAACCACATCCAAGTACATCGAAAATTCTAAAGCTACACGCACCACAACCTATTGGTAAATCTTCAAACATAGAAGATGACACATCTACACAAAAGTCTTGACCACAATCATCTCGATTTTATCGTCTCCCTACTGCCACTCCCGATAATGTTGAACGTCGCACTCATTCATACGGATCATATACTCATGTCAATCAAAAACTAGTCACCTCATGTGACAATAATCATAACTTGTATCCCAATGGCACTATAGTCGCACGAGTCACGCGCACGTGATAGGACTGGTGTCTTCGCTTGTACCACGATCAAGTGAAGGACTAGGTGCAAGCACCATAACCACATGTCCCCCTAGGAGCTTTGGGACAAGATCGGCACTATTTAACTAGTATAGAGCGAGTGCAAGTGAATGATCATGTGGAGGATTGGTCTGTGGCCTACAGACAGATACAACACCACCGACTACCAAATGGGCATACCAATCATCAAATCATGTACTAAGCCGACAACTCTCTCTGTTGTAGCATCTCAATCATTAATCATGTGCTAGGCAGGCAAATCCCTAAGCAGTATCACCTCACTCATAAAGCACGTGCTAGGTTGGAAAATTCCCGGCAATAGCTCCTCAATCATATATTATTCTCTCTCGATTAGCGTAATCATCGTATCATCATTTCGCATCGCTATCACTCTATGACTCACGACTCGATATCGTATCGTGACTCTCGAATACGCTGACTAAGCATTGGGTAACATCCTCAACTATGCAATCAAACAAGTGCCGGGCCCTACAACTAACCCATGGTATAGTCTATAAGTTCATATCAACAGAAACCAAGCACCATACAACAATACCATCCATAAAACGACCGTAAACACATCACATTCACAATTATATATATATATATATATATATATATATATATATATAACATATAGTTATGAGCTTAGGGAAAATGAGGTCCACTAATAGTGCGTCAGAGAGTAGTCACCCGACAAGGTTAATCGCAGTGCGTAATTCAAGTTGCTCATTCCAGGAAATCCCTCCGTAAGTTAAAAAATCGCTTGGTGCGATCCTTCGTAGTCTCAACCACCAAAATGCCTAACAAAAATGACGATTAGAATCAATAATCTACAATTTTTAACTCCTTAAAACTGGATCCCTAACCACATGGTTAACCACGCATCCTTAACGGTTCCAAACTAACTTAGAACGTTCGAAGGGACCCCAAACAATCTCAAACGGACCCGAAATTGCGAAAAATAGATCAGAAACGTCCCAAAGCCTTGGACGCGCACCATCATGGGCCGAGAATCGGCCCCACATGCCGCCATGCTCGTGTGGAAGGCTGGTAACTGTACCCACGTGCGCCCACGCTCATCGACGCGCGATTGTACAACTTACTCACGCCGTTATGACATTGTTATGACGATGTTAAGAGGCCGTTAAGACTCCGTTGTGACGCCATTAAGACGTCATTAAATGTTGATGATGTCAGTCAACAAATGGCACCGACATTGACTAACGGAATATTTCGTCACCGACACGGTGGTCATTGGCCGGAAAATGCCATTATTGCCGGATTTTCAAGCTTTTCGATTTTCTTCGTTTTTCAACCAAAATCTACAAACTAATCTCCTAAAACCATCTACTCGATGCAGGGAATTAAAAAATGAGGTCCTTGGATCAAGATTATACCTGTGGTGACCGAAAAATGCCTCGAAAAACATGATGACAATTTCCTTCTCGCCTTAGTTCCGCTGGCTACAGAGCTTGCTAGGTGCGATCGTTGGTACAGTTAAGATGATGGTGGCCTGAAAATCTGGGTCGCCAGCGAACAGCGACGACTAAGATGGAGGTTTTGGTGTTCTTCGCGGTAAAAAGAGAGAGAGAGGAAGAGAGAGAGAGAGAGAGAGAGAGCGTGCGGGAGAAGAGAAGGAGAAAATGGACCAATCAGGAGAGGAGAGAGAAAAGAGTTCAATTTATACTTTTGGATTTTTCTAAAATTACCAATACGTCCTAAACTTACGAATAGTCTTTCAATACGGTCCACTACACTTTGGGCCTTCAATAAAAGTCCAATACCAACTTAGCCCAACGTTACACACTTAAGTCCAACCCAATTCTCACTGGGTATTTAGGTAATTCTTTATTTTCAAATTTTATTTTCCGGTACAGATTGTAACATATTTTATTAAGGATTTCAACTAAATTCTACAATCTTCACTCCACACATTTTTCTAGCAATTTCTTCCATGGTTGAACTGCACAATAATAATAACAATAGAAAAATGATAAAATAATCAAGTCTTATGTTTTCAAATTTTAACTTGTTTTATGTGAACAACCTGAGATTTTTTTTCAAGAGACTGTGAAAGGAGATGCGCGGAGAAGGTGAGGAAGCACGATGAAGAAAAGGTAAGGGAGGAGTGGAAAGTTGAGAGAAACAACGAAAAATGATTAAATTTGTGTTAGAAGGAAAATAATTCATGTTCGAAAGAAGATTAAGGAAAAAATAATTAATGAGAAAGGAGGGAGAATATTAATTTAAATGTTAGAGGATTTTTTCTCAATTTATACTTATTTAAAGTAATAAAATTCAATATGGAAAATTAGTTAATCTGAAATATTAAACGTATATAGATCTAATTGTGTAAAATTTGTGTCAAATCTTGTGTAAAAAATGTGGTGCCATTGATCCGCCCTATATATATATCAAGCATTCTTGTTCACAATTTGCAACATTCATTTTTAATATGTTTTTTTTTCTTCCTATAATTAAATGAGTAGCAATTGATAAGGTTGTTGTCAATTGTTACAAAATATTTTCATGCCTTTGTTTAATAGTTTGCTTGTCGCTTTTAAATTTTTGGTTTTTATAAAATGTATAATTAAATTTTCTATAATTAATTTATATAAAAAAATCATATGCATTTTGAGAATTCACTCTTTCAATAGGAGGATGTAAATAACAAGATGGAAATGTAAATTTCAATATTTTGCAATTTACCACTGAAGCAAAATAGTTTTACGTCTTGGAATAATCTCAAAAGATGTCATTAGAGTTGTAAAAAATACATTTACATATTGAAATTTACATTCTTGCATTAGAGATTCTCTAATAAAATCGTTCTACTTCTAATACCACCAAGGCCTTTTGAGATAAAACTCTACACTTATACTACACATACTTAGATGGTTAAGTGGAGATGGTATTGTGTTGTTAGTGGTGATCCAGTAGATCGATTCTAAATCTTATAACAATTTAATTGCCAAAACAAGCTTGAGTCCAATTTGTTTTCTCTGTGCAATGGCCCAAGTCCAATTGATAAAATGACTTTTTAAGAATTTTATTGGCATCAACAATGTTAAGCCCATAGCCAATAAAACATAAAGCTACAATTAGGCCGAGCTGCTACTAATACAAATGCCATGGAAAAAAGAGAAAGGAACCAAAGACGGACAAAACAGCAAATACGACGGTGTTTGTACTACAACACCCCACATGCACCACGAAGTGAAACACCAGACAACTTTCCTCCCTGCCTGGTGAGCAAACTAATGCTCACCAAACCAATCCATCTAATTGTCCCATCTCTTATTTAATCAAACCATAGTTTGTTTTACCATTTATTAATTATTTATAATTTTTAAACAGGAGAGAGAAAAGTAGAAAATAGTTAAAATATTTAAAATAATTAAAAAATCATTGAAACCCAAGAGCCGTTTATCTCCGTAGAATTTCTCGTCGAATCTCTTCATCTTCTTCTCCAAAGTAGAATTTCTCGCTAGAATTTTTCATCCTCTTCATCGTTCTCACCAGCGGCAAACCAAAAACTCCTTTCACCCTTATAATATAAAAAACATGAAAAGAGGGCCTACGAACCGAAGTGCGAGCTTTGGTGGTTCAAACGAAAATCTTTTTATCCTCGAGTCCGAAATGTGTGTGGTTCAATTATTTATGTTTTAAATCTGAATATGAATATGTAGCAATAATCTGGATATGTGAGTGACATGTGCTCTGGTTCAACCTTCACAAATCTGAATATGAATATGTAGCAATAACCTTGTATGCATCCAAGAATCCTTGAGCTCCATCTTTCTTTAACTTTTTCCTAATTATAATACCTGGGTTTGTCATCAATTGGGTCTCTAAGTTTTAATTGGTTTGTGTTGAAGACCGAAACAATAGCAGTAGTGGCTGCGTGAAACCTCCAGGATCGGACTCCTAGTCCTTGTACAATTTGTGATTGTTTAATCCTTGTATTTACTTATTTGTAATCTTGGTTCTATTGGGACTCCCTTTAACCTAGTTGTATAAATAGGCTTGTAATTATTCTCATAAGATACATACAATAATATAACTACAATATTATTCTTAACATGGTATCAAAGCTATAGGAAACCCTAAACCCTAAACACTAACTCACCATTCCTTCACCACCCATGGCAACCGGCGGCGGCGACACTTTGAAGTCCTCACCTCGCTTCGACGACCCGACGGACCCCTTCTACCTCCATCACTCCGATCAGCCTGGGGCCATCCTCGTCACCCAGCCCCTTGATGGAGACAGCTACCCTACTTGGAGCCGCGCCATCCTCATGGCCCTTAACGCCAAGAACAAAGAAGGCTTCGTTGATGACACAATAACCAAGCCTGCAAGCACCACTCCAAGCCGCCTCCAACAATGGACCCGCTGCAACAACCTCGTCAAAAGTTGGCTCCTTAATTCCATTTCACGTGAAATTGGGGCCATCATCATCTACAATGACATTGCCTCCGATATTTGGAACGAATTGAAGGAGTGATTCTCTCACACCAATAACGTCCACCTCTTCCACATCGAGCAAGAGATTAACGACTGCGTTCAAGGCACCATGAACATCGGGGCCTACGACACAAAGCTTAAGGGCCTTTGGGATGCCCGTGATGCCCTATGTTCCATGACGAGTTGCACATGTGGAGTAGCAAAGGAACTCCTTCAATTCACCCAAAATCAACGCACCATGAAGTTTCTGATGGGCTTGAACGAGGCCTATTCTGGGGCTCGCGGTCAGATTCTCCTCATGGACCCTTTACCTGCCGTGAACAAGACCTTCTCACTCATCATTCAAGATGAGAAACAGAGGGCCGTCATCACTAGATCTCTCGGCCAAATTGTATCCCCGGTCGACAGCACTGTTGCCTTTACCGCACGTGCCCAAGGCCGCCCTCCTCCACCCAAAAATTCCCAATACAAATGTGATCGCTGCAACACGGTTGGTCATTCCACCGAGCGTTGCCGTGAACATTTAAAGTGTGATTATTGTGGATGGTGGCGTCACACAATCGACTAATGTCGCAAGCTTAAGAAAGTCCAATCCCAAGGCAGCACTGCCATTCCTTTCACCGGGCATTCCAGCCACAATGCCGCAGCACCGGCCGCCTCTTCCTCGTACAGCCTAACGGCAAACCAATATAAGAGCCTCCTTGCGCTCCTTGCTCCACCTCAGTCCATCCCTTCGGTCCATAATGTTAGTGCCGCACTTAACACTAGCGACACCTCATGTATACTTTTTTGTGCCTCCGCTTTTCGAGCGGGTCTCCATTGGATTTTTTATACGGGCGCAACCGATCATATGGTTTGCTCTCCTTCTCTCCTCACCTCTTGTACTCCTGTTCTTAATCGTCAAGTAAACCTTCCAGATAACAGCCTTGCACCCGTTACTCATGTTGGGACTATACGTTTTTCCGATGATTTTGTCCTCTCTAACGTTCTTTGTGTTCCCACTTTTCAGCTAAATTTAATCTCCATTAGCAAGCTTACCAAACATTCTTCTGGCCTTGCCTCTTTCACTAACAATTTTGTTTTGTTCAGGACCGACGATCGGGGAAGACGATTGGGACGGGCAGTGAGCGCGATGGACTTTATTATCTTGACGTTGCCATGCTAGCTGGCTGCCATTCGGTTACTTCATCCCCTCTTTCCCTTTGGCATCACCGCATGGGACATCCTTCCAATAAGAGCCTCCAGATCATTTCGGTTGCAAACGATTTTTCTTTTCCTTCTTCTTCTAGTTTTTCTGATTGTTCCGTCTGTCCATTAGCTAAACAAACTCGTACTATTTTTCCTTTAAGTTCAATTTGTTCTTCAGCTCTTTTTGAGTTATTCCATGTAGACATTTGGGGTGGTTATCATACCCCCACCATTAATGGCATGAAATATTTTTTGACAATTGTGGATGATTTTTCTCCTTGCACATGGATCTATCTAATGCACCATAAATCTCAAGCCCGCCAATACCTCATTAATTTCATTTGTTATGCTCAAACACAGTTTTCTGTTACAGTTAAGATCGTTCGTAGTGACAATGGTCCAGAATTTTCAATTCCTCATTTCTTCTCTGACCTTGGTATTATTCATCAAACGAGCTGCGTTTCTACCCCCAACAAAATGGGGTGGCCGAACGGAAACACCGCCACTTACTCAACGTGGCTCGAGCTCTTCTCTTTCAAACTTCTCTTCCCAATCATTTCTAGGGAGAAGCTATCCTCACAGCTGCTTACCTCATTAATCTCGCTCCCACTCCAGTTCTTCATGGGAAAACACCTTTTGAAATTCTCTTTCACAAACCACCCATCTACACTCACCTTCGCATTTTTGGTTGTCTTTGTTTTGCCTCTACACACCACACACGTCCCTCCAAGTTTGATGCTCATGCTCCTCGATGCATCTTCCTTGGCTATCCTTTTGGGACAAAGGGTTACCGGGTTTACAACCTTGACACTCGAAATTTTTTTATCTGTCGTGACGTCATTTTTCACGAACATGAATTCCCATTCTCTTCCTCCACTTCTCCTCTTTCCTCATCCCCTTCCGTTTTTCCATCTCTCCCATATCCGATTCTCGAATCACCATCGCCCCCATCCCTACCGCGCTGTTCCCTACAGCGCCGGCCTCTGCCGCCAACCCGGCCCCTACCCCTGACCCGATTTCGGCCCAACTCGCAGAGCAGGTCTCGGACTTAGTCACCACACCTGCCCCTGCCCCCGAGCTGGTTCCAACTTCTACTCTTCCATCTGCTGCCACTCTTCCTTACTCACCTCCGCAACTTCGCCGTCGTACGAATGTGCCCAACTACCTTCGGCAATTCCATCTTAATATTGACCTTCCCTCACGTCCCAGACCACCTTCTCCCTCGGCGTCGACTGCAACAAACGATATTGTTTATCCTCTTTCTCAAGTTATTTCTTATACTAAATTATCACCCAAACACCATGTTTTTTCCATGTCTTTATCTGCCATATAGGAACCCCGTTCTTATTCTGAGGTTGTGGTTGATCCCCATTGGCGCGATGCCATGTCTGAGGAACTTGTGGCCCTTGCTAGTACAGGTACTTGGTCCCTCCACGCTCTACCACCTGGTCACAAATCCATTGGTTGCAAATGAGTCTACAAATTGAAATTGAACCCCGATGGTTCCATTACTCTCTACAAAGCCCATCTCATTGCCAAGGGCTACAGTCAAATTGTAGGTTTGGATTATGGGGAGACTTTTGCCCCCGTGGCTAAACTCGTCACAGTTCGCCTATTGCTTGTCGTGGCCTCCTCATGCCATTGGCATCTTTATCAACTTGATGTCAATAATGCTTTTCTACATGGTGACCTTGATGAGGACGTTTACATGGATTTGCCTCCTAGTTTCGGACGAAAGGGGGAGACTCGGGTTTGCAAACTTCATAAATCTTTTTACGGTCTTAAGCAAGCTTCTCGCCATTGTTTTATTAAACTCTCACCACATTGACACATCTTGGGTTTCAGCAGTCTAAAGCGGATTACTCACTATTCGTCCGCACCCAAGGTAGCAAATTCACTGCTCTTCTAGTTTATGTGGATGACAATGTTTTGACAGGAAACAGTCTTAAGGACATTGAGGCTACTAAACTTCACCTTATGCGCCAATTCAAACTAAAGGATCTTGGCCAACTCAAATATTTTATGGGGCTCAAAATTGCCCGTTCTCAGAAAGGCTTGGTACTTTGCCAACACAAGTACGCTCTTAAGATACTTGAAGATGTTGGACAACTTGCAGCAAGACCAGCCGAATCTCCCATGGAACAAAATTTATCACTAAGTCGACATGATGGTGAATTCATTGACGACCCTTCATCCTACAGACGGCTTGTAGGAAGGCTTATTTATTTGACTATTACGCGGCCTGACCTTGTTTACGCCGTCCACATTTTGAGTCAATACATGGACAAACCGAGAACTCCACATTTGGAAGCAGCTCACCGTGTATTGCGCTACATAAAGCAAACTCCAGGCCAAGGTATATTCTTTCCTGCTAATAGCCCACTTCAATTAAATCATTATGTGATGCAGATTGGGCTAGGTGTAGAGACACCCGACGTTTTACCACTGGGTACTGCATATTTCTTGGACAATCCTTGGTTTCGTGGAAAACCAAGAATCAAAACACAATATCACGTTCAAGTACTGAAGCAGAATACCGCTCCATGGCTGCCGCTTGTTGTGAAATCACTTGGTTGACGTACATTTTGCAGGACTTGGGCATCAAGCATCCACAACCAGCCAAGTTATATTGTGATAATCAAGCAGCCCTTCACATTGCTTCCAATCCTGTTTTTCACGAACGGACGAAGCACATTGAGCTTGATTGTCACTTAGTGAGGGAAAATGTTCAAAATGGTCTGATTGAGACTGCACACATCCATACCTCACAGCAGCATGCAAACCTTTTCACCAAAGCCGTGAGCCTCCCACAGTTTGCTAATCTTCTAAGCAAGTTGGGAATAATCAACATCTATTCCAACTTGAGGGGGAGTGTTGAAGACCGAAACAATAGCAGCAGTGGCTGCGTGAAACCTCCATGATCGGACTCCTAGTCCTTGTACAAATTGTGATTGTTTAATCCTTGTATTTACTTATTTGTAATCCTAGTTCTATTGGGACTCCCTTTAATCTAGTTGTATAAATAGGCTTGTAATTATTCTCACAAGATACATACAATAATATAACTGCAATATTATTCTTAACAGTTTGGTTCAATTTTTGTAATTGTGGAAGTCCTGGGAGAGAGCAAGAAGAAAATGAAGATGAACTAGAGTAGGAGAGAAGAAAAGCAACAGGGGTCTTATGGATTTATCTCTTTTCCAAGAATTAACCATGGAAAAAATCAATCAATTTTAAAACTAAACACCGAGAAAGAAAGCAACACCCAACGCCGATGGCAGTGGTGGATGTTTAGCGGAGTTTTGGTAGTGGTGGGTGTTCACCGGAGTCTGGTGGTGGAGGAGGCTGTTCAGTTTTTTTATTCTCTCACCTCATTAAATTATTTTCTCACACCTCAATAAAATGTTATTTAAACTAATAAGTTTGAAATTGTTAACTCTGGTTAGTTGACAAGATGCATAGCAGACATCGAAAAATGCTCCCGCTAAGTTTGCTCTCAAATCCAACGGTCCGCATTCTTTACGTCTAAAGAGCCCTTCCTCTCCCTATATAAAACCCCCCAACCTTTACCAATTCTGAAAAGTACACCAAAATTCAAAATCTAATTTTCGAGAAATGTCGGGGGGAGGCAAGGGAGGCAAGGGGGGCAAGGGAGGCAAGGGCGGGGGCAAGGATCTGGGCAGAGCCGGAGTCGAGAGACACAGGAAGGTGCTGTGGGACACCATGAAGGGAATCACAAAGGCTGCGATTCGCCGTCTTCTCGTAGGGGCGGCGTGAAGCGTATCAGTGGCCCTTGCTACGAGGCGACCTGTCACATCCTCAAGATCTTCCTCGAGAATGTAATCCGTGATGCGGTGGTCTACACCGAGCATGCCCGGAGGAAGACGGTGACTGCCCTGGATGTCGTCCATGCGCTCGAGAGGCAGGGCATGACCCTCTATGGGTTCGATGGTTAGTTTTTCTAGGGTTTCGAGTAGGGTTTTTTTAAAGGGGTGGTGCGGTTGTTTGGTAGCAATTTCTAGAATTTGCTTAGGCTGCCACTGATATGAATGATATTGACCTCTTTGTTACCCAGGACTCTATGAGTTCGGTGGTTAGTTTTTCTAGGGTTTCGAGCAGGCGGGGATTTTGTAAAGGGGTTGTGCAGTTGTTTGGTAGCAATTTCTAGAATTTGTTTAGGCCTGCCACTGATTTGAATGAGATCGACCTCTTTTGTTAAGCAGGACTCTCTATGGGTTCGGTGGCTAGTTTTTCTAGGGTTTCGAGCAGGGCGGGACTTTGTAAAGGGGTTGTGCCCGTTGTTGGTAGCAATTTCTAGAATCTTGTTTAGGTTGCCACTGATTAGAATGAAATCGACTTCTTTTCTTAAATTGTGATAATTTTGTTCGAAAGCTACTTGTTGTTTTTTTGGACTTGATTGTTTACAATTGATTTTAGTCAACTCCATTGTTACCAATATGAGGGCCCAATCTTGTTTTTCACCAAGGTTATTAGTTTCGGATCTGGTTTTTCAAGTTGAAGTTATTTGCTAGTTTTGCAGCGCCCGACCCTGTGGTAGCAGTGGAGCTAGAAGCTGTGAGTCCCCATGGGGGAGCCGATTCGCTCCGGATCTTGTCAGATCCGGATAGCCGTACGATCAAATCTAATGGCTAGGAATGAGTTTAGAGTTTTGTCACCTTCCACGCCAAATAGAACTGCGCGCGTTGTCTTCTACTCCACATCTAACGAGAAGTAAATAGCGATGTAGAGAGAGAGTCTCACAAATTCAACCGAGTTGATCTCTTCTATATTACCATCTCCAAGCAAAAAAAAATAACGGAAGCACAATCATCTTCGTCGGCCGCCGTATGAGCACTAGTCAGTTTTGCAATCGTTCATCTTCCGATTTTATTTTAATTTTTTATTTAGGGGTTTGTTGTGGGACTGATAAAAACTTGGTACATCTTGTTGATATTTCTATTATCAAGAAAGATGAGTGAGTGATGATTTAAATTCATCGGGTTGAATTTTTGGTTTTGGTTTGGTGCCTCTGTTTGATCTCTGAGACAATGCAGGTGGCTCCCTTATATTTTACCATTATTAAGGAATTATAGTGATCTCTTGCAATTATGAAGTTTTGCTATTATTGAATTTTTCTGGTTTGGAAAATATTATACAATAGTATTTACTTATTGGAAACCCATCTATGAAATATAAATATTATACAAGAGAAGATATTGCCTTGCAAAGTTGCCACTGATGATGCGAAGCGCAAAGGCTATTGCTTTTGTTCAGTTTGAGTATGAGGAATCCGCAGCTGCTTTGACAAGCTAAACGGCTCCGCGGTTGGAGACAAACCGATGTATGTTCACTTCTTTTCTTGTTCCCTATTTGTTGAAATAGGCGCTTTATTTGTATTTAGTTATCTACCATATAATACTTTGATGTCACAGGTATGTTGCGAAATTTATTAGAAAGAGTGGCCCAACTTTGCTCAATCCTAATTTGAAATATCAGAATGTGCATATGAATGAAGAATTTGGATTCAAATCTCAGGGAAGAGGTTGTGGAGGAAAATTCTCTTGAGTTTGGAAAAATTGTTAGTTAATTGGATATAGGGAAAATTCTCCTGATACGATGTTTTCTTTTTGGTTTATATTGTGTAGGCTCCAAGTTTGTGGGTGTAGGAAGGGCACAGAAGAAGGTAGAGAGCGTGAGCAAATTTGGACTTCCAAGAATTGGTGAGTCTGTATCAGTGTAGTACCAGTCGGATAGGAAATGTATTGATACATATGAATACGAGCACAAGCAGTAATAGCAGCCGATATATGAACTGCGGATATCTTAGGAGGATTCCAGTCCGAGTCCTCAACATTACCAGTATTGCTAGCGTAGCTTACTATATAGTAATCCTCGCTCAACTTGTCCCCCATGATCAAATTATCCCTCTCTGTCAAATAGTCAATATCTATCCCTACCGTTATATATATATATATATATATATATATATATATATATATATATATATATATATACATGGCTTGCATACCCGGCTCAGCATTCTTGGAAAACAATCGAATCGAGGGTCCGGAGGATTAAAATACATAAACAAGAAGATTTTAGCCCAGAAAATTTTGGTAAAAAGTGTCAAAATGTATATGGAAGTCTAAAAAATTCTATATACGCTATAGGGACGAATACTAGGTTTAGGAAGTCTCAACGGCTTCGGTCAACTATCAATAGAAGCCACTCCAAAAAATATGCATAAACATAGCACACTCTTTAGAGAAATAATTACTATGTTACTATCTATCTTTCTATTCATATATATTACTGAAAAATTTAAATGAATTTACAGAATCCCCGAAAATCCCAATAGTGAGTTCTCTAGAACAATGATCATAGTTGCTGAGGTCTTAGATCAGTTATTAGGGAGATGGATATTTAATCCACAGGGTGTTGATGCAGAAATCATCAAGACTTGTAGAATTCCTTCTCGATCCCTACACACAGTAAAAAGATATCAACGGGGTTAAGGTTGAATCCCGGAGGGGGTGGTTCAACCAATAACGCTCTGATGCTTAAGTCAGTTTAATCAAGAGAATAAACCGGCATAATTTTTGTACGAGTTTTGAATTACCTTTAGAAGTGAAGTGAAAACTTCTTTTTATAGTGAAGCCATGAGAGTCACCGGAGCCTCTAATTGGTTGAAGGAGATAGTGTTTAATAGCTGATTCAACTAGGAGAAATCAGTTATTATTAACTATATAAATAATAATAAATAATTCCCAGGGAGATTATTTATTATTGGCATTGATCTGATTAATTAATACATTCAGCTCGTAAATATGTTAAATTAATGTGGAGATCGTGATATGCCATTGTAGTCTATACGAGGGGTAATATCATCATTATAAAAATTATGGATCACGCGGCAGCTCCACAATGTTTAGATATTTATGGTTCCACAAATGCCCTCACATCGCTTAAAAATTCAGAGAATCCTAAAAAATATAAGTTTCTTTTTGTAGTCCTGATAAATGTTTTTGTTTTTTTGGAGTAGGACTCCGCTTTGTCTTGGTACTCTTCGCATCGATTTTGAAATCCTGTTAGGCCAAGAATGTGGCTCCCAATTGAAGTAAGAAGTTTCCGGCTTCAGGATTGTGCTCCGAGTTGAGATGAGAGGTCTGCTGGGCTTAGGGTTTCCGCTTGAGCCCAATGTCTAATTTTTATTTAAGAGAGGCATTGGTAGCCTTCACTCTCAAAAAATTGTGTTTTCGTTCTTCCCCATGTTGATCCGGCTTGGCGGTTGGCAAGGTGAGAGACGGGTGAGAAAACTTGAAAAAAATTTAATTTTTTCTTCATTTTTCTTGCCTTCTTGTCATTCAGGATAGCCAGAAGATGTAGCAGATTGGGAGGACGCGCCAAGTGGGGCTGATGCATGGCACTATGGCAGGAAGGCGTCAGCAGCGGTATATGTGGGTCCCACGCCGCAGTGGCACAGCAGAAAGCTGAAGTAGTGAACCGGCAGGGATGACGTCAGCTGGCGTCAATGCAATGCTGAGGCAGAAGGCGCGTGCGAGTGGGATGCTTGCACTTTCAGTGGGTCCATGCGCGTCAGCGCTGCAGAGGACAGTAGGTGCGACAGAAGAGGCTGCTCCGGCTCGGCTTGGAGCCAAAGCGGTTTAGCTGATCTTCTCCGCTGGAGTGGCACGTCTGGCGGTGCAGGCTGGGCGAGGTGACCGGGTGCATTGGTGCGGCTCGGCAAGCCGAGCTTCCTCCTGGGCGCTTCCTCTTTTTTCAATTTTTTTTGTTTTTCTTGCTGTCAGATGACAGCTTTTGCTTTGTACATTGTAAAAAACCTATAATAAATATATAGAGTATATATTTATTATTTATTTTGATTTTGTATTTAATATATATGAATATATATATCCAGCTACGCATTTTTGAGGGTTTCAGGAGCTCGAGGAGTCTGATCGCATTGATTCAAATAGAGTGCGCTCTACTCTCCGAGATGATCTTTTCAAGATGCATGAAGAGAAGCTTATAGTGAAATCTTGAAGAACACACTTTGAGCGAGTGTAGAAGCTCGCGAGACAAAAATCCATCTTGTGGTGTCCATCAAATTTTGCTGGGGTTGCTGACTTCCAGAGGTGGTGGAGCCAACAACGAGATGTTCTTCCAATTGACATGCACCTCATCAAAATTTATTGGAGTTGCTGACTTCTAGAGGTGGTGGAGCCACCATCGAGATGTTCTTCCAATTGACATGCACCTAATCGGAATTTGCTGGAGTTGCTGACTTCCAGAGGTGGTGAGGCCAACATTACGATGTTCTTCCAATTGACAAGTACCTCATCGGAATTTGTTGGAGTTGCTGACTTCCAGAGGTGATGAAGCCAACATCGAGATGTTCTTCCCAATGACATGCACCTAGTGGATAAGAAAGCTCGGCCCGTAGGGAGCGGGAAATGCCATGACGCAATGAGGCTTTCGACAATGGTAGGCGAATCTTGCCACAAAGCGAGGCGAGGCGCCCCATGATGCGGAGTGAGGCATTTCATGGCGCAAGGCGAGGCGTGGGTGGAGTGCGAGCCGAGACAAGACATCCCATGATGCAAGGCAAGGCATGCCATAGCTCAAGGCGATGGATGAGGTGCGCATTGTGCCATGGCGCGGCTGGAGCTTTCCGAGGAGAAGTTTTGGCTGGTGGGGGACCTTCTAGAGACTTGATCTTGAAGGCCCCGTTGAGCTTGAAACGGGGTGGGGCCAAGGTGGAACACAACAATGGAGGATCGATCATGCCCCCTATGAAGCTCGTGACGTCGTACCTTGTTGTCCAATTAAAGGAAGAGAGCTTAGAAGTGTCATTGGAAGCTGTTCGAGGAGGTGAAGTCGATGTCCCTCGTGAAGGTTTTGGCGTCGTCTTTTGATCGAGAGACAAGAAAAGTGGTCGTGGGACTCAAAGTGGGCGGTCTGAAGACTCAGAGTTCCAAAGTCATTGTCATCGTCCTGGATGGCACTAAAGTTGCTTTTGCGGGGTCAAGCAGCGTTGAAGTTGCTTTCGCGGGGTCAAACATCATTGAAGTTTCTTTCGCAGAGTCCAGCATCGTTGAAGTTGCTTTCGCGAAATCACAAATGCTAGAGTGAGTGACTGTCAGGACCCGTCCCGAATTTCCCCTCGAAACCCGGGAAGAACCCTGATCCCGTCTGACAACCTAAGGAAAGGTTCCCAAATACCCTTCAATCCTTAGCATATGATAATAAAAATAAATAATTTCTCTTGTCAGACAAGGGATTTAAGCACTTAAAATTCCCGTAAGTAAATACCAACCAAATACAAGAATATCAGAGCGTCTAAGTAGGATCAATGTACAAATTAGATATCCTACTCAAGTACAACTACACAGCGTAGCGGAAGTGCTAATGCCTCTGCCTCGAGATACTGTCCGCGTAAACTCTACGGCCTGAAGGGGGTTTAAACACAAAAGTTGTGAGTGGACAAAAATAATCGTTTATAAATTGCTTTCCAAGGAATATTACCTTTTTCCCCCTCCATTTATAAAACCATGCATGCATCACATAAACAACTCATGTTATAAAAACATCATCTTTAAATCACCGGCATTTTCATGTTCAAAATCATTTATTTCCACCTAGACACATAACATCTCAAATCCACTGTCATCGACACATCCACTAGCCACCAGGGTATCCCTTGGGGTGTGCTAGTACTGTATCACAACTCTCTATACTATGCTATCACATCAGTCGGCCTATCTCTCGACTAGCATATCATATCATTTTATTGGATTAGTCGGCCTATCTCTCGACTAGCATATCATATCATTATATTGCATCAGTCGGCCTATCTCTCGACTAGCATATCATATCATTATATTGCATCAGTCGGCCTATCTCTCGACTAGCATATCATATCATTATATTGCATCAGTCGGCCTATCTCTCGACTAGCATATCATATCTTTATCTTGGAGGTTCATCGGGTTCACCGCTAATAACGGATCCTCATCCCGAGTCCTGGCCTCCCTCAAATCAATGTTTATCGTGGAGGTTCATCGGGTTCACCGCTAATAACAGATCCTCATCCCGAGTCCTGGCCTCCCTAAATCAATGTTTATCGTGGAGGTTCATCGGGTTCACCGCTAATAACGGATCCTCATCCCGAGTCCTGGCCTCCCTAAATTCAATGTTTATGTTGGAGGTTCATCGGGTTCACCGTTAATAACGGATCCTCATCCCGAGTCCTGGCCTCCCTCAAATATGACCGAATCCGATAAACGCATACAACAAGGTCAAAACCCAAATCATTGACTCAATAATTTCTACGTCAAAACGTTATCAAAATCGAGTCCAAACCATGATATTTCTCAAATTATACTTTAACTGAAATAGTGGAAAACATGTGTTTAGAAATCATTTCTAACATTCAGAAATTCAATGCCACAATACATAACCGTATTTAACAAAGATATTTTGATGCATGCAATTCAGTTTATAAAACAAAGTCCACTCACAAACCTGTTCAAGCTAGCTCAATCCCGTCTCGCTCGTTCCTCTGAGGTTCCCGGAACGATATCGCCTGTCAAAAACAACAATCGGGATTACCGGCTAGTAATAAGACTCGTATATAACAACTTCCTAAACCTCGGGAAGTCTACACATGCTGTTCCTAAAATCACAGCAACTTCGGACACTTAAAACGACCTCTAAATGATGTCCGATCAACCTGAAACCTGTACCAACAGATTCAGAACGTCCGAAACTAGTTACCACGCGCCGCCGTGACGTCAGCCTCGACCCCACGCGCCGCCACGCGCCGCCGGAAGGTCGGTACACGCGCCCACGAGCCCTCACGCGCCGGTCACGCGCCTGCTACAGTGTTCACGCGCCTGAACCGGTCCAACCCGGTTCGGCTCAACCTGACCCGGTCCAACTCGACCCGACCGGTTCACTCAACTCGACCGGTTCAACTCGACCCGACCGGTCACCGGTGACTCACCAGAGAAGACGACCGGATTGTCGTCGCCGTCGCCGGAAGCTGGCCGGAGAAGATGACCGGACCGCCACCTCCTCCGCCGTCTGGTTCGCCGGAATCCGCCATTTCCGACCGAAATTCCAAGCTTTACAACTTCCTCAAAACTCAACTGTTTTACACAAATTTTACGTCTAAATCTATCTACTCAAACCCAGGAATCCAAATATAACCTCAAAACATCAAACACGTACCTGTATAAGCCGGAAAATCGATCCAAAGATCCGAAACTTCCTTTACTCGGCTCGGCTTCCACCGTGGTCCTCTCCTTCGATGGTTGGTACGGTTGTGATCATGGGAAAGAGTAGAATACGATTAGTTGATCCAAATGGGAAGTTAAAGCCTTGAATCCAACGTTGACTTTAGGTTTCTCTTTTGGGTAAGTTTCGCACGGGTTGGGTTCAAAGGTTTCGGTGTGTTTGTGTTATGTTTGTTACCGAGAGAGTGAGTGAGTGAAATGATAAGGAGATGAAGATGAAATGTAGATGAAATGAAGTGTACAATAATTGAGGTTAAAATATCTCCCCTCCATGGCAATTTACCAAAATGCCCTTACACATCTAGACCCACAACTTCCGTATACGAACTCCGTTTCCTGCGTGCCGCCTGTCTACGAACTCGTGAGTTCGAGACCTACGCAACGGTACCCGAAACAACACCCAAAGTGTCTCGAAACAAAACTTGATTTCCAAGCCCTTTACCAACCAAGGGTAAAATCGTCATTTAATAAAAATAATTGCATAAAATCAATTATGAAAAGTCCGGGTTGTTACAATCTACCCCCCTTAAGAAATTTCGTCCCCGAAATTCATTCCTAATCATGAAATAAATGAGGATACTGTGCCCGCATTAGTTCCTCAGTTTCCCACGTGGCTTCCTCCACGTTATGATTCCTCCACAACACTTTAACTAGAGGAATAGTCTTTCTGCGAAGTACCTTTTCCTTCCAATCCAGAATTTGCACTGGTTGCTCCTCAAATGTCAAATTGTCTTTCAGCTCAAGTGGTTGCTCTTCCAACACATGAGACTCATCAAACAGATATTTCCGGAGCAAAGATACATGAAAGACATCATGAACTCTGAATAATTCCGAGGGTAAAGAAATACGATATGCCACTGGTCCTATCCTCTCCAAAATATCATATGGACCAATGTAGCGAGGACTTAGTTTTCCCCGTCTACCAAAACGTACCACTCCCTTCCATGGAGATAGTTTCAAGAACACCCAATCACCAACCTCAAACTCAAGGTCTCTGGTTCGATGGTCTGCATAGCTCTTCTGGCGATCCTGAGCTATCTTCAACCTTTCTCTGATGATTCTAATCTTTTCCTCAGTCAAATCCACCAACTCGGGTGTTAACAGTCTTCTTTCACCTATTTCACTCCAACACAAAGGTGTTCTGCACTGCCTCCCATACAGTGCCTCGAAAGGTGACATCCCGATACTCGACTGGTAACTGTTATTATATGCAAATTCCATCAGAGACAAGTGTGAATCCCAGTTCCCTTTAAACTGTAGTACACAAGCCCTCATCATATCCTCCAAAACCTGGATTGTTCTCTCAGACTGACCATCCGTCTGCGGATGAAAGGCTGTACTAAAATGCAATGTCGTGCCAAAAACCTTCTGCAAACTCCGCCAAAACCTGGAGGTAAACCTAGGATCTCTGTCCGAAACAATAGACTCTGGAGTTCCATGCAGCCATATGATCTCATCCACGAACAATATGGCATACCGACTCATCCGAAAATCTTCTCGCACTGGCAAGAAATGTGCAGACTTCGTAAGTCTATCCACAATTACCCATATCCCATCATGTCCTTTCCGTGTCCTTGGAAGTTTATACACAAAGTCCATCGTAATGTGATCCCACTTCCATTCCGGAATAGGTAATGGTTGCAGTGTCCCATAGGGTTTCTGCCTCTCCGCTTTCACTTGCTGACATGTCAAACATCTACTCACAAACTCAGCAATTTCTCTTTTCATCCCAGTCCACCAATAGTGTTTCCTTAGGGTATGATACATCTTGGTACCTCCTGGATGCATAGCATAAGCCGAACTATGAGCCTCATTAAGAATTTCCCTCTTTAGCTCCAGCTCATTCGGTACGCACAACCGTCCATCCTTAACCAATGCTCCATCATCCCTAATCGCATAGTCCTGCCTGTTTCCAGCCTCTAACTCCATCCTGATAATGCACAATGTAGGATCCTGGAGTTGAGCCTCAATAATCCGATCAATCAGAACAGGCCTCATATGGAAACTAGCCAACAAAGCCCCATGGCTATCCATGTCCAGTACAATCCCTGCTCTACGGAACTCTACCAATAACGGTAAGTAGACTGTATGCAAATGGGCCAAAGAACCCATAGATTTCCTGCTCAAGGCATCTGCCACAACATTGGCTTTTCCTGGGTGGTACTCAATAGTACAATCATAATCCTTTATCAGCTCAAGCCACCTTCTCTGCCTCAAATTCAGGTCTTTCTGGGTGAACAAGTACTTTAAACTCTGATGGTCGGTGAAGATCCGACACGTCTCCCCATACAAATAATGTCTCCATATTTTCAGTGCATTCACTACTGCAGCCAACTCCAAATCATGTGTGGGGTAATTCCTCTCATGGGTTTTAAGTTGTCTGGAAGCATACGCTATCACTTTCCCATGCTGCATCAGTACACAGCCAATACCCCGCAATGATGCATCACTATATACCTCAAAACCCCCGTTACCATCTGGAAGGGTTAATACTAGAGCAGAAGTCAATCTTCTCTTTAGCTCCTGGAAGCTCTGCTCACAATCAGCATCCCAGTCAAACTTGACTCCTTTCTTAGTCAACCGAGTCAATGGGCCTGCTATCGTAGAAAATCCTTCTACGAACCGCCGATAATATCCTGCCAAACCCAGAAAACTCCTCATCTCTGTCACTGTCCTTGGTTGCTCCCAGTTTGCCACTGCCTCCACTTTTTGGAGATCTACGCTGATACCGTCAGCCGAAATCACATGACCCAAGAATCCAACTTCGGTCAACCAAAACTGGCATTTACTAAACTTGGCAAACAAATGTTTTTTCCTAAGCATATTTAGCACCAACCTCAAGTGCTTTTCATGTGCCTTGGCACTCCTTGAATACACCAAGATATCGTCGATGAACGCAATTACAAATCGATCCAAATACTTTTGGAACACTCTGTTCATCAAATCCATAAACGCTGCCGGGGCATTAGTCAACCCGAAGGGCATCACCAGGAACTCATAATGACCATACCGAGTCCTGAAAGCTGTTTTCTGAACATCCTCTTCCCGGATTCTCAACTGATGGTACCCGGATCGAAGGTCAATTTTTGAAAAATACTTTGCCCCTTTCAGTTGATCAAATAAATCGTCAATCCTTGGCAAAGGATACTTATTTCGCACCGTCACTTTATTTAACTGCCGGTAGTCGATACACAATCTCAGACCACTATCCTTTTTCCTCACAAATAATACCGGTGCACCCCATGGTGAAACACTTGGGCGAATAAATCCCATATTCACCAAGTCCTGCAATTGAGTCTTTAACTCTCGCAATTCTGCCGGTGCCATCCTGTACGGTGCCTGTGAGATAGGTTTAGTACCTGGCAAAAGCTCGATTGTGAACTCAATCTCACGGTGTGGTGGTAATCCTGGAAGATCATCTGGAAACACATCAGAGAACTCACTCACCACAGGAATATCCTCCACTCTCATCGAAGTATTCCGAGCATCTATCACATGAGCCAAGTAACCCTCACAACCTTTTCTCAACAATCTCTCAGCTGTTAATGCTGATATCACTCCATAGGGTAATACCCTACGATCTCCCCGAAATGTAAGTTCAGGGAATCCTGGACTCCGAAAAACTACTGTCTTGTCGTAACAGTCTATGGAGGCATGGTGCATGGACAACCAATCCATCCCCAAAATCACATCAAACTCAAAGATATCTAAGGGGATTAAATCTACCTCCAAACCATGGCCTTCAACCATCACCGGACAACTGCGAATCACTAGGTTCACCACTAACATATCTCCGGTAGGAGTACTAATACCCATGTCCCAACCAATTGGAGACAATTCTCTATCCGCAAACAATGCAAAACCCCGAGAAATAAAAGAATGAGTTGCTCCCGGATCTAATAAAACACAAGCATTGCGGTTAAAAATAGATAACGTACCCGTGACCACATCCGGTGCTACTCGAGCTTCCTGTTGCGTCATGGAAAACACTCGAGCTGGTGTACCTGAAGATCGACCACGATCCCCATACCTGCCTCTAGCACTGCTGGTCCCACTAGCTCTACCAGCCCCACCGAAATAGGTCTGCCTCTCAGCTGCAGTATCATACATCTGTCCTGCACTCGGGCTAGGATCAGTCGCACCACGACTAAAGGAACTACTGCCCGGACATCGTTGTGGACAGAATCTCTTGATGTGACCAGTCTCCCCACAGAAATAACAAATGGAATCACTGAAGCCACTAGATCTGCCACCCCGTCTCCTGTTGAACTGCACTGAGGCACCCCGAGACTGTGCAAAAGATTGTCGTGTCTGACCAGCTCCGCCACTGCCTGTACTAGATCTCCCAGAAGATCCAGAACTATGACTGCCTCTTTTTGATGGTCCCTGACTAGAGGATCCGGCAGTCTAGTGATCTCGACGTCTCCTGTACCCACTGTACTGCTGTGGCATTGGGAAACCCAAACTCAACTCTACTCGAGCTGCAACATCAGCCAAAGTCCTCAACGAAGTGTGGTCCATAGACGTAACTGCTGACCGAATTTCACTTCGCAGTCCACTCTCAAATCTGTGGCACTTGTCTGACTCGGTCGCTACCAACGTCGGTGCAAAGCGACTCAGCGCTATGAATCGCTGTTCATACTGGGCCACCGTCATGTCTCCTTGCTGTAAATGCAGGAACTCGGCCTCCTTAACGTTCCGGTGTGAGCGAGGGTAAAACTGCTCCAAGAAGCGTTCCCGGAAAGTCTGCCAAGTAAGCGTATGGACATTCCAGCCTGACACCTCCAATGAGTGCCACCAGTGGTAAGCACAACCACCTAGTAAAAATGTGGCCAGTAGAACTCTCTCCTCTAGAGGACACCTCATAATCAAGAACACCCGCTCCATGCGAGTAATCCACTCCTCAGCCTCATCTGGGCTAGAGTCACTCATGAATATCGTCGCCCCCAGTCTCTGGGCTTTCTCAATATCAGAGACTTCATGAGAAGCTCTATCCTGGAGTACAGAAGCTAAAGTCTGACCCAGCTGTTCCAGTGTCTGCCTCAAATTAGGCTCCACTGCAGGTTCATGGTCATCTCCACCATTCCCTGACCGTTGACGGAACTCTCGTCTCGGAGGCATTATACGCTGAAAAGAAGTTGTAAACCATTAATACCAAAATTTCACCTGTACACTAGATGTACGGTCTACAGGAATTTAACCTAGTGCTCTGATACCAATTGTCAGGACCCGTCCCGAATTTCCCCTCGAAACCCGGGAAGAACCCTGATCCCGTCTGACAACCTAAGGAAAGGTTCCCAAATACCCTTCAATCCTTAGCATATGATAATAAAAATAAATAATTTCTCTTGTCTGACAAGGGATTTAAGCACTTAAAATTCCCGTAAGTAAATACCAACCAAATACAAGAATATCAGAGCGTCTAAGTAGGATCAATGTACAAATTAGATATCTTACTCAAGTACAACTACACAGCGTAGCGGAAGTGCTAATGCCTCTGCCTCGAGATACTGTCCGTGTCAACTCTACGACCTGAAGGGGGTTTAAACACAAAAGTTGTGAGTGGACAAAAATAATCGTTTATAAATTGCTTTCCAAGGAATATTACCTTTTTCCCCCTCCATTTATAAAACCATGCATGCATCACATAAACAATTCATGTTATAAAAACATCATCTTTAAATCACCGGCATTTTCATGTTCAAAATCATTTATTTCCACCTAGACACATAACATCTCAAATCCACTGTCATCGACACATCCACTAGCCACCAGGGTATCCCTTGGGGTGTGCTAGTACTGTATCACAACTCTCTGTACTATGCTATCACATCAGTCGGCCTATCTCTCGACTAGCATATCATATCATTTTATTGGATTAGTCGGCCTATCTCTCGACTAGCATATCATATCATTTTATTGGATTAGTCGGCCTATCTCTCGACTAGCATATCATATCATTTTATTGGATTAGTCGGCCTATCTCTCGACTAGCATATCATATCATTATATTGGATTAGTCGGCCTATCTCTCGACTAGCATATCATATCAGTCGGCATATCTCGACTATCATATCATATCAGTCGGCATATCTCGACTATCATATCATATCAGTCGGCATATCTCGACTATCATATCATATCAGTCGGCATATCTCGACTATCATATCATATCAGTCGGCATATCTCGACTATCATATCATATCAGTGTTTATCCTGGAGGTTCATCGGGTTCACCGCTAATAACGGATCCTCATCCCGAGTCCTGGCCTCCCTAAATTCAATGTTTATCTTGGAGGTTCATCGGGTTCACCGTTAATAACGGATCCTCATCCCGAGTCCTGGCCTCCCTCAAATATGACCGAATCCGATAAACGCATACAACAAGGTCAAAACCCAAATCATTGACTCAATAATTTCTACGTCAAAACGTTATCAAAATCGAGTCCAAACCATGATATTTCTCAAATTATACTTTAACTGAAATAGTGGAAAACATGTGTTTAGAAATCATTTCTAACATTCAGAAATTCAATGCCACAATACATAACCGTATTTAACAAAGATATTTTGATGCATGCAATTCAGTTTATAAAACAAAGTCCACTCACAAACCTGTTCAAGCTAGCTCAATCCCGTCTCGCTCGTTCCTCTGAGGTTCCCGGAACGATATCGCCTGTCAAAAACAACAATCGGGATTACCGGCTAGTAATAAGACTCGTATATAACAACTTCCTAAACCTCGGGAAGTCTACACATGCTGTTCCTAAAATCACAGCAACTTCGGACACTTAAAACGACCTCTAAACGATGTCCGATCAACCTGAAACCTGTACCAACAGATTCAGAACGTCCGAAACTAGTTACCACGCGCCGCCGTGACGTCAGCCTCGACCCCACGCGCCGCCACGCGCCGCCGGAAGGTCGGCACACGCGCCCACGAGCCCTCACGCGCCGGTCACGCGCCTGCTACAGTGTTCACGCGCCTGAACCGGTCCAACCCGGTTCGGCTCAACCTGACCCGGTCCAACTCGACCTGACCGGTTCACTCAACTCGACCGGTTCAACTCGACCCGACCGGTCACCGGTGACTCACCGGAGAAGACGACCGGATTGTCGTCGCCGTCGTCGGAACTTGGCCGGAGAAGATGACCGGACCGCCACCTCCGCCGCCGTCTGGTTCGCCGGAATCCGCCATTTCCGACCGAAATTCCAAGCTTTACAACTTCCTCAAAACTCAACTGTTTTACACAAATTTTACGTCTAAATCTATCTACTCAAACCCAGGAATCCAAATATAACCTCAAAACATCAAACACGTACCTGTATAAGCCGGAAAATCTATCCAAAGATCGAAAACTTCCTTTACTCGGCTCGGCTTCCACCGTGGTCCTCTCCTTCGATGGTTGGTACGATTGTGATCATGGGAAAGAGTAGAATACGATTAGTTGATCCAAATGGGAAGTTAAAGCCTTGAATCCAACGTTGACATTAGGTTTTTCTTTTGGGTAAGTTTCGCACGGGTTGGGTTCAAAGGTTTCGTTGTGTTTGTGTTATGTTTGTTACCGAGAGAGTGAGTGAGTGAAATGATAAGGAGATGAAGATGAAATGTAGATGAAATGAAGTGTACAATAATTGAGGTTAAAATATCTCCCCTCCATGGCAATTTACCAAAATGCCCATACACATATAGACCCACAACTTCCGTATACGAACTCCGTTTCCTGCGTGCCGCCTGTCTACGAACTCGTGAGTTCGAGACCTACGCAACGGTACCCGAAACAACACCAAAAGTGTCTCGAAACAAAACTTGATTTCCAAGCCCTTTACCAACCAAGGGTAAAATCGTCATTTAATAAAAATAATTGCATAAAATCAATTATGAAAAGTCCGGGTTGTTACAGTGACGTTGAGGAGGTTGCCCCCATTGCTCGAAGAAGGCCATAGAGGATGCGTCACGTGAAGTCTGTGATAGAGTTGTCGAAGGCCCCCTAGGTTAAAGCTCGAAGGTTGACGGGGAGACTTTGAGGTCGTGTCAGTCTTGATGATGAGCTTCATGGCTTGTCTTGGCTTGTAGCTAGATCTGAGCATTGAATAAACGGTTGAGCATGCGACTTGTGAATCGCCAGCTTCTTCAATTTTCATTAATAGAAAATTTTCGTTTTATGAGTGTTTTGCGATTCTCGGCAGATTTGACCTTCGTGTGCTAATTTCAATCTTCCAACTTTGTTATAACTCAGAATTGAGTGTCATCGGTGGGGTTGGAAAGCTGACTTCCATACCTATCTGGTGCCAGCAAGCTCTACCCAAGGGGACGAAAATTAAGCTTGGTAGGTCCGAATGAACCTCAGTCTTGTGCGCTGAAATGTGTAGTTGACCTTCATGCACTGAAACACTCGTCCCAAATTCGTTTCAACTTGGAACTGAGTGCCGTTGGTGGGGTTGGAAAGCTGACTTCCATATGTTTTCGATTCCACCAAGTTCTGCCCAAGGAGACAAAAATTGAGCTTGGTAAGTCTGACTGAATCTCAGTCTTGTGTGCTGAAATGTGCAGCTAACCTCCGTGCACTAAAACACTTGCCTAGGATTCGTTACAACTCGACATTTTCTCCCATTGGTGAGGTTGGAAAGCTGACTTTGGTAGCTTTCCAATGCCACCAAGGCCATTTGTTGGGAATGAGTGATGAATCGTTGGCGATTCTTTCAAGTAGCATGTACTTCACAACTAGTTAACTATCTCAAACTAAGATGTCGAGTAGACTTTTTCGTAGTGGAAGGCTTTGAGTGCTTCGCAATGGAAGGTTTTGAGTGCTTTGCAGTGGAAGTCTTTGAGTTGCTTCGCGAGGCGAAGACTTTGATGCTTCTACTAGAGAAGGCTTGATCAGGGTGAAAGCTTTGATGCTTCTATTGGAGAAGGCTTGACTACTTCACATGGCGAAGACTTTGATGCTTCTATAGGAGAAGACTTGATTGCTTTAGAAGGCGAAGGCTTTGATGCTTCTCAGATAAGGCTTGACTGCTTCGCATGGTGAAGAATTTGATGCTTCTACTGGAGAAGACTTGATTGCTTTGCAAGACGAAGACTTTGATGCTTCTACGGGAGAAGGATTGAATGCTTTCGAGACAAAGGCTTTGATGCTTCGATGGAAGGCTTTGATGCTTCGCGGGGCGAACACATTGATGCTTCGAAGGGCGAAGGTTTTGATGCTTTATTGGGTGAAGGCTTTGGTGCTTCTACAGGAGAAGGCTTGATTGCTTCGCATGGCGAAGACTTTTATGCTTCTATGGGAGAAGACTTGATTGCTTCGCAAGGTGAAGGCTTTGATGCTTCTACGGGAGAAGGCTTGAATGCTTCTGGGGCAAATGCATTGAATTGCTTTGCGGGACGAAGGAAATGAACTGCTTCACAGTGGAAGGCCTTTAGTTTCTTCTCTGTGGAAGGCTTAGAGTGCTTCGTAGGGCGAAGGCTCGGATGCTTCTAGGAAGAAGGCTTAGATTACTTGACAGGGCGAAGGCTTGGATGCTTCTCGTAAGAAGGCTTAGAGTGCTTCGCATGGCGAAGGCTTGGATGCTTATCGTAAGAAGGCTTAGTGTGCTCTGTAGTGTGAAGGCTTTAGTACTTAGCAGGGCGAAGGTTTTGGTACTTCACATGACGAAGGTTTTGGTACTTCGCATGGCGAAGGTTTTGGTGCTTCGCAGGGCAAAGGCATTGAATTGCTTCGTAGTGGAAAGCTTTGAGTGCTTCGCAATGGAAGTTTGTGATGCTTCTACGGGAGAAGGCTTGAAGTGCTTCCTAGGGGAAGGCTTAGTTTCTTTTCGAAGAAAGGCTTAGCATGCTTCTCGAAGGAAGGCCTGGGGTGCTTCCCGAAGGAAGGTTTGAAGGCTTTCGAGGCAAAAGCTTGGAGTGCTTCCCAGAGGAAGGCTCAGATGCTCCCTGGAGGAAGACTTAGAGTGTTTCCCGGAGGAATACTTAGTTGCTTCCCGGAGGAAGGCTTGGTTGCTTCTAGTGAGAAGGATTAAAGTGCTTCGTAGGACGAAGGCTTGGATGCTTCTTGGAAGAAGGCTTAGAGTGCTTTACAGTGGAATGCTTGGATGCTTCTCGTGAGAAGGCTTAAAGTGCTTCGCAGGGCGAACGCTTGGATGCTTCTCGGAAGAAGGTTTAGAGTGCTTCACAGGGTGAAGGCTTGAGCGCTTCTCGTAAGAAGGCTTAGATGCTTCTAGGAGGAAGACTTGGATGCTCCCTAGAGGAACGCTTAAAGTGCCTCTCGGAGGAATGCTAGAGTTTCCAATGCTATGTAAAATTCTCTAAGCAAGATCTCAAGTTTCTTGATAATTTTGTTGAAGACAATAATACAACATAAACAAAAACTGATATGGGGCCTTATTCGGAAATGATGGCATTGATTCAGATCACCTTTGAAGTAGGCCCCTTGTGACCTTCATCGCTGAGATGTTCTGCAGCTTTATCGGTGAGGTATTCAGTGCAATGCCCTTCCTTGACGAGGTTCTGCATATACATATCAAAGCTGTTGCATGTGCTAATGGTGTGACCATAATAGTCGTGATAGGTGCACCACCTAGTCTTTTTGGTTTTTTCTTATTCGCCTTTAACGAGTGTTGGCTCCTTCAACCAAGGCTTGTACTTAATTTCATTGTAGATTCAGTGGAAGGGCACCAAGAGCCTCTTATTGGACTTCCTGCTAGCTAGAGAATTGGAAGTCGGGGTTGCCTTACGTTTGCTGTACTTGTTTGGCATGTCCTCAAAGTTGGTGTCTCCCTTGGGTGGTGTCGTCGTCTGGATGTTACCTTGCGAGTCGTGGCTTGTGCGGCGTTCTTCTTGTCCTCCCAGCATGCGTGCTACTCTGCTATGGAAAGTATTTTGGTGAGGCTGCACGCGTTGTCCATGACTATGTCGCCATAAACCTGACTATCTCGAGGGAGGCCTTGCTTGAACACCATTGCTGCGATGAGGTCGTTGCAACCCACGATACGAGACTTATCCTCGCAATATCTTCGTATGTATTGGTGGAGGGTCTCTTTGGATCTCTTCCTAACAGAAAAGAGATGGTCATCCTTCACTTCGACGGTGAGAAGTTGTGAGTACTCCTTCACGAATGCAAGTGCTAGTTCTTCGAAGCAGGTTATGGATCTTCGGGGAAGGTGGCTGAAACACTTCATGGCTTGGCCTTACAGGGAAGCATGGAAGACCTTGCACATGAGAGCGTCGTTATGCTTGTACAGGACCATGGCTCCATTATAGTATTCGATATGCTTCACCGGGTTTGACGTTCCTTTGAATCGATTAAAGTTTGGAGTTGTGAACCGTTGTGGAAATGGTTCATCTTAAATGTCGCGAATGAATGGAGAAGTTGAGGATATCCTGATTTGGAGTCAAAGGTCGTCATCCAGGTCTTTATCATGCCGAACTCCTTGAAGGCGTCGATCTAGGATTCTTCAGAGGTCGTCTGCATGTAATGCACCATAGTGAGTCTAGGAGTCACGAAGACCGGTGTGGCATTGGCTTCCTCGCATCTCTGTCCCCAAAGCATGTGATTGTGATGGTGAGTATCTCTCGCCCTCTTCACTGTATTGGTTAGTTCGCCTTGAACTCCCATTGACTCGTCCATTGGAGCGAGTGCGTGTTCTTTGAGAAAATGGTCGACTTCGTTGCGGGTACTTGATGTATAGTAGAGCTTTAACAGGCCTTCCAAGCCGATCATGCACTGAAGGTCGCTGGCAAAGCTAGGCACTTGTTCTGCGGGTGTAGCTTTCCTCGCTAGAGTCGCCTAGTGAGGTGTCATAGGATATGATATAACAGTTGAAATGCTCCTTGCCTAGACACATAGGGATGTCTTCCTGGGTGCTTTGGGGCATGGCATGTCTCTCAGTGGTGCGAGATGCTCCTTGTCCATGTAGAAGTTGTTGAAAAAGCTCTGACTGGGCCTTGATTTGATTGCTCAGCTACTCGACTTGCTGCGATAAGTCAACTTGAGGGGGTGAGTGCCGTGATGCCCGTGCATGCCACATGATGCGTTGGGGCTCATGCTCCAAGCTCTGTTGTCATGGTGCTGCGACGTGGTCTTCTTGGGCTTGAGTACATCCTTTTGCGTCTCGTAGGTCATACAGAAGCCACTAAAGATACATGTAAGCATAGAGCCAATTTGGGGCTTCCTGGGATGCCTCTCCCACTAATCGCCTATCCGTATGCTAGAAGGTGGTCGTCATCGCGCCGAATGTGAGAGGTAGATTGACGTCAGGTAATGGGTCGACACTGGTTGAAGTTGGCATGGCATGAGTGTCGTGGCTGAGGACTGGCGCCGTCTCCTATGCCATGGAAAGTGCTGGTTGCAACACAGGTCGCAGTCTCGTTGTAACACAGGTCGTAGTCCCGTTGGGGGGATTCGGTTGAACCTCTGGGATTCCGGTGAGTTATGAGTTTTGGTGGCAAAGGCGGTGGTCCTATCCAATGGTGATGTTCTTCGTAGTTTAGCCATGGGCGATGAACGATGAGCAATGAACGAAGATGAAGTTTTCAAAAAAACTAGTTAGCAAGCTTTGTGTATTTCTCGATTCGGCTCTCAATGAAAGCACCAGTTGTTGATGCAGAAATCATCCAGACTTGTAGAATTCCTTCTCAATCCCTACACACAGTAAAAATATATAAACGGGGTTCAGGTTGAATCCCGGCGGGGGTGTTTCAACCAAGAACACTATGATGCCTATGTCAGTTTAATCAAGAGAATAAATTGGCAGAGTTTTTGTATGAGTTTTGAATTACCTTTAGAAGCGTAGTGAGACCCTCTATTTATAGTGAAGCCTTGAGAGTCACTGGAGCCTCTAATTGGTTGAAGGAGATAGTGTTTAATAGGTGATTTTACTGGGAGAAATAAGTTATTATTAACTATATAAATAATAATAAATAACTCAAGGGGAGGTTATTTATTATTGGCATTAATCTGATTAATTAATACATTTAGTTGGTAAATATATTAAATTAATATGGAGACCGTGATATGCTGTTGTCGTCTATACCAGAGGTAATATCGACATTATGAAAATTATGGGGCACGTGGCAGTTCCACAATTTTCTGATATTTATGGTTCCTCGCAGGGTAAGGCAACGAGATAGAATATATAGCCTTTATGTCCTCTTTTCTATTATATTAATGAAGCATTACGCTTCTTAGAAGGATAAGTACACCATCAAACCTCTTATGAGGAATCTTAATTAAGCTTTATGAGTTAGCTGTGTATAGGGGAAAGAAATTGGTGTTCTTTGTAAGAGATTCGTTCTCTCTTCTCCCTGCTAGTCTGGATACTTTGGCTAAGACTTTATGTCCGCAATTAGGGCAAAAAGGTTCCATCCAATATGACGAAGTGACTATTTAATTTGAGTAATCTTTGTGTAAGGGTGGAACAAAAAAGGTCTTTGTTTGATAAGAAAGAATTTGAGAATGCCATGCTTACTTAACAAACATCGAGTTTGGAGTCGGGCAACGTGGATACGAAACTATTGAAGTGAAGTTTGGAATCATTTTGGTTTTCTATCTTCAGATTACCAAATTGGAGAATCACCAAAGCCTTTCAGCAATTCGACGAGCCCCCCTAAGCTAGGCGCTTCCCCTACCCAGAGAATAGAATGAGTCGCCCGCCTAGTCTTACTAAGGGTTTTAATTGCTTTGGGCAAATGAATCACATTAGTACGATTTGGCTAGCAGAATCGCCTTACATATTATATACTTTTCAACCAGGTCAATGCATCGCCACTACGAAAACTCAATTTCCTTAGTCCTTTTTCTGTGAAACAAAGCCAAGTTTTTTCCACCTCCCATCCCGCATTTCCCTGCTTGAGAATGCTTTTTATTAGCCCAGTGATGAACTGCCCTGGTTGGAGCCATGGTCTCCCCGACAGTGCTTCATATCCTCCTTGCTCTTTGTCTAATCTTAGACTAAAGGTACGACATGTTTTTTTTTTTGGGTCGTAGGTTGTTACCAGCCATAGGTAGCTTGAATTGTGATGGCCACAATGCTTAGCCACCCAAGATGCCTATGGTTGAATGTTCACACCCGTTTGCACTTCCTACATTCTGGGCTAAAATCTTCCTGTTTATGTTGGAATCTATTCCAGGGACAATTTTGCCCTTCTTTTTTTGCTTTACCCACCATGTTAACTGTTACAACATATTCTTCCTGGTATTTCTGAGCCCATGGGTTATTTTTGGTTGCTTTGGTGTTTGGGCATATTTTTATTTCCCGTTGGCCGGCCCTTCGGCCCCTTCTTTTCTTTTCGTTATGAAAAAGCAAAGCCTTTTCAGGTTTACTTCTTTTATTAGGTCTCGACTTCTTCGCAATGATCTTTCCGATAGTTCAAATAGGAGCTATAGTCGTTTCATTCCTATTTGTTGTTATGATGTTCCATATTCAAATAGCGGAGATTCACGAAGAAGTATTGAGCTATTTACTAGTGAGTGGTATTATTGGACTGATCCTTTGGTGGGAAATGTTCCTTCATTTTAGATAATGAAACCATTCCATTACTACCAAGACAAAGAAATATGACCTCTCTAAGATATACGGTTTATGTCGAAAAGGTAAGAAGTTGGACTAATTTGGAAACATTTGGAAATTTGATTTATATCTACTATTCCGTTTGGTTCTTGGTTCCTAGTCTTATTTTATTAGTAGCCATGA
The DNA here is from genome assembly GCA_037349345.1 of Oemleria cerasiformis. Lineage (NCBI taxonomy): Eukaryota > Viridiplantae > Streptophyta > Magnoliopsida > Rosales > Rosaceae > Oemleria > Oemleria cerasiformis. The sequence goes on along the minus strand of JAZGTL010000003.1, from coordinate 11,299,887 downwards.
TTGGGGCTATAGTATTGACTTTGCACAAGACTACAAAGGTGAAAAGACAAGATGTATTCCGATGAAATGCTATTGATTTTAGGAGAACTATTAATAGGAGGACGACATACCCACTCATGATCTACTAAAAGGGAAGTAGCTTGATTGGTTCCAATCCAATTTGTGTGTCAGTGATCTTAGAGGCAAAGGTAGGAGAGATGAGAGAGAGTATGGGGGCAAAGGCAATAATATCCGAGCAAAGCAAGCCCTAGAAATCGATAGGGGGTATACATTAGTCTCCTTCAGAATAGGGTGTCCTGGCTCATTAGGTCCTAATAATCCAAATGATAAAAACTTGCCGAGTAGGAAAGCTTTTTTTGTAGAGTCTCTTTCAGTTAAGGTCTGCAAGCACCTTTATTAGTAAGGTTGCTTGTTTCCACTCATTGAAGATTCTATCTGCAAAAGAAGGTCAATAGGGGGTACTAAAGTTGTTCTCACTAACACCATCTACGTGGAGGCGAGGTCGACTTCCTTTCCAACCGCCATACGGTTCGCCTTAAAGACGGAGAAGGGGAGGAGATGTTCTGCATGCAGTTAATGTCTTTGTTGGCCGGGAGAGCACTCTCTTTTCTTTTTCCAGTTCCGTCTTACCAAACAAGACTGGCTTCTGACCAACCCCCCCAAAAGCCTAGGCTCGACGAAATAGAACATGATTAAGAAACTTCTTGGGTTAGCAGTGAAAGAAAGATCCTGGAATTCATTTCTTCATTCATATTCATAGCTTAGTCGAGGAAATTCCTCGTCCACTACTTCTTTGCATGGTTGGACCAGTATTTTCCTAAGCTGTATATGATTGCCGCTTTTGGACCTGGGAAAGCTAAAAGACTACGTCCCAGAGATGCTTTCAATTGAGAACATTGGTGAAGCTGGGAAGTTCGATGCGAAGATAGCCAGGCTCTTTCTTGTCATCCGACGAGCCTTATGCAGTGACCCTACAAGCATGGTATTTAAGATAAGCTCTAAATGTTATATGATTGGCTGACAAACAAAAATATACATAAACATCGCACATTCTTTAGAGAAATAACTATTATGTTACTATCTATATTAGTATTCATATATATATATATATATACATATATTTATATATATTACAAAAAAATTTAAATGAATTCATAGAATTCCCGGAAATCCCAATAGCCGGTTCTCTATAACGATGATCATACTGGGTAAACTGATTAGGATTGGTAGAGATACTTGATAGTTAAAATAAAGAACACAATAAACATGAACTCTATTCTTAACAGTTATATCTTTGCAAGTGTATAAAATCGATTAAGATAGTATAATGACAAGCAAAGGTCGATCCCTCGAGGACTTGTTCAACAATTAATCCAATTAAGTTCAGATTTTATTAACCCACATAAAGACTCAAAAATAGCAAAAGAAAATAATAGACACGGAAAGACAAAGAAGACTCACACAATCTAAACAAGGAAAATTAAAAACAAATAAAGTGAAATGCAGAAAATAACAATGCAACAAAGGTGATTGATTGATTTTATTAACTAGGGCGAATTAAAGCTTACTATCCACTCCAACTAATTATAGTTATTAACCAGATTTCCTTAATTCAATTACTATGAACTCTCTGAATATAATGCCCATGCAAAGGTCTGACTAAGGCCCACTCCACATATATTATTCTCTCTTACTTGGCATGTCCTAAGCATGATGTGTACCTAGAACGTCTATCATCTACCATTTAAGATGATGCATGAAGTACAAAGAGAAGTTAATGACACCACACTACCCATAGAAAAGTGATGTGCAATCCTACGTTGTTACGAGTTTAGATTACGAACAGGTGTCCCTCCACCTACCCGTGATACTACAAATCACAAGCTGATATGACGGTAGTCAAACAATTACATCAATAATTATCTGCAAATAAGGTGAACAATCTTATACACATAAATTAAGTTCATTAAGCTCAGTAATCCAACTTATTTAGCATTCATAGCAATTAAAATCAAGAGCCAGAAATCTAATTAACGAACTAACATGGCTAGGGCTTCAAGCAGCCCTAATCCTAAAGGAAACTACTCACGCCTAATGGAAAACAAACACATAATGAAATTCATAATCAAAATAATGATAAAAGAACAATGGAAGAAAAAACAAAGGGAACTCTAAAGGGCCGCACCAAGATGAACTCCAAGATCTCCACGCTCTGCTCTTCTCCATACTCAAAACTAAAGGTGTTTTAAAATTGGAAATTACAAGTATTGCGGCTAGGGTGTCTAGAGGTCCCAACCCGTGAGACTTTGGTCCTTAAATAGGGCCTCTAAACCTCTACAAAGTAGGAGATAATGTAGGACAAAAACCTAATAAAAAACGGACTCAGAACTGATATCCTAGTTAGGAATGAAAAAGGACTCGAAAAGGCAATCCTTGTTGGACTTGGAATAGGCTTTTGCAGCAAGACTTGTGATGAAATCTTCTGAGATTTCTTGCACACCAAGGCAGCTTATGGAATCTTGGAGGTTGCTGGACATCAAGAATTAGGATTGGCCACTCCTAAATGCTTCAAACATGGCTAGGCCAGATTTTGGGCTACAAGGACCTCAAATTGGGGCTTCTATGAACTCAACGTGTCTGACCAATCTAACTAGGACAAACTGCGTCTTGGACTTCCATATGACATAACTAGATGAGTTATCGATGCTGTCTGGCTCAAACATTGGCAGAAGAGGGTGATCGCACAACTGCGCCCTAATTAGGGCGCAAACGGGTCTTTAGGGCACAAATGAGACATGGATGTGTCATTGGAATTTCCACGTGCGCCTTCAGGCTTCCTTCGCTTGCTAACATCATCTAAGATCCAAATCTGGATGGTGTCTCGCTTTGTTCCATCGAATTCTAGGCCTTGACACATTTTGTCCTCACCGGACCTGAATTAGGGCGAGGTTCAAGGATCAGATGAGGCTCTTCAGGGACTCAGATTAAGGCGCATGTTTAGTCATTCTTTATGCATCATTTTGATGTCACTTAGTACCTCTCTTACATGTCTTTTGAATAATTTCGTGCCATCCATAGTAGAAACTGACCAATCTTGTGAGACTTGTACAGTTCTGGAAAGATAGGTGAATTATGAGAATAATGCAAAAAGAATGGCTCAAATTGGAGTTATAACGAAGGAGATGTCTCATGTTGAAGTTCAGGCCATAGAAAGGACAAAAATCGGGTCCCGGCGCATGCCAAGACAAGCCGAGAACCAAGCCCTAATCTGAGTCCCTCAGAGGTCCTACCGAGCTCTTGATGTGCCAAGAAACGTGCCAAGTACATGTGCTAAGACATCCCAGTCGAGACCAAGGACACGCTCAAGACATGCCTTTGTTGTAGGACCTGTGCCAATTATGAATCTCATGCACCAATCTATGCCATGCCATGACAATAACAAGTGCCTAGTGCGTCCCAAAAGTAGAGACCCAAATCGTGCCCTAGACGTGTCCCTGGTCTCTCAGCGGTGAAGACCTTTCTGTGCCCAATTTCAGGTCCGGGAGGTTCAAAAGAGGCCCTGACTTGGAATTCGATGGAACAAAGTGAGACACCACTCATAGTTGGACTTAAAATCACCTATCTAAGCTAATAAAGTCAAGTTTCTCACCTGGAAATGCCAATGACACGTTCATGTCCTGTTTTGCCCTAAAAGCCTTACCGAGAGCCCTGATTTGAGTCAAATTGGGCCATCGACTTTTCTACGAGCTTTTAAATGGAACAAAGCCCAGAACCATGTTAGATATATCATATGGAAGTGTCCACAGTGGGTTGTCTCGAATAGATTGTCCAATGACACATTAAAGTTCTTAAAGGTCCAAATCATGGTCCTAGGAGCCCAGAATCTGGCTCAGCCGCGTTTGAAGCACTTAGGGTTGGACAGGCCTAGGCCTTGACGTCTCAGCAACCTCTAGAAGACTCCAGAAGCTGCCTTGTCATGCAAGGAAGATCAAAAGCTTTGTCTCAAGTTCTTGCGCAATTCCTACTCCAAATCCAACAAGGATTACCTTTTTGAGTCCTTTTTAATTCCTAACTAGGATTGGAGTTTTGAGTCTGTTTTTTATTAGGAATTTGTCCTAGATTGTCTCCTACATTGTAGTGGTTTAGAGGCCTATTTAAAGGACCTAAAGGTTCGCGGGTGAGGACCTATAGTCACCCTTTCCGCATTACATTGTAATTCAGTTTTTCAATTCAAACACTTTAATTTTCTGCTTGTGAGAGAGTTGTGCGTGAGCATTGGAAGAGAGAGCCTTGGCGTGGTCTTCTGATGTGCCTCATCCTCAATAATCTCCTTTGTATCTTTACTTTTATTGCTTTTTGATTCTAATTTACCTTAGTCTATACATAATTAGGGTTGCTTGAAGCTCTAGCTATGTTAGTTATTTAATTAGATTTCTGCCGGGGACTTGTCCCTCAATGGTGTCCATTTAATTCAGATCGTCTACTAACTCAATTTATGATTTTTCTCATGTAAATGTGAACAACTCATGCATGGCTATGGGACCTTGGAATGATCCATACATGGATATGGGAGCTTGGAACGATCCATACTCAAATCCATTCAATCAAGGGTGGAATAATAAGCATGGATTCCATTATCAAGAATACATAGATCCATACAACCCACGATGGTGTAATCAACCTAATTTCACATGGAATACCACTCAATTAGTTCCTAACTACGAACCATATCTCGAACTTCAAACTTCGTTGTGGACCATGATACAAAGCATGGAGGCTTGTAATTAAAGCATTGAAGCCATTACGCAAGAAGTCCGAGAGCTGAACAGATGAGAGACATGACAATCAAATAGGGCAGTTTGAATTCCACATGAGTCCAAGCGAGGACATGGCACCCTCCCCACCAAGTGAAGCTGTGGATGATGGGCATAATGAGGATACCATCACGGCAGCAGTTCAAGTGCCTGCCATAGAGGTCGTGGTCCCCAACCAAGTCCATGACATGACTCGACCTCCCAAATCTTCTAAGTTTGAGCAATAGGACAGCCCCATTTCTAACCCTCAAATTTATTCCTTGTTTTCTAATATTTGTAATGTTGATTCAATGCCTAACCATACTTTGTTACCTTGCCCTCATAGATTGGAAAATGAAATGGAAGAAGAATGGGAGGAAGAGAATAGGAAAGATGAGGGCGAAAAAGACATCAAGGCCAATCCCACGCCCCTACCCTATGTACAGCCCTACAACACTTCACTGCCCCAAGCCGTGCCCCATGACCTACCTCATGACGTGCCGAGTCTCTACCCCAAACTCAGCCTCAAGCCGTACCTGATATGCTACCCACTGCCATGCCCACCTTGCTGCCCCAACACACGGCTCTGCCAAGAGATAGTGACAAGGACCAGGACAAGCCCGTGCCTCCAATTCTGAAGCAAGCTGTGTCTCAGCCCCTGCCCAAGGACAAAGGCACGGGTTTGGAACACAAGGATTACCCAAAACGAAAATCTGAAGCACTTAAATTTAATTCCAAAATTGTGAACTTGGATTTGAATTCTGATTTAGCTCTTAATGATGTTGAACCTTTCCCTCGTAGGTTCCACCAAAAAAATAACAAGAATGTGATGAACGAGCTCAACTTGGTACCCCTCTTCAAGTTCAAAAGGAAAAATCAACGGAGAAGACCAAGGAAGATGTCTAGAATGTACGCGGCACAACCAAAGCTATTCCACCACAAGCATTCTCGAAGGAAGTTATTTGAGAATGGACAGACAATGCTCCCATTAAAATAACTTCTCAATCTGTTTCCCGAAAAAGTACGTTCTCGTCGGTATACTCATTTTTGTGTTGACAAGACCCTTCCCGAATTTTCCCTCTAAACCCGTGAAAAGCCATGCTCCCGACTGACAACTTAATAAATTGTCTAGAATACCCTTAAGCCCTTGCAATTAGTTACGAGAATTCTGCCAAAAATCCGGCAGAACCGCCCCTATAAAATGGTTAACCATCTTCCACCTATCCGACGAAGGATAAAATACCACTCTCGAATCCCAAAATCACCAAATAACCATCGACGTAGTTATAATTTACAATAAGTCCAAAGGTTTATCAGAGAAACTGGGTTGGAAAGGTAAATACAGAAAGGTTATAAGTCCTACTCGATAGTCTTAGGTAAAGGTGCCGCTAGAATTTAGTGTCTCCACCTCTGGATGTGCCCTCGTCAACTCAACGACCTAGAAGGGATTTAAAACAAAAAAAGTGTGAGTGGACAAAATAATCGTTTAAAATAATTTCCGAGGAAAACATACCTTTCCCCCCTCCATGAGTAAAACAATGCATGCATAATATTAAATCCCTTTAAAACAAATAATCTATAAAGATAATCCGAAAACTTACTGAAAAATCCATCTTTTGTTAAAACACTTAGTGAGACCCACGAAGACCCGAATAATGAAAAAATCCCGTGGTCCACAACCCTGCTTTGAAAACCCTTTTCAAAGGAGTTTAAAAATCATGTAAACAGACCTGGACACAAAAATATCATAACATATCTCACCGCTCCCCAAATGTAATCTCGAGCCGTAGCTCGATATCCGAGCTGACTGACCCGGAAAGCGACCCTCCACACACCCGATATACCTCGAGTTGTGCAGATGTACTACACGTAGAAATCCTCAACGACCTGGTGGAGAAATACCCTTCTACACTAGCGTCAGAGAAACCTCAACGATCTGGCGGAGAAATACCCTTCGACGCCAGCATCGGAGAAATCTCGACGAACACGTGATGGGAAATACCCCACATCACGTGCCGAAGAAAAACCATGACCCTCGGGGACAGTATACATATTGGAAACAAACTCATAAAGAAAAATCCAAAATCCACTTTTGAAATCCTTATTTCTTGGCCTAAGCCAAATTCATAGAAAAATCGGGTCTATGCCCAAATCCAATAAAGTCACAAATCTGGGTCTAAACCAAAAAATCATGGACTCGATCGAAACCCAAAAATCTATAAAGTCAAAACTACATAAAAGCAGAGTCCAAAAAGCCGGGCCACAACCCAAAACGTCATTTCCAATTTATTATTGAGAACCTATATCCGGTAATGATTTATTAGAATAATTATTCTAAATTCCAGAAATTTGCCAAAAACAATACTTAACAAGAGATTATTTAACATATACATTTATGCATGCATGACAATTTACAAACCAAAGTCCACTCACCGAACGTCCAATTAAGCTCAATCCCGAGTTGTACGGTCCTATAAAGTTCCTAGAGCAATATCGTCTGTTAAAAGTAACAATTGGGGTTACCAACGAAAATTAAAATCCCTACATTCAAACTCCCTAAACCCTGGGAGGTCCACACGCGTCCAACTAAAACTGTAGCCACTTCGGACGCCCAAAATTACCCCTAAACGATGTCCGATTGACCCGAAACCTGCGCCAATAGGTCTGGAACGACGAGAGCTTCAAAACTCTAGTTCATCGGAGCTCGAGGGGGAGTTCCACGCACAGGTGGACGGCCGGGACTCCCTCCCCACGCGCCACTGCATCACATACTCTCCTTCAACTTCTAGCTGCAGTTATTGTTCAATGCAGAAAATTCTCCATAACCACCCTAACTTCAAAGCTTAATATCTCCCTTATTTCTCAACCAAATTTGATGTTCTAATAATGAAAATCTATCTACTCTAGCCAAGGATTCCAAATATGCAATTAGAATTGAGATTCATTACTTATGGTGGGCAAAAAATGGCCGGGAAGGTGGCAGTTTCTGTTCACCTTCGAATCTCCTTCTCCTCACACTTATAAGCTCGATGAAGGATACGGTTGAGCTCAGAATGAAGTGACGAAGATTATGATGTGAATGGTTTGTGGTGGTTTGGTCTAAATCAAAAAGTCAGATTTTAAGGGTTTCTGTGTTTCACAGTTTGGATGAGGAAGTCGCGAAGAGAGAGGGGAAAAATGAAGAAAAAGCTGGAAGTAATGGGTTTTAAAATATCTGACCCGCAAAAATTACCAAATTACCCCTGCATATTCTAGACCCACAACTCACTCATACGAACTCCGTTTTTGGCGTGTCGCCTGTCTACGAACTCGTGAGTTCGAGACCTGCGCAACGGTCGAAGAAAAACTGCCAAATGTGTGTCTAATCAAAAAGTGATTTTTGAGCCCCTTATAAAATCAAGGGTAAATTCGTCATTTTCCAAATTAATTTACGAAAATTCACTATGAATTGTGGTGGTTTGGCCTAAATCAAAAAGTCAGATTTTAAGGGTTTATGTGTTACACGGTTTGGATGAGGAAATCGCGAAGAGAGAGGGGAAAAATGAAGAAAAATCTGGAAGTAATGGTTTTTAAAATATCTGACCCGCAAAAATTACCAAACTGCCCCTGCACATTCTAGACCCACAACTCACTCATACGAACTCCGTTTTTTGCGTGCCGCCTGTCTACGAACTCGTGAGTTCGAGACCTACATGACGGTCTAAGAAAAACTACCAAATGTGTGTTTAATCAAAAAAATGATTTTTGATCCCCTTATAAAACTAAGGGTAAATTTGTCAATTCCCAAATTAATTTACGAAAATTCACTAATTAAATTTACGGGTCGTTAAAAGTGTTGCTAATGCTTTTCCACATGATGCAGCGAAAATACTGCAGCTAGAGTCTCACAACATGTCCCATGTTGGTGCTGCGATTCTTGCCATTCCTCCACCCAGCCCTTGACTTGGCGTGCCACATCTTGCCCAGACGTTAAATAAAGCACTCCTAGGAGGCAACCTAGCACTTGTTTGTGTTTCCTTCCATTATGTTGTTTCTGCATTATTGCACTCTCTGAACCTTCATTCTGTTGTTGTCTTGCATATTGCTTATCACATTGAGGACAATGTTCAGTTTAGGTTTGGGGCTGTGAATTAAAATTTTGCATATAGAAACAAGTAGGTTTGGGGGTGATATACATCCAAAATTTTTAATTTTTCAGCTTTAGTTTTTAAGGTGTCTAGTTAGTTACGTTTTTGCTTTTGATGACTGCTATAACTTGTTAATAGGGGATTTACATGCTAAGTTAACTATCTTTGTTTTACTAAGAGTCATGCCTTAGTTAAGTAGTTCATAACTTGCACTTCACAATGCCTTGCTTTAAGCGATTAAGTGAAAAAAATAACTGAATTTGCGTGAACCTTAGAAAATTAGTGGAGACTACCTGGTGAGATCTTTGAGCCATATTGCAATTCTTTCTGAGGGATATACTTGTTTCTACTCTTAAACACTCATCGGTTTTGTTCTTAATTGCTGATCTCATTACATCATATTTGCATTGGATTTTAAAGAACTAACATCATATAGATGCTCTTGATTTGATGTGTGCTTTGCCATAAGAAGTGATGTAGGCTATGTGTGCTTAACCTCTAAAGGCCTTATCCTACCCTATTGCATGCTCCCTAAGCCAACTTTGAAGCCAAACACTCAGTCTTTTCTTTCATCCCCAAAGTATAACCTAACTAAAATACCTAACCATTCATCAAAGCCATGCCCTATAACCTCAGTTTGTGCTAAGGTTGCTCTAAATGAGAGTCATGGTGAGAATGAGAAGTGAAAGAAAATGCTGCCCAATTCCAAGATTTTGGCGTCATTGTCAAAAGGGGAAGTTCAAAAGTTTGAGGAGTGTAAAGCTCTACCAGTGACAAGAATGAGGAAAGCATTGCATGATCTTAGTTCAATTCAATTCAAAAGAAAAGAAAGAAAAAATCATGAAAATAAAAGAAAGAAGAAAAAACGTTGAAAAGAAAAATTGAAAAGAAAAGAGAAAATGAAAAGCAAAGAGAAAATGAAAAGCAAAGTGAATTGAGCCAAGTGAGCCAAGAACCACGAAATAAGCCATTAAGAAAGCACAATGCCATGGGCCCTAAGCAAGGATTCAGTTCAGAAAGTTCTAAATTCAAGTCAAGACTTCTCATGCCTTGGTACAACTCAGGTTCTTTGAATCCCAATCCTTCCTTTCTAACCCCTAAGTTTAGCCCCATTACACCATAAAATGGAAGACCTAACTGATCTTATGGACAATCACGCCGAGGATTAAGGTATGTATCAAGGTTCTTGAAATTCAATTCCTTTCATGAGATCTTCATTGATACTCATATGTGTTTAAACTTGAATTTCATAACATAAACTCATCACATATGATTGAAAAGAGTGAAAGGCTGGGATTCTTGTGTGAATTGAGAGTTGCCTAGTAAGGATTAGAGTCAAGGCGAAATCTTTCTAAGGCACTTGGATAAGGTTGTTTTTAAACATGATCACTTGAAATATTGGCACTTATTGTTGGAAGAAAAGTATAACAAGTAAATGCAACACAATTCTTAACAATGAAATCCTAGAAAGTGCACTAATCAATAAATAGAATAGCAGTACAAGCAAGGGTCGAATCCCACAAGGACTTGACTCAACAATGTACTGAAAGCAAAAGATTGTATAGTTGACAAGTAGATACCGGAGGAGGGGGGGGGGAGGGGGGGGGGGGGGGGGGGGGGGGGGGGGGGGGGGGGTTTGTGTGTGTGTCAAAAGATGCTCTGAAAGTAAATAACTTGTAAAGCAAAAGATTGTAATAAAATTAAAGGCAGGTTAAGGCTGTCCCTATCCACACTTAACCACAACATTTTCTAACATGGTTTTCAAGGTTCAATTATCTTGTTTCCTTCTTGGTCTAGTGCCCATGCAAAAGCCCTGTTAACCCTACTCTCACACATTCATTCCTTCTTACTTTGTATGTTTAGGTCTCTTAAGCACTCTAAACTCCTAATCAATTATGCAATAGTTCACTCAAGATTATGTCATGAATCTCTTAAGTTATTATAACACAAAAGAAAGCATTAAGTACAAAAGGAATTTAATGACACTTCACTAACCTTATAAAGTATCGTGCAATCTCAAACTGTCATGGATCTCTTCCTAGATTACTTTTACTATAATTCTTGATGCGAAGTCATCTTATAAGTTATATATGCAATTAAAATGACCAGTTTTAAGAACATAGACAAAATAGCAGTTAAAGCCGTTAATCGATCTACCAAGGCAAACAAAACATCAAACTAAGCTCCAAAACCAAGTTAAGAAGTTGTCATGGCTAGGGCTTCAAGATTGCATTCTAGCTATAGAGGAGATCTAATATTTATTTTAAGCGATACTCCACTACACCGGCTTCTGCCAGAACACGCCTTCGAGCGGAGAACAGGGCACGCTAGCGGACTCCGGCTCCATGAAAGAAGCAACGGAAGCCTGAATCATCGGACATCGAGCGAGGAATAGGACAGCTAACCCTAACTTAGGGTAAACCACTCACTACGCATAATGAAAAGCATAAGCATTAATTGTATTGAATATGAAAGTGAAAGATTAAACCCAATTAGACTCGCAAAGACTGTTTATTCATTATTTATGCATCATTTTGATGTCCGTTAGTACCTCTCTTACATGTCTTTTGAATGATTTCGTTCCAACCGTAGTAAAAAATGACCAATATTGTGAGACTTGTACAGATTTGGAAAGATAGGTAAATTCTGAGATGAACGCAAAAATAATGGCTCAATTCGGAGTTAAAACGAAGGAGATGTCTCAAGTTGAAGTTTAGGCCTTGTGAAGGACCAAAAATCGGGTCCTAGCGCATGCCAAGACAAGCTGAGAACCCAGCCCTAATCTGAGTCCATGAGAGGCCCTATCGAGCCCCAGCTGCGCCAATTCTGAATCTCATGCACCAAGCTACGCCATGCCACACTAGTGACAAGTTCCTGGTGCGCCTCAAAAGCGGAGGTCCAGATCGTGCCTTGGGCGTGTCCCTAGTCTCTCTGTGGGGAAGTCCCTTATGCCCCTTATTTCAGGTCCGGGAAGTTCAGAAGAGGCCCTGACCTGGAAAATGATAGAACCAAGTGAGACACCACCCATATTAGGACTTCAAAACACCAATCTAAGCTAATGCAATCATGTGTCTCGACCAGAAATGCCCATGACACAAACGTGCCCTGTTTTACCCTAAAGACTTCCCAGGAGCCCTGATTTGAGCCAAATTGGGCCATCGACTTTTCTACAAGCCTTTGAGCAGGACAAAGGCCAGAACCATACTGGATACATCATTTGGAAGTTCCTAGAATGATTTTTCTCGATTGGATGGGTCAATGACTTATTGAAGTCCTTAAAATCGAAAATTGAGGTCTTATGAGCCCAAAATCTGGCCCAGCCGTGATTGAAGTACTTAGGGTTGGACATGCTCAGTCCTTGACGTCCCAGTAACCTCCTGAAGACTCCAGAAGCTGCCTTAGTGTGCAAGTAAGCTCAGAAATGTTCACTACAAGTCTTTCCGAAAATTTCGACTCCGAATCCAACAAGGATTACCTTTTTGAGTCCCTTTTCATTCCTAACTAGGATAGCAGTTTTGAGTTAGTTTTTTATTAAAATTTTGTCTTAGAATGTCTCCTACATTGTAGGGGTTAGAGGCCCTATTTAAAGGACCTAAAGGCTTGCTGGTGAGGACCTCTAGACACCATAGCCGCATTACATTGTAATTCTGTTTTTCAATTCAAACAATTTAATTTTCTGCTTGTGAGAGAGTTGTGTGTGAGCAATGGAGGGACAGGCCTTGGCGTGGTCTTCTGCTGTGCCTCATCCTTAATAATCTCCTTTGTATATCTACTTTTATTACTTTTACATTATGAATTCCATTATGTCTTGTTTATTTTCAATCATGCGTGAGTAGTCACTTTCAGGATTAGGGCTGCGTGAAGCCCTAGCCATGTTACCTAGTTAATTAGATTTCTGGCTCTTGAGTTTAATTGCTATGAATGCTGAACAAGTTGGATTACTAAGCTTAATGAACTTAATTTATGTTTATAAGATTGATCACCTTATTTTCGGATAATTATTGATGTAATTGCTTGACGGGCCATCATATCATCTTGTGATTTGCTGCATCAAGGGTTTGTGGAGGGATACCTATTCGTAATCTAAACTCATGACAACCTAGGATTGCACATCACTTTTCTAGGGGTAGTGTAGTGTCATGAGTTAAATTACAAGATTATTGCTTATCGTAACCTTTTGATGCAAGTAATCTATACTTTATGTAATTAAAATGGCCAATTCCAATAACACAAAGAAATATCAGTGTAAGCAGTAAAGTAACACACCAAGATAAACACAATCATCAAACCCACGCAAAACGAAGCTAAGAAGTTGCCATGGGTAGGGCTTCAAGATCAGTCCTAACTTAAAAGAAACTACTCACTACTCATAATGAAAAACAAAAATATGAATTAAATTAGATAAAGATTCGAAAGATTAAACCCAAACTATACTCTCAAAGGAGAACTCCAAGCACAGCCGTGAGCACTTCTTCAAGGACACAGCCTGGTCTTTGTGAATAAACCTCATGAACAAAGCTCAAAAACAATAAGTAAACAATGTCTCAATGTATCTAGAATGGCGTGTCTAAAACACTAAAGAAGGCCCCCCTTTCATAAATAAGGGAAAACCTTGTCCTACAAGGATTTGAAATAGAAACCTAGGCTAGAGTGTTCTAGAATGTTAAATTCAATCCTAAGCTACTAAGAAATCCTTAAACTGCTGGAAAACTAAGCAGAACACGGCTGGAATTGAGAAATGCCATTTGGTACTTTGGGCAGACAGGTGGCTCGGTCAGGACCTAGGGCAGGCCCTGAATGTCAGTGACTTGACCCTGGACATGTCTTCATCGCGCCTTAGCATGCCTTAGCATTTGGATGACTTCATTATTGTCCAGAGAGTCTGAAAAAATGTCATGTCTCGATCAAATAGCTGAAGGATGGAAAGTGGTCTCATTGGAATAGGTCAGGGACTTGGAACTATTGTGGCCCTCAGGAACTCGTCTTTGGCGCAATTGCGCCTTGTCTTAAAATTGTGTCAGGAACACAAGCTTGGGCTCATTTAGGCGAGGCAGGATCCTTTAGGTGAGGCAAAGGCACACCTTGGCTGGAACTTAGATTTGACCTTAGCACTTTGGTGGACACGCATTGGCGCACTCCTAGACATGTCAAGGACACTATCTTGGCCTCGGTCTTGGATGGTTTTGGGACATGTCAAGGACATGTCCTAGCACCGATAGTGGCATGATAAGGGGATGTCGTGGACTTCATCAGAAGGTCCTCAGACACAACTTTGGGACCAGGATGGCCTGATTTGAGGTACTTGACATGCACCTGAAATAGGGCGCACTGGCGTACTCAGGACCTAGTTCATGACCCGATATTGATTTGAGGACATCTCCCTCATTTGAACTCCGATTTGAGTGGTTCTTTTTCCATCATTCTTATAATTTCATTATCTTTCTAAAGCCTACACATGTCTCACAAAAGCATTACTTTCTGCTATGGATGGCCTGATTTCTAACAAAAGACAAGTAAAGGGACTAAATATGGCATGAAATGCATGTAGGAAATATGACCTAACAAATACCCCCAAACCTAGCTTTTGCGAGTCCTCGAGCAAAACAAAGAATAAAAACTAAATCACAAACTAAAAGACTCAATCTAATTAAGGATAGATCATTTAAACCCCTAGGTTCACCTAGTAGGAGGAGTTTTGTCTCCTTTTACTTAACTACAAAACACAAACAAAATACTAAACAGAATACTTAACAAGTTAATAAGGAACACATCAAATCAATCATATCATCCCAAACTAAAGATATGCCAATTTCAAGTAAGTACCATTTGTTTAGTGTGAATGCCCTTTACTTCAAGATTTCAAGTTTGAAAACAGCAAAGCTCAATTGCAATAGAAAGATTTCCCCTCGACTCTAACCTCACTAGGCAGCTCTTAATTTATCTCATGATCCTAAGGATTCACTCATTGCAAGCATATGTGATGAGTTTATGTAAAAGAATCAAATATAATCACATATGATATATTATGAAAGAAAGGAAATTTCTGATCATAGATCTCATGAAGGAATTGAACTTTAAGAATGTAGAGACATACCTTAACTCCAAGCAAGACTTCCCATAAGATCAGTTAGCTCTTCATTCAAGGGTTGTAATAGGGCTAGGCTCACGGGTTTAGAAGAAGGGGTTTGGAATTTAAAAGCCTAGGCTATGACAAGGCATTAAGTAGCATGACTTAGAATCTAATTTTCTTCTTGGGCCATGGAAAGACTTGGCATTTTGCTCTACTGAATTCCTCAAGTTGAGGCATGATTTCCTTGGATGGTGATTTGTGACTTCTATTCCCATTGGCTCACTTGGTTTAGTTCATTGTTTCTTTTCTTTTTACTTTTTTTTTTTTTTTCTTTTTCATGCATTCTTTTTTTCCACTAACTAAGGCAAGATCATGTAATGGGTTACATTGTTTTGGTTTCTATCCAAGATAGGACTTTTGGTCACTTGGGATGTCTAAGACATTCCCCTGACATCAACTTCACATTTTGGCCTCTTTTGGTCGTGACATGGCCTTGATGAGCTCCACAACTTGACTTTGATTTTGAACACTTGAACTTGTCTTTCCCTCCATGTCATTAACTCCATTTGATGTTGCCTTCTCACAACCTAGACTATAGGGTATGGCCAAGATTTAGGGCTTCCTATCTAGGGCTTAGGTTATGATTCAGGTGATGAAATAAAGGTGTAAGTGTTTGGCTTCAAAGTGGGTTAGTGAGCATACAAAAGGGACATATATGGATTTTAGAGGCTCAAACATGCATAGCCTACATAATTTCTTATGGTACATCCAACAGAGAATCAAGAGCCTCTACATAAGATGTTAGTGCTTTAAAATTCAATGGAAAGTGATAATAATGAGATCAATCAATATAGATAGAATTTAATAGTGTTTAAGAGTAGAAAAAAGTAACTCTCTCAAAAAGAAAGTCATTAGGCTCAAAATCTCACATGGGGTAGTCTCCACTAATTTTCTAAAGTTCACTTAAACAAAGTCATCTTTTAGCTCAATTTCTTGAAGTTACGGATTAAGTGAAAAGATAAGGTACAAACTTAAGCATGGCATGGCTCTAGTAAGACACTAATGAGTCATTTGACAATGTAGGTTACTAACAAGCAAAGTACTAAGTTGCTAGCTGTGTAGCCCCAAACCTAAATGTTCCAAAATTTTGATCCACACCCCCAAACCTAAACTAACCATTGTCCTCAATGTTAACAAGTGGAAACACTAAGATAAAAATAAGTAAAGATTGAAAGGAGGCATGCAAAATAGAAAACATAATGAAAAGGGTGGAAGCACAAACCAGGCCTAGGTTGCCTCCTAAGAGTGCTGGATTTAACGTCTAGGCAAGACGTGCCTTGCAAGTCAAGCAAGGGGAGGCATGGCCAGGTTTACTTTGTGAAAAGCTGGCTTTGGAAAGGCTTGTAAGCATGGTTTGAGGCAGTGGCCATTGACCTTCAATTGAAAACCCTTTGTATCTGACTTGATTTCCACGGTACCATGAGGTAGGGCCTTGAGGACAGTGTAGGGTCCTAACCATCTTGATCGTAGCTTGCCTGGGAATAACTTCAGACGTGAATTAAACAAAAGGACTTTCTGTCCTACCTCAAAGGGATTGCAGACCAGGTGCTTGTCATGATAAACCTTGGACTTTTCATTCTAGATTCTAGAGCTTTCATAGAATTCATTCCTCAATTCCTCAAGCTCTTGCAATTGCAGCTTCCTATGGTGTCCTGGCTTATCCATGTCCATGTGGACACACTTTATGGCCCAGAATGGCTTGTGTTCCAATTCCACAGATAAGTGGCAGCCTTTCCAAAGACAAGCCTGAATGGGACATGCCTATTGGTGTCTTATAGGTAGTCCTATATGCCCAAAGGGCATCATTGAGCCTATTGGACCAGTCCTTCCTTGATGGTCCCACTGCCTTCTCAAGGATGGTCTTGACTTCTATATTTGAGATCTCAGCTTGCCCACTAGTTTGGGGATGATATGGAGTCGAGATCCTATGTGTAACTCCATATTTCCTCATAAGGGCCTCAAAGGTCCTATTGTAGAAGTGTGAGCCACCATCACTAATGATGGCCCAAGGTGTTCCAAACCTTGACAAAATATGGGATTGAATGAAGTTACACACTACTTTAGAATCATTAGTCTTGGTTGGAATTGCTTCCACCCATTTAGAAACATAATCAACAACAAGCATAATGTGAAGAAAACCAAAGGAGCTAGGGAATGGTCTCAAGAGATCAATGCCCCAAACATCAAAGATTTCAACAACTAAAATAGTGTTCAGGGGCATTTGATCTCTAGGGCCAATATTACCTTGTCTCTGGCACTTGTCACACGTGAGGACACGCTCATGAGCATCCTTGAAGATGGTGGTTCAATAGAACCCATATTGAAGTACCTTATGAGCTATCTTCTTGGCGTCAAAGTGTCCTCCACACACCTGGTTGTGGCAGAAGTCCAAGATGGACTTGACTTCATTTTTAGGGATGCACCACCTTATGAGTTGGTCAGGGCATTGCTCCCGTAGATAGAGCTCATCCCAGATGTAGTATTTGGCTTGCTTGACAAGCTTGTCCCTTTGAAACCTAGACAAATGAGAAGGGATTAGTTTAGTAGCAAGATAATTGATAATGTCACAAGATCATTAGGGAAACTCTCTTGGAGAGGTAGTTGGTCCACTTCTTCATTGGACCCGTGGATGAGTCTGCTCAAGTGGTCAACTACCACATTCTCACTTCCTTTACTTTCCTTGATCACAAGATCCAACTCTTGAAGTAATAGAATCCACCTAATGAACCGTGGCTTGGCATCCTTCTTGTTAAGGAGGTACTTAAGAGCTGCATGGTCAATAAGAATGATAACCTTTGTTGAAGCAAATATGACCTAAACTTCTCTAAAGAAAATATAACAGCCAATAGTTCATTCTCAGTAGTAGAATAGTCAAGTTGAGCATCATTTCAAGTCCTACTTGCATAGTGAAAAACATGTGGCAACTTATCTATTCTTTGGCCCAAGACTACCGCAATGGCAAAGTCTGAGGCATCACACATGAGCTCAAACGGCAGGTCCCATCTAGGTGGCATGATGATAAGTGCAATCGTGAGCTTGTCCTTGAGGGCCTCAAGGGACTCACGACATTCCTTGGTGAAGTCAAATGGTGCATCATTGGCAAGCAAATTGCACAAGGGCCTTGTGATTTTGGAGAGGTCCTTGATAAACCTCCTATAGAATCCAGCATGTCCTAAGAAGGATTTGACTTCCTTGACTGAAGTTGGATAGGGTAGGACACTTATGAGATCAATCTTGGCCTTGTCTACCTCTATGCCTCGGCTGGATATGACATGGCCAAGCACAATACCTTGCTGGACCATGTAATGACACTTTTCCCAATTTAGAAGTAAATTGGACTCTTGCATCTTTCTAGGACTCTTGACAAGTTTGTTAGATATAAATCAACGGAATTAACAAAAACTGAAAAGTCATCCATGAATACCTCATTAATGTCCTTCCCCATGTCTGAAATATGCTCATCACGCATCTTTGGTAGGTGGCAGGAGCATTGCAAAGGCCAAAGGGCATCCTCCTATAAGAAAAAGTGCCTTAGCGACATGTGAATGTTTTCGTTTCTTGGTCCTCAGGTGCACTGGAAATCTGGTTGTACACTAAATAGCCATCTAAGAAACAAAAGTGAGAATGTCCTGCAAGTCTTTTAAGCATTTGATCAATAAAAGGTAATGGAAAGTGATATTTGCAAGTAGTAGAATTAAGCTTCCTATAATCTATGCATACTCTCCATCCAGTTTGGACCCTTTGAGGAACAAGCTCATCTTGTTCATTCTTGATGACTGTGATGCCACTTTTCTTAGGCACCACAAGGACTAGACTGACCCACTTGGAGTCTGAGATGGGATATATGATTCCCACGTCTATGAGCTTAAGAACTTCTTTCTTGACCACTTCCTTCATGGGAGGATTGAGATGCCTTTGTGCTTCCCTTGTAGGCTTGGCATCCTCCTCAAGGATGATTCTGTGCATGCACTTGCAAGGGCTTATCCCTTTGATGTTAGCAATGCTCCATCCTATGGCTCGCATGTTGTCCTTTAGAACCTGCAGTAATTGACTTTCTTGCAAATACGCTAGATTTGAAGCAATTATGACAGGTAATGAGTTATCCTTACCTAGATATGCATATTTCGAATGTGCAGGAAAGGGCTTGAGCTCTAGCTTAGGAGCTTCAAAGATGGAAGGCACAGTCTTTTCTGTCTTCATAGGCAGAGTTTCAAGCATGTATGTCTTAGGAGTTGGGAGTGGAGGCATGGCCTCCAACATGTGTATTTCCTCCATGACACGGCATTCATGATAGTTTGATGTAATAAAGACTCCATAGTGTTCAAAGAAAAATCAACTATAGGCACTTGAGGATATTGCATAGTATCATGTATGGAAAAGGTCCTAGTCTTATCTATCACCTTAATAGATATTTGGCCTTGGTTCAAGTTAATTTCACAGTTTAAGGTGGGCAAGAGAGGTCTTCCAAAGATCAAGGGAGGATCCTCACTTTCAATTGTCTTTTTCCATTTTCAAGATATAAAAGTCAGCTAGTATGCATGTATCTCCTATTTGAACTATCACATCTTCAATCATGCCCATAAGTTATGTCACAGAAGAATTAGCAAGCCTAACACATAATTGAGTAGGTTTTAAGTCTCCTAATGCAAGTGAGTTGACATGAAAGGCATGATACTTACAGAGGCTCCTGTGTCACAAAGACAATGTTCAAACCTTTTGGATTAGATGACACATGGCAGGGTAGGAGGGCATGGGTCACTGGCCTTGCGTGGCAGGCCTTGGAACTCATTCAAAGTGGCTGCACTAATGTCTAGGACATTGCTGGGTTCAAAGCCACGTTTTCCAGCTACTAGGTCCTTGAGGAGCTTAGCAAAGATAGGCATGGTCCTCACAAGCTTAGAGAATGGCAGTGTGATTTGAAGCTTGTGAAGCATGCTTGTGAGCTCTTTCTCAAATTGAGCATTCATGTCCTTTTGGAACCTACGAGGAAAAGGTAAGTCAACATCATTAGTAACTAGTGGATTACTAAAACTAACTTTAGACTTAGAATTTAAAGGCAAAATGGGTTTAGAAGGCTCATTATAGGTTGCTGCCATGTCCTGGGCACTGTTGTCTTGAAGTGTCTCGCATTGACCAGGTGCTGGAACAGGGGTGGAACTGCGCCCTAAATCAGGACCTCGGCTTGAATTGCGCCCTAAATCATGCGCATGGACAGATTTTGTAGCAAGGGCATGGACTTGATTTTCAGCCTCATCCAAGGTCTCCTTGGTCTCAGTTGAGCCTTGGAGTTCCGTTCTACTCCTAAGTTGAATGATATTTATATTGGCCTTGGGATACATATTCTTGGGATTGACTTGGACTTGGCTAGGCAATTGGGGTCCAGGGTCCAGCTTGCTGAGTTGGCTTGCCATCTGACCTACCTGAGTTTCCAAGGCTGTAATGTCACGGTCTGTCTTCTGCTGGAAATTTGTGGTGTGTTGAAGCATATTTTGTTGGAAAGTAGCTTTACTCTGAATTAGATCAGCCATCATGTCTTCCAAGGATAGGATTGCCTTAAGGATGTTGAAGGACTTGAATGGGAACTTGAGGGGCCACAGATTGCCCTTGGAATCCAGGGGGCGCCGTGAGGTTTTGAACATTCTGATTGTTGTTCCACTTAAGTTTGGATGGTTCCTCTATCCAGGATTGTAGGTGTTGGAATAAGGCTCATTACGAGGCCTCCTTCCATCTTTGTACCTTCCAATGTACTTTGCATACTCTACCATAGGACATGTTTGAGAGTCATGGCCTTGAATTGAGCAGACATCACAAGTCATAGGGCTTAGCCTTGGCATCACATAGATGCTTTACCATAGCTGTGAGTTGGGCTATGGTGTCATCCTTATCCCTACTCACACTGTTGAGAGTCCTAGGTTGTTGTCCCCTATTGCTAAACTGCTTTTCTCTCTGAGCAATGCTCTCAAATGCTACCCTAGCTTCCTCAGTCGTGCTCTCCAAGACTCCCTTGGATTGAGAGTTTACCATTACCCTATCACTAGTCTTCAAGCCACCATAGAAGTATAGCATTAAGTGGCACTCATCAATGTTTTGGTGAGGGCACTCTTGAATCATTCTATTGAACCTTTCCCAATACTCATAGAAAGATTCTTCCTCGGGTTGTTGGGGTGCCATGATCTGGGCCTTAAGCTTGTTGGTCATGGACACCGGGTAGTACTGAGTGAGGAACTTGGAGGACAAGTCCTTCCTTGATGTAATAGATCCTGGTGCCAATAAATGGAACCATGCCTTAGCCTTGTCCTTAAGGCTAAAATGGAATAACCTCAATATGATTTTAGCTTCAGTCATGCCATTAATCCTTAATGTGGAATAGACTTCCACAAACTCCTTAACGTGTAAATGGGGGTTCTCACTCGAGAGGCCATCGTACTTAGGAAACATGTGGATTGTGCCTGACTTGAGCTCAAAGTTTTCCACCGTGGATGGTGGAATGACAATGGGGAATTTGTCCTCACTGACATGAGAAGTGGCATAGTCCTTAAGCAGGCTTGATGGTGGGTTCGCTAAGACACGTTCATCAGCCATTCTCCTAGGGCTTGGTGGTGGACTTGGATGATGAGAACCGGGGACAGATGATGAAGCAGATGATGGAATTGAAGAGCTGCTAATAGACCCCCTAGCGGAACCTTGTGATGACATAAAAGTACCTAAACAACAAAAGAAAGTAATTTAGAACAATCTAAGCAATGGACACAGTTGCAAGACAAGTCCCCGGCAACGGCGCCAAAAACTTGTTGGAACAAAAGTATAACAAGTAAATGCAACACAATTCTTAACAATGAAATCCTAGCAAGTGCACTAATCAACAAAGAGAATAGCAGTACAAGCAAGGGTCGAATCCCACATGGACTTGACTCAACAATGTACTCAAAGCAATAGATTGTATAGTTCACAAGTAGGTACTCAAAACACTAATTATATATGCTTGACTCTAAACAAAAGACACTAAAACACTGGTACTAAAACAGGACATAGAAAAAGGGGCTTGGGGGTTTGGGGGGGGGGGGGGGGGGGGGGGGGTGGTGGGGGTGCGGTTGAGATGCGCTAGGGCTGGGTGGTGGTTGGTGGGTTTTAGTTCAAAAGTTGCTCTGAAAGTAAATAAATTGTAAAGCAAGAAACAAAGTAAATAAGCAAAAGATTGTAATCAAATTAAAGGCAGGTTAAGACAGTCCCTATCCTCACCTATCCACAATGTTTTCTAACTTGGTTTGCAAGGTTCAATTATCTTGTTTCCTTCTTGGTCTAGTGCCCATGCAAGAGCCCTGTTAAGCCTACTCTCGCACATTCATTCCTTCTTACTTTGTATCTTTAGGTCTCTTAAACGCTCTAAACTCCTAATCTATTATGCAATAGTTCACTCAAGATTATGTCACAAATCTCTTAAGTTATTATAACACAACAGAAAGCATTAAGTACAAAAGGAATTTAATGACACTACACTAACCCTAGAAAGTATCGTGCAATCTCGGACTGCCATGGATCTCTTCACAAATTACTTTTACTATAATCCTTGATGCTAAGTCATCTATTAAGTTATGCAATTAAAATGGCCTTTTTTGAGAACATAGACATAATAGCAATTAAAGCAGTGAATCTATCTACCAAGGCAAACAAAACAATCAAGCCAAGTGCGAAAACCAAGTTAAGAAGTTGTCTTGGCTAGGGCTTCAAGATCAGCCTTAACCTAGGGTAAACTACTCACTATGCATAATGAAAAGTTTAAGCATTAATTGTATTGAATATGAAATTGAAAGATTAAATCAATTTATACTCTCAAAGGCAGACTCCAAGCACAACTTCAAGAACTCCTCCAAGAACACAATAAAGTCTTCGTGAACAAGCCTCACACTAATAGCTCAAAACAATAAAATAAAGTGTCTAAGTTGGCGTGTCCAAAACACTGAACAGAGGCCCCTTTATATAGACAAGGGAAATCCTTGTCTTACAAGGACTGGAATTGGAAACCCTATCCTAGATTAATCTAGAATGTTTAATGTACTTATAAGTAATTAAAAAGTCCTAAATCTTTTAGAACCAGTCAGAACATGTCTAGGAATGCAAATGCAAGCTGGCAAATGAGAACACAAGCTGGGTGCAGGGCAGATGGGCTGGAATCTGGGCAGGTCTTGGGCAGACGCTGAAAATGGAAACTTGGCCCTTGGGATGTCCTTGTTCCACCATGCCGTGCCTTAGCACTTGGACGGCTTCATTATGGTCCAGAGAATCTAAAAACACATCGTGTCTTGATCAAATGGCTAAAGGATGGAAAATGGCGTAATTGGAACTCACCAGGTCAGATCAGGGACTTGTCTTAGGCGCAGTCGCGCCTTGTCTTGACATTGTGTCAGGAACACAAGCTTAGGATCAATTAGGTGTGGCGAATGTACGATTTGGCTGGAACCTCTATTGGGACTTGGCACCTCTAGAACATGTACTTGGTGTCTTGGGCGCGTTTGGGACACGATCAAGGTCTTGATTGGGAAGTTCTTGAGACATGTCCTAGACATGTCCTGGCTCCGACCTTGGCACTTCTAGGACTTGAACTTGGTCTCATGAGACACCACTTTGGGATCCGGATGGGTTGATCTGAGGTACTTGGTCAAGGACCCCAAAATGAGGTACTTGGACATGACCTAGGACCTAGTTTAGGACCCGATATTGATTTTAGGACATCTCCTTCATTTGAACTCCAATTTGAGTCATTCTTTTTCCAGTATTCTCATAATTTCATTATCTTTCTAAACCCTGCAAATGTCTCACAAAATCATCACTTTCTACTATGGATGGCCTGATTTCCAACAAAAGACAAGTAAAGGGACAAAATATGGCTTTAATTCTATGTAGGAATTATGACCTAACACTTATACACTTAAATCTTCACAAGACACTCATGGCTATGGCATCCCTTTTAGTTCTGCAAAGCATGTCCACTTACATTGATTCTTATTAGCTTGTTAAAAGTACTGTCCCTAGCATCTTGAGTGTCTAAGCAAAACATTTGTGGGTATTGTGCTGCTATAACCCTCAGGAGACAAAACTCCTTCTACTAGGAAGACCTAGGGGTTTAAATGTCCTATCTTAACTAAGATCGATTTAATTATTTTAAGTATGTTTTCCTTTGTTTTGCTCAGGGAGTAGCAAAAGATAGGTTTTGGGGTATTTGTTCAGTCATTATTTATACATCATTTTGATGTCACTTAGTACCACTCTTACATGTCTTTTGAAAACTTTCGTGCCATTCATAGTAGAAAATGACCAATCTTGTGAGCCTTGTACAGTTCTGGAAAGATAGGCGAATTATGAGAATAACGCAAAAAGAATGGCTCAAATTGGAGTTATAACGAAGGAGATATCTCAAGTTGAAGTTCAGGCCTTGGAAAGGACCAAAATTGGGTCCTGGCGCATGCCAACACAAGTCGAGAACCAAGCCCTACTTCGAGTCCCTGAGAGGCCCTACCGAGCTCATGCCATGCCAAAAAACGTGCCTAGTACATGTCCTTGACATGTCCTAAGACATCCCAGCCGAGACCAACGACACGCTCAAGACATGTCTCTGTTGCAGGACCTGCGATAATTCTGAATCTCATCCACCAAGCTGCGCCACGCCATGCCAGTAACAAGTGCCTAGTGTGCCCCAAAAGCGGAGACCCAAATCGTGCCCTAGACGAGTCCTTGGTCTCTCAGTGGTGAAGACCCTTATGCGCCCTATTTCAGGTCCGGGAGGTGCAAAAGAGGCCCTGACTTGGAATTCGATTTAACAAAGCAAGATACCACTCATAGTTGGACTTCAAATCACCTATCTAAGCTAATAAAGTCAAGTGTCTTGCCTGGAAATGCCAATGACACGTTCTTGTCTTGTTTTGCCCTAAAAGACTTCTCGGGAGCCCTATTTGAGCCAAATTGTGCCATCAACTTTTCCACGAGCTTTTGAGTGGAACAAAGCCCAGAACCATATTAGATATATCATATGGAAGTGTCCAGAGTGGTTTGTCTCAATTAGATTGGCCAATGACTCATTGAAGTTCTTAAAGGTCCAAATTAAGGTCTTAGGAGGCCATAATCTGGCCCAGCTGCGTTTTAAGCACTTTGGGTTGGACAGGGCCAGTCCTTGACGTCTCAGCATGCTCCAGAAGACTCAAGAAGCTTCCTTGGTGTGCAAGGAAGATCAGAAGCTTTGTCTCAAGTTCTTGCCGTAATTCCTACTCCAAATCCAACAAGGATTACCCTTTTGAGTCCTTTTTCATTCCTAACTAGGATAGGAGTTTTGAGTCAATTTTCAATTAGAAAATTGTCCTACAATGTAGAGGTTTAGAGGCCTATTGAAAGGACCTAAAGGTTCAGGGGTGAGGACCTCTAGACACCCTAGACGTATTACATTATAATTCAGTTTTTCAATTCAAACACTTTAGTTTTCTGCTTGTGAGAGAGTTGTGTGTGAGCAGTGGAGGAGCAAGCCTTGACATGGTCTTCTGTTGTGCCTCAACCTCAATAATCTCATTTGTATCTTTACTTTAATTGATTTTCGATTCTGATTTACATTATTTCTTGTTTATTTTCAATCATTCTCGAGTAGTCTTTATAGAATTAGGGCTGCTTGAAGCCCTAGCCATGTTAGTTATTTAATTAGATTTCTGGAATTTGATTTATATTGCTATGAATACTGAATAAGTTGGATTACTATGTTTAATGAACTTAATTTAAGCCTATAAGCTTAGCTACCTTGTTTGCATATAATTATGATGTCATATCATCTTGTGATTTGCAACATCAAGGGTAGGTGGAGGGACACCTATTCGTAATCTAAACTCATGACAACCTAGGATTGCAAATCACTTTTCTTGGGGTAGTGTAGTGTCATTATATTCTCTTTGTACTTCATGCATTATTTTAAACGGTAGGTGATAGACGTTTTAGGTACACATTATGCTTAGGACATGCCAAGTATGAGAGAATAACATATGTGGAGTGGGCCAACCATCGAGACCTTTGCATAGTCACTATATTCAGAGAGTTCATAGTAATTGAATCAAGGAAATCTAGTTAATAGCACACTTTAATGGCGCATGACTTGTCTTCGAGGCTCGATTTTGGGCACACTTTTAGGGCGCGTCCTGGCTGATCTGGTCAGGTCCCTGGCTTGTTCCAGGACCCGGTTTTTGGATCTTTTCAGGGCCTGAACTTCAACTTAAGACATCTCCTTTGTTATAAATCCGATTTGAGCCATTCTTTTTGCATTGTTTCCAGAATTTACCTATCTTAGAAATTCTGCACAAGTCTCACAAGATTGATAATTTTCTACTATGGATGGCATGAAATCATTCAAAAGACATGTAAAGGAGGTACTAAGTGACATCAAAATGATGCATAAATAATGACTGAACAAATACCCCCAAACCTATCTTTTGCTAGTCCCTGAGAAAAACAAAGGAAAACAAACCTAAACTAAATAAAAAGACTCGATCTTAGTTAAGATAGAACATTTAAACCCCTAGGTCTTCCTTGTAGGAGTAGGAGGAGTTTTGCCTCCTGAGGGTTATAGTAGCAAGATACCCACAGATGTTTTACTTAGACAACTAAGATGCTAGAAATAGTACTTTTAACAAGCTAATAAGAATCAAAGTAAGTAGACATGCTTTGTAGAACTAAGAGGGATGCCATAGCCGTGAGTGTTATGTGTAGTGTATAAGTGCCAAAATTTCAAGTGATCATGCTTAAAAACAACTTCATCTAAGTGCCTTAGAAAGATTTCTCCTCGAATCTAATCCTCACTAGGCAACTCTCAATTCACACAATAATCATAGGCTTTCACTCTTTTCAACTATATGTGATGAGTTTATGTTATGGAATTCAAGTTTTAGTCACATATGAATAGCAATGAAGAATAGAACTTTATGGGAATAAAGATCTCATGAAAGGATTGAACTTTAAGAGCATAGATACATACCTTAATCCTCAGCATGATTGTTCATAAGATCAGTTAGGTCTTTCATTTTAGGTTGTAATGGGGCTAAGCTTAGGGGTGTAGAAAGGACGGATAGAATTCAAAGAACCTAAGTTGTGCCAAGGCATGAGAAGTCATGACTTGAACTTAGAACTTTCTGACTGAATCCTTGCTTAAGGCGAACACATTGTACCTTATTGATGGCTTAATTTTTTTTTTTTATGTCTTTGGCTCACTTGGCTCAATTCACTTTGTTTTCTTTTTTCTTCAAATTTTCAACATTTTCTTCTTTCTTTTGTTTTCTTGATTTTTTCTTCCCTTTTCTTTTTCTTTTTCTTTTGAATTGAGTTGAACCAAGATCATGCAATGATTTCCTCATTCTTTCCATACAACTTGTCACTTGTAGTGTTTTTCACTCAAGGTAAAACTTTTGAACTTTGAACTTCCATCTCTTGATAATGATGCCAATGCCTTAAAATTGGGCAGCACTTTCTTTCATTCCTTATTCACACCATGAATTTCATTTAGGGCGACCTTAGCACAAACTTAGGTTATAGGGCATGGCTTATTGAATGATCGATTATTTTGGATAAGTTGTACTTTGGGTGATGAAAGAAAAGGCTTAGTGTTTGGCTTCAAAGTTGGCTTAGGGAGCATGCAATAGGGTGGAATAAGACCTTTAGAGGTTAAGCACACATTTCCTACATCACTTCTTATGGCAAACCACACATCAAATCAAGAGTATCTATATGATGTTAGTTCTTTAAAATCCAATACAAATATGATATAATGTGATAAGCAATTAAGAACAAAATCGAAGAGTGTTTAAGAGTAGAAACAAGTATATCTCTGAGAGAGAATGGAAATAAGGCTCAAAGATCTCACAGGGTAGTCTCCACTAATTTTCTAGAGTTCACTCAAATTTAGTTGTTTTGTTCACTTAATCACTTAAAACATGGCATTGTGACGTGCAAGTTATGAACTACAAGAATATGGCATGACTCTTAGTGGAACAAAGACAGTTGACTTAGCATGTACACTCCTATTAACAAGTTATAACACTATCACTAGCAGAACTTAATTAATTAACACTTAATATTTAACTTTTCTAGCCGTGTAACATCCCCAAACCTAGATGTTTCTATCTGCACAATTTTAAATACACACCCCAAAACCTAAACTGAACATTCTCCTCAATGTGATAGGCAATAAGCATGACGAAAATAGAATAAAGGTTCAGAAAGTGGAAAAGGCAAAACAATAA
This sequence comes from Oemleria cerasiformis, assembly GCA_037349345.1. Lineage (NCBI taxonomy): Eukaryota > Viridiplantae > Streptophyta > Magnoliopsida > Rosales > Rosaceae > Oemleria > Oemleria cerasiformis. Next base: position 11,271,575 of record JAZGTL010000003.1, on the reverse strand, counting down.
AGTGAGAGAGAACACAAACCAAGGCTAGGTTGCCTCCTAGGAAAGCTTTATTTAACATCTGGGCAAGATAAGGTTGGCAAGCTGTGTGATTGGTGGTTGTTGAAGTGCGTGAGCAGCCATAGCTTGCCATGGTGGCAGCGATTTTTGTGGAAATGGAGGGGGTTCCTTTATTGAAGGCCCAGGGTCCTTGGGCATGAGTGGGAGGTCATCATTCGGGACTTATTTGGACCAGAGCGTCGATGGCACACTAGAGGGAAGAGGTTCTTTGGTCGTGGGTGGGTGGCCTTGAATTGGAGTTTGTAGATCCTGGGCTAGAGATGACACGGCTTGGAGCATATTGAACCTTGCATTTCCGGGACCCTCCTAATCTTCTAGAGGCCTTGTGATATCCTTGTCAAGACATTCCTTAGTGCTTGAACCTGCTATCGATTCCTGAAACAATTGATCCATTAGTTCTAAGGAAAAATCGTTGATGGGTTCAGTAGGGTACAAGATGATATCATGACTGTGAAAAGTTTGCAGCTTCTCCAAAACATTGATAGCCACTGTCCCTTGTTTTACGTTGATGTCACAGTCCACGGTGGTAAAAGGGGTCTACCAAATATAAGTGGTGGATCTTCACTTTGGCCCGGTATCCTCAGAACGTAGAAATCTGCAGTAACGCTTCTTGGAATGCAGCTGGCGACATTAGCTGAGTCACGGTAGAATGGTACTGTGAGTGAGCCACAGTGAAGTCTTCCTCCTTAGGTTCAAATGCTTCAACGTTTTTCTCATAAGCAGCATATGTAGGGCCTCGGAGTTGTGTTCCACTGTGCAATGTGATGGCATTTACAATTTGATTATGAAATCCCTTCGGATTATCCATCACTTGGCTAGGTAACTTCCCATGCTCCCTTTGATTGAATTGATTTGCAATCTGTCCCCTTTGGCTGTCTAAATTGGCGATTGCATTATCCGTCTTCTGCTAATATGGCACTTGGCTTTGCAGTAGCGTTCGCATCATGGTTTGATTGGCGTACATCAGCTTCCTTAGCGCGTCCACCAATTTGCCTCTGGCACTCTGATTTGATGAAGGACCCTGAAGATTCACTTGTGGAGCCCTGGATTGAGTTTGAAATCCAGGGGGCGTCAAAGGGTTGGCAACATTTTGATTATTGCTCTAACAGAAGTTCGGATGATTCTTCCTTCCCGAGTTGAAAGTATTGGAGTATGGGCCATTCCGGGGCCGTGCACCATTGTTGAAGCCTCCCGCAAAGTTAGCTTATTCCACCATTGGGCATTCCTGCGAAGTATGTCCCTGAATAGAGCATACGTCGCAGATTTCAACACCTTTTGCCTTCTTGTTGCAAAGCTTCTTCACCATTGTCGTAAGTTGAGCAATGGAGTCATCTTTGTCATTGGTGTACGCCTCACCAGTAGCCCTAGAGGAATGACCTATGTAGCTAAATTGTTTCTCCCTTTGACGGATGTTCTCAAAGTCAGTTCGTGCCTCTGTAGCTATGCCATCAAGAATCCTTTGGGATTGAGAGTTCACCATGGTTCGATCGCTGGTCTTCAGTCCTCCATAAAAGTACAACATCAAGTGATGTACGTCGATGTTGTGGTAAGGGAACACCTGAAGCATTAGATTGAAATGCTCCCAAAGCTCATAGAATGGTTCATCCAAGCCTTGCCGTGGGTCCATGATATTTTCCTTCAATTCGTTCGTCTTTGCCACGGGGTAGTATTGCCTCAAAAATTTGAAAGACATGTCCCTCCACGAATTGATTGAGGTTGGCGCCAGTGAGTAGAACCATGCCTTAGCACCATCTTTGAGGCTGAAGTGAAAAAGCCTTAATCGAATTTCAGCTTCCGTCATGCCATTGATGCACAGAGTTGAGCAGACATCAACAAATTCCTTGATATGTAAGTGTCGATCCTCTCCAGAAAGTTCGTGATAGGGCAACATGTGAATCATTCTAGACTTCAACTCGAAATTCTCCACCGTGGATGCAGGAAAAATGATGGGAAATTGGTCCTCTGAGATATGGGGAGTGGAAAATTCCTTAAGAGTCGTGGGGCGGGTTATTGATGATGGCGCGATCTCCTTCACATTGGTCTCTTTCATCCCCCATTCTTGGACTTGGTGGAGGTGATCCGTGGACTAAGAGCCTCTTGAAGATGGGGTGGAGCCGTGTAATGAAGATGGCCTTGAAGATGGTTCAGTTGATGAGCCGTGAACTTATCCCTTCACTGATCCTTGTGATGACATAACTAAGTACCTAAAAGAATAAAAACAGAGTTAATACGTTCTAAACAAAGTGGACACCGTTGAGGGACAAGTCCCCGGCAACGGCGCCAAAAACTTGATAGTTAAAATAAAGAACACAATAAACATGAACTCTATTCTTAACAATTTTATCTTTGCAAGTACGAAAAATCGATTGAGATAGTATAATGACCAGCCAAGGTCGATCCCTCGAGGACTTGTGAAATCGGCGAGGGGGTTAAAAACAAATAAAGTAAAGTGCAGAAAATAAAAATGCAACAAAGGTGATTGATTGATTTTAATAACTAAGGAAAATTAAGGCTTTACGATCCACTCCAACCAATTATAGTTATTAACCAGATTAACTTGATTCAATTACTATGAACTCTCTTAATATAGTGCCCTTGCAAATATCCAACTAAGGCCCACTCCACATATATTATTCTCTCTTACTTGGCATGTCTTAAGATTGATGTGTACTGATAGTTAAAATAAAGAACACAATAAATATGAACTCTATTTTCAATAGTTATATCTTTGCAAGTGCACAAAATCGATTGAGATAGTATAATCACAAGAAAAGGTCGATACCTCGAGGACTTGTTCAACGATTAATCCAGTTAAGTTCAAATTACGTTAACTTAAAAAAAAAAGACTCAAAACAACAAAAGAAAACAATGACACTCGACAAGACAAACAAGATCCAAACAACAACGACAACGACAAGGGGGTAATGCTTTTTGGAATTCTGAAATTAAAATAAATAAAGAAACGTGCAGAAAATAACAATGCAAGGATAAGGCGAATTAAGCCTTAATGTCCACCCTAACTAATTAAAGTTTTTAACCAGATTTTCTTAACCTAATTACTATGAATTCTCTTAATTAAGTGCCCGTGCAAAGGTCCGACTAAGGCCCACTCCACACATGTTATTCTCTCTTACTTGGCATGTCCTAAGCATGAAGTGTACCTAGAACGTCTATCACCTACCGATTAAGAGGATGCATGAAGTTCAAAGAGAATTTAATGACACTACACTACCCCTAGAAAAGTGATGTGCAATCCTAGGTTGCCATGAGTTTGGATTACGAATAGGTGTCCCTCCACTTACCTGTGATGCTGCAAATCACAAGATGTATGATGGTCCGTCAAGAAATTACATCAATAATTATATGCAAACAAGGTAGCAAAGCTTATAGGCATAAATTAAGTTCATTAAGCATAGTAATCCAACTTATTCAGCATTCATTGAAATTAAAATCAAGAGCCAAAATCTGATTATCGAACTAACATGGCAAGGGATTCAAGCACCCCTAATCCTAAAAGAACTACTCACGCATTATTTAAACTAGAACAGACATAATGGAATTCATAATGTAAAAGCAATAAAAGTAAAGATACAAAGGAGATTATTGAAGACGAGGCACAACAGAAGACCACGCCAGATCTTGTCCCTTCACTGCTCATGCACAACTCTCTCACAAGTAGAAAACTAAAGTGTTTGAATTGAAAAACCGAATTACAATGTAATGCGGCTAGGGTGTCTAGAGGTTCTCGCCCGTGAGCCTTTAGGTCCTTTAAATTGGTCTCTAAACCTCTACAATGTAGGATATAATCTAGGACAAATTCCTAATCAAAGACTGACTCAAAAGTGCTATCCTAGTTAGGAATGAAAAAGGTCTCAAAAAGGTAATCCTAGTTGGATTTGGAGTAGAAATTGCGGCAAGGACTTAAGACAAAGCTTCTGACCTTCCTTGCACACCAAGGCAGCTTCTGGAGTCTTCTGGAGGTTGCTAGGACATTAAGGACTGGGCTTGTCCAACCCTAAATGCTTCAAACATAGTTGGGCCAGATTCTGTTCACCAAAACCTTAATTTGGATATTTAAGAACTTCAACATGTCATTGACCAATCCAATCCAGGTAACCCATTCCAGGCACTTCCAAATGATGTATCTAACATAGTTTTGAGCTTTGTCTCTCTCAAAATCTTGTAGAACTGTTGATGGCCCAATTTGGTTCAAATAGGGCTCCCAGGAAGTCTTTTAGGGAAAAACAGGACAAAAATGTGTCAATGGCATTTCCAGGTGAGACACAGGCTTCCATTGGCTTAGATATGTGAATTTAAGTCCAACTATGAGTGGTGTCTCGCTTTGTTCCATCAAGTTCTAGGTCATGGCCCCTTTTGAACTTCCCGGGCTTCAAATAGGGCGCAGAGGGGACTTCACTGCTGAGAGACCAGGGACATGCCAAGGGAATGATATGGGCCTCTGCTTTTGGGGCGCACACGGAACTTTTCACTGCCGTGGCATGACATTTAAACCCTTAGGTCTTCCTTGTAGGAGTTATAGCAGCACGATACCCACATACGTTTTACTTAGACACTTAAGATGCTAGAGATAGTACTTTTATCAAGCTAATAGGAATCAAAGTAAGTAGACATGCTCTGCAGAACTAAGAGGGAAGCCATATCCGTGAGTGCCATGTGAAGATGTAAGTGTATAAGTGCCATAGTTTCAAGTGATATTGCTTAAAAACAACTCCATCCAAGTGCCTTAGAAAGATTTCGCCTCAACTCTAATCCTCAATAGGCAACTCTCAATTCACACAAGAATCCTAGGTGTTCACTCTTATCAAGCATAGGTGATGAGTTTATGTTATGGAATTCAAGTTTAATCGCATATGAGTGTTAATGAAGAACAACACTTTGTGGAAGTAAAGATCTCATGAAAGGAATTGAACTTTAAGAACATAGATACATACCTTAATTCTCAGCATGATTATCCATAGGTTCAGTTAGGTCATCTATTTTAGGTTGTAATGGGGCTATGCTTAGGGGTTTGAAAGGAAAGATTGAAATTCAAAGAACCTGAGTTGTGCCACGACATTGTGCTCTCTTGATGGCTTATTTCGAGGTTCTTAGCTCAGTTGGCTCAATTCACTTTCTTTATCATTTTTTTTTCTTTCTTTTCAACGTTGTTTTTCCCGTTCTTGTTCTCTTTAATTTTGTTTCCCTTTTCTTTTTCGTTTGAATTGAATTGAACCAAGATCATGCAATGATTTCTTCATTCTTTTCATGCAGCTTGTCACTTGTAGAGCTGTTCACTCTTAAAAAATTTGAACTTTGAACTTTCATCCTTGATAGAACGCCAGTGTCTTAGAATTGGGCAGCACCTTCTTTCACTTATCATTCTCACCATGAATCTCATTTAGGGCAACCTTAGCACAGACTTAGGTTATAGGGCATGGCTTTGATGAATGGCTAAGTACTTTGGTTAGGTTATACTTTAGGTGATGAAAGAAAAGGCTGAGTGTTTGGCTTAAAATTTGGCTTAAGGAGCATGTAATATGGTAGGATAAGGCCTTTAGAGGTTAAAGCACACATAGCCTACATCACTTCTTTTGGCAAACCACACATCAAATCAAGATTACCTATATGATGTTAGTTCTTTAAAATCCAATGCAAATATGATGTAATGATATCAGCAATTAAGAACAAAAGCGATGAGTGTTTAAGAGTAGAAACAAGTACATCCCTCAGAAAGAATAGCAATTAAACTCAAAGATCTCACATCGTAGTCTCCACTAATTTTCTAAGGTTCACTCAAATTCAGTTGTTTTGTTAACTTAATGACTTAAAACATGGCATTGTGAAGTGTAAATTATGAACTTACTGACTATGGCATGACTCATGGTAAAACAAAAATAGTTGACTTAGCATGTACATCCCTATTAACAAGTTATCATACTATCAGTAGTAAAACTTAAATTAATTGACACGTAACGATTTTTAATAATTTTCCTGGCCATATACCACCCCCAAACCTAAACTTAACATTGTCCTCATTGTGATAAGCAATAAGTATGACAACAAAATAAAGGTTTCGAGAGATAGAAAGGGTAGAAACAGTAAAGGAAGGGAGAAACACAAACCAGGGCTAGGTTGCCTCCTCAGAGCACTTTATTTAACGTCTGGGCAAGACGAGGCTGGCAGGCTAGGTACTTGGCGCCTGTTGATTTGCAAGAGCATCCATGATTGGATGGGGAAGGACTTCGAAATAGTGCTTACGGCGATGACCATTTACCTTGAACGGCTCCTTCTTGACTGGGTGCTGGATTTCTACTTCACCATGAGGAAAAAGGTTAGTAATAATATATGGACCAGACCATCTAGAACGCAACTTACCTGGGAATAGTTTGAGGTGTGAATTGAAGAGTAGGACTTTATGTTCAATCTGAAAGTGCTTTCGGTGAATCTGGTTGTCATGAAAGACCTTAGTCTTTTCCTTTTAAATCCGAGCACTTTCGTAGGCCTCGTTTATGAGCTCGTCCAACTCACTTAATGCCTTATGTTCCAATTCCACCGGTAAATGGCATCCTTTCCCGAAGAAAAGTCTGAAGGGTGACATGCCAATGGGGGTCTTGTAGGCCATCCTGTATGCCCACAATGCATTGTTTAATCTATTGGACCAATCTTTCCAGTTTGGGCTCACAGTTTTTTCTAATATGGCCTTCACTTCTTGGTTTGAAATTTTAGCTTGGCCACTTGTCTGAGGATGATATGGATTAGAGACTCGATGAGTGACGCCATACTTCTTCATTAGTGTTTCAAATGAGCGATAGCAGAAGTGTGTGCCCCCATAACTGATGATTTCCCTAGGTGCTCCATACCTTGCTAAGATGTGACTCTGTAAAAAGCTCACAACTACTTTGGCATCATTAGTTTTGGTGGGAATTGCTTCCACCCACTTGGAGACATAATCAACAAGAGTAATATGTAAAGATAACTAAACTGTTCGGAAAGGCCCCATGAAATCAATGCCCCAGTTGTCGAATATTTCCACCACAAGGATAGGGTTCAATGGCATTTCATTCCAAGGGCATGTGTTACCTTGCTGTTGGCGTCTGTCGCAGGTGAGAACAAACTCGTATGCATATTTAAATAGTGTGGGCCAATAGAATCTGCTTTGAAGTACCTTGAGGGCCGTCTTCTTAGCCCCAAAATGTCCTCCACACACCAAGCTATGGCAGAAGTTAGAATGGACTTCATCTCATCTTTTGGGATGCATCGTCTAATGATTTGATCGGGACAATGCTTCCATAAGTAAGGCTCATCCCAGATGTAGTATTTAGCTTGTATCACAAGCTTGCCCTTCTAAAATCTACTCATAGACGAGGGAATGCGCTTAGTGGCCAGGTAGTTGATGATGTCGGCATACCATGGATCCATGGCCTTGAGTGTGAAGAGTTGTTCGTCTGGGAAGGTCTCAAGGAGTGGAAATTGATCAGCCTCTTCATGGGACCCATGTATCCATGTATCAAGCGGCTCATATGGTCAACAACCATATTTTCACTTCCCTTCTTATCTCTGATTTCGAGGTCAAACTCTTAAAGGATTAGCATCCATCGTAGCAACCTTGGCTTGGCGTCCTTCTTAGTGAGGAGGTACTTCAAGGCCGCGTGATCGGTGTAGACTATGACCTTGGTTTGAATTAGATAAGATCTGAAATTCTTGAGGGTTAATATGACAGCAAGGAGCTCTTTCTCTGTTGTGGAGTAGTTCAATTGGGCATCATTCAGAGTTCGACTTGTATAGTAGATTACGTGAGGGAGCTTGTTCACTCGCTGCCCCAAAACAGCTCCTACCGCGAAGTCCGAAGCATCACACATGAGTTCGAATGGTACGTCTCAATTGGGTGGGATAATGATGGGTGATGCCGTGATCTTTGCCTTGAGTGTGTTGAATGCCTCGCGGCATTCCTTGGTGAACTCAAATGCAGCATCCTTAGCTCGAAGGTCGCACAATGGCCTTGTGATTTTTGAGATGTCTTTAATGAAGCGTTTGTAGAAACGGCGTGCCCTAAGAATGCTCAAACTTCTTTGATTGTGGTAGGGTATGGAAATCTCTCTACGATGTCTAGTTTGGCCTTTTCGACTTCGATGCCTCGATTGGAAATCACATGGCCTAAAACGATGCCTTGTTGTACCATTAAGTGGAACTTCTCCCAATTTAGCACTAAGTTACTTTCTCTGCATTGTTCCAACACTCGGGATAGATTGGCTAAGCAAAGCTCAAATGAATGACCGAAATTTGAGAATTCATCCATGAAGACTTCGATGATGTCCTCCACCATATCAGAGAAGATGCTCATCATGAAGCATTGGAAGGTAGCTGGGGATTGCAAAGACAAAAAGGCATCCTTCTGTAAGCAAACGTGCCATAGGGACACGTGAATGTTGTTTTCTCTTGGTCTTCAGGAGCTATAGCGATTTGATTATACTATGAGTATCCATCCAAGAGGCAGTAATGTGAATGGCCCGCTAATCTCTCAAGCATTTGATCGATAAAGAGCAAGGGGAAGTGATCCTTGTGTGTGGTTGTGTTGAGCTTCCTGTAATCAATGCACACTCTCCATCCCATCTGAACTCGTTGAGGTACGAGCTCATCATGTTTGTTTTCAATTACCATGATTCCACTTTTCTTCAGCACGACTTGGACCAGGCTCACACACTTAGAGTCACTTATTGCATAGGTAATGCCCACGTCTAGGAGTTTGAGCACTTCTTTCTTCACCACTTCCTTCATTGGTGGATTCAACCTCCTCTGCGCCCCCCGCGATATTTTGGAGTCTTCTTCGAGAAGTATCTGATGCATGCACTTAGCGGGACTAATGCCTTTGATGTTCCCGATTGTCCAACCAATTTTCGTTTGATTAGCCTTTAGTACTTGAACAAATGCATGTTCTTCCTCCGTACTCAAGTTAGATGCAATGATGACTGGAAGGGTTTGATTGTCTCCTAAGTATGCGTACTTCAAGTGTTTTGGCAATGGCTTTAGTTCGAGTTCAGGTGCCTTCAAGAGGGATGGCTAGGTCTTTTGGGCCGTGAGGGGTAAAGTTTCGAATGGATGCTTGTGGAATGCAAGTGAAGGCACGACATTGAGGAACCTTACCACCTCAACCACGTTCTCATCAAGGGACTCCTCGGTTTGTGAAGTGTTGGTGATGGCCTTCTCGAGATCATCCTTCATGCATGAGTTTGCAATCGTCTTCTGCAGTACCAAGTCCATCATATTCAACGGGAAGTCCACAATAGGTTCCACGGGATATTGAATCGCATCTTGAATAGAGAATGTCCGCAGCTTATCCAAGACTTTGATTGAGACTTGGCCATTTTTTACATCAATTAAGCATTATGCCGTGGCTAAGAGGGGCCCTTCCAAAGATGAGTGGAGGTTCCTCGTTTTGATCAATTCTATCCATCCTTAGAATGTAGAAATCTACCAGAATGCATGTATCTCCGACTTGCACCAATACGTCTTCCAGTACACCCATTAGTTAGTAATCGAGGCGTTAGCTAATCTCACACATCAGTGTGTTGGTTTGAGCCCTCCAAAGTTGAGCAATTTGTAGACGTGAAACGACATAATGTTGACTGAAGCTCCCGTGTCGCAAAGGCAATGCTCGAAGCGTTTAGATTGGATAACACATAGGAGTGATGGAGGCTCAGGATCATTCACTTTGAGTGGCATGAGCAAGAGTGCAGCAGAGCATGCCTTAGGAATTTCAATGATGTCATTAGCGCTGAAACCACGCTTTCCGGCGCCTAAGTCTTTGATGAGCTTGGCGAAGATGGGCATGTGCTTGACTATTTTATGAAATGGTAGCGTGATTTGAGACTTTTGCACCATGCTTATGATTTCCTCCTCGAACTCCTCCTTTTTCTTATTTTTGTTTTGGAACCTGTGAGGAAAAGTAAGATCAACGTCATTGTCTAACTCAAAAGTCACTTTTTTAGTTGTTTTAGGAAGTGTTAGAGTGATTGGGATCATTGGTTTTCTTAGGGGAGCCTAAGGCCGTGGCCTTGATGTTGGAAGAAGCCTATGTTCCAGCCATGGGGTGTTACTATCCTGCCGTGGCCGTGTCCTAAAAGTTAGGCACTGGTAGGCAGTGAGGGGTTCCTGTCATGTGGGACTTAGGCATAGTGTGGAGATGTCAGTGTTGGTAGGCGCAGGTTGTGTCTTGGACGCATCCATGGCATGTCTCGGTGTGGCGCTGGGGAATTCCTACGGTGTGTCACTCGGCAAGGCTTGAGATATGTCTCTCGGTAGGCCGTAGGGGACTTCAAATTCCTGCTTCTGTGGCATAATTTTCGTCCAAGTCTAATCCTGCGGTACTGCTTGGGACATGGCCCTCGGTAGGGTTGATTGAGGGGCTGCTTGCGGCATGCCATAAGGCATGGCCTGCAGCCTGTCATGCTGATGTGCCTACGACGCAGGGTTATTCATGACAAAGTGGTGTCTTGAAGATGCCACGGGGAAGTCAACCTCCACTGCCTCTAGTGTGATGGCGTATGTAGGGCCTCGGAGTTGCATTCCACTTCGAAGTGTGATGGCGTTTGCAATTGGATTGTGGAATCCCTTAGGATTTACGATCACTTGACTCAGCAACTTCCCTTGCTCCCTTTGATATAATGGATTTGCAATCTTCCCCATTTGACGATCTAAGTTGGTGATTGCATTTTCCATCTTTTGCTGATAAGACACTTGGTTTTGAAGCAATGTCTGCATCATGTTTTGATTGGCGTACATCAGTTCCCTTAGCTCCTCCACCGATTTGCCTCCAGAACTCTTATTTGCTGAAGGGCCTTGGGGATTCATTGGTTGAGTCGTGGCTTGTTGTTGGAATCCAGGGGGCGGCATTAGGTTTGCAGCATTTTGATTGTTGCTCCAACAAAATTTCAGATGATTCTTCCATCCCAGATTATAAGTGTTGGAGTATGGATCATTTCGGGGTCGTGCAAAATTGTTGACGCCTCCCGCAAAGTTAGCTTCTTCCACCGTTGGACAATCTTGTGATGTATGACCTTGAATTGAACATACTTCACATATTTGAATGCCTTTCACTTTTTCGTTACAAGGCTTCTTCACCATTGCCTTAAGTTGAGCAATGTCGTCATCTTTGTCATTGGTGTACACATCACTTGTAGCCCAGAGGAATGACCTCTATCACTAAATTGCTTCTCCCTTTGAGCGATGTTCTCAAATGCAGTTCACGCCTTCGCAGCCGTGCCATCCAAGATGCCTTGTGATTGTGAGTTCACCAGGGTTCGATCGCTGGTCTTCAATCCTTCGTAGAAGTATAACATCAAGTGATGTTCGTCGATGTTGTGGTGAGGGCACGCCCTTAACATTTGATTAAAGCTCTTCCAAAACTCGTAGAATGGCTCATCAATGCCTTGGCCTAGATCCATGATCTTGGCTTTCAATTCGTTTGTCTTCGCCACGGGATAGTATTGTGTCAGAAATTTTGAAGACAAGTCCCTCCACGAGTGGATTGAAGTTGGGGCCAATGAGTGGAACCATGCCTTAGCATGATTCTTGAGGCTGAAGTGAAAAAGTCTTAGTCGAATTTCAGCTTCCGTCATGCCGTTGATGCGTCAAGTTGAGCAGACTTTAACAAATTCTTTGATGTGTAAATGCGGGTCTTCTCCGGAAAGTCCGTGAAACTTTGGCAACATGTGAATCGTCCCAGACTTCAACTTGAAACTCTCCACCATGGACGCGGGAAAGATGATGGGAAATTGGTCCTCCGAGACATGGGGAATGGAAAATTCCTTCAAGAGCCGTGGGGCAGGGTTACGTACTAGGGCATGTTCTCTTCCCTGCTCCTCCTTGGCATCTGCCATCCTTCCTGGGCTAGGTGGTGGGGATCCGTGGACTGAAGATCCTCTTGAAGATGGTGGCGTGCTTGATCCGTGTAAAGATTCTTGGATGGATCCACCCTATGACATAAAACAGGGTACCTAAAAGAGTAAAAAAAACTAAGTTAGTAAATCCAAACTAAATGGACACCATTGAAGGACAAGTCCCCAGCAACGACGTTATCTTTGAAAGTGCACAAAATCGATTGAGATAGTATAATCACAAGAAAAGTTTGATCCCTCGTGGATAATGGTTTTTGTATATCTGAAATTAAAATGAATAAAGTAAAGTGCAGAAAATAACAATGCAAGGATGATGATTGATTAAATTTGTTAACTAAGGTGAATTAAGGCTTACTGTCCACCCTAACCAATTCAAGTTCTTAGCCAGATTTTCTTGACCTAATTACTATGAATTCTCTGAATTAAGCCCGTGCAAAGGTCCGACTAATGCCCACTCCACACATGTTATTCTCTCTTACTTGGCATGTCCTGAGCATGATGTGTACCTAGAACGTCTATCACCTACCGTTTAAGAGGATGCATGAAGTTCAAAGAGAATTTAATGAAACTACACTACCCCTAGAAAAGTGATGTGCAATCCTAGGTTTTCATGAGTTTAGTTTACGAATAGGTGTCCCTCCACCTACCTGTGATGCTGCAAATCACAAGAAGATATGATGGTTCGTCAAGCAATTACGTCAATAATTATATGCAAACAAGGTAGCTAAGCTTTTTTTTAGTTCATTAAGCATAGTAATCCAATTTATTCAGCATTCAAAGCAATTAAAATCAACAATCAAAATCTGATTATCGAAGTAACATGGCTAGGGCTTCAAGCAGCCCTAATTCTAAAAGAACTACTCACACATTATTGAAACTTCAACATACATAATGGAATTCATAATGTAAAAGCAATAAAATTAAAGATACAAAGGAGATTATTGAAGACGAGGCACAATAGAAGACCATGCCACGGCTTGTCCCTCCACTGCTCACGCACAACTCTCTCACAAGCAGAAAACTTAAGTGTTTGAATTGAAAAACCGAATTACAATGTAATGAGGCTAGGGTGTCTAGTGATTCTCACCTGCGAGCCTTTAGGTCCTTTAAATAGGCCTCTAAACCTCTACAACTTAGGAGATAATCTAGGAAAAATTCCTAATCAAAAACTGACTCAAACTAGTATCCTAGTTAAGAATGAAAAGGGACTCAAAAAGGAATCCTAGTTGGATTTGGAGTAGAAATTGCGGCAAGGACTTGAGACAAAGCTCCTAATCTTCCTTGCATGCCAAGGAAGATTCTGGAGTCTTCCGGAGGTTGCTAGGACGTCAAGGAATGTGCTTTTCCAACCCTAAATTCTTCAAACACGGCTGGGCCAGATTCTGCGCTCCAAAACCTTAATTTGGATCTTTAAGAACTTCACCATGTCCTTGACCAATCCAATCAAGACAAACCATTCCAGGCACTTCCAAATGATGTATCTAACATAGTTATGGGCTTTGTCTTGCTCAAAAGCTTGTAGAAACGTTGATGGCCCAATTTGGCTCAAATAGGGCTCCCAGGAAGTCTTTTAGGGTAGGACACAAACATGTCAATGACATTTCCAAGCAAGACACAGGCTTCCGTTGGCTTAGATATATGATTTGAAGTCCAACTATGTGTGGTGTCTCGCTTTATTCCATCGAATTCTAGGTCATGGCCCTTTTTGAACTTCCTGTGCCTGAAATAGGGAGCAGAGGGGACTTCACCTCTGAGAGACTAGGGACACGCCCAGGGCACGATCTAGGTCTCCGATTTTGGGGCCCACAAGGAACTTGTCACTAGCGTGGAGTGGCGCAGCTTGCCGTATGACTAGGACATGTCAAAGGCATGTCCTTGACTTCGACATTGGCTCTTCTGGGACTCAATAGGAGCTTGGATTTAGAGCGCATCCTGATTTGTTCCAGGACTCAGTTTTGTTGTCCCTTTCAAGGCCCGAACTTCAAGTAGAGACCTCTCCTTCGATATAACTCCGAATTGAGCCATTCTTTTTGTGTTCTTTTCATAATTTACCTATCTTTCCAAATCTGTACAAGTCTCACTAGATTGATAATTTTCTACTATGGTTGGCATGAAATCATTCAAAAGACATGTAAAGGGGATACTAAATGACATCAGAATAATGCATAAATAATGACTGAACATGTACCTAGAACGTCTATCATCATCCATTTAAGATGATGCAAGAAGTACAAAGAGAATTTAATGACATCACACTACCCCTAGAAAAGTGATGTGCAATCATAGGTGTCATGAGTTTAGATTACAAATAGGGGGTCCCTCCACCCACCCGTGATGCTACAAATCACAAGCTGATATGACGGTCAGTCAAGTAATTACATCAATAATTATCTGCAAATAAGGTGATCAATATTATACACATAAATAATGTTCATTAAGCTAAGTAATCCAACTTATTCAACATTCATAGCAATTAAAATCAAGAGCCAGAAATCTAATTAAAGAACTAACATGGCTACGGCTTCCAACAACCCTAATCCTAAAGGAAACTACTCACGCATAATGGAAAACAAACACATAATGAAATTCATAATCAAAATAATAATAAAAGAAAAATGGAAGAACAAAATAAAGGGAACTATGATGAGTCACGCCAAGATAAACTCCAAGGTCTCCATGCTCTGCTCTTCTCCAAACTAAAAACTAAAGGTGTTTTAACACTGAAAATTATAAGTATTACGGCTAGGGTGTCTAAAGGTCCCAACCCGTGAGACTTTGGTCCTTAAAAAGGGCCTCTAAACCTCTACAAAGTAGGACATAATCTAGGAAAAAAACCTAATAAAAAACTGACTCAGAACTTCTATCCTAGTTAGGAATGAAAAAGGACTACAAAAGGCAATCCTTGTTGGACTTGGAATAGGCTTTTGCGGCAAGACTTGTGATTAAATCTTCTGAGCTTTCTTGCATGCCAAGGAAGCTTCTAGAATCTTTTGGAGATTGCTGGAACGTCAAGAACTGGGCTTAGCCACTCATGAATGCTTCAAACACGGCTGGGCCAGATTCTGGGCTTCAAGTACCTCAAATTTGGGCTTCTAAGAGCTCAGCGTGTCATTGACCAATCTAACCGGGAAAACCCACTTCTTGGACTTCCATATGACATAACTAGATGAGTTATGGGCTTTTTCTCGCTCAAACATTGGCAGAAGAGGGTGATCGCACAACTGCGCCCTAATTACGGCGCAAATGGGTCTTTAGGGCGCAAATGAGACACGGACGAGTCATTGGAATTTCCAAGCGTGCCTTCAGGCTTCCTTAGCTTGCTAATATTATCTAAGATCCAAATCTAGCTGGTGTCTCACTTTGTTCCATCGAATTCTAGGCCTTGACACATTTTGTCATCATCAGACCTGAATTAGGGCGCAATAGGTTTAGTGCGCAGATTCAAAGCTCGGCTGAGGCTCTTCAGGGACTCCGATTTGGGTGCACTATTAGGGTGCATGACATGTCTTCGGGGCTCGATTTAGGGTGAACTTTTAGGGTGCATCCTGGCTGATCTCGTCATGTCCCTGGCTTGTTCCAGGACCCAGTTTTGACCTTTTCGGGTCCTGAACTTCAACTTTAGACATCTCTTTCGTTATAACTCCGATTTGAGCCATTCTTTTTGCGTTGTTCCCAGAATTTACCTATCTTTCCAAATCTGCACAAGTATAACAAGATTGATCATTTTCTACTATGGATGGCATGAAATCATTCAAAAGACATGTAAAGGAGGTACTAAGTGACATCAAAATGATGCATAAATAATGACTGAACAATACTTATGTAAACAATATCTGTAGTATCCATCAAGTTTCTAGTCCTTGTACCTGCAGGGAGCCCCTTAACAAGGATGTAGCTATATTTTTGGGATCACCAAATCATCCCTTCGACCCTCACGGTTTAGGCATTAAAGCAGGGCAACATGTGTTGGTGTTTTTGTTGGAGCTGTGATTCTGGGTTTAACCCCGTTGGAATCAGTCTGTCATTTGGGATTCAATGCGTTTTTATCTAGATAACTATCATTATATTCTAAAAGTATTCCATATATTCTTATATTCTGAATATCAAAATAATAGGCATTCCAATTTGTGGACCTAGAGCACTGGAAGGATCCAGAGAGAACACTGTAGTCTTTATTTCTGCCTCAGAATGGATTTTTTTAAGAAAATCATAGTTTTCTCTATTGTTATATGGAAATCTTCAAAACATAGATTTTATTGATAGTTGACCGAATCCGTTGAGACTTCCTGCACCTAGATTTTGTCCCTGTAGCATATATAGAAATTTTTAGCCTTCCAGACACATTTTGACAATTTTTACAAAAACATTCTAGGCTAAAATTTTCTAGTTTATGTATATTAATCCTCCGGACCCTCGATTCGATTCGATTTGATTGTTTACGTGCATATATTTTTTTTTCCTCATCATTTTGAATATTGGATCCTTAGTGCCCATATATATTGCATTTGTAATAACTTTGTATCAGTTGTGCCTTATAAGAAATTCCAGTGTTGCATATGCATAATTCAATGTTTATGTTCTGTAATAACTTTGTATTCCATTATTTAGAACTTTGTAACAATTGTGCGCTCTTGCTATTTTGAAGCCTTATAAAGAATAGAATGATGCACCATTCGGCCATTAGAAGGGAAATAATTACCAGATATAATTTCTAGTTAATTAAAATGGTGATGATAATTCGTAATATTTACTCGAAATTGTAAGCTAAAAAGTTATAAACAGGGATTTTGGGGGGCAATAAATATGTAATATATGTTAGACATAGGGTTGAACAAGGTGGTTAGTCGTTAGGCTGTTAGCTTATTGTTAGGAATTAGTTAGGTTGTAATATCCAGCTGTGTGCCAACTACTAAGTTAGTTACATTGAGTTGGGGGTTAGTGAGTTGTATAAAAAGACAACCAGTGTAATAGATTACGGTGCGTGAAAATATCAAGAGTATTGAGATTTCTTTCATTTTCTCTCTAAAACGTTTCAGTCTTTTGCTTGTTTCTCACTGATCACCATGGATTCGAACATGGTATCAGAGCAATAAAAGCTCACTGCTAAGATCCTGGCTCTCGTTGCTAATCATGGAAGCAGTTAAGATGAAAATCGGTGAAAGGCGCAGCGATTCTTGAACTTCTTCACCCTCTCCGTTCTGATCAACCACCATTATGAGTTCTTATTCCTCTATTTCTTCCTCTTCTAACGATAAGTGTTCTTTGAACCTCCTCTTGTTAAATTCAATCGCAGAATTTGTGTTCTAGAAACTTTCTCTCTAAGAAGTTTTATGTGTAAATCTTGAATTGTTCAAACACACTGTTATAATCATGTCTTCAGCTATGGATTTACTTAAGCATGCCACTGATTTTGTATCTGCTAAGCTAGACGATACCAATTATGTCTCATGGAGTATTAAGATTCAGAGATTGTTAAAATGTTTTCACTTGTTTGGACATCTTGATGGTTCATGTATCTGTCCTCCATCACTTAGTGAAACCTTTCAAAACTGGATTGATAACGATGCTGCAGTACTTAACATGTTAATCACAACAATCTCTGAGGAAGCTTTCACAGAAATCATGACTTGTGAAACTTCTCGTGATGCGTGGCTTACACTGCAAGAAAGATTCTCATCTATGTCTGAGGCCAATCTGATGCAACTGAAGACCAATCTTCAAACTATATAGAAGGGATCAAATACTATTGAAGGCTATCTTGTCAAGATTAGGTCAGCCAGACAGCGATTGGCCAGTGCTGGACTTGTGGTGTCAGATAAAGACGTGATCTTGATTACCTTGAATGGACTACCTTCAGAATATCATGCCTTCAAGTCTCACATTTGAGCTAGGCCTGTCTCGATCACCCTTCCAGAACTTCATACACTCCTACTTGCTGAAGAAGCAGACTTTTCTAAGGCATCTGTACAAGCTCAATCGTCTCTCCTTACAGCTATGGTTGCAACCAAGACCACACCCGAGTCTCAGACACAGCTCTCTAATGCACCACCCTCTCAGGGATCTCAGTGGCAAGACTCTAACTCTAACCAGAATTCTGGTTGGCAAGGGAACAATAACTATCAAGGTAACAATAACTATCAAGGCTCTAACTGGTTTGGTAGAAATAATCATGGAAGAGGTCGATTCAATGGCTATCGTGGTAGGAACAATCGAGGTCGATATAACAACTACTACAACAATTATAATGGCTATCAGAATCAAGGTTATGGTGGTTACAATCCACCCTACAACTTAGGTCCCAATCTTGGCTACAATGGTTATAATCCCAACTACAATTCAAGTTATAATCAACAGCAGCAAGGTAGTGCTCTTTCAGTACCTAACCTTCACTCCACCAGACATCGTGTTTGCTGTCAACACTGTATGTCAGTTTATGCATGCTCCTACGGATGTTCACATGATTGCTGTCAAATGTATCTTGCGTTATCTTCAAGGTACTCACGACCTAGGTCTGCATTACAACTCGGGCCCTTTACGCATTCAAGCATTCTCCGAAGCTGATTGGGGTGGTGATCCTAACACTCGACGGTCTACATCTGGTCACATTGTTTTCCTTCGTCAAAATCCTATCTCCTGGGGTGCCAAGAAACAGACTACCGTCTCCCGTTCCTCTGCTGAAGCGGAGTATCGATCCTTGGCCAACACGGCTTGTGAACTCTTATGGCTTTCATATTTGCTCACTGACCTTCGCCTCAATTTTTATCATGTCCCTCTTCTCTGGTGTGACAACATCGCGCCCATTCAGCTTGCTCACAATCATGTGTTTCATGGACGCACTAAGCATGTGGAGATAGACGTTCACTTCTTCATCCGTGAACAAGTTCAGCGTCGTTCCCTTCACTTGGCCCATGTTCGATCTGCTGATCAACTTGCTGATATGATGACGCACGGCTTGCGTACTCCCCAGTTCACAGTCTTTCATGACAATCTGCTACTTCGTCATCCTCGCATCAGATTGCGGGCGGATGTTAGACATAGGGTTGAACAAGGTGGTTAGTCGTTAGGCTGTTAGCTTATTGTTAGGAATTAGTTAGGTTTTTATATCCAGCTGTGTGCCAGCTACTAAGTTAGTTACATTGAGTTGGGGGTTAGTGAGTTGTATAAAAAGACAACCAGTGTAATAGATTAGGGTGTGTGAAAATATCAAGAGTATTGAGATTTCTTTCATTTTCTCTCTAAAACCTTTCAGTCTTTTGCTTGTTTCTCAGTGATCACCATGGATTCGAACATGGTATCAGAGCAATAAAAGCTCACTGCTAAGATCCTGGCTCTCGTTGCTAATCATGGAAGCAGTTAAGATGAAAATCGGTGAAAGGCGCAGCGATTCTTGAAGGTCCTGACTTCTTCACCCTCTCCGTTCTGATCAACCACCATTATGAGTTCTTATTCCTCTATTTCTTCCTCTTCTAACGATAAGTGTTCTTTGAACCTCCTCTTGTTAAATTCAATCGCAGAATTTGTGTTCTAGAAACTTTCTCTCTAAGAAGTTTTATGTGTAAATCTTGAATTGTTCAAACACACTGTTATAATCATGTCTTCAGCTATGGATTTACTTAAGCATGCCACTGATTTTGTATCTGCTAAGCTAGACAATACCAATTATGTCTCATGGAGTATTAAGATTCAGAGATTGTTAAAATGTTTTCACTTGTTTGGACATCTTGATGGTTCATGTATCTGTCCTCCATCACTTAGTGAAACCTTTCAAAACTGGATTGATAACGATGCTGCAGTACTTAACATGTTCATCACAACAATCTCTGAGGAAGCTTTCACAGAAATCATGACTTGTGAAACTTCTCGTGATGCGTGGCTTACACTGCAAGAAAGATTCTCATCTATGTCTGAGGCCAATCTGATGCAACTGAAGACCAATCTTCAAACTATATAGAAGGGATCAGTTACTATTGAAGGCTATCTTGTCAAGATTAGGTCAGCCAGACAGCGATTGGCCAGTGCTGGACTTGTGGTGTCAGATAAAGACGTGATCTTGATTACCTTGAATGGACTACCTTCAGAATATCATGCCTTCAAGTCTCACATTTGAGCTAGGCCTGTCTCGATCACCCTTCCAGAACTTCATACACTCCTACTTGCTGAAGAAGCAGACTTTTCTAAGGCATCTGTACAAGCTCAATCGTCTCTCCTTACAGCTATGGTTGCAACCAAGACCACACCCGAGTCTCATACACAGCTCTCTAATGCACCACCCTCTCAGGGATCTCAGTGGCAAGACTCTAACTCTAACCAGAATTCTGGTTGGCAAGGGAACAATAACTATCAAGGTAACAATAACTATCAAGGCTCTAACTGGTTTGGTAGAAATAATCATGGAAGAGGTCGATTCAATGGCTATCGTGGTAGGAACAATCGAGGTCGATATAACAACTACTACAACAATTATAATGGCTATCAGAATCAAGGTTATGGTGGTTACAATCCACCCTACAACTTAGGTCCCAATCTTGGCTACAATGGTTATAATCCCAACTACAATTCAAGTTATAATCAACAGCAGCAAGGTAGTGCTCTTTCAGTACCTAACCTTCACTCCACCAGACATCGTGTTTGCTATCAACACTGTATGTCAGTTAATGCATACTCCTACGGATGTTCACATGATTGCTGTCAAACGTATCTTGCGTTATCTTCAAGGTACTCACGACCTAGGTCTGCATTACAACTCGGGCCCTTTACGCATTCAAGCATTCTCCGAAGCTGATTGGGGTGGTGATCCTAACACTCGACGGTCTACATCTGGTCACATTGTTTTCCTTCGTCAAAATCCTATCTCCTGGGGTGCCAAGAAACAGACTACCGTCTCCCGTTCCTCTGCTGAAGCGGAGTATCGATCCTTGGCCAACACGGCTTGTGAACTCTTATGGCTTTCATATTTGCTCACTGACCTTCGCCTCAATTTTTATCATGTCCCTCTTCTCTGGTGTGACAACATCGCGCCCATTCAGCTTGCTCACAATCATGTGTTTCATGGACGCACTAAGCATGTGGAGATAGACGTTCACTTCTTCATCCGTGAACAAGTTCAACGTCGTTCCCTTCACTTGGCCCATGTTCGATCTGCTGATCAACTTGCTGATATGATGACGCACGGCTTGCGTACTCCCCAGTTCACAGTCTTTCATGACAATCTGCTACTTCGTCATCCTCGCATCAGATTGCGGGCGGATGTTAGACATAGGGTTGAACAAGGTGGTTAGTCGTTAGGCTGTTAGCTTATTGTTAGGAATTAGTTAGGTTTTTATATCCAGCTGTGTGCCAGCTACTAAGTTAGTTACATTGAGTTGGGGGTTAGTGAGTTGTATAAAAAGACAACCAGTGTAATAGATTAGGGTGTGTGAAAATATCAAGAGTATTGAGATTTCTTTTCAAAACGCCAATAATTCCGACCGCTCTTAGCCACATAAGGCAACAATAAAGCCTCATACAAAAAATCTAAGTCTACAAATACTATGATTCAGGTGACTACATTTCCACATTTAATGATTGGGAGTTTTGGGAGGCAAATGGAGTGGACATTGGTATGTTGGGATTCTCCATTTGTTGAAGAAAGCCTTGATAACCTGTACGCTTAGGTTCTGCATAGGGCACCCAGGACATTGAGTATAACATATTCATATCATGTGCCGGAAACTGTCGTAATAAACAAAATATAACCAACATTTGAAATACTCTTTCCTCAATCAACCAATATATAATAAGTAGAAAATTACAACAAGAAGTAATCACTCACATGGTAAGAATAAATGGCATTGACATATATGGATTATTGCCCACAAAATGCTGAGGTGTATGAGAGGGTGGTAATGGATATGAACTAGCAATGACACCATTAATCCCGACATTATAGTTTGGAATAACAGCCTAAAAATGGACCAAAAAAAAATTAATATTTAGCCCAACAACATAATAATATTAATAAAATCAATTTTATTACCTTATCAGATTTCTTTTTTGGTAAGGATTTTTCCAAACAACTCTTGATCCTTCTTCTTCCTCGATAAGCCACTGCTTTCTTTTTTAGCCCTCTTGCAATCACAACATTAGCATTGTTAAGGTCATCCATCATTTCTCTATTACTCATGTCCTGGATGGGTTGTTGTTGAATTTTGTCTTGCACATCACCATCCATTTCTAAACGCAATACATCTTCAACCTTTTTTGACAACTTATTTGCTTCCACAATTAATAGTTCATATGCTTTGTCACTCTCAGATGCTCTGGTTGATATTCTAGTGAAGATTGAACACAAAGACCTATATCAAGAAGTTTGTTGTAGTTTAGGCTTTGCTTGAATTTCATGCCCATCCTTGTTTACGGCAATCTCAACATTTGCTTCTTTACTCCACCTCTTTATTATGTATTGTTCAGGAATTTCTTTGATGTACATAGCTTCCCTTAGGACTATAATCGCATGACTACATAGAATGCCTTTAATCTCAAACAATCTACAATTGCAAGACACAATGCTTATACCTTCCTTTTTTCACCGGCCGCTTCTCACTCTTCTTATCACTAAACACTGTGTATATAAAAGTGTCTCCATCAACGACACAATTTGTTATGGACAAGTCAATGGTCTTTTCGAATTCATCTTGAAACAACTTAAATATAGCTTTGGTGTGAATATCCCTAGCTTGTGTCAACATTTTCACAGAGAACTTGACATGTGCAATTTTGAATTGTAGGTCATATTCTGCTTCCCACTTTTTGTACCTGGGATCATGAAGCACCCTCTCAAAGTTTGAAAGAAATTGTGGCATATTAAGATCTGACTTCAAATAATGTTTCAATCTAGCATTAAAACTTTCACTAATTTGGGCACTTTGTATTCCTATCGACCATGCTTGTCTAACATATGCACATGCCTATTTCTTTCTTATTTGCCATGTCTTCTTCAGCCAAGGATTCTCATGTGCATCATATTCATCAAGCACAGAACTCCAAGTAGATAGAAATTCATCTTCCTCTTCAATGTGATCAACAAATTTTGTCAAAGAATTATGAACTCCATCATCACCTCTGAACACACTATTTACATTCTTACAAGCATTTTGCATCAAATGCCATATACAAAGTCTATGGTTTGTATGAGGCATCACTTGTAAAATAGCCTTAGCCGTTGCCACATCCTGATCTGTAAATATAGTTCTTGGAGCTTTCCAAGATATAGCCTTCAAAAAAGTTCTCAAATAACCAAATGAAAGAATCTGATGTCTCATCATACATTAAAGCTACACCAAATAGTCGACCGACTTCATTAACTTTGTAAGTTGTATCAAAACTTACAATATTCCCAAAATGACTATAATCAATTATCATTTTGGCATCTGCCCAAAACATGTTTGTTATGTGCTCTTCCTTATTTCACTGTAGTTCATAGAAGAATGAAGGGTTTTCCAATGATTGTTTTGAAAAGTAATTTAGCACATATCCAACTTCTCCATATGCCATTTGTTTTTTTGCACAGAGTGAAGATAATTTCTTTTTATCTTGTTTTATGTAGCACAGTGATTATCTTCCACCTCCTTGTTTACTCATTAACTCATAAGCCAACCTAAGCGCGATGCCTAAATCGTCAGCAACTCTACATCAATGGCTTGGGAGGATGTGATTTTTCATCCTCCCATGGTAACAAATGAGCATACTCTTTGTTTACAAGATAATGATTATGTTCTTCAATGAAAATGTAAACACAAAACTTATTAATACGCCTATCCAACTTAACACCCAATTGAGCACTACAAGAAATTCAGCATAATAGTACCTGTAAAAACAACCAACAGATAATCAACAAGAAAATAATCACTCACTCATTATGATAAATATATCATCAAGATTACCAAGTTTTATCAGTCCCACAACAAACCCCTAAATCAAAAATTCGCAAGATGAGATTGAAAGACTCACCTGTCATTCTTGGAGACTTGGACGGCGCCCCCATTTGTGATTCCGTTATTTTTCGTGGTTGGAGATGGAGATGGGAAATGGAGAAGAAAGAAATTTAATTTAATTTGGAGATTGTAGATCTACCTTTTTACTTCTCTTTCAACTCTGAAAGTAAAAAAATTTGAATATGAATTTCTCAGGAGGAGAATTTCTCACGATGGTTGGACATGGAGTAGCTGACACGCGCGCTATTCTAATTGTCGTCAAAGGTAAAAAAATCTTAAACTCTTTCCTGGCCATTGGATTTAATCGTGCGGTTGATATTAAATGCTCTAGACTATCCGGATCTAACTAGGTCCGGAGAGAATCCGCTCCCTGAAGATGGGACTGCTCCTTGCCCTTTCATTGGGTCTTGCTAATGTTTTGTTGGAAAGTGATTCTCAAAAAACTAAATTATTAGATAATCTTTGGCATTGTCTTGTTTGACTTAAAAACTGTGTGCGTACATATTGAACATAGTAAGGACTTCTCTCAAACTTTTTTTATTCAAAAGTTCCTCTATAGTATTTATAAAATAAAAAATTCCTCATCTGCCTCTTTATATCGTAGGGGCTCTGAAGCCATCTTTTTCCCACTTTATCATATAGAATAGTGGAAGCACTGTTGCTTTCTTACTTTTTTTCTTCCCCCAGTTAACTTGGAGTTGATTGAATGCTCAACCAGACAACCAACCTTCGGCCTTTTTTTTTTTTGACTAATAAAGAAATTCATTGAATGGGTGGCAAACATGTGATGGGCTTCGGTTGCCGAGCTCATCACGAGTCATGAGTATTCTATGTTGGAATGGCCGAGGTCTTGGTAATCCTCGGACGATTCGAGCAATGAAACACTTAATAAAATTCAAGAAGCCAGTGGTGGTGTTTATTATGGAAACAAAGAAGACTGTGGTTCAAATGGATGTTGTAAAGAGGACATTGGGAGTCTCCGGGGGTTATTGTGTAGACAGAGTTGGCATTGGTGGTAGCTTGGCAATACTATCATTCCATGGAATTACGGTTAACTTAAGGTCGTACTTAGTGGGACATCT
The DNA here is from genome assembly GCA_037349345.1 of Oemleria cerasiformis. NCBI lineage: Eukaryota > Viridiplantae > Streptophyta > Magnoliopsida > Rosales > Rosaceae > Oemleria > Oemleria cerasiformis. Next base: position 11,246,570 of record JAZGTL010000003.1, on the reverse strand, counting down.
CGATGTGTGGATTACAGAATTGGGGAGTACATGGTTCAGATTCACGGGCTTTTATGGAAATCCCTCCACTACAATGCGTCCTCAATCTTAGCAGCTCCTTCGGCATCTTTGCCATGACTTTGAAGGGTCGTGGGTGGTTGCAGTGACTTCAATGAGATTCTAAACGGAGGAGACTATAGAGGGTGTAGGTTCTGACCTATGTCTCAAATGGTGGATTTTCGGGGGGGCATTAGAGGATTGTGGGCTGAGCACAGTACGCTTTAAGGGGTTCAAGTTCACGTGGACGAATGGATGAAAAGGGGAAAGCAATGTGAAACTTCAACTTCACTGGGCTACAATGATGCAATGAGACTGGCATATCCTGGTATGATCACTAATCATTTAAATTCTCTTACTAATTACTTCTGATCATTTGCCCATTTTACTCAGCTTGGGAACGCCGGGAGGTTCTGGGCGACAATTGAAGCGCTTCCATTATGAGGAACTGTGGACTTCAATTGATCGGAGCCATGATGTAATTAAGGCAACATGGAGTGGAGGAGACTCAGTACAGGGTTCAGATTCACGGGCTTTTATGGAAATCCCTCCACTACAATGCGTCCTCAATCTTAGCAGCTCCTTCGGCATCTTTGCCATGACTTTGAAGGGTCGTGGGTGGTTGCAGTGACTTCAATGAGATTCTAAACGGAGGAGACTATAGAGGGTGTAGGTTCTGACCTATGTCTCAAATGGTGGATTTTCGGGGGGGCATTAGAGGATTGTGGGCTGAGCACAGTACGCTTTAAGGGGTTCAAGTTCACGTGGACGAATGGATGAAAAGGGGAAAGCAATGTGAAACTTCAACTTCACTGGGCTACAATGATGCAATGAGACTGGCATATCCTGGTATGATCACTAATCATTTAAATTCTCTTACTAATTACTTCTGATCATTTGCCCATTTTACTCAGCTTGGGAACGCCGGGAGGTTCTGGGCGACAATTGAAGCGCTTCCATTATGAGGAACTGTGGACTTCAATTGATCGGAGCCATGATGTAATTAAGGCAACATGGAGTGGAGGAGACTCAGTACAGCAAAAATTTGTGGCGTTCCAGCCCTCCCTTCAATCCTAGCGTGAGAATACAGTGGGGAATTTGGCCACAAAGATAAAGGAAGCGCAAGCAGTGATTGTATCTCGACATCATAGAGTACTCAGATGAGAAATGACTGCAACTCCTATTTACACCGTGAGCTTGACAATCTACTAAAGCAGGAGGAAATTTATTGGCGATAGAGGTCTCGAATAAATTGTATCAAACATGGGGATAAGAATACAAAATTCTTCCATGGGTTTGCAAAGCATAGAGGCCGGCAGATTTTCATTCAAGGGGTTTTGGATCGTAACCAACATTGGTGTGCAACAGAGGAGAGTACGGGGAAGGTATTTTTTTATTATTTTAATGATATTTTTACATCTAATTGTGACCAAAATATCCAAGATGCCATTTCAGCAATCCAACCCAAGGTCACGGCAGAGCAAAATGCTTGCCTATCGGCCCCTTTTTCGAAGGGAGAAAGTTGAACAAGCAGATTTCAATATGTCACCTGATAGGATTTTTCCCACCTGTAAAACAAGAGTTAAAATCACACAAATAATATCTGCAAGAGTACAGGGCTGTTGTAGTATAGCACTGGAAGCAGGGTCGATTTCCTCAGGGACTGATATGGATAATTCTTATTTTTGGAATTCACTCTTAATTAATAATAAAATAATTGCAATAAGTTTGGTGATTGAATAAAAATTAAGTAAACTATTTAAACAAGTACTAGGGTTCAACCTTCACCATTAACAATCATATGTGACTTAGAAAAGAATCTATGAATCAATACATGCAACTTTGAAGGTTAGATTTTTCGAAAGCATATTTTCCTCGTGGGCATTCAAGTGAAAACGTATACCTAAGATGCGATTAGTCTATGGCATTTAGATCTAATTCTACATGCAAGATTCATTAAGTTCATGAAAATCTTTTATAACCATGCAATATCTTAGTTATGGCATTTAACCTAGATGTATTACAATCCTTAATCACAAGAAGCTAATCCCAATTTTTAGGTGGGCATTCCTATAAAATTGCATCAAATTACTTGTCTAAATATCCTAAGGGTGATCAAGCATTAAGACATAAAGATAGTTTTAAACAGTGATTAAAGATTCAAAGCATGCATATACGAAAACATAGGAAAAAGATAAATCACATAATCATGTTAAGGCTTAGGTCTAAACCTAGTGAGAAAATTAGCTACTCATGCTCATAATGAATAGAAATAATTTCATTAAAATTGAAGTTAAGAGAACAAACAGTTTGTAGAACAAAGGTAGCCGAAAATCCCAGCTTGCCGTGCTCTTAGATGAAGAATTGTATTCTGAATTCTGGTCTCTCTAAATCTAAGCCAAGCTTGGGTATTTATAAGGAAAGATTCCTAATCCTACTTTGAAAAGGAATAAAATAACAATAAGAAAATCTAATTCCTAGTTTAAACATAAATAGGAAAGCATATGCCTTCTCCTACTTGAATTGGGATTTCATTGATATATTTCCTCATTTTGCTCCAAAAACTCCTTCTAGAATAAATCTGTCAATATAATAAATTCGAGTATCAATTCCTCCCAAAATAATAATAATAACTAATTAAATATATGAGAAATACAAGTATATTTTTGGCTCATCATCACCTACCAAAGCTCATGGGATAGATGGCATACCAGCACTGTTTTATCAAAGATATTGGGCTACAGTGGGCGCTGAAGTGACTAATTTGTGCCTTGACATGTTCAATGGCTCAGGCATGCAGTCCCCAAGGTATCAACCACACTTTAATTGCTCTCATCCCAAAAGTTCATTATCCGACAATGGTGACTGAATTTAGACCAATCAGTTTATGCTCAGTAATGTACAAGATAATTTCTAAGACAATTGTGGGCCAGCTCAAGTCAATCATGCTTAGGGTGATCTCAAAGTTCCAAAGTGCTTTTGTCCCGGCCAGGTTAATTACAGATAATGTTATTTTTGCGTTTGAAAGTGTACCCGCCATTAGATGTCGTGGAAGGAGTAGTTTGAAGAAAATGATCTTAAAATTGGATATGTCCAAGGCCTATGATCGTGTGGAATGATCGTTTTTAGCCCACATAATGAAAGGGATTGGATTTGAGGATGGGTGGATTCGTTCGATCATGAAGTGTGCGAGTTCAGTGGCTTACTCAGTAAAGGTTAATCTATCACTGTATATGTTCTTATTCTATGCAAAAGGCCTCTCGGCTCTTTTAGTTCAGGTTCAAAGGAGACTAACATGGCGTCAAAATAGCACGAAAGGCACCCTCACTGACACACTTATTTTTTGCTGATGACAAATTGCTCTCTATAATGCTCATCTCCCAGAGTGTCAAAATCTTCTCATTGTTCTTTGGGTCTATGAACGAGTATCTGGCCAGCGTATTATTTTTGAAAAATCAGCTGCGTGTTTTAGTCCTAATACATATCCTATGTTGAAACAGTTCATTTCAGATATGCTAGGGATTCGCCTAGTTGATTTCCATGAGAAGTATTTGGGGTTACCAACTCTAGCCCAGAGGAGTATAAAAACATACCTTGAGAAGATCCTCATATGCCTAGGTACACGTCCCGGCCTACCCTAACAGCTCCAAATGCTCTGAGCCTACCACTGTGCCACCACCTAGCACTCGCTTATCGGTGGACAAAAACGCCTCCATCAAGCTAGGCTCAGTGGCTACCCCTATCAGTAAGGTTCCATCACCAATGGTGGTACTTGGCTTCAGTGTCGCAGTCCTAGCCGACCCGCCTGACGAACCCTCCTCAGGTGCTTGCCATTTTAGACTTTTTTTTCTCAAGGGCTTCGTAGGCGATTCTTTGGCTCTCCACTTCCCTCCCGACTGAGTGGCTGGTGGCTACGGTGGGCCCATACTACCCCTGCCTGCTTCCCAACCGACCCGCTAGTAGTTCCGCTACCTGCCTTCTTCCTCAGGGCCCTCTCTAGGCGAGCCTGAGCCCCTGGGTTATTTATATCAACCACCATAGTTGTCCCTAATCCTGCTCCCTTTAGCCTCTCCCAAGTAAGAATTGCAGAGGACTCATCCTTCGCTAACGGAAAAGCACGTGCTGCTTCAAGTTCCTCTAACTCGATCATGTCCAACGATATACCACTTGGAAATTCAACTGCAATATCTAACACCACAAGAGATTCAAGCTCAACAGTACAAGTAGATGCTTATCAAATTCAAGTACATCGAAAGCAGTAAAAGAAAAACACACAACATGAAGCCTAGACCAACACCACCTTTCCTCTTAAATCTTTTTGCCAGCAGAGCCGCTGACATCTCAGCCCGAGGAGCTACCTCCTAGACACTACTAGGAAAGAACCACAGGTCTTTCTAGTCCCTAGTTGTGTCTAACATTCTCATTCTCAATCATACCTCCCGCCTTATCCACCATTAGGTAGTAAAACCCAGCCTGCAGTGGATTTTTCCGAACTTCATAGGTGTGCACGATCGCCTCGGTAGATGATTTAGTGGCGTTTACTCCATTCCACATCACATAAGAAGACAACAATATCCTAAAAAAGTTTGCACTCAACTAGAATGGAGCAAGCCCGATATAACTCAGCTGAGTTTGTAGCCATGGGTGCAAGGATAACCACATCCCAATTTTAAACATCTGGTCACAAAGGGTTACCCATCTTCGGGGAGATTGGCTAGGCAGCTCACTCGCTCGCGGAAACTTGAGGAGCAGTGAATCTCGCGCCCCATATGCCTCCCTCAAAGCGGCTAGCCGCCTTTCCGTCATGGTGGACAAAACTTTATAGCTGACCAATTCCGATTCTCAGAAAAATATACATCCAGAGGAACACCTGCCCATTAGGGGCATGACGAATCATAGCTGTTACGCGCAACACCCGCTGCGGCATCCCCATCAAAAGCTCCTTCTTTGTCCGACCTGCTACCCTCATCATCATCACCACCAGCTCCCACAACCGGCTCCTCATCAGCTGACCTGCTACTCTCAGCCCCATCACTATCAGCTCCCACAACCATCTCCTTATCAGCCCACCTGCTTCCTCCAGCTACCCGCCCCACAGTAGAGCTGCTACCCTCTGTAGCTTTCGCTTTCCGTCGACCCGAGCGGCGCAATGGTACACTACGGGGCTCACTACCAAAGTTCCCACCCGCCCCTTGAGACTCCACCTCAGGCACCCGTAAAACATCATCACTAACATTAAAGAAAATACATCATCTTCTTCCTCCGCCCCCGTCGATAGATTGCCACTCCACACATTGATAGGAGCACGATCCACCACTCCCTAATTTATACTCCCATTTTCATCGGAGTATTGGAGTGGATTCGACTACGTGCGACGCCAGTCCTTGAGCTCCGACATTCTCTCCTCTCAATCGACGAAACCCAACACAAGTAAAGTTTATAGAAATATAAATTGAAGAACTAAAAGAGAAAAAAAATGCAAAGGAGAAGCACTCACCCAATTTTCGAAGGCCAACCCACGATCTCTCCACCACGCCTTCACTCAACCCACAACGGCAAGGAGAAAATATGAGAAATGAAGAAAAAGATGAAAGAGCCAAAATAATACTTAGACAAAAAAAGGCATATTTATAGCCTGCAGTGGGGAAATTCAAAAGTTACCATGGGGAAACTCAAAGGTTGTGCCCACTCATCATTAACACCTTTCCACATGGCTCACCATGTCCCCCCATCATTCCACGTGCGCCGTCAACACTCCCCATGCCTCAACTGATATCCACACAACACATGATCCACTCAAACGAAAAAGGGAAAAGACAAATCAACTGCCCAAATTCAAAATCCAAACTCTGCTGGGGACTTGTGGGGACTCGGGCACTTCCATCCTCTACCGCAGACCCCCTTAGGTCGGCTACGAAGGCTGAGCGCCTTGGGTATGCCACAGTCGGCTTGCATGTCTACAGAAGGTTCAACTCCCTACCTGAGATATAACTCTCGATTAAGGAGTTGTGGGACTCCTGTTGATAATCATTATACGTCAAATCGAATCTACCAAACAGTACTTAACAAGACCCCTTAAAATCCACAAAAGGGAACTCCTATGGCCCACCACATATTTTACTATATATTTTTTTCGGTAAAATATGTACTTATCATTATTATTTGTGACAAAAGTCAAGAAAAAATTACATATTTACATTTTTCAGCGAAATTGACAAGATGGAGTAGACTTGCAATTTTTTTCTTGTCTTCCCATCTAATCACTTGAGTTGAGAATGATGTTTTTTTAATATTGTAAGGTGATCCTGTACATATTTGACATATTCAAGATAGGTGCATTGAATTGACCAAAACAAACTCACTTTTCTCATTTGATTTTTTCATGTAGGTCCCATTTGCCATCGAAAATATCAATTGAAGGCATTACACATGACCATTCCATCAATAAAAGGGTTGCCTCTTCGTTTGCAGTAGAGAAGAGAAAAAAGAAGCAACAAGCCTCCCTGTTCTCTTTTACTAATTTCCCAAGATTGTAGCATGAGCAATATTTCAACGGAGCTGGTATCAGAGATTAACCCCATTATCCCAGCTTAATTTCTGCTCCATGGGTTCAAATTGGAAGCTTGAATTGTGGTCATTTGGTGCTGGATTTGAATCAATTAATGTGCATCTCGAAGATTGGGCAGATTACCCATATCGGTTTCTTGATTTCTTTGATTGTAGTGCAGATTTGCTTCCGTTAATGGGCGTGGAGTCCACAATTACATCTATGGATTGAGCATAAGACTGGGAAGGAAAGAGAAGAAAACATGGTTAATTTAACTTGGATTCTCGGTGCAAGAATTTTGCCATTTTGGCAGCTTGGACAGCTGAGGCTTGAGGCGGAAAATTAGGAGGCTTGCTGTGATTTTGATAAAAAGGCAGAGAGAAATAAAGGAGGGACAGGGTGGATTTTTGGAGGCGCAGGGAGCAACGCAGCAAGGAGGTGCAAGAAGCCAACAGTATGGGGTTTTCAATTTATTTTATGAATAATTCATTGTTATTTTTTATTATGTTTCGGAACTAATTTCTTCATAGCTTGAGCTACGATGTAGCCATGACCATGAATGCTTAAACCTCAGTTTGATTAGTTTCAAGTATTTTTCCCATTGAGTACCATTTGCTGTGTGTTTATCTTAGTTCTAAGCTAGGTGATTAACTACCATCTGGATTATTATTGAGATTATCGGATGCAAATTATAACAGAAGCCTTGTTTAATTCGATGTTTAGCTTCATGCAAATGTTGCCATGAATTTGTAGTAGTAGATGTTATGCTCTAGGATTTTTGTGGTATGTCTATCAATTTCCTAAGATCTTCATGAGTTCTTGTATGCTTAGCTAATCTAGATGCCATAGATGGTTGTTAGTATACGAGAATATGCATAGTAATCTACATGCCATGGATGTTATGTGAATTAGAGAAATTGACCATGAATTAGGGGAAACCTTGTTAATAATTCGCTGCGAGAATTAAGTGGGATTGGTTATGGTTAGTCATAAGCTCTAGTGTCTCTCACATTTGGTTCGTCACTCAATAACATAATTACTCTATTTTGCCATCATTCATATTTTACTTTATTGCTTAGTTCCGATTAAAATTTTCAGAATTCTTACTTGGTAATCAGTCTTCATTCATCATAAGTGCAATTTAAATTAAGTTAGAGGATTAGAATTGAACCAATCTCTACGGAACGACCTTTTCTTGCTACTATATTATTTGACGATTCGTACACATGCGAGCATTGAAATTTGAAACTTATTTGGGTTAAATTTGACTACACTAAAAGTCGCATCAAGTTTTTAGCGCCGTCGACGGGGATAGAAATTAATTCTATCTCTTTCTTAGTTTTGTTGACAATTGTTTTCTATTTTGGAGTCTTGTAATCGCTATCTTCTTTTGCTTTCAGGGTCCTCCAAAGCTCATATGCACAGTCACCGTTCTCGGAGTTTAGAATTTGAGCCATACGATCCAGAGATTGAGATAACTTTCCGGCAATTGCTAAAAGGGGAAGAACCAAAGAAAGGAGATTCAAAGGATGAGGTGGCTGTTCCAAATGCAAATGAAAACCGTGCACTGATGGATTATTTAGCTCCTATGGTGTCCACCTCACCCTCATTCATTGTTCGACCACAAATTACAGCCAAGAACTTCAAGTTGAAGCCATCGCTGATCCAGATGATGCCTTCCTTCTATGGCTTGGCAACCATAGATCCCAATCTGCACATCAACGACTTTCTCGAAATATGCAACACTTTGAAGTTGAATGGTGCAACTGATGAAGCAATAAGGCTGCCCATGTTCCCATTTTCCCTTAAGGACAAGGCGAACAGTTGGCTGCACTCCCTTACACCAAACTCCATAAGAACCTGGGATGACATGGCTAATCTGTTTTTGCAGAAAATGTTTCCTCCTTCCAATACTTCTAAGTTACAGATTGATATTATGACCTTTGCCCAATTTCATTATGAGCATTTTTATGAGAGTTGGGAGCGGGTTAGAGACTTGTTGTTGAAATGCCCACATCATGGTCTACCATAATGGTTGCAACTTCAATCTTTTTATCAAGGTTTAAGCACATATCATAAGAGGATGATAGATGTAGCTAGTGGAAGGGTGTTTATGACAAAGACTGTGGCTGAAGCTTCTGCACTCTTCAATACCTTAGATGCCAATTCTCAAAATACGGGTGTAGAAAAAGAACTACCAAAGGAGGCTGGAATCCATGAGATCGACTCATACACTGCTATGGCTGCACAAATTTATAACCTAAGCATAAAATTTGAATCTTTAATGTGTCCAAATCAGTAAATGAATGTTTCTTATGTGTGTGCAATTTTTTCAGGAACACATTCTAGCATTGAGTGTCACATGAGAAGGTCTTTCCCAGAATTTATTCAAGAGCAAGCCAATCAAGTCACCAATTTCAACTGCCAGCAGATTAATCCCCTCTCAGACAATAAATACAAAGAGGGGTGACGAAGACATTCGAATTTCTCATGGAGCAACACTCAAAACCAATGGAACCAGCCCCTACACCAATTACAGGGCAATGAAGCAAAGAAAAATTCCCTGGAAGAGATGTTAGCACAGATGGCTCAGAATACTAACAATTTCATGCAAGCAACTCAAACTACCCTCCAAAACCAGCAAGCTTCAATTGGTAAACTAGAGGTTCAAGTTGGTCAAATTGCTAATGCATTGAATGAGAGAGCAATTGGGAAGTTGCCAAGTTAGCTTGAGGTAAATCCTAGGAACCATGAACAGGCCCAAGCAATTACACTTCAAAACAGAAAGGAGGTGGAATCAACAACGAAAAGGAAGCTTGATGAAATTGATGAAAAGTCAGAGAAGTTGGAAGCTACTTCTACGACTGACCCTGTGCAGGAACCAACTGATCCAATTAAACCTTATGTGCCACCAGTTCCATATCCTCAACGGTTAAAAAAGGCTAAGCATGATCAACATCTTTATGAAATTCTTGAGTTGTTTAGAAAAGTTCATATTAACATCCCTTTGCTTGATGCAGTGAAACAAATCCCAAGTTACGCGAAATTCTTGAAGGATGTCTGTACCAACAAGAAGGGATTCACGGAGCATGAGAAAGTGTTGACAGAGGAATGCAGTGTTGTGTTACAGCAGAAACTGCCACCTAAATTAAAGGATCCAGAGAGTTTTACTCTACCTTGTATAATTGAAAATTTTTCTTTTGAAAAAATTTGATTGATTTAGGTGCTAGTATTAATTTGATGTCTTTTACTATATTTAAACAACTTGGTTTGGGAGAAATTAAGCCGACATATGTTTCTTTGCAATTTTTAGATCGATCAATCACTTATCCACAAGGAATAATCGAAGATGTGTTGGTGCTGGTTGAACAATTTATTCTACCGGCTGATTTCTTAATACTTGACATGGAAGAGGACATAGAGAATCCAATCATACTTGGTCGCCCATTTATGGCTACTGTTGGAACTGTGATTGATGTACAAAAGGGTCTTCTCACTTTGAGGGGTGCAAGACAAGGAAGTGGTGTTCAAGGTGTTTGAGGCAATGAAAAATCCAAGTGATTCTGAAGAATACTTTCAAGCTGATGTGTTGGAGGAAATAGTGAATCAGAATTTTCAAGCACAACATTCGGAAGATCCATTAGCAACATGCTTAGTTCAACCTGAATTTAATGCTGATATGCCAGAAGATGTTGTTGCTATCTCTACTGTTCTTAATTCTGCCCCTATACACAATCAGCGATGGAGACATCACTATGACGAGTTAGGAGCATCCCCGGCGAAAATTCAGCTATCTATTGAAGTTGCACCGAAATTGGAGTTAAAACAATTGCCGATGCATATCAAATACTCTTATATAGGAGCTGCTGAAACTTTTCCAGTCATCATTTCTGCCTATCTAAGTCCAGTTGAAGAAGAGAAGCTCTTTCGGGTGCTACGGGAGTATAAGACAGCCCTTGGATGGACCATTGCCGACATTAAAGGTATTAGTCCAACTATGTCTATGCATAGAATTCTTCTTGAGGAGGGCAGCAGACCATCAATTGAAGCTCGGAGAAGATTGAAACCACTAATGAAAGAAGTAGTCCGAGCTGAAATTCTCAAATTTTTGCATGCTGGAATTATTTACCCAATATCTGACAGTAAATGGGTTAGTCCCGTCCAAGTTGTTCCAAAGAAAGGCGGCACTACTGTGGTAACTAATGCTAATAACGAACTGGTTCCCGTGAGATTAACTACAGGGTGGTGAGTATGCATTGATTATCGGAAGCTCAACCTCACCACACGTAAGGATCATTTTTTGTTACCATTCATTGATCAAATCTTGGAGAGACTAGCTGGCCATTCTCACCACTGCTTCCTAGACGGTTATTCTAGGTATAACCAGATCCCTGTTGCTCTAGAAGATCAAAGGAAAACGACGTTCACCTATCCATTTGGGACATTTGCATACATGCGACTGCCATTGGGACTTTACAATGCACCTGTGATGGTTCAACGGTGTATGATGAGTATTTTCTCGGACATGGTTGAGAGGTTTATTGAGGTATTCATGGACGACTTTTTGGTATTTGGGTCTTCATTTGATAATTGCCTCCACAATTTGTCCTTATTGCTGAGAAGATGTCAAGAATCTAATTTAGTGTTGAACTGGGAAAAATGTCACTTTATGGTGCAAGAAGGTATTGTTTGGGGACATAGACTTTCAAGTACTGGCATCGAAGTTGACAAGGCAAAGATTGAGCTTATTAAAAAGCTTCATGCACAACATCAGTGGAGGGCGCAAGAAGTTTTCTTGGTCATGCAGGGTTTTATAGGAGGTTCATCAAGGACTTCTCAAAAACTCATTCCAATTCAATTCAGAGTGCTTGTATGCTTTCCAAACTTTGAAGGAGTCACTCATATCAGCCCCTATTATTACTACACCAGATTGGTCTCTTCCATTCGAATTGATGTGCGATGCAAGTGACTATGCCGTTGGAGCTGTTTTGGGACAGAGAAGACAGAAGCTGTCCTATGTTATTTGTTATGTTATTTGTTATGCCAGCTGGACCCTTAATGATGCGCATTTGAACTATTCAACGACGGAAAATGAGCTTCTGGCTGTAATGTTTGCTCTTCATAAGTTCCGATCCTACCTTATTGGATCCAAGGTAATTTTCTACACTGATCATGCTACCTTAAAGTATTTGCTTTCGAAGAAAGATGCCAAACCTCGATTAATCAGATGGGTACTTTTCCTACAAGAATTTAATCTCAAAATTCGAGATAAAAAAGGGTTAGAGAATGTAGTTGCATATCACATATCGCGGTTGATCCAAGAAGGGGATGCAAATATTGAGGTACCGGTCATTGAAAGCTTTCCAGATGAACATTCATTCGATGTCCAACATGGTGAAGTCCCATGGTTTGCAGATTTTGTTAACTGTTTGGCTAATGGAGAAAGTCCACATGACATGAACCTCCAACAAAAGAAGAAATTCTTCTCATTGGTTAAACATTTTTTTGGGATGACCCCTATATGTATAAACATTGCCCAGATCAAGTTATTCGAGGATGTGTTCCAGAATCAGAGCAACACAGCATTCTAACTCATTGCCATACATTCGCTTGTGGTGGGCATTTTGGTGCTTCCAAGACATCAACAAAGGTACTCCAATCTAGTTTTTTTTTTTTGCCTTCTTTGTTTAAAGATTCTTATGCTTTTGTCCCTGCCTGTGATCGTTGTCAATGGACGAGAAATATTTTCCGTAGAAATCAGATGCCCTTGAAAAATATTTTGGAAGTTGAGATTTTCGATGTGTAGGGGATCGATTTTATGGGTCCATTTCTGTCTTCTTTCTCAGACAAGTATATACTGGTGGGAGTTGATTACTTGTCCAAATGGGTGGAAGTGGTTGCTACTCCTACTAATGACGCTCGAGTTTTTCTTCGATTTTTGAGAGCGAATATCTTTACCAGATTTATAACTCCACGTGCTATTATTAGCGATGGCGGAACTCATTTCTATAACAAGCAGTTTGAAGCTCTCTTGGCCAAGTATGGAATCACTCATAAGGTTGCTACACCTTTCCATCCCCAAACAAGCGGACATGTTGAAGTTTCAAATAGGGAAATTAAGAGGATTTTAGAGAAGACTGTGAGTACTTCTAGAAAAGATTGGTCGAAGAAGTTAGATGACGATTTATGGGCGTATCGCACGACCTTCAAAACACCTCTTGGAATGTCTCCTTATCGGTTAGTTTTTAGGAAGGCTTGTCACTTGCCGATTGAGCTCCAACACAAGGCTTTTTGGGCAATTAAGAAACTGAATTTCGACATGGAAACATCTAGGGAGAAGAGATTGGTGCAACTCAATGAGCTGGAGGAATTCCGAAATGATGCAAACGAGAATGCCAAGCTCTGCAAAGAAAGAACTAAGAAGTGGCACGACAAGAACATTTTGCGAAAGGAGTTTCATGTAGGTTAGAAGGTTCTTCTCTTCAATTCCAAACTCAAATTGTTCTCTAAAAAACTTCGATCCCGGTGGTATGGTCCGTTTATGGTATTGCAAGTTTTTCCTCATGGTACGGTAGAAGTACAAAATCTGGAGACGGGAATTACATTCAAGGTCAACGGTTAGTGTTTGAAGCCGTACATTGATGCCCAGTTTGATCCCATGAAGACCATCACTTCTCTTTCTGATCCAACATAGAAAGAAGTCCTGCAGTCCGGCTGAAAACGCTAAACTTAGCGCTTTTGGGAGGCAACCCAATCGCTTTCCCTTTCTATAATTTTATAGTTGTTTTTCATTTTCCCTTTTCATATCTTTCTGGTTTATGTTGTTTTTCCTGCACTAGTGTTTGTTTGGGCTTTTAGTGTAGGTTCCCTTGAGGAGCTTGCAGAAATTGCTAGTTGGAAACTGAAGTTCTTACTTCTATTTACAAGAACAAGTGCACTATGTACATCCATTTTGATGGTCATTGCATGTCTGAAATGGGAGAATGTAGGCTGTCCCAATTTTGAGCTATCATGTCCCAAAGCTTAGGCAAGCATACAGGGCAGTCCCTTTCTTTTCTGCTCAACTTTTACATTCTCTCCCTTTTCTTATACGCTTTCCATTTCTGATTATAACATTGAGGACAATGTTAAGTTGAAGTTTGGGGGTGAGATTTCTAAAACATTTTGTGGTGATTTACTTGGTTGTGTACTCAATAATTCCCAAAATGTTTTCTTCAAAGTGCTAGTCCCAAAATTATTATTTTTTCGGTCTTTGTGTTGAATAAATAAGTAAACAAAAAATAAATAAAAAATAAAAATTTATTTACTTCTTAAGTAGATTTTTGTTAGTTTCTTGACTCAATGATTGTACTGTCATGATAATTGAGAACGTAGTAAGCATGTCTTTCTAAAACCCTCAAATAAGTGTTAAGTTTGTACTTGTCTAAGAAATCCTTGGGAACACAATGGACATAGCCATATTATTGTGAGACTATAGCATGATTTAAAGATTAATATGCAAATTTTGTAACAATATGCGCCCGTGTGAGCTTTTGTGCCTAATTATAATGTATGCATCTTTCTTACATTCTTAGTTATTTCATGTGTGCAATCTTATATGTTGTGTATCTGTAGAGATTGCTTGAGACCTCATTGAGAATTATTATGACTTGGAAACGATGGTCGGCATTAGGGTTTACCACCAACGCCATACAAGCTAGTGCCTTATATAATTACCCCCTAGTTAACCCTTTGAGCTGTGCAATAAACCTTTCCCTTTTGCTAGCCATATCTCCCTACCATGCTTCAATCTGGAGAATTTAACCTCAATGTATGATATCCATCCTTAATTTTGAGAAGGTGTTCAGAGGGAATGGTTACTTGAGTTTGGGTGTAAAATATTGGGTGGGAACATGTGAGTACTGGGATTGAATTTGTTGGTTACTGATATGAGGATTTGTATATCACATGGAGAGCTTGTTGGAGTGGAGATGGCATGTTGTTCTTTTCATCTGTTAAAGTTCAAAAGAAAAAAAAATAAAATTAGATAAGCCTTTGATGTTGCACTCTAACTTACTGGTGTTGTGTGTTTGATATCTAGTGTGTGGCATTAGACAAGACTGGTCTGTGCTTGAGAAAGAAAAGAAATTGAATTGAGAGAAATAGATGAGGAGAGTACCAAACTCCTTTGTTTGGTCTGATGTACCTAGTAGTATGACCCTCGCTGTGTTTTTTTTTTTTCCTTTTTCATTTGGAAGATCTCTAAATGTCTACTTTCTCAGAACCATTGAATTTCATATCCTTCACTTGTTTAGCCAATTACCTTAGCCCTATTGCAACCTGTAATCAAAGGCCTACTTGATCCAAGGGTGTTAGTTTTTCAGTCATTGAGATCATGGTGCAAGCTTTGGTAGAACATTCATGTAATGATATTTTAAGCATAGAACAGCCACCTTAAACACATTGAGTGATTGAGTGTATGCCGTGTGAGAAGCTTACTTGTTGGCATAAGATGATTTAAAGGAGCTTAGGCTTGCAATGTTATGGCTATTACACACACTACACTTCAAGGATTATTAGTGATAGGACCCTTCCTGAATTTCGCATCCATACCCGTGAAAAGCCCTGCTCCCGCCTGACAACTTAATAAATTTCCTAGAATACCCTTAAGCCCTTGCAATTAGTTACGAAAATTCTGCCAAAGATCCGACAGAACCTCCCCAATAAAATAAATAACCGTCTTCCACCTGTCAGACGAAAGATCAAATACCACTTTCGAATCCCAACATCACCAAATAACCATCGACGTAGTCATAATTTACAATAAGTCCAAAAGGTTTATCAGAGCAACTAGGTAGAAAACGTAAATACAGAAAATTTATAAATCCTACTCGATAGTCTTAGGTAAAGGCGCAGCCGAAATTTAGTGCCTCTGCCTCTAGATGTGCCCTTGTCAACTCAACGGCCTAGAGGGGATTTAAAACAAGAAAAGTGTAAGTGGACAAAACAATCGTTTAAAATAATTTCCGAGGAAAACATACCCTTTCCCCTCCATGAGTAAAACAATGCATGCATAATATAAAATTCCTTTTAAAATAATAATATAAAGATAATCCGAAAACTTACCAGAAAATCCATTTTTAGTTAAAATACTCGGTGGGACACATGAAAACCCGAACAATGGAAACATCCCGTGGTCCACAACCTTGCTTTGAAAACCCTCCTCAATGGAGTTTAAAAATCATGTAAATAGATATGGACACAAAAATATCATAACATATCTCACCGCTCCCCGAATGTAATCTCGAGTCGTAGCTCAATATCCGAGTTGACTGACCCAGGTCCAACCCACCACACACCCGATATACCTCAAGTTGTGCAGATCTAACCTTGTACTATGCGTATACAGCCTCAACGACCTGGCGGAGAAATACTCTCCGACGCCAGCATCGGAGAACCATCAACTATCTGGCGGAGAAATACCGTTCGACGCCATCATCCGAGAGACCATGACGAACACATGATGGGAAATACCCCACATCACGTGCCGGAGAAAACCATGACCCTCGGGGACAATATACATAGTGGAAACCAACTCGTAAAGAAAAAAAATCCAAAATCCATTTGTTGAAATCCTTGTTTCTTGGCCTAAGCCGAATTCATTGAAAAACCGGGTCAATGCCCAAATCCAATAAAGTCACCAATCCGGTTCAAAACCCAAAAATCATGGACTCGATTGACACCCAAAATCTATAAAGTCAAAAACTACATAAAAGCAGAGTCCAAAAGCCGGGCCACAACCCAAAACGTCATTTCCAATTTATTATTGAGAACCCGTGTCCAGTAATAATTTATTAGAATAATACTTGAAAATTTGACAAAAACAATACTTTTATTTAAAATATACATTTATGCATGAAAGACAATTTACAAACCGAAGCCACTCACCGAACGTCCAATTAAGCTCAATCCCGAGTCGTACGCTCTTCTGAAGTTCCCGGAGCAGTATCGCCTGCCAAAAGTAACAATCGGGGTTACCAACGATAAACAAAAACCCTACATTCAGACTCCCTAAACCCCGGAAGATCCACACGCGTTCCACTAAAACATAGCCACTTTGGATGCCCAAAACCACCCCGAAACGATGTCCGATTAACCTGAAGCTTGCGCTAAAAGGTTAGAAAAGTTGAAAACATGTCGACACACATCGTCGTGGCCCAAGGACCAGCCCCACGCGCCACCATGCAACGTTGTGGCCTAAGGACCGGCCCCACGCACCGTCTTGGCCTAAGGATAGGTCCCACGCACCGGCGGAAGGCCGGTGGCTCGTTCACGCACCTGCACGCTCGTTGACTTGGCTGCCAGGTGGCCGTCACGTGGCTCCATGTGGCTGCTAGGTGGTATGCCACGTCAGCTCTCTGACCGAACCAGACGCTAGAGAAGACTACCGCTCTGCCATCCGCCATCGCCGGAAATCGCCATTGCCTGGCGACCTTGAAAATTCCTATCTTCTTAAAATCTCAACCATTTTTCATGAATTAATAGTCTAAAACTATCTACTCGAGCCCAAGAACTCAAACTAAGGTCTAAACACGAAACCCATACCTGATTTGGCCTGAAAATCGATCGAAAGGTTCGGTTTTCTCCTTCCCCGAATCGGTGTTTCTCATGGCTGTTTCCTCCAACGGCCATTACATCCTTTATCGTAGGGAGAAAAAAGTGTCGATGGGTTGTACCAAAAGGAACGAGGTTGCTCAAATCAAAAGTTCAAGGTATGGGGTTTTTGGTATCGGTGGCACGGTTTGGATGAGGAATCGCGAAGAGGGAGAGGAAAATGAGAAGAATCTGGAGAGGGCCTGAGTTAAAAATATATGCCTAGTGAAAATTACCAAACTCCGTTTTCCGCGTGCCGTTTGTCTACGAACTTGTGAGTTCGAGACCTACGCAACAGTTCAAGAAAAACTTCCAAAGGTGTCTCCAAACAAAAATTGACTTTCACGCCTCTTATAAAACCAAGGTTAAAATAGTCATTTTATAAATTAATTTACGAAATTCGCCTATTTAAATAAACGGGTCATTACAACCCACCCCCGTTAAAGAAATTTTATCCTCGAAATTCATACCTATCACTGGACAAATGTGGATGTTGCGCCCGCATCAATGCCTCAAGTTCCCACGTGGCTTCCTCCATGTTATGATTCCTCCACAGAACTTTAACCAGAGGAATAGTCTTTCTGCGCAATACTTTTTCCTTCCAATCTATAATTTGCACAAGTTGCTCCTCAAAACTCAAATCATCTCTCAACTCAATTGGTTGCATCTCCAATACACGAGATTCATCAAATAGATATTTCTGGAACATGGATACATGGAATACATCGTGAACCTTTGACAGTTCTGGGCATAAAGCAAGTCTATAAGCCACTGGCCCTATCCTCTCAATAATCTCATAAGACCCAATAAGATCGACCAGGACCCCTTTGTCTCCCACTGGCCCCGCTGGCCCCACTGGACTAATTCTGGCTCTCCGCTGTAGTTCCATATGTCTGTGCTGCTCTCTTACTCAGTTTAGCAGCATTTCGGCCCAAAAAACTATCGCCCGAACAATGTGGACATTCTCTCTTAAAATAACCAGTCTCCCCACAAAATTAACAATCAGTGTCACCAATCCGTGCGGGTCTGCCACTCTGTCTCCCGGTCGAATACACTGAAGCCCCACTAGACTGAGCTGATGACTGCTGTCCCCCTGAAACACCTCGGGAACTTCCCTGACCGGCTCTACCACTGCCTGATCCAGATCTTGCACTCCCAGAAGATCCAGAACTGAAACTGCCTCTCTTAGATGGTCCCTGACTAGAGGCCCCGAAACTCGGGCAATCTCGGCGTCGCCTAGACCTGCTAAGCTGGTACAGAGCTGGAAAACTCATCTCTACTTTGGCTGCAGCATCTGATAAAGCCCTCAAAGACATATGTGCCACCGCAGTTACTGCTACTCTAATCTCATCTCTCAGTCCATACTCAAATCTTCGGCACTTATCCTTCTCATTTGCCACTAGAGCTGGTGCAAAGCGTGACAAATTAAGAAATTTCTGCTCATACTGTGCTACCATCATGTCCCCCTACTGCAGCTGCAAAAACTCAGCCTCTCTGGCATCTCGATATGAGCAAGGATAAAACTCCTCGAGGAAGCGCTCCCGGAAAGCTTCCCAAATAAGTGTACGGACATCCCCGCCCGTCATCTACAAGGCATGCCACCAACGGTACGCATAACCACTTAGAAGAAATGTGGCTAAGTGCACCCTATCCTCTAGAGGGCACCTTATAACTGCAAATACTCGTTCCAAACGAGTAATCCAATCATCAACATCATCAGGGCCTAACTCGCCCGTATTCACTGTAGCCCCCAGCCTCTGGGCTGTTCAATATCAGAAGCATCAGAAATAGCCCTACCCAAAAGTACAGTCGTCAATGCCCGACCTAATTGATCCATGGTCTGTCTCAAATCAGGCTCTAATACGGGATCATGTGTACTCCTAACGTTATCAGCTTCATCATCGTTTCCAGGCCGCGGACGGGGCTAACGTCTCGGAGGCATCATACTAAAAAGAACCATAACTTATTAATACCACAATCATATGTACACTAGGTGTGTGGTCTACAAAAATTTAAATCTAGAGCTCTAATACCAAGTCAACAGGACCCTTCCCGAATTTCCCCTCAATACCCATGAAAAGCCCTGCTCCTGCCTGACAACTTAATAAATTGCCTAAAATACCCTTAAGACCTTGGAATAAGTTATGAGAATTCTACCAAAAATCTGGCAGAACCTCCCCTATAAAATAGTTAACCGTCTTCCACCTGTAAGACGAAGGATCAAATACCACTCTCGAATCTCAACGTCACCAAATAACCATCGACATAGTCATAATTTACAATAAGTTCAAAAGGTTTATCAGAGCAATTAGGTAGGAAAGGTAATACAGAAAATTTATAAATCCTACTCGATAGTCTTAGGTAAAGGCGCAGCTGAAATTTATTGCCTCCGCCTCTAGATGTGGCCTTGCCAACTCAACGGCCTGGAGGGGATTTAAAACAAGAAAAGTGTGAGTGGACAAAATAATCGTTTAAAATAAGTTCTGAGGAAAATATACCTTTTTCCCCTCCATGATTAAAACAATGCATGCATAATATAAAATTCCTTTTAAAATAATAATATAAAGATAATACAAAAACTTACCGAAAAATCCATTTTTAGTTCAAACACTCGGTGGGACCCACGAAAACCCGAACAATTGAAACATCCCGTGGTCCACAACCTTGCTTTGAAAACCCTCCTTAAAGGAGTTTAAAAATCATGTAAACAGACCTGGATAAAAAAAATATCATAACATATCTCACCGCTCCACGAATGTAATCTTGAGCCGTAGCCCGATACCCGAGCTGAATGACCCGGGTCCAACCCACCACACACTAGATATACCTCGAGTTGTGCAGTTGTAATCATGTACTATGCGTAGACAACCTCAACGACCTTGCGGAGAAATACCCTTCGATGCCATCATCAAAAAACCCTCAGCGATCTGGCGGAGAAATACCCTTCAACGCCAGCATCGGAGAAACCTCGACGAACACGTGATGGGAAATAACCCATATCACATGCCAGAGAAAACCATGACCATCGGTGACTGTATACATAGTGGAAACCAACTCGTAAAAAAAAAAAAAATCCAAAATCCATTTGTTGAAATACTTGTTTCTTGGCCTAAGCCAAATTCATTGAAAAACCGGGTCTATGCCCAAATCCAATAAAGTCACCAATCCAGGTCTAAACCCAAAAGTCATCGACTCGACCGAAACCCAAAATCTATAAAGTCAAAACTACATAAAAGCAAACTCCAAAAGTCGGGCCAGAGCCCAAAACGTCATTTCCAATTTATTATTGAGAACACATGTCCATTAATAATTTATTAGATTAATACTTGACAATTTGACCAAAACAATACTTTTATATAAAATATACATTTATGCATGCATGACAATTTACAAACCAAAGTCCACTAATCGAACGTCCAATTAAGCTCAATCCCGAGTCATACGCTCATCTGAAGTTCCTGGAGCAGTATCGCCTGTAAAAAGTAAAAATAGGGGTTACCAACGATAAATAAAAACCCTACATTCAGACTCCCTAAACCTCGAAAGGTCCACACGCATCCCACTAAAATACAGCCACTTCGGACGCTCAAAACTACCCCTAAATGATGTCCGATTAACCCGAAACCTGCGCCAAAAGGTCCGAAAAGTCAAAAACATGTCGACAAGCATCGTCGTGGCCCAATGACCTGCCCCATGCGCCGTAACGCGCTGGCGGAAGGTTGGCTGCTCATCCAAAGGCCGCCACGCGCTGGCGGAAGGTCGGCGGCTTGTCCACACGCCGGCTACAGTGCCCATTCGCCTGCACGCGCACTGACTCGGCGCTGACTCGACTGCCAGGTGGCTCCATGTTGCTGCTAGGTGGCCTCAACGTGGCTACCAGGTGGCCTCCACGTGGCTTCACGTAGCTGCTAGGTGGCATGCCACGTCAGCGCTCTAACCGAACCAATCGCTGGAGAAGACGACCGCTCCGCCGTCCATCGTCGCCGAAAATCACCATTACTGGCCGACCTTGAAAATTCCTATATTCTTCATATCTCAACCATTTTTCAAATTAACGGTCTAAAATTATCTATTCTAGCCCAGGAACTCGAAACTGAGGTTTAGATACGAAACCCATACCTTATTTGGCCTGAAAATCGATCGAAAGGTTTAGTTTTCTCCTTCCCCGGTTTGGTGTTTCCTGTGGCTATTTCCCCCGACGGCCTGTACGTCCTTGATTGCAGGGATAAGAAGATGTCGATGGGTTGAACAAAAAGGAACGAGGTTGGTCAAATCAAATGTTACAAGTATGGGATTTTTTGGGATCGGTGGCACATATTGGATGAGGAATCGCAAAGAGAGAGAGGAAAATGAGAAGAATCTGGAGAGGGTCTGTTTTAAAAATATATGCCCAGTGAAAATTACCAAATTGCCCTTGAATATTCTACACCAACAAATCTCTCATACGAACTCCATTTTCCGCGTGCCACCTGTCTACGAACTCGTGAGTTCGAAACCTACGCAACGGTCCAAGAAAAACTTCCAAAGGTGTCTCCAAACAAAAATTGACTTTCACGCCTCTTATAAAACCAAGGGTAAAATTGTCATTTCCCAAATTGGAAAGTTCTCACCTACACTTGATATTTCCAAATTTGCTGTATTGATGCTCACTAACTTCAAAATTACTGGGTTCTTGAATGAGAACCTCTGAGGGTCGCCTAGGCGGAAACTAGCATTTTCTATGTTATTACTCCTTGTTGGTTTGATGTTGTTTTCCAAGGGACTAGCAAATTCCAAGTTTGGGAGTATTTGATGACCACATATTTTACTATATATTTTATCCCTAAAAAATGTACTTGTCAGTATTATTTGTGATCAAAGTCAAGAAAAAATTACACGTTTTCATTTTAAAGCCAAATTGACAAGATGAAGAAGACTTGCACTTCCTGTCTTCCCAACTAATCACATGAGTTGAGAATGATGTTTTTTTTAATATTGTAAGGTGATCATGAACATATTTGGCATAGGCTTATTACTTCATTTGCACCTAGAACAGGACAGCGATTCTCAGTTTGGACCCGGAACTGAAATTTGCCTCAGAATGCACCCAGAACAGTAGCAACGTCAAAAACGTTAGACCAACTAACTGACTCCGTTTTTAACTCTATGAAGTGTGAATATGTGGCATCTATGTGGCAGTGTTTGGCTGGGTATTTAAGTCATTATGCCACATGAGGAGTCATGTAGCTTATATTGGCCGAGAAGGAGAAGATTGTTGTAGATTCGAAATGAGAAAAGGGGGAGGCAACGCCGAACGAGCCATGGATGAGAGTGCAGGGTGGGAGTAGCAACGAAGATGCCTTTGTGGGAAGGTGGCTACAATGAAGACTTCATGGACCGAAGAAAACCCAGGGAGGAGATTTTTTGTTTGTCGAGACGGTCGAGTAAGAATTCCTTTGACATAATTGTTTATGAGTATGTGGATTTTGAATTTAAACTGATTTGGTTAAGAAAAAATTTCTGGGTTTGGAAGGAATTGGTGGTTAGCGGCGTGCGGCGTTCTGGTAGGATTTGAGAATCGCTGATTTCAATTTGATTTCTGGGTTTGGAAGGATTGTTGGGTAGGGGTGTGCGGCGTTATGGTATGATTTGAATGAAATTTCAATTTGATTTATAGGTTTGGAAGGATTCTTGGGTAGGGGCGTGCGGCGTTTTGGTAGGATTTGAATGAAATTTCAATTTGATTTCTGGGTTTGGAAGGAATTGGTGGTTTTGAATGAAAAGTAAGAAAAATTTTCAGTGGGTGACATGCATTGGGGGTTTGTGGTAGGATTGTTGCTGCTGTGTTTGAAACACGTAATGGGATTGGTTAAATGTTTGGATGCTGCTGTGTAGTATAGTAATGGGTTTGTGGTAGGATTGTTGCTGCTGTGTTTGTGGTAGGATTGTTGGCTGTGTGTATAAAAGTTTGGATGAAATTTCAATTTGATTTGTATGTATGCAATTGAAGGTTGTGACTTTAGATAATGCAGGTTAGGGGTCAAACAGGTCGTGTGAAAGGCTGTGACTTTTGGGAGTGGTTCGATCCGAAGATGTGCAAAAGGTCAACGATAATAATTCCGGGCTTACTAAGGAAGCTTGATAGAGGAGAAGAGCAATTGTTGATTGAGAAGCAGAAGGTCTTTAAGCTTTGGATTGTACTTATGCTCAGTTAGCTTGTATTGATTGGAATTATGTATGTGTAAGGTGCAAAAGTAAGTTAGAAAGCTTGAAGTAAGTAGTTAAGATACTTTATGCAATGGATGATCAAGTTTGTACTAGGATGTATGTTTGATGTATTTGAAGTGTTCAAAGTTATGAAATGGTGGAATTGAGAGAATTGACTTTGGTTATGAAAATTGGATTGAAAATGAAGCATAAGTTTTGAGCATAAGATGATTGAAATTTGGTCACTTTGACCAAACAACTTGACCATAAAAGGAGCATGACACTTTGAGCATAAAACTTGACATGTACACTATGAGCATTAAAGGACGCATAATAACACTTTGATCATAAATTGAGCATAACTTGTGATTCAACTTTGGACCATTACAAAAGGATGCATTGTCTTTATTACAAAAGCACCACTTAAAAACCTACAACCATCAAACTTTTGAAGTCCAATGAGTCAAAAAGGAAGGCATTGGACTTGAAAGTTTCCATTACACTACAATTAGGTTTGCAAACTACAAAAGCTATGTAAACAACCAATGGTTCCAAATGCTAACAAAATACAACAAAAAGGATTAGCCTAGCTAGTAGGATTCTAATAATGGTGCCAATCGGGCAACAATTCCTTTGCCCTCTTCAGCCAATCTTTCTTGTTTGGCTTTGGCTTTGGCTGTGACTTTGGATGTGAGTTTGGCTTAGGCTTTGGCTTTGCCTTGGAACTCCCCATTCTACTTTGTTCTTGCGGCTGAACTTGGCTAGATTAAGAATCAACAATTGGTTGTGTGATTGGTTGAGGTGGGATAAGAGACCTAATTCTCTGTGTTGGCCTTTTCAGTCTCGTTCTTTTGGTTGGGGTTGTGGAAGGGGAACTCAATGAGGCCATTGGTTGTTGCTGGGAGGAGTCATTTTGGGGTGGTAGAGGTTGTTGTTGGGAGGAGTCAGTTTGGGGAGGTGGACGTGGTTGTTGGGAGGAAGCTGGTGCTTCATGTTGGACAACAGCTGGGGTTTGATTGGGCGGCTCAGCTGCATGATTTGAAACAGAACCTGTTTTCTTCCTTTTGTTCACCTAAGCACAAACCAACAAACACACCATCACATATCCAGTATGACAGAAACTATCACATTATCACATTTAGATCACCATTAAGATCACAATTTCTTAACATCACATTTCAAATGCCCTTAATATCACATATCACAATTCCCAATTATAGGCAGCACTATAAACTATGAGAACTTCTAGCATCAAGCAGATAATAGGCACCAATACTTCTAGCATCAATACCACTCATAACATAATGAACACACATTCAGATTACATACACGGTTCTATGACAACATACTTTGCAATCCCTATATAGATTGAAATTGAAGACGGATTCTAACAAAATCAAGACAAGGTCATATTACAATCCCTACAATAGACAAATTGAATACTGTTTATAATAATTTAGATTTCAATATCACAATTCAGTATCACAATTCAGATATCAATATCCCATTTCAACACCAAATTCAGCACACAATTCAGATTTCAACACACAATTCACACATGCTTAAGCTAACATTGTAAGTTCAAATAATAGGCACTTACAGGTAGCATGTCCACCTTTTCAGCCGTTGTAGCTCTGGCAGCTTCTCTCTGTTTCCTAAGTTCTTGCTTATGCTTGAACTTGGCTTCCTTCTTAGGGTCCACCGGTTGTGTGCAGACATTTCTTTTGTGTCCATCGGCCCCACAATTGCCACACTTGAGTGTAGAATGATATCTTGGCAGCTTGTTTGGATTTGAAGGTGCCTCCTCATTTTGACCTTTCTTCCTTTTCATCTTTGGCCTCCCGAGCTGCTTATGATATATAGAAGGCTTTAATAGTGGGGCACCAACTTTGACCCATTGGTCTTCACTAGGTACAGGTTTGATTATCCCCTCGTACGCCTTACTATACACAGCCTCTTTGTAGCATTGATGGACATACATCTCCTGGTTGCCCTTAAACTGGCTAATTGCACTACAGGCATGGGGGCATGGGATCCCACTGAAGTCAAATCTTCTGCATGAGCAAGTGTGGAGGTTCAAGTCCACTGAAAACCTTCTTCCAAGAGGATGAAGGATTTCGAAGATATTATTCCCACAATGTCTAGGAATCAACATCAACCCTTTCTTTTTGTAATCCTCCAGCAGACACTGAATTCTTTTTCCCACCAGATGTCCATTCCAATTTCGCCCCTCCTCTTGTCTCTTAGTCATCAAGGCATTAATGTATTGCCTCACTTTGTCCAACACTGACAACACAGGCTTGGCTCTATAAGGCACAATCACTTTATTGAAGGCTTCAAATAGGTTGTTTAGCAGTATATCGCACTTGAAGTCTGTTCTGAAATGGGATCTGCACCACTGTCTTGCATCCCGTTCTTTTAGCCATTGGGGAGCACTAGGACTGAGGACTTCCATTTTCCTCATCTCTTCTTCAAACCATGGTATGGTCGTGGCCCATGCAATGGCATCCATTTGATTCTTGAGGGCTAAGCCTTTATGGTTATGGTTGAAATTATCATAACGATGCCTAAAAAAGTGGCGGTGCTCTGCATCAGGAAAAACTTGAGTAACTGCTTCAATCAAACCCTTCTGCTTGGCTGTCATTATCAATAACCCACCAGTGTTTTCAATTCTGAGGTCCCCTTGCAAGATGTCTAAAAACCACTTCCAGCTGCTAAAGTTCTGCACCTCACAATTACTTTGGCTTTCCCTTGTCGCTGCCTTGCCACTCTTGCTATATGAGCCTCTTCATTGTCTTGATTAATTGGTTCATGATTAACTGGGTCTTGATTAACCGGTTCTTGAGTAATCGGGCCTTGCTGAACTGGTTCTTAATTAACCGGTTCCTCATTAAACAGTTCTTCTTCACATCTGCTTGACCCGCACTTAATAGCAGCAGGCACCTCTTCAATATCCCCACCCTCCACACCATGTCTGCAGTATTCATATAGTGCTTTTCCTTTCGATTTTGCTGACCTTCCAACCAAATCCAACAGTTGATAATCCGTCCCAATCAACGATATGTAGTCTCAAGAGCACCAATCATACCAAGTCAGTGACCCACTGTCGTATGTCCATTGTCATGCTTTCTTTAAGATGCTTCCCCCATGATGTAACCCAATGGAAACTATACCATCAATTCCACCTAAACCACATAACCAATATGAAAACATTATAAACACATAACAACTTAGACATTCCACCTGTAATACTTACTTATAATAGTTAACACAACAAGCAAACAATGCCTCAAGCTCCAATTTCCAAATTTTAGCCATATTACACCAATTTGAAAATTCTTTCACAAATGACAGCCATATTAAACCAATTTGAAAAATGACAGCCATATTACACCAATTTTAAAAATGACAGCCATATTACACCAATTTTAAAATTGACAGCCATATTACACCAATTTTAAAATTTACACCCTTATTACATCCATATTACACCCATATTACAACATCTTTTACATAAAAAAAATTAATACATCCATTTTACACCATGAACCACATCCATTTCACACCCTAAACCCTAAACTTTACCCTTAACCACTTCCATTTCACACCCTAAACCCTAAACTTTACCCTTAATCACATCCATTTCACACCCTAAACCCTAAAATTTACCCTTAATCACTTCCATTTTACACCATGAACCACATCCATTTCACACCCTAAACCCTAAACTTTACCCTTAACCACTTCCATTTCACGCCCTAAACCCAAAACTTTACCCTTAATCACATCCATTTCACACCCTAAACCCACACTTTACCCTTAACCAAATCACACCCATAAACACTCAGCACTAAAAGCCCAAAACAAAAGTCTCATTACCCCAAAATTTTACAAGCCTTTTAATGCCTTTTCACAGACTAGTCCACACACCCCACCACTGCCAAATACCCCACTGACAATTTCAACAGTATTCAATTCAAATCCACACCACTGCCCGACAAGGTTTTAAGCCTTTTAATAACCCCACAAACTGACATTATTGTAAGACAAATGCAAATAATATTCTAACCACACAACCATTCACTTCAATACCATAAACAACCAAAAAATTTAACTTTTTCCAAGCAAAACCGGTAAACATTGCCTCAAGCTCCAATTTCCAAACCCTATCTCTATATCAACCAAACACAACAAGTAAAGTCACATACAAAATCACCTTGCTAAATTTCGGTTTAGAACTTACAATAATCGGGTTGTACACCACCAGGTCCTCGAACTACTGGCATCCTCTAACTCCTACCTCTTCGAGCTTGCCTGCAACTCCGATTGAAAACCTTCACAGCCCCATGAACGTTCGCATCCATCTACAAGCTTTCTCCCAACTTTTTCGAAACCCTAACAGCTTAGTGTTACCCCAGTTTTCGATTTCGCTCAATACTACCGAAATCAACGACTCCTACCTCTTTGAGCTCGCCTTCCCATCCGATTGAAATCCCTAAAAGGCCACGAACATTTGCGTCCACCTTCAACCTTTCCCACAATTTCTTAGAAACCCTAGCAGACCATTTTTCCCCAATTTGATTTTCTCTCAAAGCTTCTGATTGGAAATCCACCTCACTTCACACGTCCACATTTATCGGGTCCCACTTTTGCCACATTGCCTCGACGTATGAAAGATTAGACAAAATTACCATCACACTTCACGGAATTAAAAACGGAGTCAGTTAGTTGGTCCAACGTTTTTGACATTGCTACTGTTCTAGGTGTATTTTGAGGCAAATTTCAGTTCCGGGTCCAAACTGAGAATCGTTGTCTTGTTCTGGGTGCATTTTGAGTAATAAGTCTTTGACATATTCAAGATAGGTGCACAAAATTGACCAAAACAAACTTAGTTTTCGCATTTGATTTTTCATGTAGGTCCCAGTTGGCCATAGAAAATATCAATTGAAGGCCTTACACGTGACCTTTCAATAAATAAAAGGGTTGCCTCTCCTTTTGCAGCAGAGAAGAGAAAAAGGAAGCAACAAGCCTCCCTATTCTCTTTACTAATTTTCCAAGATTGCAACCGACAGACCACTCCAAAGGTTCAGCAATATTTCAGCGGAGCTGGTATCAGAGATTAACCCCATTATAATTTCAGCCCCATGGGTTCAAATTGGAAGCTTGAATGGTGGTCATTTGGTGCTGGGTTTGAGTCAATTAATGGGCATCTTGAAGATAGGGCAGATTTCCCATATCGGGTTTCTTGATTTCTTTGATTGTAATGGAGATTTGCTTCAGTTAATGGGAGTGGAGACCTCAATTGCAGCCATGGATTGAGCATAAGACTGGAAAAGAAAGAGAAGAAAACATGGTTAATTGAACTTGGATTCTCGGTGCAAGAATTTTTCCATTTTGGCAGCTGGGACAGTTGAGGCTTAGGGCGGAAAATTAGGAGGCTTGCTGTGATTTTGATAAAAAGGCAGAGAGAAACCAATGAGGGGCATGGGGGATTTTTGGAGGCACAGAGAGCAACGCAGCAAGGATGTGCAAGAAGCCAACATAAGGGTTTTTCAATTTATTTTATGAATACTTCACTGTTATTTTTTATTATGTTTCGGAACTAATGTCATCATAGCTAGAGCTACGATGTATCCATGACCATGAATGCTTAAACCTCATTTTGATCATTTTCAAGTATTTTTTCCATTGAGTATCATTTGTTGTGTGTGTTATCTTAGTTCTAAGCTAGGTGATTAGCTACCATCTGAGTTATTATTGAGGTTATCGAATGCGAATTATAACATATGCCATGTTTAATTCGATGTTTAGCTTCGTGCGGTTGTTGCCATGAATTTGTAGTAATAGATGTCATGCTCTAGGATTTGTGTGGTATGTCTATCAATTTCCTAAGATCTTCATGAGTTCTTGTATGCTTAGCTAATCTAGATGCCATAGATGGTTGTTAGTATATGAGAATATGCATAGTAATCTAGATTCCATGGTTGTTATGTGAATTAGGGAAATTGACCATGAATGAGGGGAAACCTTGTTAATAATTCGCTACGGGAATTAAGTGGGATTGGTTATGGTGAGTCGGAAGCTCTAGTGTCTCTCACATTTGGTTCATCACTCAATAACTTGACTACTCTATTTTTCCATCATTCACATTTTACTTTATTGCTTAGTTCCAATTTAATTTGTCAGAATTCTTGCTCAGTAATCATTCTTCATTTATCATAAGTGCAAGTTAAGTTAAGTTAGAGGATTAGAATTGAATCAATCTCTGCGGAACGAACTTTGTTTGATACTATATTATTTGACGATTGGTACACTTGCGGGCATTGAAATTTGAAACTTATTTGGGTTAAATTTGACTACGCTAAAAATCGCATCACCAGACTCATAAGACCTCTCTAGGCCCAAGCCTAAGCAGCAAAGCAAGTACTTGGCTACTCGGCTCGACGATTTGCACAGTCGACCCGCTCAGAGCACTCTCTCCTACCCGACCGAATACTAAACCGACTTAGGTTAAGTCAGCATCGACCTCTGACGGTTGAGTCAGCATCGACCGTGTTAGAGGACACTTGTCACAGTTCCCATGCTAGAGAAAGTCGCACCTAGGGAGTGCCCCCCACGCTTCCTTAACTATCAAGTGGCCTTGTGCAGAGTTATTATGAGTTCCAAGACCCTAAGTGTCAGTCTAGGGCCACAGGTGTCACGCACCGGGTGGCTCCCCACATAAGACAAGATTGGCACAAGTTCCCTACTAGGCGACTACCCAATCCTCACAGCTGGTACCCTAGTCTAACTCGGGTGTGCTAGTGACTCGTTACCCTTTTTCTATAAATACTCCCTCGCTTTTGCCTATTAACCTAACTTCAAGTAAGCAAACAAACTCTGAAGAAATACTCTCTCTCTATTCTCTATACTCCCTACAAACACATACTTACTTAGGCATCGGAGAGCTAGTGGCCGGAGCCACAAGGGTCTCCCAAGCTTGATCTTTCTCTTCCTTGTCTTTCTCTTTGTTCTATATTCTCTTAGGTACTTCAATATAGGGTGAGGACATACGTACTCATATGAAGGAGCTTGGAGACTTTACGCCCAAGCAACCTTCCTTCGTTGTGAGAAGAGATCTAACCACCTTGTTCACAGAACCTAGGAGTTGTCTCGTCTCCTAATGGACTCTTGAAGTTGTTAGATTTTAATCACTCGTCAACAAACTGGTTACACTGTTTGGTCATTCGGTGGTGATGGTGATTTGGTTATGAAGTTATTTTTTTAATCTCTTCCTTTCATATCATTACGTCAGGATACACAAATGATGACTTTTTCTTTTCCTCTTATTAATATTTTGTTGCCTTCAGTCTCTCTTTTAAAACCTTATCTGGGAAAAAATTTAGAGCAAATTACACTTTAGTATCCTGTGGTTTATACCAAATTTCAGAGTTGTACCTAACGTTTCAAATTTTGCATTTAAGACCCTGTGGTTTATACAAAATTTCAGAGTTGTACCTAACGTTTCAAATTTTGCATTTAAGTACCCTGAACTTTTTAAAACATTACAACTTGATTCCACTGTTAATTATTTCGTTAGATAACAGTGGAGCCAAGTTGTAATGTTTTAAACAGTTTAGGGTACTTAAATGCAAAATTTGAAACGTTAGGTATAACTTTGAAATTTGATATAAACCATAAGGTACTTAAATGTAAAATTTGAAACGTTACGTACAACTCTGAAATTTGGTATAAACCACAGAGTACTTAAATGCAAAATTCGAAACGTTAGGTACAACTCTGAAATTAGATATAAACCACAGGGTACTAAAGTGTAATTTGCTCAAAAATTTATTATTCTCATTTTTCTGCAATAAAAAAGTCTCCACGGAATATAATAAACGTTATGCAATTTAACTATACGTTTTCACTCCTGAACGAGAGATTTGAATTTCGACCATTATAATAAATAGCAAAAATATTATACATTTAAAAATAATAATAATAATAATAATAATATGTATGCAGTTAATTCAAGAAAACTTGTGATTACGATACCGTGAACGGGACATTGATAAATCCTTAATAAAAGAAAGTTACTCCTTTTGTAACTCAAAAGCTGTAACACTGAATATTAAAAAAAATAAAAAAATAAATTAAGGAGAACCTATGAAAATATTTTGTGTTTCCTTAAATGTTAAATAGAGTAGACCAGCTTTGCTTGAGTACATGGCGATGGCGTGTCGTCGGAATTGAGGAGTGCCTTCTCAAGTTCATGACACAATGCGCACATTGATATTTCATTGATCTAACTTCATATAAAACTCATTCGGATTTGTTTCTCTCATATCTGGGTTTTGTGCTCTTTTCTTTCTTTTTGCTTGTTCTTCCTTTTGTTACGCATTGAGCTTGCCTTTGTTGTGCATGTAGTGTATGTTTTTTGGAGAGGCTTTTAGCTAGAAACCCTAAAACGAGCAACACCTCTCCCAATTAATAATCTCCTACGTTTGTTCTATTTCTTTTTCTTTCAAAAAACAATTTAATTTTTTTTATGGGATTGTTCTATTGCTTTCTAAACCTTTTATGGTTGTTATTGTTCACCCTAAAGACTTCTTTTATATTTTAAATGTAAAAATAGATATGTGTTCATAGCAAGGGGATTAGAGGAAGTAGAGATAGAAAAAAACTTATTCAATCTAACCTCCTTAAAATGGTAGGATTAGAAAATATAAGTTTCCTTCTATGTCTAATCCAATCCCCTTAACTGCATCAATTTTCATATTCAAAATACATTGAATTTGGAGAGTTATTCTAATCCAATCCAATCCAATCATACTCAGCTATGTCTAATCCAATCCCCTTAACTGTATCAATTTTCATATTCAAAATACATTGAATTTGGACAGTTATTCTAATCCAATTCAATCATACTCAGCAAACGTGGCCTTAGAGTTTAACTCTCATCAAGCTTTATTGGTCAGGTCTTAATCAAGTAACAAAATAACAACACGCTTGTAAAATGGTTGGGTATACATTCATCAATCCAAAAACAAGAAGGACGCCATTAGATACAATCCAATCACCAATCCATTTACACTATAGTAAAACATTTAACACTATTGTAAAACATTAACACGCCGTAAATACCTAATGCCATTGATTAACTCTTAGGGACAACACAAGGATTATAAAAGTTATTCTACTTGCTGCTGATGCTATTATTATATCACCAACATAAAATCATGAAGAAAAAATATTCGAACCTGAATCATTCTTTCAACTCTTCAGCTCCAAGAGTATGCACCTTCGAATGCAAAGCAATTCCTGCTTGATTGTGTGAGGTTTCCCAGTTTTTCCCGTCATAGTACTTAACCTCAACAGAGGTCAGTGTTCCGGGATCAACACACCTAAATGTGATGGCAACACCATCGGGGTTTGAGCGTGGATAATAAAATGAAGTTATCCCACAAACTTTACAAAATGTGTGCTTTGCTGTATGAGTACCGAAGCTATACGTTGTAAGAAACTGCTCAGAATCATCCAAAAGATGAAATCTTTCGAGAGGGACAATGAAATGGGTGTTACCCCTCATAGAGCAATTT
Organism: Oemleria cerasiformis; assembly: GCA_037349345.1. Lineage (NCBI taxonomy): Eukaryota > Viridiplantae > Streptophyta > Magnoliopsida > Rosales > Rosaceae > Oemleria > Oemleria cerasiformis. The sequence continues at coordinate 11,213,588 of JAZGTL010000003.1, read as the reverse complement.
GAACAGTTGCAACTCCAACCCACGATGCTGGCAAGCGCCTGCACTCGCCATCTTACTTTCTTGCAGTGGCACCCACCTTCATGCACTATCACCTCAGAGTCCATGCCTCAGGAGTCAGGGACCAATTCTTCAACAGTTCTAATGAGTTCTTGTAATATCGAAATGCACGCGCTCTGCCCTGTCAACAAACAGCACATAATAACAATTTTCTGTAAATTATACCCAAATCTTGAATTGCAATTTCCAGTTCAGCCAAGTAGATAGTTTTCTCCTGTTCAATTTCTTCTTTCTCCTTTTCCATTCATAATAAGAAGACCGTTTATATTTCACAAAGAGTAAAGCAATATGATAAATCAATATTAAAGGATAAACATGATAGTGCAGTGCACCTTTCTAGCAAACACCTTGATTATAAGGCCATTCCTATAATGCATCTCGATTTTATGATCACATGAGTCTCTCACCAAAGACCCTAGACCACAACTCCTAGTTACCAAATCCACATTGCTACAACAAAAGGCCATACCTGATCAGATACTTGCACTACTTCTCATTCAATGGCCAAATTTCCTTCAACTGAACCCCTTAAAAACATCAGCCAAATATCACACTAAAGCCTAAACCAAAGCCAAAAGGTTCATCTTGGGGTCATTTTAGGGTCCATGAACCATGGCCACGTTTGGTGGGTCCTATTGGATTGGCTTGCATAACTCACCAAATCCAATGTATTTTCAAGGTAAAAGTGAATGTTTTTTCATTGCAATGTGATTAGATATAGAAGGAAACTTATCCAATACAATGACCTCAAAATAGTAGGATTAGAAGAGCTAAGTTTCCTTGAATGTCCAATCCCCTCTAATCCCTTGCAACGAAAAAACATTCACTTCTACCTTCAAAATTCATTGAATTTGATAGGTTTTCCAATCCAAACCAATCCAATACAACCCACCAAACTTGGCCCATGTGATTGTATTCTACCCACCAAGTACCAACCAATGGCCAACCCATCTTCCAATTGACTAGGGCCATGTATTTCTTGTAGTGCTCCCGATCAAATACTTGAAACTTAAGAGAGAAATAAAATGGAAAGAAAGAGGATGTAAGAGTGGTAGAAGATGATGAAGAAAATTCCAGTTAAAGTAAAAAAAAAAAAAAAAGTCCACTTCAACAATAATGATAATTGATAAGACCTGGATATGGAGGTGACCAATAAGCTAGATAAGGAAATCGAATTAAAAGCACAACCAGTCAAAGGATAAACAATAAGTAACGATAAATGTACAGAATATCTAATTTATATCGATTCCCTGTCATGGATGTCATGGATGTCATGGAGGCCTACAGTGTCAAAACTTGCCCCACACATCATCTCAGCATGCTTTCAAAGAACGGTCTTTCTTAATGACGGATTCTGTTGTATCCAAAATTCAAAATGGGGGAAAAGAAACAAAGATCTCCCTTTTTCTCTTTAAAATTCAAATCATCAAACAAGAATAAAAGAGGAGAATCTGCATCCCTTGAGGATTAAAACTGCTGCTTTGCTTCAAGTTTAACAACAGGGAAATTAGTCTGCATGTACAAGGTTATGGGTGTGATCAAATTCAAAGAAATTGTCTTCCTTTTACCAAATTGTAGCTCCAAACTTCCCCAAATTATATGTTCTTACATGCCCAAACAGCTAATTTTTTATCGAAGGCAAAAACAAATATGCCCAAACTGCTATTTGGGTCAATTCTTATGCTTATTTGGGTCAATTCATATGCTTATTTGGGTCAGTTCATACATACTCCAACATTCTACTCGTTTTTTCTAATAATGGAAATAAAAATTGAACAGAAAATCCAATAAAATGGAACATCCAAATTGAAATCGGTGCTCAAGAGAACAGAAAATCGAGACAGATATGAGACAGGAAAGTTTGAAATTACCTTATGATAGAAAAAGGAGAGTCTTCGTCTGACCAGACCGACTTAACCACCGCAGTTGCTCCGCCGCCATCAGCCTTCAGTGGTTTGTATATATTTTTTTGGATAAGGTGGTTTCATACCGAGTAAATTATATTTTATTATTATCTAATTTGCATCAAATTAAAAAATTATATTTATATTTTTAAATCTTATATTTTATTATTTTATAATTTTTAAAACGTTACAAATTTAATCTTCCATTCAATTTTTAAAAGATAATTTGAAAAAAGTGATATCAATTTTTAGTTTAAATAAATGTCAAATTATCGTAACGTGAAAATAAAATAATAATAATAAATTATTAAAATAAGTTTCAAAAATAAAAATAAATAGAAAAATTTGTTCCCTCCTCCTCCCTCTCGTCGTCTCCGCCCATCTGCCCAACAACACTCCAGTTACCATCTGCTGCTACTCCATGTCCATCGATTTCCATCCACGTCAAAATCTTACAATTAAATTTTTTAAAATTAATAACAAAAAAAAATATCTTAAATTTAATTGAACCATTTTCTAGCTGTGGTAGGAAGAGGCTCAAGTGGCAGTTATTTTTGGGAAAATTGTCGGCTATCTCCCTCGCTTGAGATGTTTTTTTTTTAAATATCACTCTTTTGAAATTTTTTCAGCTATACCACATATAAATAACCACTAGTTATTCATAGTTATTCATGTTGACCCTATAGTGCCCCTAATTCATTTTCTCCTTTTATGTTCATCGAAAGCTCTCGTTCTCACTCTTTTCTCCCTCCTATCTCATTCCAGCAACTCCAGTTCTCTACACTCTTCTCCTTTGTCCCAGACCCAATTCGTTCCAGACTTCAAATCTCAATTTGGGAAACCACCTTCATTCCTCACAATCTTCAAAAATCAAACTCATCTAAGAAACGAAATATTTCCCCTCTTTGTTCTATGAGCCACATGGTTATTGAAAACCTAAAATTTTCATCTCTCTCAAAACCTAAATCTCCGGATTGGAAAACCTTCCATCTCTCTACATCCCCTCTCATCTCTCTTATCTTTGTCTCCTTTATTCCTCATTAATGGAAGAAAGAAAAAAAGAACAAATACCCAAATCGAGAAGAGATGACTTAGAGACATTAATGTGATTCTTCTTGGACCAAGAAAAGAGAAGAAAAAAGTGGTGATTCTTCTTCCTTGTCTTGGTGGATATGAATTTGAGCTAACTATGGCTTACAATTATATGTTTAACTACATTATCAACGGCGAAGTAGGTTTCAATTTTGGGTATTTTGTGTAGTGAAATTTATGGATCTTATTTTTTCTGGGTTTTATACATTATTCGTTATGGGTTACTATAGGGGCTCCATAAGACTATGAAGGCACTATAAGTACATTGTATCATCTTTGAGGCACTACTAGGTCCCTCTATGGATAATAAAAGATACTACGGTACTTGTACTTCTAGTGTCTTCACAGTTTATGGAGTTCACATAGTAACCCATAATAAATAATTATAAAATCAAGAGAAGAGAATCCATAACAGCGATGAGATTCTTCTCCCCTTTATGTTGATGGTTATAGTTGAGGATTTAGGTTTTGTGAGGGTGGAACTAGGTTTGAAAAATTGAGAGAGGGAAGGGGGTTCAAGAGACAAAGGAATGTAGCTGGGTTTGATGGATGGAGGGAGATTTTGGGTAGGGATTTCAAAGGGAGGGATAGATGAGAGAAATCGAGATTACGGGTGCTACTGTCTTCTTTCATCTGAGAGGAGGGAAGGAGTCATCGGAGAGAGGAGGGAGAGAGATAGATAGAGAACGAGGGTTTCATGAGAGAAAAATTAAATTTGGAAAAGAATGAATTAGGGGCACTACGTAGTGGCTGGTTGCTATTTATAAATTGTATTTATAGAGAAACTTTCAAACAAGTGGTATTTTTTTTAAAAAAAATTTGTTGAGCCATTAGTAAAGCTAACAATTTCTGGTTATTTTTTACCTCGATGGTTGCTGGGTACACTGATGTTTCTTTCCACATTAAATTTTCTATGACTAGATGAGCAGTTTCCTTATTTCTTTCAACAAAATTCTTAGGGAAATTGTCACTAATGACCCTTTCTCACAAAAAAAAAAAAATCATTAGTAAACACTTCCTTACCCTCAACCATATATGTTGTTATTTACAATTTTTGCCCAACCTATATATACACTCTAAGGACTATTTTGCAATTTTCTCATTTCTCTCCCTCTCTCCTTCGTTCTCTCGCTCTTCTCTCTTCTCTTTTTTCTCTCATGAAGATGATAATATGCATGTGATGAAGATGAAGATCTCCATATGAAGATGAAGGAGGAGGTTGCGTCATCTTCCTCTTTGTCTTCTTCCTCTTCCACTTTTTGCTCTTCTCTCTTCATCTTCATCTTCATCATCATGTTCCTCTAGAAAACCCATAAATAATTATGTAACAAAGTGGTTACCAACGTGTATATAAGTAGGAACTAATCGGTAACTAACTGCAAAACCATGGAAACCTAGAAATCCAGATGAAGATGAAGATCTCCATATGAGGATGAAGATCTCCATATGAGGATGAAGGGGGATGATGTGTCCTCTTCCTCTGCATTCTCTTTTTTCAGATAGTGATGATGATGAAGATGGGTGGCTTTGGGTCGAAGAACTTAGATGGGTTTGATGAAGATGGGTGGGTTTGGGTCGAAGAACTTGGGAGAAGAAAAAAATATTTCATGTTCAATTTTAGCGACTGGGGGTTCGAGGAAGGGAGATGGACAGGGAGGGAGAGATTGGGTAGAATTGAAGAAAGGTAACTGAAGAGGAACTGAGTTTTTCATAGTTTCCCAGTTAGTTACCGAGTAGTTACCACTTACATATCAATTAGTAACCACTTAGTTACCTAATTGTGCCTGGATTTACATGGTTTCGCAGTTGGTTACCGATTAATTCCCACTTACATACCAGTTGGTTACATAACTATTTCTGGGTTTTTAAGATGAACATGAAGATAAAAAATGAAGATCAAGAGAGAAGAGAAAAAAGAGGACGCAGAGGAAGAGGAAGAAGACGAAGAGGAGGGGACGCAACCTCCCCCTTCATCTTCATATGGAGATCTTCATTTTCATCTTCATCACATATCATCATCTTTATGAGAAAAAAAAAAAAGAGAGAAGAGAGAGAGAAGAGAGGAAAGAGGGAGAGAAATGAGTAAATCGCAAATTAGTCCTTAGAGTGCATATATAGGTTGCGCAAAAAGTGTAAATAGCAAAAAATAAATACTATATATGATTGAGGGTAAAGAAGTGGTTATTAGTGGTTTTTTTTTGTGAGAAATGGTCATTAGTGACAATTTCCCAAATTCTTATTCATTTTATTCAATGACCACTATTTCTAACATCTTATCCTTATGTTTTTACATAAACAATGATAATTCCTAAAAAATGAGCTAGTGTTCTTCTAACAAAAAATTTCTACATGAGCCCATTGTTCTTGCCATCCCATTGCTTGCTTTAGGTGGAATGACTGGATATTGTTTACGGTCTGAGCTTCAAGCACCTTGCGCTACAAAGCAATATCCAAGAGAGAGATTCCCATGTACAATTCGATTGGTACAGGGAAACACCACATCAAATGTTCAATTGCAAAAAATCTCATCCTACCATGGAATACCAGACCTTCCTCAACTCATCTAGACTGTTCCACCATTACCATCCGAAGATGTTGTGTTGAGGAGTGTTGTTGGTCAGATGGGCAAAGACGACGAAAGGGAGGAGGATGGGAGAGATTTTACTATTTTCTAATTTTTAACTTATTTTAATAAGTTTATTATTATTTTATGGCATGTGGCGCTTATTTGGCACTCATTTAAATGAAAAGTGAGTCTCAATTTGTCCGAATCATCACTTATTGAGTGTAAGCCTAGGATTCTAGTGAAAATTGAGAGATACCTAGTGACGATTAGAGTCAAGGCGAAATCTTTCTTTGACATTTCAGTGTAGTAATTTTTAAGTTTGATTATTTTGGGTATTGGTATTTACACTTAATACTACGATACACTCTTGTAATGGCATTTTTTAGCTTAGCAAGCATGATTGACATTCATTAATTAGTTCTTATTGGTTTGTTTTAAAGTGATGATTTTAATGCCTTTGTTTTTCAATAAAACATTTGTGGGTATCGTAACTGGTAAAACCCCCATGAAACAAAACTCCTCTTATTAGACACACCTACGGTTTTAAATGTTATATATAAGCAAGATCAAGTCTTTATTTTTGTTTTTTGTTTTTATAATTGATTTTGCTCGAGGACTAGCAAAAGATAGGTTTGGGGATATTTGATAAGTTAGACTTTATACATATTTTATATCCTTTTTAACATATGATTTAGCCCTTTTATTTCTAATTAAATAAGAGAGACGATATCTTTTATGAGAATGGTGTAGGATTTGATACTTAATAAAATTAAGAAATTTTTGGAGAAAGAATGACACAATTCGGAGAAGGAATGAAGAAGTTCCAAGTATTTGGTGGATGTCCACCGAAATAAACTAAATAATTCAGCAAAGAGCTACTGACAGGCGCCCAGCACAAATATAAAGCCTATCTCCGTGTCGGAAGGCGCATGCCGAATATGTAACAACCCGTACGCTTGGTTAATAAATTTTCGTAAAATAATTTTCAAAAATGACGATTTTACCCTCGAATTTAGGAGGGGTTTGGAAACCACTTTTAGTTTGGGAATACTTTTGGAAGTTTTTCTCGAACGGGTGCGCAGCTCTTGAACTCACGAGTTCGTAAATAGGTGGCACACGGAAATCGGAGCTCGTTTGAAAGAGTTACGAGTCTAGAACCTTCAAGGGCATTGTGGTAATTTGGGCCCCAGATATTTTTTAAGTTTCATTTTTCTCTCTCTCCTCACTTTTCCAGATTTTTCTCCATCCTTCTCCTTCCCCCACGACTGCTTTTCTTTCTCCTTCCCGTGAGAGCCCACGAAGAACACCTGCACACACATAAATTTTTTTGTCCCTTTCGACACAAACTAAAGACACAAAAACTTTCCTATCCTCCCCACGAACCCAACCATACCCTTCTTAAGCTGTGAGGACCACCGTGCACAACGGATCGAAGCTCAAAACGTAGGCCAAAACTTCCCGCCCAATTTCTAGCTTACCAAGGCAACGCTGCACCTGGGACAGCAGAGGAGCGTACATCTCATAGTTGAGCATATTGTGAGTAGATTTTGTTTTCTAAATTGTAAGGCAAGCATATTTCTATTTTTCAAAGTTTTATCATCAATGTGAATTACGGGAATGATCCAAGAGGATCGTACATAATAATATATTGAATAATCAAATAATTTTATGTTATATTATTTGATTATTTTAAACCATTCAAGGTTGATGGTTTATATTGCTTAAAGAATTTAAACCATTTATCATTTATGGTTTAAATTCACTTGTTATTTTTGGTTTTCTATTTTAGGAAACCATCTTTGTATATAAGCTAGAATAGTTGAATGAATTAAACAAGCAATTGAAAGCAGTTTCATAGCTTCAATGTTTTTCTTTCTTTTGTCTTTCATAAGTTTCCTCTCATATTAAGAAGTCAACTTCCAAAGAGAAGTAACGACTCTTTATTGCTACTAAAAGTTCTATCTCCTAGAAGTTTTAGATCAAGTGGTATCAGAGAACCAGATCCAAAAAAGGGTAAAAGTGGTTTATGGTCCTAACTCGCGGCCGATGTAAAACTTCTAAAGAAGAACTTGTAGGTCATTTGCTCGTTCATCGAAAGCCGAGGATAAAGAGAGGAGCAATGATAGGAGAAGTTCCACAGCCAAATGGTGACGATGTTCATATCACCAAGCTAGAACTACAGGTGGAAATGTTATCAACATTTATTATTAACTAGTGTAAAGTTTGAAAGCCTCTAAAATTTCGCATGCATCCCCTTCAAAGAGGAAGGTTGACAATGACAGTGAAGATAAGGACGACACCATCGCACAGGATATCGTTGAGGAAGCAGGTAACTGTAAAAATCCTGTAAGTGCCTTAAAGATTGATTTTAAGGTCGAAATTCCTGATTATAACGGTGTCATTGATGCTGACAAATTAGACAATTGGATAGATGCATTAGAAACTTATTTTACTGTATATAAGCCTTCTAATGCTGAAAAGATTCAATTTGCAAGCTTGAAACTCTAAAGCCATGTTGTTACGTGGTGGAAGTCATACCGAAAACGGTACAACATTTCGGAATTGACTTGGAGTAAATTCAAGAAGTTGATAAGAAAAAAATTCTTTCATGTTGGTTACGAGGAAGAAAGATGGTACATATGGCAGCACTTCAATCAAAATTTTGGTCAATCGGTACAAGATTTTACCTCTGAATTCCATAACCAAGTGTTGGTATTGGATATTGATGTTGAGGATTATGATGTCTTCATGAAATATATTGGAGGTCTTGCTTATTACATTCGGAAAAAACTAAAATTGTTCACCTTCGAAATATACTGGAGGTCCCCATGAACTGGTTGAAGTTTGGAGTTGTAAACCGTGAGGGAACGGATCCTCCTCGATGTCCTTCACAAAAGATGAAGTCGAGGATGACTGAATTTGACGACGTAGATCATTTTCTAGATCACCATCACGTTGGATGCCCCAGAGGAGCCGATCCAGCATACTCTGGACATCATCAGCTTGCAGCGCGCCTCGGTGAGGTGAGGAGTCATTACGAGCCAAATGTCGTTGACCTCCCCGAACCTCAGTTTCTAAACTCCGAGAACATGTCGGCGAGTATGTCTCATCCTCTTCACTGCGATAGCTAGCACACATTAGGCTTATATTAGTGTCTCGGGAAGCTATATGATGCCTCCGTTTCCATGCGAATGTTCGATTCACGACAATCCCCCCAATTCGTCCTCCAAGTCGCTCATGTGCTGAGTTGGCTCTTTGCCCTGCAAGTGTGACTTTCCTCACCAGAGTCACTTAGTGACGTATCACTAGACATTGTCTAGCATCGGACAATATCTTTGCCATGACACCTTGGAATGTCCTCTTACCTACCCTGAGGTGTGGTGCGCCTCCTAGTAGCTTCGGTTGCCTCTCGCTCTCCCAGAATTGTTGTAGAAGCTCTGACTGCACTTGAACTTGGTTGCTTAGCCGTTCAACTTGTCGCGAAAAATTGTCTTGAGGAGATGAGTGCCGAGGTATTTGTGTATGACGCGTATCACGTCGGGACCCATGCCTCGTGTTCCGGCGTTGCTAATCCATGGAATGCCTCTCCTGTGTTCAATTTTTTCATGGTGTGTCATGAAGACCATCTAGGAATCTTCGAAGATCTTCATCTGAATGGGGTCGTTTCAGAGTCTGCCTGGACGTTTCTCCCACAAATACCCAGTCTGTTTGTTGGAAGGTAGTTGTTACCACTCCCGATGCAAGCGGTGGGGGTGCATGTGTTGATGGGATAGGAAAGGTTCTGAAACCAATAGTGGGAATCGGCCTCTGTGTCCCAATAAGTTCCAGTATCGTTACTTAGCGTGTTCCACGGGAAAAATGACCTAGTTGTTCGTTCTGGTTTTCAGCGTGCATCCTACTCCTAGTGTGAGCTGTAGAGACGGAAGTAGCAGCTCTGGAGGAACGAATTGATCGTCATGTTCTTGCCATGATAAGAACCATGAACGACGTTGATGATCGACAAACAAGATTTGATGAGCGATGAACGAAGTTCAAGAACGAAGAACTAGGTTCAAGAACAACGAACGAAGTTTGAAACTTTTGAGAAAGAATTAGAAAGCACTCTTTGAGTATTTCTCAATTAGGCTCTCAATGAAAGCAGCAATTGTTGAAGCAGAATCAGACATGCTTGAAAAGTCTCCACGATCCCTACAAACAGCAAACAAAAAAATATCGAAGTCAAGGTTGAAGCCCCGAGGGGGTTATTTAACCAAGAACACTCTGATGCTTAAGTTAGCATCGAGAGAGAAATCCGAAAGAACTTTAGAAGTGAGGAATATGTTACCTTGAAAGTGAAATGAGCTCTGCTATTTATAGGGGGAGCTCATAGACCTTGGAGCATTCTGATTGGTCGATGGTTTTTGTAATTAATAAATAATTTCTTTTTAATAAAAGATATTATTTATTAATTGAATTTTAATAACAATTCATTCTCAAAGGGAATATTATTATTATTGAGGCCTTAACCCGATTAAAAAATATATTTAGCTGGTAAATATATTATTTAATGTGTGGATCTTTGTGAGCCATTAATGTTATTACCTGGAGAAATTTGGATATTATATGAATTATAAGCCATGTGGCAGCTCTACATTTTTTGGGTGATTTTGGGTTCCATAATGTCCAAATTACCCCAGATAATGATATGAATGACTCACAGACACCCACACATTAAATAATGTATTTTTCAGCTAAATATATTATTTAATCGGGTTAAGACCTCAATAATAATAATATTCTCCATGAAAATTAATTGTTATTAAAATTCAATTAATAAATAATATCTTTTATTAAAAAAATTATACATTAATTACAAAATCCATCGACCAACCTACGAGCTCCACTTTTAAATAGAGGAGCTCATTTCACTTTCACGGTAACTCATTCCTTGCTTCTAAAGCTCTTTCAAATTTCTCTCTCGAAGCTAACCTAAGCTTTAGAGCGTTCTTAGTTAATTAACCCCCTCGGGGCTTCAATCTTAACCTCGATTGTTTTTTGTTTGCTGTTTGAAGGGACCGTGGCGACATTTTCAAGCGTGTTTAATTTCTGCTTTAATAATTGGTTCTTTCATTGAGAGCCTAATTGAGAAATACTCAAAGAGTGCTATCTAGTTCTTTCTTAGAAGCTTCAACTTCGTTCGTCGTTCTTGAACTTCATTCGTCGTTCATCGATTTTGTTCACCGCTCATCATCACCGTTCATTGTTCTTCTTATGGCAAGAACACAACGATCAATTTGTTCATCCGTAGTCGCTGCTTCTGTCTCTGCAGCTCAGGCTGTGAGCGGAACGCACGGCGTGAGCAATTGAACCATTCCCGCACGGGACACGCCAAGTGACGATGCAGGCTACCATCGGAACACATGAGGCAACAACTACCATTAGCTTCGGAACCTTTCCCATCCCGTCAGCCCATGTACCCAGAGCATTTTCCAACGCACCACTATAGCCTACATTAGAAGTAGTGATAACTGCTTTCTAGCAAACTGATGGACAGTTCGTGGGAGAAACGTCCCCACAGGCTCCAAATCAGCCCCTTGTCGATGAAGAATTTCGAAGATTCCTATGTGGTCTTCGTGACACACCGAGTCAAAATGATGCATCGGTAACAAATGAGCTTGAGACTTGGGTCCCGATGCAAAATGCGTCATACTCGAGCACCTCAACCTACATCCCCTCAAGACAATTTGTCACAACAGGTCGAATGACTGAGCAACCAGGTCCAGGTTCAGTTATGAGCTTTTACAACAACTTATGGTAGGGAGAGAAGCAACCCAAGTTGCTAAGAGGCGTGCCACACCTCGAGGTGGCAGGAAGACATTCCAAGGCGCCATCGAAAAGATATCGTTCGATTCCATACAATATCTTGTGATACATTACTATGTGACTTTGGCGAAGAAAGTCGCACTCACAGGACAAGGAGCCAACAATGCCCAAGGCCATTGGCACATGAGCGGCTTGGGGGCATGTAGGAGCATTGTCGCGTATTTAATACCAACATGGAAGACATAAGTGACAAGCAGCTTCCCGAGACATACACATCATCTTAGGGATTACTGGCTATCGCAGCGAGGAGGACGATAGTTATTTGCCATTGCATTCTTGGAGATCGGAAACTGTGTTTCAGGGAAGCTGACGTTGATTGGCTCGTACTGACTCCCCACCTCACCTAGGCGCTCTACAGGCTGAAGATGTGGAGAGAATGTTGGATCTTCGACTACGAGGCATCCAACATGATGTCGATTTGGAAGACGATCTATGTCGTCAAATTCAATCATCCTCGACTTCAAATTTTCTGAGGGACATCGAGGAAGAGCCGTTCCCTCAACGGTTTGCAACCCTGAACTTCAATCAATTCAAAGGGACATGTCACCCTATAAAGCATGTTGATTATTACCGTGGAGTCATGGTACCTTATAGGAACAATGATGCACTCATGTGCACAGTATTTCAGGCCACCTGCAGGGCCAGGCCACGACGTGGTTCAGCCATCTCCCTCGGAGATCCATCGCCTATTTCGATAAGCTAGCCTTAACTTTTGTAAAAGAGTATTCACAACTCTGTACTGTCGAACTAAAGGATGATCATCTCTTCACCATCAGAAAGAGATTTAAGAAAACCCTCTGTTAGTACATTCGAAGATGCTACGAGGAAAAGTCTCGCATCATTGGTTGCAGTGACCTCGTCACTGCAATGGCATTCAAGCTGGAGCTTCCTCGAGATAGCCAGCTTTATGGCAACATTGTATGAACAATGCTCACAGTCCCATGAAGATGATTTTTCTGGAAGAGCGACATGCATGCTGGGAAGATGAGAAAAATGCCACACAAGCCAAGGAGTACGCTGGACCAAGCGAGGAAACATCTAAGATGTTGACGTCACCCAGTGATGACACTTATTCCGAAACTAAACTAAGAAATTCCAGCAAACGCAAAGCCGTCTCGACTTCTAAAGCCTTAGTTGTTGGGAAGTCCAGTGTACGGTTCTCGATGCCCCTCCATCGAATCTACAACAAAATCAAGGATGATCCATGGTTCAAGAAGCCAAGACCCGTCAAAGGTGATGAAGAAAAGGCCGATAGGACTAGGTGGTACCTCTATCACAACTGCTATGGTCACATCATTAGCACATGCAACACCTTCGATAGGTATCTGCATAACCTTGTCAACGAAGGGAATTGCACCAAATACATCACCGACAAGGCTGCAAAGCGTCTCAATGATGAAGACCCCATGGAGCCTAATTCAAAGGTGATTCACATTAGTGCCATATCAAACAAATAAGGCCCCAAGCCAATGGTTGTATCCATTGTACTATTTTGTTCAATAAAATTACCAAGAAACTTGAAATTTTACTTACACAATTTTGCATAGCAATGGAAACCCCAAAGCCTTCCTCTGGGAAGTAACCAATCCTTCCTCCGGAAAGCAACCAAGTCTTCATCTGGGAAGCACTCCAAACTTTTCTCTTGAAATCATTCAAGCATTCCTCAGAGAAGCAACTAAGTCTTCCTCCAGGAAGCAACTAAGCATTCCTTTGGGAAGCATCAAGATTTCGCCCTGCGAAGCCTCAAAGCCTTCGTCCTGCAAAGCATCAAAGCCTTCACCATGCGAAGCTTCAAAGACTTCGCTCTGCGAATCATCTAAGCCTTCGCCCTGCGAAGCATCTAAGCCTTTGCCCTGTGAAGCATCAAAATCTTCTTCTTGCGAAACATCAAAGCCTTTGCCCTACGAAGCGTCCAAGCCTTCCCTTGGGAAGAGCTCCAAGCCTTCTTCTGAGAAGCTAAATCCCTTCCTTGAAGGCAAAGTCAAGCCTTCTTCTTAGAGGCAAGTTGAATCAAAATCCCAACGCCAAATGCCCAAGGCCACATTGGGGGCATTTGAAAATACCAAAAGCCCTTCTCCGACAAGCAAATGGAGTCAAAGTGCTATCGTTGGATGCTCATGGCAATACAACGGGGGCATTTGAATAACCAAGAAGTCTCTTTTCCATTAAAAAAAAAGTGCAAAACCAAAATTCCAACAAAAGAGATGTTACTTCCGAGGCTCACCACAAATTCATTACTCACACACTCCTGATTCATTGCAACTTGCCACATGCAACTTCCGCCTCAAATCTCCCACGGAGTCTTCAAGTTTCGACACTCGTTGAAGGAGCAGCATCTTCAACTTGATGCGAATTTTGGGGACACCAACAACAAATATGGCCCTAATTTCAACGTTTTGAGTTCAACATTGACAGAGATTATTTCAAGCTCCATTTCTTCCCCAGAACCATTGGGGCTACGACTTTAGCTCTACTCACTTTGGTATCGCTAGGCTTCACGAAGATAGCTTCGACATCAACTTGAACGACGACTGCAGCTTTGGCACTCTGTGGCATCATGTCAGTCGCCTTGAGATCAAGGATCACTTCCCTTGTTTCTCGCAATGGAGATGGTGTCAAAATTTTCACTGGGTGTGTCAGCTTCGCCTCCACAGATGGAACTTCCAAGTTATCTTTCTTCAACTGGTCAGCCACTCCGGAAACCTTCTCAATAACCTCCAACTCATGAAGGTCTTTTTTGCTTCCATTGAACAACCTAAAAACTTGCACTTGCTATCCTACCTCACTGGCACAGGACGATGAAGTGCGAGTTCACCGGCTTCACTCGGGGCATGTCCAATCTTCCATTTTTGTGTCCGACCTTGTTACCACCCCGTTTCAAGCTCAATGGGGCCTTCAAGATCAAGTTTCACCATGAATTGGAGGAAGTCTAACTATTCAGTCATTATTTCATGCATCATTTTGATGTCTTCTTAGGCCCTTTTACTTGTCTTTTGGTTAAATTGTGTGTCATCCATAGTAGAAAGTGATCAATATTGTGAGCCATTTGCAGACTTGGAAAGATAGGTTAATTCTGAGAACAATGTAAAAAGAAGGACTCAGTTTGGAGTTGAAACGAAGGAGAGTCCTCAAAGTCATTATTGGGTCCTAGAAGGTGTCTAACCGGGTCTTGGGGTCTGAAGACATATCCAGGTGCCCCCCAGAGAGCCGTATCCGAGAATCGCTAAAACGCGCCCAGGACACGTCCCCGTCCTGTCCTAGTTGAGCCCTGTAGCGAGTCCCAGGACACGTCTAGGATGCATCCCAAAGAGGCCATATCCGAGTCCAAATTTGTGTCCCCTGACACGTTCCAAGCTCCATAATTGGAGTCCAGAGACAGCCCAGGATGCGTCCCTAATGCACCCTCATACGTGTCAGAACCGAGCCAGGACATGTCCGGGGACGTGTCCGGTTGAGTCCAATCAAGCCCTCACCTAGCCAACGATGGAACCAAGTGAGCCAGAGACCAGAACTTAATTTTAAACATTATTTCTAAGTGAAAGAAGTGTAAGGGCCTGCTTAAAACTAGCCAGGACTTGTCCATGGCATGTTCTACCCAAATAGGAGGATTTAAAGGGACCAAATAAGGAACTTTGTGTCCAAATGTGTCCAGAAGGTGTCATGTTGACCAAGAACGTTCAAGATTACTAAGAATCAGCTCTTTGCCACTCAAGACTCTCCAGAACAGTCACAGGAATGATTGCCGCACAAGGAAAGTCCTTTCTTCCATTACAAGTCAATCGGCTAAGGGTTGTGTCCAAGTTGTGTCCTTGCCCAGCTAGGAAAACTGTCTGAGGGTTTCATTAGGGGCATTTCAAACCTTTACTTTCATGTTTGAAGTCCTGATTTTTAGGGGATTCCTAGGGAGTATTTAAAGAAGTTTTTAACGCAAGATTAGGGTTCCCAACCCCTAGCCGCATAGTTTGTTTTTCATTTTTTCAAAGAGACATAGTTACACTTTATTTTCTTCTGTGGGAGAAGCTTGAACGTGCGGGACCTTGGAGCTGATGCCTTGAATGTGTTCATCCTTCAGTGCCAAGCCTTAGTGTTATGTTTCTCTTCCTTTACTTATTTCCAATAACTTTGTAATCATGAATTCATTTATGCTTTTATTCAATACAATGTGTGAGTAGTTTTTCATAGAATTACGGCTGCTTGAAGCCCTAGCCATGTTAGTTCCCCCTTGATTTACATTGTTATGAATGCTGAATAAAGTTTGGATTACTGTACATCATGAGCTTAGTTTATGTTGATGAGATTGGTCATCTTATTTTCATGAATTATCGATGAATAATTTCTTGTTTGATTGACCATCTTCTTGTGATTGTTTGGCAACAAGGGTATATGGCTTTACATATATTTGTAATCTGAACTCATGAAAAACTAGATTATACAACATCTTCTAGGGGTAGTGTGATTGCTCAAATTCTCTTTTGTACTTCATGCATCATCTTAAATAAGTTGATAGACGTTTTAAGTGCTCACACGACTTATAACATGCTAAGTAAGAAGAGAATAACATGTTTAGAGTGGGCCTTAGTCGAACCTTTGCATGGGCATCATATTCAGACGTTTCATAGTAATTGAATCTTGGAAATCTTGTTAGGAACTTGAATTGGTTAGTGGTGGATAGTTGGCCTTAATTCGACCTGAGTTAATTAAGTTCATCATCATAATTCTTGCTGCCTTATTTATTTCTTGCATCTCTAGTTACTATTTTAAATTCCAATTTCAAAGCATCAAACTCCACGCCCACCCCCTATTGTCGTAAGTCCTTAGTTGAGTCTTTGTTGGGTCCTTTTGTGTTTCTTGTGTACTAGGTCAGAGTCCTTGCATATTTAGTGTCCTAGGTCTATTTTAAGGTTAGTTCTGGTGCCGGTCTTGCCGTGTCCTAGTTTGTTCCTTTAGGTTCTCAATTGGTGCGCTAGTTGTGTCTTATGGAGTCCTTGTGAGTCCTTTGTGTCTTAATTCAGTATTTTTGTGCCTTGTGAGTGAGCCTAGGTTAGTTTTAGGTGTCTTGAAGTCGTGTCTCAAGTCTGTCTTCTGTTGTTCTCCTTAGTTCCTTTTTTTCCTCGTGCGTCTCACATATCTTCTTTAGTGTCAAGTACGTCGTAGTTTTTATTTGCTGTTTTGAGTCTTAATTTGAGTTAGTTCATTCCGAATTCTAAGTGGATCTAAATGTTGAAACAAGTCCTCGAGGGATCAACACTTGCTTTTTTGCTATACTATCTTAATTGATTTGTGCACTTCAAGGTTCTTAATTGTTAGAGATAGATTGCATAGTTGTATCTTCTATTTTTAAAAACACTAACCCCAAGCTAGGGGAAATCTAACCTTGCATTGTCGCAAGTCTCACGCGTTTCTGAAGTACACGAGTCACACTGACGTCAGTCCTGCATCGCTAACGTCAGCCGAAAACTCTTCTTCACAGAGCAGCCGACACATAGGACCCTACTGACGTCAACTGAAAGCCTTTAAGATAGCAACGAATGCTATGACTGGGACACACTAACGCCGCATTGCTTTTGCTTCCTGCTTACTACGCGCACGCCATTGGGAAGAGTATCTTAATGTTGACTCTTGCACCTTTTGAAATCAGCAACTCCAACAAAATCCAATACACGCCACAAGATGGATTTTTCGTATTCTACACTCCCACAAAGTGAGTTCTTCGAGACTTCACCGAAAATATGTCTTCATGCATCTTGAAATGACCATCTCTGAAAATAGAGCGCAAAGCCGCTTGAATCCTCGCAATCGGACTCCCACAACTCCCGAAATCATCAAAAGAGCAAAGCTAAACATATATATATATATATATATATATACTTATATAAGATATTTATATATATTTATATCTATATATGTACTTCAAGTGCTACTTCTTCAACTCCTATTTCAATCTAGGAGAATGCTCTCTTCCCTCCCCTCATTTCCGTCACCGACCCACCCTTCCTTATGTTTTTCAACTTTTAATCTATCATTATGAATCCTTCCTAGTCCAAATCCTCTGTCCTAACCCTTCCTGAGGTCAATCTTCGTCCTTTTAGGGCCTCTCGTTCCCCTAAATCCCCTATCCTCTCTCAATCGGGTCTTGTAGGGGTCTCTAGTGCTGCGTCTCTTGCGGCGGTGTCTCTGGAAAATCGAGTCCTAGCTTGTTCGCCGGTCTCGTTGGATTGTCTGATGTATGGCTCTAAGTTGGTTGATGGGAAATTGGTTAATGCCATTGTCCTTAATCCCGCCGGTGGTTGTGGTGGTCTAAGTCCGTCGACGGCCTAATGTGGGCTTTGCTGAGACGATGTTGCTCCTATGAGGCGGTGCGCTCCTTACTGCTTGCTACGGAAGGGGGTGAAGTGATTGGTTTCCAGGCTTTATCCCCCTCTCGTACGCTTTCTACATTAACTAAGGTGAGTTGTCCTCTAGTTATTCCTGATATGGGCCTTGGCAACTGTAAAAGTGAATTTTTGCAAACTGAGAATAGGTCTAAACTAGTTGGGGTTCCCAAGGTCTCGTATAGTAATGTGGTTAAGGACAAGTCTAAAATTTTACGTGGCTCTTCCCATTTCCCTTTCTATAAACCTAAAGTGGTGGATGGCCGGAAGGTCGTCTGTCCTCTTCAGGCGGCGGGGCTAGTTGAAGCTAAGGAATGGGAAAATTGTTTGGTTGGATATTTTATTGACCTCCATATTCCCTTCTTGGCGGTTAATATTCTTGCTTAAAAGGTGCGGGCTAACCGTGCATTGGTGGAGAACCTTGCCAATGATAAAGGATTTTTCTTCTTCAAGTTTCAGGATGGTGCTGCCTACACAAATGTCCTCGAGGATGGTCCTTGGTCCCTTTCTGGGCGTATGTCATTTCTTACATGGTGGCATTCGGGTTTGATTCTTTCTAAGGTAGCCTATGCAAGGGTTCCTGTTTGGGTTAAACTCTTCAACTTGCCCCTCGAGCATTGGAATACAGAGGGCTTTGTTCACGTGGCTAGTCCGGTGGGTAAGCCTCTCTATGTGGACTCTTTAATGGAGTCGATGAAACACATTGCTTTTATGCGGATTTTTATGGAGATTGATACGCCTGAACTATTGGTGGGTTCCTTTGACATGCCTGAGGAGGAGGGTGAATTTCCTCGCTTGGTGGAGGTTCGAGTTGAATACCAGGTTCGTCCTCAGATCTACTTGAAATGTAAGTCCATTGGCCACTTGGAGCCCAGTTGTCCTTTGAACCCAAAACCAGTTAACAAGCCCATTGTGCCAAGTTCAGCCTAACCTTGTCCTCTTGGTGATAGGCCTCTTGTGGGTCACGAGGTAGCCCACATTCCCTTATTGCCACGCGAGTTGCTCATTCCTACTTGTGTCGTCCTTGGTGAGGCTTTTGTGGACCGCTTCTTCTTTTTCTGATCCCAACTCAAGTTCACTTCCTACTTTGGGCTCGGGTGTTGCTCTAAAAAATGGTGAGAGGTTTCTTCTGCTCGGCAGCTGGGTCCAGTGTCTGGGGGCCCCCTTTCCCATTCAACCTCTCCAAACAATCCTTTTCTTACTCTCACGGTGGAGAGTGATGCCTCTTATTCTGATTCTTTTCCTGATTCTCCTTGTGTCACTAATTGCCTGGATCCTCTGCCAATTCATGGGGGAAATGTAGAACCAAGTACTTCTGGTCATGGAAAAAAGAAAAAAAACCGACTAAGAGTCGGAAAAAGTCCAAGGCTAGTGGGTTGGGGGGTTTTTCCCGGGCGCAGAACCAGTTCCTATTTTATGTCTAATTTTGCTAGCTAGAATGTGCATGGGCTTAATATCCTGTCTCTCCAATTAGAGATAAGAAATTTTATTGATCGTAATAAACTCTGTTTTATTGGTTTATTGGAAACAAGAGTCATGAGACATAATAGTAGTGCTGACATGGCTTCTGTCTTTTCTTCCTGGAATTGGGTCCACAACAGCCATGAAAATGGTCGAATTTTGGTAGGGTGGAACCCATTTTTGGTTTCGGTGATGGTGTTGGAGTTGTCGATGCAAGCTATCCATTATGGCATCTCTGTTTGTGATACTGGGTTGGAGTTCTTTGTGTCGTTCGTTTATGGTGTTAATGACGGTATTCAGCGTAGGGAGTTGTGAACCAAATTGTCTTCCTTTGATAATTCGGCAGGGAGTGTTCCGTGAGCTGTTCTATGGAATTTTAACTCTGTGCGGTTCCTGAATGAAAGTGAAGGAGGTGTGGATATTAGGTTGAGCTCGTTGGGCGAATTATGGTCGTGCCTGGAGGAGTGGGTTGGATGACCTACAGTTCGCGAGAAGGTTATTTACTTGGTGCAATCGTCAGTTTAACGATGCTCTCTCAAACTGTAAGCAGGATAGGACCCTTGTCAATGGCAACTGGTTGTCCTGTTTCCCCAATAGCTATGCTATGTTCTTATCTCCGGGGAGTTCGGATCATTGTCCAGGGGTGGTGAATCTAGGCTTGGTGCCCAGTGCACCGTAAGGTACCTTCTAAATTTATTAATTTTTATGCTGATCATGTGAGGTTTTTGGTGATTTTTGAGCAGGCGTTCTGTGTTCCTATTCAGGGATTTCATTAGTTTCAGCCAATGGGTCATCTTAAGGCTGGGAAAGTAGAATTAAAGCGTCTTACTCAGGCTCCTTTGTCTCATGTTTCTGAGGCTGTGATGGTTGCTAAGGCTGAGCTTGATGTTTGCCAAGCGGCTTTAGCGCAAACTCTGTTGGATATTTCTTTAGTGGATGCTGAGAGGAGGTTAATTAAGGTGTTTGAGGAGTGTCTTGTACGTGAGGAGTGCCTTATGTGACATAAATCCCGCCTAAGGTGGGCGGATGGTGGAGAGCATAATACTGCTTATTTCATAATGTTTTGAAGAAAAGGACTAGCAGGAATCAGATCTCTTCCATTTGTTCTAGCGAGGGTGTTGTTTTATAGGATCCTGTGGAGATCATGCATAAGGCAGTGTCCTTTTATTAGAAGTAATTGGGCCCGTAGGGTGCTGGTAGCCAGTTTGATAGGGGAGCTATTGTGCCTAAACGTATCTCGTTCAGTCAGGTTCGGGATTTGGGGGCTGAGTTTTTTGAGGAAGATATTCGTTTAGCGTGCTTCAGTTTAAAGGCTAACAAAGCCCCGGGCCCTGATGGTTTTAATGCCATATTTTTTCACTGGGGCTGGTTAGTGGTGGGCCCCCATGTCATTAGGGTTGTTCGTGAGTTCTTTTAGTCTTCATCTTTTCTAGGAGAGCTTAATACCATGATCCTCTCTCTTATTCCCAAAGTGCCGAATCCTAGTAGTACGGGGGATTTTAGGCCTATTTCTTGTTGTAATACGATTTATAAAAAAAATTCTTAGCTAGTTGCTCTCCGTAATCAGCAGGTTCTTCCTTCGATCATTTGTGGTTCCCAGTCGGCCTTTATTGGGGGTAGGCGCATTGGTGACAATATTATGCTTATTCTAGGTGGTTGTCAACGGTGAGCTTGCGGGTTTCTTACCAGGGAGGTAAGGATTGAGGCATTGGGATCCAATGTCTCCCTATCTATTTGTGATTACTACAAAGATCTTTCTGTCTTTTTGAGGAACCAGATATCTGCCTGTCCAAGGTTTAGGTACCATTGGCACTTTGATAAGGTACGTCTCTCCCATGTTTCCTTTGCTCATGATCTGCTTCTATTTTCGTATAGCGATAGATGTTCTATTCGGGTTTTAAAGTCTACTGTGGATCGTTTTTCTAGAATGTTGAATCTCCCCCCTAATTTGAGTAAGTGTGAGGCTTTCTATGCTGGTTTGAGTGTTTCTAAAAGGGAGTGGGTGATAGAAGAAATACTGAACACAATATTTATGAACTTTATTTCTACTAAGTATAATTTTGCAACTGCACAAAATCGATGGAGATAGTATAATGACAAGCAAAGGTCGATCCCTCGAGGACTTGTTCAACGATTAACCAAATTAAGTTCAGATTTCTTAACTTAAATAAAAGCACACACACACACACACACACACCAAGGGGGGGTTTATGATTGAGAGTTGAAAATTAAAGACAAGTAAATCAAAGTGCAGAAAATAGCAATGCAAGAATGAAAGGTTGATTATTTGTTAACTAAGGCGAATTAAGACTTAATATCCACTCTAACCAATTATAGCTCTTAACCAGATTATCTTGACCTAATTACTATAGAATTCTGAATTAGGTGCCCATGCCTAGGTTCTGGCGTTGGTACACTAAACATATATCATTCTCTCTTACCTAGCATGTTTTAGATAGGGCATATGCCTAGAACGTCTATCACCTACCAGTTAAGATGACGCATGAAGTACTAAGAGAATTTAATGACACCACACTAGTCTAGAAGAGTGAGATGCATTCCTAGGTTGTCATGAATTCCGATTACAAGATTATTTCTTAACCTCAACCTCTTGATGCAAACGAACCACATGATGATATGGCGGTCACTCAAGCAATTCCATCAATAATTTATGCAAACAAGGTAGCAAGTCTCATAAACATAAAAGAATGGTAGTTAAAGCAGTAATCAGAGTTATTCAGCATGCATAGAAATTAAGAACAAGAATAAAAATCTACTTAACGTGCTAACATGGCTAGGGCTTCAAACAACCCTAATTCTAAAAGGAAATACTCACTCATAACTGAAATTGAAACAAAGATAATTGAATTCATAAGTAAATTGCAATAATAAAAATAAGGGTACAAAGGAGATTGTTGAAGAATAGGCACAACAGAGCCACGACAGAGCCTTCCTCTCCAAGCCTAATAATCTGTGTAAAATATTATCTCTAAAAATATGGTCCCCCAAAACACTGAAGAAAGGCTCCCTTTTATAGACAAAGGGAAAACCTTGTCCTATAAGGATTGGTATTAAAAACCCTAGCCTAGAATGTTCTAGAATAGTTATTGTACTTCTAAGTAATTACAAAGTCCCTAAAATCTATTAGAACCAATCAGAACATAGTTGGGAGTGTGAATGCAAGCTGGCCAGTGGTAACACAAGCTGGCCGCGGTCTTCCTGTGGTCTTCTCGGAATTTAGAACTTGGCCTTTGGAATGTCTTCGTCATAGGGGTCTAGGATTGTACTTTTGAGGCACACCATGAGCATAGTAGAAGCGCATCTTCGCTCAAGCCAGGCGCACAGGTTGTTAGGCTTAGCGCAGAGGAGTAACTTTGATCCACCGCTGGCGGAACATGAACTAGGGTTTAGGCACAGAAGCTGGCTCGGATGGGAAGTTCTTGGGACATATACTCGACATGTCCTAGCACGACCTTGACACTTCTAGGGCATGAACTTGATGTCATGAGACACAGGTTTGGGACCCGGATGGCATGATCTGAGGTATTTGGTCAAGGACTCAAAATAGGCGCACTGCCGCACTCAGGACCCAATTCAGGACCTGATATTGAAATGAGGACATCTCCTTCATTTGAACTCCGATTTGAGTCATTCTTTTCGCGTTCTTCTCAGAATTTACCTATCTTTCCAAATCTGCACAAGTCTCAAAAGATTGATCATTTTCTAATATTGATGGCACGAAATCATTCAAAAGACATGTAAGAAATGCATATAAAGACATCAAAATGATGGATAAATAATGACTGATCAAATACCCCCAAACCTATCTTTTGCGAGTCCCTGAGCAAAACAAACTTTAACAAAATGAAAAGACTCGATCTTAGTTAAGATAGAACATTTAAACCCCTAGGTTCACCTAGTAGGAGGAGTTTTGTCTCCTGAGAGTTATAACAGCACGATACCGACAAACGTTTTACTTAAACAAATAAGATGCTAGAGATAGTACTTTTAACAAGCTAATAAGAATCAAAGTAAGTAGACATGCTTTGCATAACTAAAAGGAATGCCATAGCCGTGAGTGTCATGTGAAGGTGTACGTGTATAAGTGCCAATATTTCGAGTGACCATGTTTGAGAACAACTTCATCTAAGTACCCTAGAAAGATTTCGACTCGACTCTAATCCTCACTAAGCAACTCTCAATTCGCACAAAATTCCTAGGCTTTCTCTCTTTTAAGCATATGTGATGAGTTTATGTTATGAAATTCAAATTTAATCACATGAGTAACAATGAAGAATAGCACTTCATGGAAATAAAGATCTCATGAAAGGAATTTAACTTTAAGAACATAGATACGTACCTTAATCCTTCGCATGATTGTCCATAAGATTAGTTAGGTCTTCCTTTTTAGGTTGTAACGGGGCTAAGCTTAGGGGTTTAGCAAGGAAGGATGGGATTCAAAGAACCTGAGTTGTGCCAAGGCATGAGAAGTCATGACTCTAACTTGGAATTTATGAACTGACTCCTTTCTTAAGGCCCATGGCATTCTGCTTTTTTTTTATGGCTTATTTTGAGGCTCTTGGCTCACTTGGCTCAATTTACTTTGTTTTTCACTTTTTCTTCTTTCTTTTTCTTTTTCAACGTTTTTTCTTTCTTTTGATTTCTTTTCAACGGTTTTTTCCGTTTTTTTTTTCTTCTTTTTCTTTGAATTGAATTGAACCAAGATCATGCAATGATTTCCTCAAACTTTCTTGCAGCTTGTTATATGTAAGATTTTCTTTAAACTTTTGAACTTTGAATTGACGCCAATGTCCTTGGAATTGAGCAGCATCTTCTTCCACCTCTCATTCTCACCATGAATCTCATTTAGGGCACCCTTAGCACAATTGAGTTTATAGGGTATGGCTGTGATGAATGGCTAAGTATTTCGGTTAGGTTATACTTTGGGTGTTGAAAGAAAAGGCTGAGTGTTTGGCTTCAAAGTTGGCTTAGGGAGCATGCAATATGGTAGGATAAAGCCTTTAGAGGTTAAAGCATACATAGCCTACATCACTTCTTATGGCAAACCACACATTAGATCAACAGTTTCTAAATGATGTTAGTTCTTTAAAATTCAATGAAAATATGATGTAATGAGATCAACAATGAAGAACAAAAGCGATGAGTGTTTAAGAGTAGAAACAAGTATATCCCTCATAAAGAATGGCAATTAGGCTCAAAGATCTCACAGGGTATTCTCCACTAATTTTCTAAGGTTCACTCAAATTCAGTTATTTCGTTCACTTAATCACTTAAAACATGGTATTGTGAAGTGCAGATTATGAACTACTTGACAATGGCCTGACTCTTAGGAAGGCTAAGACAGTTAACTTAGCATATACATCCCTATTAACAAGTTATCATACTATTCAAAAGCAAAAAATTAAGTAACTAACTAAACAAAAAAAAACTAAGTCTGAAAATTCAAAAGTCCTGGCCGTGTATCACCCCCAAAACTACTTATTTCTATATGCAAAAAGTTTAAATCCACACCCCCAAACTTAAACTGAACATTGTCCTCAATGTGATAAGCAGTAAGCATGACAACATTAGAAAGGTTTGAGAGATATAATGGGCAGAAACAGCAAAGGAAGTGAGAAATACAAACCAGGGCTAGGCTGCCTCCTAGGAGCTCTTTATTTAACGTCTAGGCAAGACGGGGCTGGCATGCTAGGCATTTGATCCATGCTGAGTGGCAGGGTCGGCTGGGCCTGGATTGGAAATGGCCTCAAAGTAGTGTTTGAGGCGATGGCCATTTATCTTGAATGGAGTCCTCCTATCCAGGTGTTGGATGTCAACTGCACCATGAGGAAAAACGTTAGTAACAATGAATGGTCCAGTCCATTTCGAACGCAACTTACCTTTAAATAATTTGAGCCGAGAATCAAAGAGGAGGACTTTCTGTTCGATTTGAAAGTCCTTGGCCTAAATGTGCTTGTCATGAAAAGCTTTGGCCTTTTCCTTGTAAATCCGAGCACTTTCGTAGGCCTCGTTTCGAAGCTCTTATAATTCACTTAGCTGCACCTTTCTGTGTACTCCAACATCATCGATATTCATATTCATCTTCTTAATTGCCCAGAATGCTCTATGCTCCAATTCCACTGGTAGATGACATCCTTTTCCGAAAACAAGCCTGAAAGGAGACATGCCAATCGGGGTCTTGTATGTTGTCCTATAGGCCCATAATGCATCGTTCAATCTGCGGGACCAATCCTTGCGGCTAGGGCTCACCGTTTTCTCCAATATAGCCTTTACTTCTCGATTGGAAACTTCATCTTGGCCCCTCGTTTTCGGGTGATAAGGTGTTGAGACCTTGTGGGTTACACCATACTTCTTTATTAAAGCTTCAAACGAACGATTGCAGAAGTACGCTCCCCCATCGCTGATGATTTCCCTAGGCCCTCTAAACCTAGCTAAGATGTGACTCTGCAAAAAGCTCACAACTACTTTCGCATCATTAGTTTTTGTGGGAATTGCTTCCACCCATTTAGACACATAATCGACAGCTAATAAAATATAGAGATTGCCAAAAGAGTTCAGAAAAGGTCCCATGAAATCAATGCCCCATATGTCAAAGATCTCAACCACGAGGATAGGGTGTAATCGCATTTGATTTCGAGGGCCTATGTTACCTTGTCGTTGGCATATGTCACAAGTGAGTACAAACTCGTATGCATTCTTAAATAATGTAGGCCAACAGAATCTGCTTTGAAGGACCTTGAGTGTCGTTTTCTTAGCACCGAAATGGCCTCCACACGCCAAGCTATGACAAAATGTCAGGACAGATTCCATCTCAGCTTCGGGAATGCATCGTCGAATGATTTGATCAGGACAATGCTTCCATAAGTAGGGCTCATCCCAGATGTAGTACTTAGCCTGTTTAGCTAGCTTGTCCTTTTGATACCTGCTTAAAGAGGAAGGAAATTGTTTAGTGACAAGGTAATTAATGTGATCAGCGTACCATGGATCGATTGCTTGGAGTATGAAGAGTTGTTCATGTGGAAATGTCTCCAGGAGCAGCAATTGGTTAGCCTCTTCGTTGGATCCATGTATCAAGCGGCTCATATGATCAGCCACTACGTTTTCACTTCACTTTTTATCTCAAATTTCGAGGTCAAACTCTTGGAGAAGTAGCATCCATCGCAGCAACCTTGGCTTGGCGTCCTTCTTAGTGAGTAGGTACTTCAAGGCCGCATGATTGGTGTAGATGATGACCTTGGTCTGAATCAAGTATGATCTGAACTTCTCAAGAGTGAAGATAATAGCAAGGAGCTCTTTCTCAGTGGTGGAGTAGTTCAGCTGGGTGTCATTCAGGGTTCGACTAGCATAGTAGATGACGTGAGGAAGCTTGTTGACATGCTGTCCTAGAACAGGTCCTACAGCGAAGTCCGAAGCATCACACATAAGTTCGAAAGGTAAGTCCCAATTCGGTGGCATAATGACGGGGGATGCTATGAGCTTTGCTTTTAGTGTATTGAATGCCTCACGGCAGTCCTTGTTGAAGTCAAATGCGGCCTCTTTAGCTAGGAGACTGCATAACGGCCTTGTGATTTTTGAGAAGTCTTGAATGAAGCATCGATCAAAACCGGCATGCCCTAAGAAAGATCGAACCTCCTTGACTGTTGTAGGGTACGGAAGTCTTTCCACTATGTCCAACTTAGCCTTGTCCACCTCAATTCCATGGCTAGAGATCACATGGCCCAAGACAATTCCTTGCTAGACCATGAAGTGGCATGTTTCCCAATTAAGCACTAAGTTACTTTCTTGGTAGCGTTCTAGTACTCGAGATAAGTTTGCTAAGCACAGTTCGAATGAATGGCCAAATACAGAGAAGTCAACCATAAATACCTCAATTATGTCCTCCACCATGTCAGAGAAGATGCTCATCATGCAGCGTTGAAAGGTGGCTGGGGCGTTACAAAGACCAAAAGGCATCTTTCGGTAGGCAAATCTGCCATAGGGGCACGTGAATGTAGTCTTTTCCTGGTCTTCCGGGGTGGTAGCAATCTGATTATACCCTGAGTAGCCATCCAAGAAGCAATAATGTGAATGGCCAGCCAACCGCTCAAGCATTTGATCGATGAATGGAAAGGGAAATGATCCTTGCGGGTGGTGGTATTGAGCTTCCGATAGTCAATGCAAACGTTCCATCCGGTTTGAACTCTTTGGGGTACGAGCTCATCATGCTCATTCTTTACCACAGTAATCCCACTTTTCTTTGGAACTACTTGGACCGGGCTTACCCCTTTAGAGTCACTTATAGGATAGATAATGCCCACGTCTAGGAGTTTAAGGACTTCCTTCTTCACAATCACCTTCATAGGTGGATTTAATCATCGCTGCGCTTCTCTTGATGGTTTGGCATCGTCTTCAAGTAGTATTCGATGCATGCATTTGGCAAGACTAATCCCTTGTATATCGGCAATTGTCCATCCTATCACCGTACGATGAGCCTTCAGAACTTGCACCAATTGCTCCTCTTCTGCCGCACTTAAGTTAGAGGCAATGATGACTAGAAGGGTCTGAGCTTTTCCTAAGTAAGCATACTTTAAATGCTCAGGCAGTGGTTTTAGTTCTAGTTCTGGGGGCTGGATGGTGGACGGCAAATTCTTGTGGTCCGTGAGAGGTAGCGCCTTAAATGCTGGTTGTTTGTTCCATGAATGAACAGGAACGGCATCTAGTATTCTAACTTCCTCTATCACCTTATTGTCAAGTGGCTCAGTAGTTGGTGAAGTGATGGCCGTTTCAAGAACATATGTTATGCATGAACTGGCGAGTGCCTTCTGTAGCAATAAGTCCATGGTGTTTAACGGGAAGTCCACAATTGTCTCCGTAGGATTTTGTATGGCATCATGGATGGAGAATGTCCGAAGTTTGTCCAAGACCTTGATGGAAACTTGGCCATTTTTGGCGTCGATAAGGCACTCAGCCGTGGCTAGCAGTGGTATTCCAAAGAGGAGTGGAGGTTCCCCATTCTTGTCAATTATGTCCATCTTGAGTACGTAGAAGTCTGCAGGGATGCATGTGTCTCCAATTTTCACAAGTACGTCCTCTAGAAATCCCATTAGATTAGTAATAGAGGAGTTAGCTAATCGAACACATAGGTGCGTAGGTTTGAGTGCCCCTAGGTTGAGTGACCTGTAAATGTGGAATGGCTTGATGTTTACCGATGCTCCCGTGTCGTAGAGGCAATGCTCGAATCTTTTCGATTGAATGATACACGGAAGTGATGGAGGCCCAGGGTCGTTGGCTTTAAGGGGCATGAGCAGAAGGGCAGCAGAGTTTGCCTTAGGGATTTCAATGATGTCAGTGGAGTTGAAACCATGCTTTCCTGCGACTAAGTCCTTCATGAGTTTTGCGAATATAGGCATGTGCTTGACGATTTTATGGAAAGGTAGTGTGATTTGAAGCTTCTGCAACATGCTGATGATTTCCGCCTCAAAGTCCTCCTTTTGCTTATGCCTGTTTTGGAACCTGCGAGGAAATGGAATTTCAATTTCATTAACTAACTCGAAGGGTACTGTTTTAGTTGCTTTAAGATTGGACTTTTGAGGTTTAGAGTTAGAATTATTTGAGGGCTGGGAATCGGCTTTAGGAACAGGTTGGTTGTCGGCCGTGGCCTGCGGCTGTGCCTTGGACATGATACTTGGCGCGTTTGGTGATAGCGGTTGGGAAGTGGCTCTCGAAAAATTTGTTTGAGGCGTAGTGTCAGGTTCTTCTTGCGTTCCACTCAGCAGAGTGATGGCATTGGCTGTAGGATTGTGAAATCCCTTAGGATTTACCAGGACTTTATTTGGTAACTTTCCCTGCTCCCGCTGATTTAGTTGATTTGACATTTTTCCTATTTGACGATCCACGTTTGCCAGATGATTCTGGGTGTCTTGCATCAATTGCATGAGTTGCCTTTGCTGTTGAACCACGGTATTTAGGGTATCCTCCATAGACTTGCTGCCTCCACTCTGATTTGAGGACGGGCCGTGAGAGTTCCCTTGAGGGGCTGTGGCTTGATGCTGAAATCCAGGGGGCGGCAAAGGATTGGCTGCAGTCTGATTGTTGCTCCAATGGAAGTTTGGATGATTTTTCCACCCCGGATTGTAAGTGTTTGAATATGGGTCATTCCGGGGTCGTGAATTGTTATTGAAACCTACAGCAAAATTGGCGTCTTCCACCATTGTGCAGTCTTGGGACGTGTGGCCCTGAATTGAGCATACTTCGCATGTTTGAACTCCTCTTGCCTTCTCGGTACACAATTGTTTCACTAGTGCCATGAGTTGAGCAATGGCATCATCATTGTCATTTGTGTACGTATCACTAGTAGCCCTAGAGGAAGGACCTCTGTAGCTAAATTGTTTTTCCCTTTGAGCGATGTTCTCAAAGGCGGTCCTTGCTTCCTCGGCCGTGCCTTCTAGAATCCCTTGGGATTGAGAGTCTACCATTGTCCGATCACTAGTCTACAAGCCTCCGTAGAAGCATAAAATAAGGTGATGGTCGTCGATATAGTGGTGGGGGCACGCCTGTAGCATCTGGTTGAAACGTCCCCAGAACTCGTAAAAAGACTCCTCCATGTCTTGTCGTGGGTTCATGATTCTGGACTTTAATTCGTTCATCTTTTCCACGGGAAAATATTGTGTTAAGAATTTGGACGTCAAAGTGCAGAAAATAACAATGCAAGAATGAAAGGTTGATTGTTTGTTAACTAAGGCGAATTAAGGTTTATTATCCACTCTAACCAATTATAGCTCTTAACCAGATTATCTTGACCTAATTACTATGAAATTCTGAATTAGGTGCCCATGCCTAGGTCCTGGCATTGGTACACTAAACATATATCATTCTCTCTTACTTAGCATTTTTTAGATAGGGCATATGCCTAGAACGTCTATCACCTACCAGTTAAGATGACGCATGAAGTACTAAGAGAATTTAATGACACCACACTAGCCTAGAAGAGTGGGATGCATTCCTAGGTTGTCATGAATTCCAATTACAAGATTGTTTCTTAACCTCAACCTCTTGATGCAAACGAACCACATGATGATATGGCGGTCACTCAAGCAATTCCATCAATAATTTATGCAAACAAGGTAGCAAGTCTCATAAACATAAAAGAATGGTAGTTAAAGCAGTAATCAGAGTTATTCAGCATGCATATAAATTAAGAACAAGAATAAAAATTTACTTAACGAGCTAACATGGTTAGGGCTTCAAACATCCCTAATTCTAAAAGGAACTACTCACACATAACTGAAATTGAAACAAAAATAATTGAATTCATAAGTAAATTGCAATGATAAAAATAAGGGTACAAAAGAGATTGTTGAAGAACAGGCACAGCAGAGCCACGGCAGAGCCTTCCTCTCCAAACTCCACGCCTAATAATCTTTGTGTAAAATATTATCTCTAAAAATATTGTCCCCCAAAACACTGAACAAAGGCTCCCTTTTATAGACAAAGGGAAAACCTTGTCCTATAAGGATTGGTATTAAAAATCCTAGCCTAGAATGTTCTAGAATAGTTATTGTACTTCTAAGTAATTACAAAGTCCCTAAGATCTATTAGAACCAATCAGAACATAGTTGGGAGTGTGAATGCAAGCTGGCAAGTGGGAACACAAGCTGGCCGAGGGCAGCCCGCAGCCTTCCCGTGGTCTTCCCAGAATTTAGAACTTAGCCTTTGGATTGTCTTCGTCTTAGGGGTCTGGGACTGCACTTTTGAGGCACACCATGAGCATAGTAGAAGCGCATCTTCGCTCAGGCCAGGTGCACATGTTGTTAGGCCTAGCGCAAAGGAGTAACTTTGATCCACCGCTGACGGAACAGGAACTAGGATTTAGGCACAGAAGCTGGGCTCGGATGGGAAGTTCTTGGGACATGTACTCGACATGTCCTAGCACGACCTCAGCACTTCAAGGACATGAACTTGATTTCATGAGACACATGTTTGGGACCCGGATGGCATGATCTAAGGTACATGGTCAAGGACTCAAAATAGGCGCACTGGCGCACTCAAGACCCAATTCAGGACTTGATATTGAAATGAGGACATCTCCTTCATCTGAACTCCGATTTGAGTCATTCTTTTCGCGTTCTTCTCAGAATTTACCTATCTTTCCAAATCTGCACAAGTCTCACAAGATTGATCATTTTCTACTATTGATGGCACGAAATCATTCAAAAGACATGTAAGAGATGCATATAAAGACATCAAAATGATGCATATATAATGGCTGATCAGTGGGCTCTTCAGTTTTTTGGAATTCACCCTGGTGTTTTGCTTGCCAGGTATCTTGGGATTCCTCTCATTTCCTCGAAGCTCTGTTTCTTGGATTGTGCTCCTTCGTTAGCCTCCAAGTCTTCTGGGCTTCTCATTTGTGCCTTCCAAAAAAGGTGCTCTTGGATCTTGAGCGTATAATGCGCCGCTTTCTTTGGTCGGGTCAGCTTGGTTGGTCCTATTTGGCTAAGGTGGCCTGGAGAGATGTTTGTTGCCCTAAGGAGGAAGGGGGTCATGGGTTGTGGTCTCTTCATGTGTGGAACAAGTCCCTTATCTCGTTACATTTGGTTCCTTTTTTTGGATGCTCCCGGGAAAGTGTGGTCGGATTGGGTTAAAGGCTACTATGTCCAAGATAAGTGCTTTTCGTCTATTTCCCCCCTACCGTGCTGTTCGTGGAATTGGAGGAAGCTTTTGAAGCTTAGGCCTATTGTTAGAACTTTTATTAAATCGGTGGTGTGTTGGCTCTTCGATCGTTCTGTGGCATGATAACTGGTCCCATTTTGGGCCGTTAGTTGGGTGGGGGCCTAGAGACTTGGTTAATATTTATGGGATTCATTTGAATGCTAGACTTGGTGAGGTTATTAGTGGTTCTTCTTGGAATTGGCCGGTGTTTAGTATTGGTCCCTTGCGTGAGACTAAGGCCATGTCTGAGTCTATCCCTTTCTATTCGCTTCGCTGTGATGGAGTGTCTTGGTCCCTTGCCACTAATGGTAAATTTTCTTCCTCTTCCTTATGACAGGTGCTTAGGGAGCAAACACCCCTGTGTAGGTGGTTTAAGCTAGTTTGGTTTTCTGCCTCCATTCATCGGGCTGCTTTCATGCTTTGGCTTGCCTTAAGATTGAAGTTATCAACTTTTGATCGCATTGGTCATTTCACAGCTAGGTCTAGCCTTGATTGTGTATTCTGTGGTGGGGCTTCGGAGTCTCGTGATCACTTAATTTTTAATTCACGATTTTTGGCAGTATTTGGGGTTCGGTTTTGTGCAAGATGGGGTTCCATGGTTATTTCCCCCATGGCCCTCCTTTGTTGTCGGGGCTGCCACAAATTAGGGTGGATCATCTCTGAAATCAACGATATTCAAGCTTTCGTTAGCGGCAACTGTTTATGGTTTATGAAAGAGCGGAACCTTCAGGTGTTTGCTGCTAAAAGAATGTCGACCGAGTCCATTCTCCTCTCCATTGTTAACGTGATTCATAGCCGTCTTTCTGCTCTCAAGATCCCCTCACTGCTTCTAATGTGCTTCTTCTTTGTAATTGGAACATTGATTTGTAGTCTTGGCTAGCCTTGGTGGTCGGTTTAGTGTTTGCTTCCTTTGTTGTTGTTTCTGGGCTTCTTGCCTTGCTTTTATCACCTTAGGTTTGGCCATAGGTGTTGCTCTTCTTCTTTGGTTAATATAATTTGCTTACTGAAAACAAAAACAACCTGCCACGCTAAGTTGCAAGGAAGCCCCATAGCACAGGCCGTTCGCGCCAAATCAACCAGCTGCACACTGGTCTTCCCCCAGCGATGTCAGATTCTCCGGCCATTCCATCTTCATCGGCAGATGTTAGAGAAAAGAAGGAAATAATTTCCTCTTTTCTCACCTTTCCCCAAACTGAAGAATAGAAGAAAAGAAGGAAAAACATTTTCTTCTTTCAACTGTAGACGACACTACCTCTTCTTTTCCACCAGAAAAGGACAAGTTTCAGTTTTTCTGGGAAATGGAGGCTGCCATTCCTCTCCTTAAATAATTATGGTTTACCCAAAACATTAATGGGTGAATTAATTGTTATTGGACCCTCCTCCACCTTTCTTTCTTCTTTCCCACCAACGACTAGACAAGGCAAGGGGTTTTGGTTTTTTGAAAAGATCAATATTTGCATCCCATCATAATGGTACCTCCTCATACAATTCTTTCGATTTATCTAATTGTCGTTATACATATATCATGATCGAAACCATTCAACTTCTAAATTATTATTTCAAGATCATTTACGCAAAAATTCAACAAAATTGAAGATCATTTAGTGACTCATATATATCAACTAAATGAACGGTTTGCCATGAAGATCTTAATTCTTACAAAAATCGTTGATTCATTTGATACATATGAATGAATAAACGGCCTCTAATCTTGTTGATTTTTTATGGATATGATATTTACATGATGATTTATAGAATGAATGGTTTCGATCATGATATATGTATAACGACAATTCGATAAATCGAAAGGGTGGTATGAGGAGGTACGACCAGGGTGGGATGCAAGTATTGCCCTTTTGAAAATGGAGGTTACAAACTTCCATTAAATAAAAACAAATGAAATGAAAACCCAAGAATTTATTGGTGAATTAAATTCTATTTGGCCACAAGTCAAGCCCAACTAAAGGAGCAATGCCCAAAGCTCAAAATTTATTTGCATCAACTCAATGTTACATTCCAGACCCAACGGATTTTTCTTCGCCACAAGAACAATGTCAGACACAAGTTCGACAAGGGCATACATGATTTACGGGGTATTACAAAAAATGTACATTCTTTAGGATTCCTTGAATTCCTAAGCAATGTGGGGGCATTTTTGGAACCCAAAATCACCCGCAAATTGTGGAGCCGCCACGTGGCGCACAATTTATATAATATCCAAATTACCCTCGGTAATGACATTAACGGTTCACAGACACCCACGCATTAAATAATGTATTTATCATATAAATATATTATTTAATCGGGTTAAAGCCTCAATAATAATAATATTCTCCTTCAGAATTAATTGTTATTAAAATTCAATTATTATATAATATTTTTTGTTAAAAAAGAATTATTTATTAATTAAAAAATCCATTGACCAATCAGAATGTTCCGTGGCCTACGAGCTCTACCTAGAAATAGAGGAGTTCATTTCACTTTCAAGGTAACTCATTCCTCGCTTCTAAAGCTCTTTCAGATTTCTCTCTCGAAGCTAACTTAAGCATCAGAGCGTTCCTGGTTCATCAACCCCCTTGGGGCTTCAACCATAACCTTGACTGTTTTTTGTTTGTTGTTTGTAAGGATCGTGGAGACTTATTCAAGCGTGTTTGATTTGTTTCTCAACACCACCCACTCGGCCTTTATTCAACTGACTCAGCCTTTGTGCCACAAAACTCAGCCTTTTCGGCAATGAAGAAGCATGTGCCACCTACCCTGATATGTGTCACTGAACTTGAATTATTCTTTGGAGGTTCAATATCCTACTCTGCTATTTAGGGAGAAGAAAAGTGTTTCATAAGAGTTGAGTTGGATGATTGCTTCTAATTTTAAGAAATGGCGAATTGAGAACGTTGTTGTCAAAGGATAGATGCTCAATTTCATGGAACATGGAACATGGAACTTGTTGTAAACCGAAGGAAGAAAGAATCATTGAAGGCGAATGTAACGAAGACATTGCAATAATAGAATATTGCACAACTTATTTGTAAATTGGCCGTTGATATTATCTATGTGCTAAATTGAGGGGAGTTTTTAGCTAATATCGAGATTATTGTTGGAGAAGTAGAGTTTCAGAAAAGATTAATTTGCTTACTAGATTTCATTAAGATTCAAATTCTATATATAATTTGGACTATTAGGTCTTATTATTCCTTGTTGTATTTAGCATTGATGTCTATGTTAGGCTTGACTAGGTTCTGTTATATGTAATCTTCTAATAAGAAGAAATTTATCCTAAAATTATTTTTTGAGTGTTAGAGTATCTCTAGCAGACTCTATGTATTTGGTCGAATTTGATTTTCAGTTACCCAAAAATTATTAATAGCTAGCGAATTTTTAAAGTTACTTAAATCATTACTCTCTAACCTCTAAATCCAACCCAACCTCAAGACTCCAACGGTCCCACATGACCAACCCCAAAGAGAACAGTTAAAATTTGTTCAAAATGTCTCATGGTTACCTATAAAGATGGAGACTCTGTTGGATTGATTTCGTGATCCTTTTGGACAAATTTTAGGCCAAATTCTTCCAAAAATCAAATATGAAGAACTTGATGTGGGTACTCTTAATTAGGGAGGTAAACTCGTATTAAATGTGGATTATTACACCACTTAATCTTTCTAGTTCAAGTTCACTATGTAACGAACCGGAAATTTGATTAGTGAATTTTCGTAAATTAATTTGGGAAAGGACAAATTTACCCTTGGTTTTATAAGGGGCTCGACAATCACTTTTTGTGCGGAGACACATTTGATAGTTTTTCGGGGACCGTTGTGTAGGTCTCAGACTCACGAGTTCGTAGACATGCGGCACTCGAAAAACGGAGTTCGTGTGAGAGAGTTGTGGGTCTAGAATGTTCAGGGGCATTTTGGTAATTTGCCCTGGGTAAATATTTTAAATCAGACCTACCCCAGATTTTTCTACATTGTTATCCTCTCTCTCTCCATGCTCTCTCTCATTCAACCGTGGAAAAAAACCTAAACCCTCAAATTTTGATTTTTGATTTAGGCCAAACCACCACAAACCATTCACATCATCATCTTCCTCACTTCATTCTGAGCTCAACCATATCCTTCATCGACCTTGAAAGTGTTAGGAAAATGAGATTAGAAGGTGAATAGTAATTGCCACCTTCCCAGCCATTTTCCGGCCACCACATGTAATGAATCTCAATTCTATTTACATATTTGGATTCCTTGGCTCGAGTAGATAGATTTGCATTATTAGAACGTCAAATTTGGTTGAGAATTGAGAGGGATACGAAGGTTCGAAGTTCAGGCGTTCATGGAGGTCCGGTAATGGAATATTCTGTCGACGACAGAATATTCCGTAACTCTAGTTAGGACTGACACCGTTAAGTTTAACGGAATATGCTAATGGCGTTAGCATATTATGTTAAATCTAACGGTATAGTAGCAGACAGAATATTCCTTCGCTGTTAGAATATTCCGTCAGTATTGATGGAATATTTTGTGAATAGTGCCAGGCGAGTACATGGTGCAGTCGCGAGTGGGAGAAGGAGTCCCTGCCATCCACTGGCGCGTGGAGCACCTCCTCGAGCTCCGGCGAACACGAGGTTTGAAGCTCTCGACGTTTCGGACCTGTTGGCGCAGGTTTCATGTCAATAGGACATCGTTTAGGGCTAATTTTGGGTGTATGAAGTTGGCTGCGTTTTTAGTAGGATGCGTACGGACCTCCCGAGGTTTAGGGAGTCTGAATGTAGGGTTTTTAATTGACGTTGGTAATCCCGATTGTTACTTTTGACAGGCGATACTGCTCCGAGAACTTCAGAGGAGCGTACAACTCGAGATTGAGCATAATTGGACGGTCGGTGAGTGGACTTTGGTTTTGTAAATTATAATGCATGTCTGAAGGTATATTTGATATAATTGCTTGTTACGTATTCTCTTTGGCAAATTTCTGGAATTTAGAAAATTATTAAATTATTACTGGACACGGGCTTTCAATAATTATTTGGAAATGATGTTTTGGGCTATGGCCTGGCTTTATGGTTTCGGGTTTTATATGGTTTGACTTAATTGATTTTGGATTTCGGTTGAGTCCAGGATTTTGAGTTTAAACCCGGTTTTTCAATGAATTTGGCCTAAGCCAAGAAACAAGAATTTCAAAACATGGATTTTGGTTTTCACTGAATTATTGTCCCCGAGGGTCAAGGTTTTCTCTGACTGGCATCGATGGGTATTTCTCTGCCAGATTCGAGGTTTCTCCGACACTAGTGTGAAAGGGTATTTCTTCACCAGGTCGTTGGGGTTGTCTACGCGTTGTACAGGGTTCTGCACAACTCGAGGTATATCGGGTATGTGGAGGGTTGGACCCGGGTCAGTCTGTTCGAATATCGAGCTACGGCACGGGATTCCATTTGGGGAGCAGTGTGATATGTTTTGATATATTTTGTATCCAAGTCTGTTTACATGATTTTAAATTTCTTTGAGGAGGGTTTTCAAAGTAGGATTGTGGACCATGGGATGTTTTCATTACTCGGATTTCGTGGGTCCCAACAAGTGTTTTAACAAAAGATGGATTTTCTGGTGAGTTTTCTGATTATTTATATATATTAATTATGAATTTGTTTAAAAAGGGATTTTTACATTATGCATGCATTGTTTTACTGGTGCATGGGGAAAAAGGTATGTTTTCCTCATAAATTATTTTAAAAGATTATTTTTGTCCACTCACACTTTTCGTGTTTTAAATCCCGCCCCCCCCCCCCCCCCCAGGGCGTACGTTGACTAGGGCATATCCAGAGACGGAGGCATTACATTTAAGCTGCGCCTTTACCTAGACCGTCGAGTAGGATTTATATTTATGTATTTACTTGTCCTACCTAGATGCTCTGATAAGTCT
The DNA here is from genome assembly GCA_037349345.1 of Oemleria cerasiformis. NCBI lineage: Eukaryota > Viridiplantae > Streptophyta > Magnoliopsida > Rosales > Rosaceae > Oemleria > Oemleria cerasiformis. The sequence goes on along the minus strand of JAZGTL010000003.1, from coordinate 11,175,657 downwards.
TTTGGATTGATTGTAAAATTATGATTACATCGTTGGTTGTTTGGTGATGTTGGAGTTTGAGAGTGCTATTTGATCATTCGTCTGACAGGTGGAAGACGGTTAATCATTCCCTAAGGGGAGGTTCTGCTGGATTTTTCCAGAATTCTCATAATTAATTTCAAGGGCTTAAGGGTATTCTGGGAATTTGATTAAGTTGTGAGATAGGAGCAGGGCTTTTCCCGGATTCCGATGCGGAATTCAGGAAGGGTCTTGTCAACTTGGTATCAGAGCACTAGGTTTAACTTCATGTAGACCGTACACCTATTGTACATCTGATTGTGGTATTGACGACTTACGATTGTTTTCAGCATAATGCCTCCGAGACGCAAGCCCCGTTAGCGACCTGGAAAGTGTGAGGAAGCTGATACGACACATGATCCCATATTGGAGCTTGAGTTGAGGCAGACCCTAGATCAATTGGGTCGGGCATTGATGATGGTACTTCAGGGTAGGGCTATGTCTGAAGTTTCTGACATTGAGCGAGCCCTGAGGTTGTGGGCAACAATGTTTACGGGCGAATTAGGCCCAGATGATGCTGATGAGTGCATTACTCGTTTGGAACGAGTGTTTGCTGTTATGAGATTCCCTCCGGAGGATAGGGTGCTACAACCATATTTCTTCTGGGTGGCTATGCGTACCGTTGGTGGCATGCTTTGCAGCTGACGGGCTGGGATGTCCGTACCTTTACTTGGGAAGCTTTCTGGGAGTGCTTCCTCAAGTAGTTTTATCCTCGCTCATACCGAGATGCCAGAGAGGCTGAGTTCTTGTACCTACAGCAGGGGGATATGACGGTGGCACAGTATGAGCAGAAATTTCTTGACTTGTCAAGCTTTGTACCGGCTCTCGTGGAGACTAAGATGGATAAGTGTTGAAGGTTTGAGTATGGACTGAGAAATGAGGTTCGAGTAGCCGTAACTGCTGTGGCACATACTTCTTTGAGGGCTTTGTTAGACGCTGCTGTTAGAGTAGAGATGAGTTTGCCAGCTCAGCACCTGTTTAGTGGTTCTAGGTGACGCCGGGATCTCCTGAGTTTCGAGGCCTCTAGTCAAGGACCATCTAAGGGAGGCAGTTTCAGTTCTGGATCATCTAGGGGTGCAGGATTCGGATTAGGCAGTGGCAGAGCCGATCAGGGACATCAGTCATCCGCTCAGTCTAGCGGGGCTTCAGTGCAGTCGATCGGGAGACAGAGTAGCAAACCCGCACGGGTGGGTGAAACTGGTTGTTACTTTTGTGGGGTGACTGGTCATTTTAAGAGAGATTGACCACATCGTCGTCCGAGTAGTAGTTCTTTGGGCCAAGATGCTGCTGAACCGAGCGAAAAAGTAGCGCAGACATTTGGAACCGCAGCAGGGAGCCAGACCCTGTCCAATGGGGCTAGCAGGGCCGGAGGGAGACAGGGGGGTTATGGTCGGTCTTATGGTACATAGGCCCGAGTTTTTGCTATGACCCAGCAGGAGGCTCGAGCAGCACCATAAGTGGTTACTGGTACGTTAATCATGATGCTCGTGTTTTGATAGATCCCGGGGCTACACATTCTTTTATTTCTCTGATTTTTTCACTTTTTGCTAATAGACAATTGTCCCCGATTGGTTGGGACATGGGCATTAGCACCCCTACCGAAGATATGTTAGTGGCAAATCTTGTGATACGCAGTTATCCAGTGGTAGTGGGAGGTTATGAGTTGGAGGCAGACTTAATTCACTTGGACATTTAGTATTTTGATGTGATTCTGGGGATGGATTGGTTAACCATGCATCATGCCTCCATTGACTGCTTCGACAAGAGGGTGGTCTTCCGGAGTCCTGGCTTGCCGGAACTTACGTTTTAGGGTAATCATAGGGTGCTTCCCTCGGGGGTAATATTGGCCTTGACGGCTGATAAATTATTGAGGAAAGGTTGTGAGGGCTATTTAGCTCATGTGATCGATTCTCGGGATACTCCAGTGAGAGTAGAGGATATTCTTGTGGTGAATGAGTTTGCAGATGTGTTTTCAGAGGATCTTCCTGAGTTACCACCTCACCGGGAGATTGAGTTCACCATAGAGCTTCTTCCGGGTACTCAACCTATATCACAGGCTCCGTACAAAATGGCACTGGTGGAATTGAGGGAATTGAAGACTCAATTGCAGGACTTAGTGGATATGGGATTTATTCGACCGAGTGTATCACCTTGGGGTGCGCCAGTGTTGAGGCTATGTATCGACTACCAGTAGTTAAATAGGGTTACGATGCGGAATAAGTGTCCTTTGCCACGAATTGATGATTTGTTTTACCAATTAAAAGGGGCAAGGAATTTCTCTAAGATTGACCTTCGATTCGAGTACCATCAGTTAAGGATCAGGGAAGAGGATGTTCCCAAAACGGCTTTCAAGACACGCTATGGTATTATGAGTTCCTGGTGATGCCATTCAGGTTAAATAATGCACCGGCAACATTTATGGATTTGATGAACATGGTGTTCCGACGGTACTTGGATCGGTTTGTGATTGTGTTCATCGACGATATCTTGGTATATTCGAAGAGTGCTAAGGCATATGAGAAACACTTGAGGTTGGTACTAAATATGTTGAGGAAAAAGCAAATGTTCGCCAAGTTCAGTAAATGTCAGTTTTCGTTTACCAGTGTGGGATTCTTAGGTAATGTGATTTCTGCTGAGGGTATCATCGTAGATCCCCAAAAAGTTTAGGTAGTGGAAAATTGGGAGCAACCGAGATCAATGTCAAACGTGAGAAGTTTTCTGGGTTTAGCAGGATATTATCGGCGATTCGTAGAAGGATTCTCTACGATAGCCGCACCATTAACTCGGTTGACTAGGAAAGGAGTCAAGTTTGACTGTGATGATGAGTGTGAATAGAGCTTTCAAGAGCTTAAGAGTAGGTTGACTTCTACCCCAGTGTTAACCCTTCTAGATGATAACGAAGGATTTGAGGTGTACAGGGATGCATCATTACGAGGTATAGGTTATGTTCTGATGCAGCATGTGAAGGTGATAGCATATGCTTCTAGGCAACTTAAACCTCATGAGTTGAACTACCCCACACATGATTTAGAGTTAGCTACAGTGGTGCATGCATTGAAGATTTCATGACACTATTTGTATGGGGAAACATGTCGGATCTTTACCGACCATCAGAGTCTGAAATACTTCTTCACCCAAAAAGATTTGAACTTGAGACAGAGAAGGTGGCTTGAGTTGATAAAGGATTATGACAGTACCATAGAGTATCACCCAGGAAAAGCAAATGTAGAGGCGGATGCATTGAGCAGGAAGTCCATGGGTTCCTTGTCCCATTTGCACACTGTTTATCTACCATTTCCGGTTGAACTCCGAAGAGCAGGAATTAAACTTGGCATGGACAGCTAGGGGGCTCTGTTAGCTAGCTTCCATGTGAAACCTGTCTTGATTGACCGAATTACGCTCAGCTCCAAGATCCGACTTTATGTGTTATTAGGATGGAGTTGGAGACTAGTAATAGGAAGGATTATGTGATGAGGGATGATGGGGCCTTAGTTAAGGATGGCCGGTTGTGCGTACGTAATTTTCCAGAGTTGAAAAGAGAAATTCTGAAGGAAGCTCATAGTCCTGCCTATGCTATGCATCCAGGAGGCACCAAGATGTATCGTATTCTTAAGGATCACTATTGGTGGACTGGGATGAAAAGGGAAATAGCAAAGTTTGTGAGTAGATGCCTGACGTGTCAACAAGTAAAAGCAGAGAGGCAGAAACCATATGGGGCACTACAACCATTACCTATTCCGGAATGGAAGTGGGATCACATTACTATGGATTTTGTTTATAAACTTCCTAGGACTCAAAAAGGACATGATGGAATCTGGGTAATTGTTGATAGACTCACGAAGTCGGCACATTTCTTGCCAGTACGAGAAGATTACCGGATGGGCTAGTACGCCAAATTGTTTATGGATGAGATCATACGGTTACATGGGACTCCAGAGTCTATTGTGTCAGACAGGGATCCTAGGTTTACCTCGAGGTTTTGGCGGAGTTTGTAGAAAGCTTTTGGAACTACATTGCATTTTAGTACATTTTTTCATCCTCAGACTGACGGTCAGTCTGAGAGGACAATTCAAATTTTGGAGGATATGATGAGAGCTTGTGTACTACAGTTCAAAGCAAACTAGGATTCACACCTGGCCTTGATGGAGTTTTCATACAACAACAACTATCAGTCTAGTATTGGGATGTCTCCTTTCGAGGCACTGTATGGTAGACAATGCAGGATACCGATTTGCTGGAATGAGATTGGTAAGAGAAGACTGTTGACACCAGAGATAGTGAAAATGACAGAGGAAAAAATAAGAATCATCAGGGAAAAGTTGAACGCAGCTTAGGACCGCCAAAAAAGCTATGCGGACCGACGGATCAGAGATCTTTAGTTTGAGGTCGGAGACTGAGTTTTCTTAAAATTATCCCCTAGGAAATTAGTTGTACCTTTTGATAGACGAGGAAAGCTGAGTCCTCGCTATATTGGGCCTTATGAGATTATTGAAAGGATAGGGCTAGTGGCTTACAAACTTTCTTTACCACCAGATGTGTCAAAGGTTCACTATGTATTCCATGTATCCATGCTCTGAAAGTATCTATTTGATGAATCTCATGTATTGGAGGAGCAACCAATTGAGCTGAGAGATGATTTGACTTTTGAGGAGCAACTAGTGCAACTTCTAGATTGGAAGGAAAAAGTATTGCGCATAAAGACTATTCCTCTGGTTAAAGTGCGGTGGAGGAATCATAACGTGGAAGAGGCCACGTTGAAAACGAGGCACTAATGCGGGCGCAGCATCCACATTTGTTCCAGTGACAGGTATGAATTTCGAGGATGAAATTTCTTTAAGGGGGGTGAGTTGTAACGACCCGAAAATTTAATTAGTGAATTTTTCGTAAATTAATTTGGGAAAGATCGAATTTACCCTTGGTTTTATAAGGGGCTTGAAAATAACTTTTTGTGCGGAGATACATTTGGCAGTTTTTCGGGGACCGTTGCGTAGGTCTCGAATTCATGAGTTCGTAGACATGCGCGGCACACGGAAAACAGAGTTTGTGTGAGAGAGTTGTGGGTCTAGAATGTTAGGGGCAATTTCATAATTTACCCTGGGTAGATATTTTAAATAAGAGTTAACTCCAAATTTTTCTACATTGTTATCCTCTCTCTCCCCGTGCTCTCTCTCATTCAACCGTGAAACAAACCGGCACCCTCAAATTTTTATTTTTTATTTAGGCCAAACCACCACAAACCATTCACATCATCATCTTCCTCACTTCATTCTAAGCCCAACCATATCCTTCATCGAGCATGGAAGTGTTAGGTGAAGGAGATTCGAAGGTGAACAGTAATCGCCACCTTCCCAGACATTTTTCGGCCACCACAAGTAGTGAATCTCAATTCTAATTACATATTTGGATTCCTTAGCTCAAGTCAATAGATTTCCATTATTAGAACGTCGAATTTGGTTGAGAATTGAGAGGGATACGAAGGTTCGAAGTTCGGGTGTTCATGGAGGTCTGGTGACGGAATATTCCGTCGACGACGGAATTTTACGTTACTCTGGTTAAGACTAACGCCGTTAAGTTTAACAGAATATGCTAACGACGTTAGCATATTCTGTTAAATCTAACAGTATAGTAATAGATGGAATATTCCTTCGCCGTTAGAATATTCCGTTAGGATTGACGGAATATTTTGTGAACAGTGCCAGGAGTGTAAATGGTGCAATCGCGCGTGGGGGAAGGATTCTTGGTCATCCACCAGCGCGTGGCGGCACGTGGACCTCCTCATTGAGCTCCGATGAACACGAGTTTCGAAGCTCTTGACGTTCCGGACTTGTTGGCACAAATTTCGAGTCAATCAGACAACGTTTAGGGGTAGTTTAAGGCATCCAAAATTGCTACATTTTTAGTAGGACACGTACGAACCTCCCGTTACGAAGTTTCAATGTAGGGTTTTTGGTAATCCCGGTTGTTACTTTTGACAGGCGATATTACTCCGGGAACTTCAGAGGAGCGTACGACTTGGGATTGAGCATAATTAGACGGCTGGTGAGTGGACTTTGGTTTTGTAAATTATAATGCACGCATAAAGGTATATTTGACATAATTGCTTGTTACGTATTATTTTTGGAAAATTTCTGGAATTTAGAAAATTATTAAATTATTACTGGACACGGGAGTTCAATAATTATTTGGAAATGACATTTTGGGCTATGGCCTGGCTTTATGGTTTCGGGTTTTATATGGTTTGACTTGATTGATTTTGGATTTCGGTCGATTCTACGATTTTGAGTTGAAACCCGGGTTTTCAATAAATTTGGACTAAGCCAAGAAACAAAAATTTCAAAACATAGATTTTGGTTTTCATTGAATTAATGTCCCCGAGGGTCGAGGTTTTCTCCGACTGGCGTCAAAGGGTATTTCTCCGCCAAATCGTCAAGGTTTCTCCAACACTGGTGTCGAAGGGTATTTCTCCACCAGGTCGTTAACGTTGTCTACGCGTAGTACATTGTTCTGCACAACTCAAGGTATATCGGGTGTGTGGAAGGTTAGACCTGGCCCAGTCAGTTCGAATATCAAGCTACGGCACAAGATTCCATTCAGGGAGCAGTGGTATATGTTTTGATATATTTTGTGTCTAGGTCTGTTTACATGATTTTAAACTCCTTTGAGGAGAGTTTTCAAAGCAGGGTTGTGGACCACGGGATGTTTTCATTACTCGGATTTCGTGGGTCCCACCAAGTGTTTTAACAAAAGATGGATTTTCCGGTGAGTTTTCAGATTATCTATATATATTAATTATGGATTTGTTTAAAATTGGATTTTTACATTATGCATGCATCGTTTTACTCGTGGAGGGGGGAAAATGTATGTTTTCCTCGGAAATTGTTTTAAAATATTATTTTTGTCCACTCACACTTTTCTTGTTTTAAATCCCCTCCAGGCCATAAGTTGATAAGGGCACATCCAGAAGAGGAGGCATTACATTTAAGCTGCTCATTTACCTAGACCATCGAGTAGGATTTATATTTCTATATTTACTTGTCCTACCTAGATGCTCTGATAAGTCTTTTGGATTGATTGTAAAATTACGATTACATCGATGGTTGTTTGGTGATGTTGGAATTTGAGAGTGCTATTTGATCCTTCGTCTGATAGGTGGAAGACGGTTAATCATTCCCTAAGTGGAGGTTCTGCCGGATTTTTGGCAGAATTCTCATAATTAATTGCAAGGGCTTAAGGGTATTATGGGAATTTGATTAAGTTGTCAGACGGGAGCAGGGCTTTTCCCGGATTCGGAGGGGGAATTCGGGAAGGGTCTTGTCACACTAGTTTTTTTTATAGTATTCAGCATGGTAGAGGTGTCTTATCATGAAAGTGTGCAAAACAGACCACTCTGGCAACTTCCACTATGGAGGCTGAGTTATAACTTTTTATGAGGGCACCAATCAAGCTATTTGGCTTAAGAACTTGCTAAAGCATATTGTTGTGGTGTAATCAATTCAGAAACCACTTGTAATTTACTGTGATAATTTGTTTTCCCTAAAATTCATCTTTATTAACACTAGAAACAAACGGAAGCACCAACACCCTCCGCGAGAAGGTTAAACAGCCAACCTAGTACATAATCCAACCAGACATGACACCCTCCCTTCATTTTCACAGGGCAGCGATAGCATGAGCTGTCTTGTTACAACCCCATGGGGAAAAATTAAAACACAAGGACTTAAACGACCTACTAAGAAACTTAATGTCATATAAAATGCTCTCAATTGACACTTCACAACTATTATTCTCTAACAACGTCACCAACTGCAAAGAGTCAGTTTCTACCACTACCATGCGATGCCCAGCAGCCAAACACGCCTCCAAACCCGCCCTAATTGCCAATGCCTCAGCTTGGACAACAGAGCCGCATTGGAAGCCTCCAATTCCGCCTGCACCCTCAAAACTTCTCAACCATGATCTCAGATCCCACCCAAATGAACCTCTACCCGTTAAAGATGTCCAAACTCCATCACAATTAAGCTTTATAGACCCCAAACCATGTCTCTGCCACTTTTGAAAGCCACGGGCAGTAACAAGCCTAGCATCAGTTACCACCTGGCTTACTAGAACAGCAACATAAGCCTTGGCATATCTGAATTCAGCAACCTGCTGATGCAACAAATCAATTGCTACCCCAGGAGGCTGAATTTCATCATGAAAGCACTTCAAATTTCAAACCATCCAAATCCTCTAACACACAAAATAGGTGTACTGAAAAACAGCCGATGCATCTGTTTACTCATTATTTATACATCTTTTAGATGTCATTGAAGGCCCTTTTACTTGTCTTTTGAGTGATTTGAAGCCATCAGAAGGAGAAAATGATCAATCTTGTGAGCTATGTGTAGAATGGGAAAGATAGGTGAATTATGAGAAGAATACAAAAAGAATGGCTCAATTTGGAGTTATAATGAAGAAGTTGTCCTCAAGGCAGTAAGGGGCCCTAAACCAGGCCCTGACGTGTCCTTGTGCCCTATTTAGGGCGCAGGATCAAGAGCTTTGAATTAAGCCATCCGAGTCCTAAAAGCACGTCTGAGGACCAGCAGGTCAAGTTCAAGGTGGTTCAGGATTCAGCCATGACATATCCGAAAGACACTTAATATGCACCCTAATCCGAGCCTAGGATGAGCCCCAGATGAGTCCTTCAGAGCTCTCAGCAAAGTCCCAGGCGTGTTGTCATGACCCGTCCCGAATTTCCCCTCGAAACCCGGGAAGAATCCTGTCCCGTCTGACAACCTAAGGAAAAGTTTCCAAATTACCCTTCAATCCTTAAAAATAAATTATGAAATTTCTACCAAGAGTTCGGCAGAATTTCCTCTTAGGGATTTAAATAACTAGCTTCGACCTGTCAGACAAGGGATTTAAAGCACTCCAAATTCCCATAGACAACAACCATCCAAAATATCTCATCAGAGCATCTAGGTAGGATAAATAATACAAAATTAGATATCCTACTCAAAGTTTAGGTACAAAGTGCAACTGTAAAACTAATGTCTCCGCCTCAGAATGTGCCCACGTCAACTCAACTCAACAGCCTGGAGGGGATTTAAAGCACAAAGTTGTGAGTGGACAAAAATAATCAGTTATAAATCCTTTTTCGAGGAAATCTTACATTTTCCCCCTCCACGAATAAAACCATGCATGCATCACATAAAAACAGTTTATGATTAAAACATTATTTGAAACCATCGGAATTCCATTTTTCTTTAAAACCACTTAGTTGGACTCACATAAAATATGTATAATGAAAATACCTCGTGGTCCACAGTTTGATTTGAAAACTCTCTTCAAAGAAGTTAAAAATCATTTAATTCCACCTGGACACATAATATCTCAAATCCACTGTTCCCGACATATCCACTAGCCACCAGGGTATCCCTTGAGGTGTGCCAGCCCTGTACTACGCGTAGATAGCCTCGCGACCCGGCGGAGCAAGACCCCCCAACACCAAAGTCGTAGCCCTCAACAACCAGCGGAATAAAACCCCTCAACACCAGTCTGAGTAATTGTAACAATCGAGATAGCAAATCAGTGAAAACCAAATTCTTGTTTTGAAATCTTTGTTTCTTGGACTAAGCCAAATTCTTTGAAAAGCCATTTTTTGGCCAAAACCAGTAATATCATAATTACGGGTCTAAACCCAAATCACAGGCTCAAATAGTAACCACGTCAAAACGATATCAAAATCGAGTACAAAAACCAGGCCATTTCTCAAAACACACTTTCATTGAAATATTGGAAAACATGTGTCCATCATCATTTCTAAATTCCAGAAATTCATTGCACCCATACATAACAGTATTTAAATCAAAGATACATTTATGCATGCATTATAGTTTATAAATCAAAAGTCCACTCACAAACCTGTCCAAGCAAGCTCAATCCCGAATTGTACGCTCCCCTGAAGTTCCTGGAGTAGTATCGCCTGTCCAAATTAATAATCGGGATTACCAGCTAATAATAAGAACCTTAAATATAAACCCCCTAAACCCCGGGAGGTCTACCTATACTGGCCTAGAAAACGCAGCAACTTCAAACGCCCAAAACAATCCCTAAACAACGTCCGATCGACGCAAAACCTGGGCCAACAGATCTTGAACGTCAAAAACTAGCTACCACGAGTCACCGTGACCTCAGACTCAGCCCCATGTGCCGCCACGCACCGAAGAAAGGTTGGAACATGCGCCCACCCGCTGCCACGCGTCCTCACGCGCCGTTCACGGGCCTGCTACAGTGCCCACGTACCTGGACCGGTCCAACCCGACCCAACTCGGCCTGACCAGATCCAACTCAACCTGACCGGTTCACTCAACTCGATCGGTTCACTTAACCTGATCGGTTCAACTCGACCCTACCGGTTCACTCAACCCGACCCAACTCGACCTGACCAGATCCAACTCAACCTGACTGGTTCACTCAACTCGATCGGTTCACTTAACCCGATCGGTTCAACTCGACCCTACCGGTTCACTCAACCCGACCGGTTCACTCAACCCGACCGGTTACCGGTGACTCGCAGGAGAAGACGACCGGCTACCGGCGCCACCATCTGGTTTCGTCGGAATCCCCCATTTTCGCCCGAAACTTCAAGCTTTTATAACTTCCTCAAAACGTTTTTCACAAATTTTATGTCTAAAACTATCTACTCAAACCCAAGAATCCAAATATGACCTCAAAACCACAAACACATACCTGTGCAAGCCGGAAAATCAATCCGAAACTTCCTATACTCGATTCGGCTTCCCCCGTGGTCCTCTCCTTCGATGGTTGGTACAGTTGTGATGGTGGGAAGGAGTAGAATACGATTAGTGGATCAAAAATGGAAGTTAAAGCCATGAATCAAAAGTTGACTTTGTGGGTTTTGGGGTGTTTTCTCATGGGTTCGAGTGGGTGTGTTTTACAGAGAAAATATGAGGAAATGAAGATGAAGTAAAGGTTTTGGGGGTTAAAAATATCTACTCCGAAGCCAAATTTACCAAAATTCCCTTGCACATCTAGACCCATAACTTTTGTACACGAACTCCGTTTCCCGCGTACCGCCTGTCTACGAACTCATGAGTTCGAGACATACGCAACGGTATCCAAAACACCACCTAAAATGTTCTGAAACAAAATTTTATTTCCACGCCCTTAACAACCAAGGGTAAAATCGTCATTTTACATAAATAATTTACGTAAATCCAATAATTGAAATTCGGGGTTGTTACAATCCACCCCACTGAGAAATTTTGTCCTCGAAATTCAACTCTACCCTCTGAACAAATAAGGATACTGCGCCCGCATTAAAGTCGCAGTTTCCCACGTGACTTCCTCCACGTTATGATTCCTCCACAACACTTTAACTAGTGGAATACTCTTTCTGCGCAGTACCTTCTCCTTCCAATCCAAAATTTGCACTGGTTGCTCCTCAAAGGTCAAATCATCCTTCAGCTCAAGTGGCTGCTCTTCCAATACGTGAGACTCATCAAACAGATATTTCCGGAGCAAGGATACATGGAAAACATTATGAACTCTGGATAATTCCGATGGTAAAGCAAGACGATATGCCACTGGTCCTATCCTCTCCAAAATCTCATACGGCCCAATGTAGCGAGGACTCAGTTTCCCTCGTCTACCAAAACGTACCACTCCCTTCCAAGGAGATAATTTCAAGAACACCCAGTCTCCAACCTCAAATTCAAGATCTCCGGTTCGACGGTCTGCATAACTCTTCTGGCGATCCTGAGCTGTCTTCAACCTTTATCTGATGATTCTTATCTTTTCCTCAGTCGTATCCACTAACTCTGGTGTTAATAGTTTCCTTTCACCCACTTCGTTCCAGCATAACGGTGTCATGCACTGCCTCCCATACAATGCCTCGAAAGGAGACATCCCAATACTTGACTGATAACTATTATTATAAGCAAATTCCATAAGAGCTAGGTGTGAATCCCAGTTCCCTTTAAACTGCAGTACACAAGCTCTCATCATATCCTCCAAAACCTGGATTATCCTCTCAGACTGACCATCCGTCTGAGGATGAAAAGCTATACTAAAATGCAAGGTAGTGCCAAAAGCCTTCTGCAAACTCCGCCAAAACCTGGAGATAAATCTAGGATCCCTGTCAGAGATAATAGACTCTGGAGTCCCATGTAGCCGTATGATCTCATCAACGAAAAATTTGGCACACTGACTCATCCGAAAATCTTCCCACACTGGCAAGAAATGTGCAGACTTCGTGAGTCTATCAACAATTACCCATATCCCATCATGTCCCTTCTGTGTCCTTGGAAGTTTATACACAAAATCCATCGTAATGTGATCCCACTTCCATTCCGGAATAGGTAATGGTTGAAGTGCCCCATATGGTTTCTACCTCTCTGCTTTCACTTGCTGACATGTCAGGCATCTACTCACAAACTCAGCAATTTCCCTTTTCATCCCAGTCCACCAATAGTGTTTTCTTAGGGTATGATACATCTTGGTACCTCCTGGATGCATAGCGTAAGCTGAACTATTAGCCTCATCAAGAATTTCCCTCTTTACCTCCAGTTCATTCGGTACGCACAACCGGCCATCCATAACCAAGGCTCCATCATCCCTAAGCGCATAGTCCTACCTGTTTCCAGCCTCCAACTCCATCCTGATAATGCAAAATGTAGGGTCCTGGAGTTGAGCCTCAATAATCTGATCAATCATAACAGGCCTCACATGGAAACTAGCCAATAAAGCCCCCTTAAGTTGATCAAACAAATCATCTATCCTTGCCAGAGGATACTTATTCCGCACCGTAGCCCTGTTTAGCTACCAGTAGTCGATACACAACCTCAGACCACCATCCTTTTTCCTCACAAATAACACTGCTGCACCCCAAGGTGAAACACTTGGGTGAATAAATCCCATATTCACCAAGTCCTGCAACTGAGTCTTCAACTCTCACAATTCTGCCAGTGCCATTATGTACGGTGCTTATGAGACAGGTTGAGTACCTGGTAAAAGCTCTATGGTGAACTCAATCTCCCGGTGAGGTGGCAATCCCGGAAGATCCTCTGGAAACACATCAGAGAACTCACTCACCACTGGAATATCCTCCACTCTCATCTGAGTATCCCGAGAATCAAACAAATGAGCCAAGTAACCCTGACAACCTTTCCTCAATAATTTCTCAGCGGTCAAAGCTGATATCACTCCACAAGGAAGTACCCTACGATCTCCCCTAAACGTAAGTTCCGGTAAACCTGAACTCTGGAAATCCACTCTCTTGTCATAACAATCAATAGAGGCATGGTGCATAGTCAACCAATCCATCCTCAGAATCACATCAAAATCAAAAATATCTAAGGGGATTAAATATGCCTCTAATGCATGACCTTCCACTAACACTGGACAACCACAAATCACGAGATTCGCCACTAACATATTTCCAGTAGAAGTACTAATACCCATGTCCCAACCAATCGGAGATAATTCTCTATCAGCAAACAATGTAAAACCCCGAGAAATGAAAGAATGAGTCGCCCCAGAATTTATCAAAACATAAGCATCACGGTTAAAAATAGATAACGTACCCGTGACCACCTCTGGTGCTGCTCGGGCCACCTGTTGCGACACAGCAAAAACTTGGGCTTGTGTATCCAAAGATCGACCACGACCCTACTGTCTGCCTCTGGCCCTGTTGGACCCACTGGCCCTGTTCGTCCAATTGGCACAGTTGGCCCCACTAGATTGACTCTGGCTTCCAACTACAATACCAGACGTCTGAACTGTCCTCTGCCTCTGTTCAGTAGCACCCCGCCCCCAAGAACTACTGCCCGGATAACGATGTGGACAAAATTTCTTGATGTGACCAGTCTCCCACAGTAATAACATCCAGTGCCACAGGAGCTGCCACTGAGTCTTCCAGTTGACTGCACTGAAGAACCACTAGAACAAGCGGATGACTACGGTGCCTGTTCGGCTCCGCCACTGCCCGATCCGGATCCCGTACCCCCAGTAGATCCAGAACTGAAACTGCCTCTCTTGGACGGTCCCTGACTAGAGGCTCCAACATCCCAGCGATCCTGGTGTCGCTTGGAACCACTAAACTGTTGCTGGACTGGCAAACCGATGCTCAACTCTACACGAGCTGCAGCATCAGACACGACTCTCAAGGAAGTATGAACTACAGCCGTTACCGTTGACTGAAGTTCGCCCCTCAGTCCATTTTCAAATCTGCGTCGCTTGTCCTTCTCGATTGCCACCAGAGCCGGTGCAAAACGAGCCAACTCTATAAATTTCTGTTCATACTGAGCCACTGTCATATCTCCCTGCCGTAAGTGCAAGAACTCAGCCTCCCTGGAATCTCGGTACGAGCAAGAGTAAAATTGCCCAAGGAACTGCTCCCGAAAAGTCACCCAGGTAATTGTACTAACATCCCAGCCTGATGGCTCTAATGCGTTCCACCAATGATAAGCAGAACCACCTAGCAGAAAAGTGGCTAACAGCACCCTGTCCCCTTGAGGACATCTCATAACTGAGAACACTCGCTCTAAACGAATAATCCACTCCGCTGCATCATCTGGGCTAGAGTCGCCCATAAATATTGTAGCCCCTAATCTCTGGGCTTTCTCAATGTCCGAACCTTCAGTAGCAGCCCTACTCTGAAGTACAGAAGTCAAAGTTTGACCCAATTGTTCTAGTGTTTGCCTCAAATTAGGCTCCACTGCGAGTTCACGTGTGTCCCCACTATTTCCAGACTATTGAAGGGACTCACGTCTCGGAGGCATTACGCTGAAAAGAACTATAACTCATCAATGCCAAAATAATTGTACACTAAGTATACGGTCTATAGGAATTTAAACCTAGTGCTCTAATACCAATTGTCAGGACCCGTCCCGAATTTCCCCTCGAAACCCGGGAAGAATCCTGTCCTGTCTGACAACCTAAGGAAAAGTTCCCAAATTACCCTTCAATCCTTAAAAATAAATTATGAAATTTCTACCAAGAGTTCGGCAGAATTTCCTCTTAGGGATTTAAATAACTGGTTTCCACCTGTCAGACAAGGGATTTAAAGCACTCCAAATTCCCATAGACAACAACCATCCAAAATATCTCATTAGAGCATCTAGATAGGATAAATAATACAAAATTAGATATCCAACTCAAAGTTTAGGTACAAAGCGCAACTGTAAAACTAATGTCTCTGCCTCAGAATGTGCCCACGTCAACTCAACTCGACAGCCTGGAGGGGATTTAAAACACAAAGTTGTGAGTGGACAAAAATAATCAGTTATAAATCCTTTTTCAAGGAAATCTTACATTTTCCCCCTCCACGAATAAAACCATGCATGCATCACATAAAAACATTTTATGATTAAAACATTATTTGAAACCATCGGAATTCCATTTCTCTTTAAAACCACTTAGTTGGACTCACATAGAATCTGTATAATGAAAATATCTCGTGGTCCACAGTTTGGTTTGAAAACTCTCTTCAAAGAAGTTAAAAATCATTTAATTCCACCTGGACACATAATATCTCAAATCCACTGTTCCCGACATATCCACTAGCCACCAGGGTATCCCTTGAGGTGTGCTAGCCCTGTACTACGCGTAGACATCCTCGCGACCCGGCGGAGCAAGACCCCTCAACACCAAAGTCGGAGCCCTCAACAACCAGCGGAGCAAAACCCTTCAACACCAGTCTGAGTAATTGTAACCATCGAGATAGAAAACCAGTGAAAACCAAATTCTTGTTTTGAAATCTTTGTTTCTTGGACTAAGCCAAATTCTTTTAAAAGTCATTTTATGGCCAAAACCAGTAATATCATAATTACGGGTCTAAACCCAAATCATAGGCTCAAATAGTTACCACGTCAAAACGATATCAAA
The DNA here is from genome assembly GCA_037349345.1 of Oemleria cerasiformis. NCBI lineage: Eukaryota > Viridiplantae > Streptophyta > Magnoliopsida > Rosales > Rosaceae > Oemleria > Oemleria cerasiformis. Next base: position 11,159,712 of record JAZGTL010000003.1, on the reverse strand, counting down.
ATCGAGTACAAAAATCAGGCCATTTCTCAAAACACACTTTCATTGAAATATTGGAAAACATGTGTCTAACATCATTTCTAAATTCCAGAAATTCATTGCACCCATACATAACAGTATTTAAATCAAAGATACATTTATGCAAGCATTATATTTTATAAACCAAAAGTCCACTCACAAACCTGTCCAAGCAAGCTCAATCCAGAATTGTAAGCTCCCCTCAAGTTCCTGGAGCAGTATCGCCTATCCAAATTAATAATCGGGATTACCAGCTAATAATAAGAACCTTAAATATAAACCCCCTAAACCCCGGGAGGTCTACCTATACTGGCCTAGAAAACGCAGCAACTTCAAACGCCCAAAACAACCCCTAAACAACGTCCGATAGACCCAAAACCTGTGCCAACAGATACGGAACGTCAAAAACTAGCTTCCACGCACCATTGTGACCTCAAACTCGGCCCCACGCGTCGACGAAAGGTTGGAATACGTGCCCATGTGCTGCCACGCGTCCTCACGAGCTGGTCAAGCGCCTGCTATAGTGCCCACGCGCCTGGACCGGTCTAACCCGACCCAACTCGGCCTGACCCGATCCAACTCAACCTGACCGGTTCATTCAACCCGATCGGTTCACTTAACCCGATCGGTTCAACTCGACCTGACCAGTTCACTCAAATCGACCGGTTATCGGTGACTCGCCGGAGAAGACGACCAGCTGCCGGCGTCACCGTCTAGTTTCGCCGCCACGCGCCTGCTACAGTACCACACGCGCCTGAACCGGTCCAACCCGGTTCGGCTCGACCTGACCCGGTCCAACTCGACCCGACCGGTTCGGCTCAACCCGACCCGGTCCAACTCAACCCGAACGGTCACCGGCGACTCGCCGGAGAAGACGACCGGCTGCCGTCGCCGTCGCCGGAAGTTGGCCGGAGAAGATGACCGGCAGCGCCGTCGCCGCCGTCTGGTTTCGCCGGAATCATCCATTTCTGGCCGACACTCCAAGCTTTCCAACTTCCTCAAAACTCAACCATTTTTCACAAATTTTATGTCTAAAACTATCTACTCAAACCCAAGAATCCAAATATGACCTCAAAACCACAAACACGTACCTGTGTAAGCCGAAAAATCAATCGGAAGATCCGAAACTTCCTATACTCAGTTCGGCTTCCCCCATGGTCCTCTCCTTCGCTGGTTGGTACGGCTGTAATTGTGGGAAGGAGTAGAATACGATTAGTGGATCAAAAATGGAAGTTAAAGCCTTGAATCAAAAGTTGACTTTGTGGGTTTTGGGGTGTTTTCTCACGGGTTCGAGTAGGTGTGTTTTATAGAGAAAAGATAAGGAAATGAAGATGAAGTAAAGGTTTTGGGGGTTAAAAATATCTACTCCCAAGCCAAATTTACCAAAATGCCCTTGCACATCTAGACCCATAACTTTCGTACACGAACTCCGTTTCCCGCGTACCACTTGTCTACGAACTCGTGAGTTCGAGACCTACGCAACGGTATCCAAAACACCACCTAAAATATTCCGAAACAAAATTTGATTTCCACGCCCTTAACAACCAAGGGTAAAATTGTCATTTTACATAAATAATTTATGTAAATCCAATAATTGAAATTCCGGGTTGTTACACGTGTCCCCTTACGTGTGCCAATTCTAGAAACATGGAGCCTGTGTCGCGCCATAAATGATGCCTCGCATTCCTATCATGCGCCCTAACTCTACGCCCTAAATGGAGCCTCTATCGAGCCCCTATCATGCCTCAGATTTAGCCCTTATCATGTCCCAAAGACGAGGTCCTCCAGAGCCATAGATGTATCCTTACAGCAAGCCCCAACAGTAGAGCAAAGTTCCAGAGCCTTGGTCCGTGTAATGTCCTTGGACATGTCCATGGAACCAAGATGGGCCTTGACTTGGAACTCAAGGGAACCAATTGAGACACCACCCAGAATTACATTTCAAAAAACTTCTAGAAGCTAATGAAGCCTTAAGGCGCGCCCAAAATTGCCAATGACGTTTCCATGACATGTTGCTCCCTAAAAGACTTCCCGGGAGCCCAGATTTGAGCCAAATTGAGCCAATAAGTTTCCTACGAGCTTTTGAGAAGTACACCACCTAGAACCAGGCTAGATACATTATATGGAAGTGAAATGAGTGTTGTGTCTCAGTTGGATGTGCTTAGGACAAGCTGGGTTCTTGACAAATCCAATAATGAAGCCGTGAAGCCAAGAATGTGACAGCCGTGTCAAGAATATCTAAGAAAGGTGCCAGCCATGCTTTGCTATCCAAGAATGTCTTAGAAGGTTCTAGAACAAGTTTTGGCTCATCAAAATTCCCTGAATTACTTGGAGAAGCCTTGCTGCCTTTGAAGATTACTTGCCATTCAAGAAAGGTCGTAAATTCTAGGATTTTGTCCCTGCCAAGATAGGAGATATGATTCAGTGTTTAATTAAGGGTCTTTTGGTCTTTGTTATTCAATGTTAATTCCTACTTTTTAGGGGAAGGCCTAGGAATACTTAAACTAAGTTTCAACGCAAGTTTAGGGTTCCACCTTTTGTTTAACCGCATAGAACTTCAGAGTTGACGTTTTTAGAGCTTTTGTTTGTGTTTGGAGAGGAGTTCAACGCAGGGAATGTGGTGAGTGCTGGACGTGTCTTGGCTCACCATTGATCTCAGTGCTTTCTCTTCGTCTCTTTAATTTTTACTTTGTATTCACGAATTCTTTTGGTGATTATTTTAATATAATGCGTGGGTACTTCCTTGAAGAATTAGGGCTTCCTGAAGCCCTAGCCATGTAGTTTCTTGACATGATTTTGGCCCTTCGTTTACATTTTTATGAATGTTGAATACAATTTAGATTACTATGCGTCATGAGCTTAGTTTATGACTAACTTATTTGCATAATCTATCGATGAATAATTGCTTGTTAGACTAGTCATCTTCTTGTGATTGTTTAGCATCAAGAGAAGTGGCTTTACATCTTACTTGTAATCTAATTCAAGACAACCTAGATTAAACGACATCTTCTAGGGGTAGTGTGATTTCATTAAATTTCCTTTCTTACTTAATGCATTCTTTTGTATGATTGAATAGTTGTAAACTAAGCCGAAAATGCATGCTACATAAGATTTAAGAAGGAAATAAATTGTATGGAGTGAACCCTGACCGGACCTTTGCATGGGCATCATATTCAGTTAATTCATAGTTATGGAATCTTGGAAATTGTGTTAGCAACTTAATTGGTTAGCGGTGAATGGTTTGCCTTGATTCGCTTTAATTCATCACTAAATTCAATCGATGTTACACTTATTTAACTTGTTTCTTGCATTAGAAGTTATTTAGTTGGTTTCCAATTTTCAAGCATCAAACCCCCTCCCACCGCACGCCCATCTCCCCAGAGCCCCGCCCACCCCACCCCCCCCCACCCCCCCCCCCCCCCCCCCCCCCCCCAACTCCCTCCTCTCCTCTTTGCCGTATAACTTTAATTGAGTCTTGTTCAGTCTTTCTTTGTGTCTCCGTGTGTGTTAGTCTGTTCTTGTTCTTGGTAAATCTTGCATAGTTACTTAGTGTCGAGTTATTCTTTGTTTTATTTTCTATTTTGAGTCTTAACTAAGTTATTCACCCTAGGTTTAAGTAGTTAATGTTGAACAAGTCCTTGAGGGATCGACTCTTTCTGTGCTGCTGTACTATTGCTATCGATTTGTGCACTTGCAAGGATTATAGTTGTTAGAATTGGATTGCATAATTCTTGTTGTCTAATTTTACCAATAGCAACCTCCACATTCTTGAACATATCACATAAATAAACCCAGCACTCTCGAAAGGAAAGGCCCCTTCGTCTAGTAGTATCCAACTGAAGGGGGCCTCCAAACCAAAAAACTTTTACATGTGAAAAAACAGAAGGGAATTTGATTCGTCATCATCACCACAAATAGGACATATGTTTTCTACCTGGACTCTACGGCGTTTGAGGTCGCGTCTCACAGCCAAAAAGCTCCTACAACAGTGCCAAATAAATTGCTTGATTTTATTGGGAACATGCAGTTTCTAAATACTCTTCTAGAACCCATCATGAGCCCCAGCCGTAGTAGATTCACCCCCTCCCTTCCTAGGCAGCTCGCTATTCCTGCTCATCTCACAAGACATAATATATCCAGAATGAACATTATAAGAACCAGATTTTGAGAAAAGCCATACTACCTTATTCTCGCTTCCAAACTTACTCAATGGAATTGCCAAGATCGCACTTGCTTCCACTTTCCAAGTACAACTTGTTGTACACACCAAATCTTTGACCAAAGTAGGAGCAGCAATGCAACTAGATCTGATGTGAAAAGGCATGCAGGTAGGGAGCCACAGATCCTTCAAGGTTTGGATTTCAGTTCCACTTCCATAATGCCAACGAACTCCCGCCTTTAGAATACATTTCCCTTGAAAAATTTCTTTCCACCCCTACGAGGAACAAACCCTATCCTTTGCATTCAAGAAAGATCCATCTGGGTAATACTTGGCTCTTAAAAGCTGAGCTAATAGAGAAGTAGGGTCAGAAGTTAGACGCCACCCAATCTTTGCAAGCATAGCAAGGTTAAAACACCCCAAGTCATGAAACCAACCTCCCTTGCATTTTGGCAATGTGACTTTGTCCTAGGATGCCGAATGTATACCCCATTCAAGACTTTGGTTTCCCCACCAATACCGAGCTAGGATTCTCTCCACATCTTTACACACCCCTACCGGTATTTGGAAACAAGACATGGCATAGTTAGGCAGCACAAGAGCGATAGCTTTCACCAAGACTTCCTTAAGAAACTATTCAGACCAGCCTTGCACTTTTGCCTCCACTCGTTTACCAATGTCCTCAAAAACAGCCCTCTTAGAAGCACCAAAATCTACTTTTAACCCCAAGTACTTCCCAAACTATTATTTTCTACTAACCCCTAATTCTGCCACAATCTGGTTCTAAAGGTACTCTGGACAATCTGCACTAAATAGGACAGAGCTCTTGTCAAAATTAATCATATGTCCTGAACTGACCTCATATAGTCGTAAGGCATCCTTGATACAAACATCGTCAGCCATAGTAGCCTTAGAGAACAACACCGAATCATCTGCAAAGAATAGATGAGTTCAACAAAAAGCTCATGCTGCCACCAGAATACCATGCAAAGCCCCCACTTCCACTTTTCTTCTAAGAACCGCAGAGTGACCTTCTGCACACAAAACAAACAACAGAGGGGAAAAGGGGTCCTCTTGTTGTAGTCCCCTTGATGGATAGAAGACCCCAGTTGAAACCCAATTCACAAAGAACTGAAGGAAGTCGTTGAAATACACTATCTGATCCACTGATAAAAGACATCATTAAAGCCCAACTTCCTCATAACGGCCAATGAAAACTCCCATTCCACACGGTCATATGCTTTGGCCATATCCACCCCCTCCTTACCACATTCCTTTCTAATAGTATTCAAGACCTCGTGTACAACCAAAACATTATCAGTAATTTGTCTTCTTGCTACAAATGCTAATTGAGAGTCACTAATCACATTCATCATCAGGCCCTTCAAACAATTAATAATCACCTTTGAAATTATCTTGTAAACGACATTACACAACGAAATTGCCCTAAGCTGCATCACGTTTAGGGGACTCAGGACCTTAGGAATTAGAACAAGGTATGTAAAATTTACTTGTTTAAGAAGGTGCCCAGTCACAAAGAAGGACGACATAGCATGCACTACCTCATGACCAATCACACCCCAATGCCGCTGATAAAAACTAGCACAGAAACCATCTGGACTAGCGGACTTCATTGGATTAATCTACATCACAGCTTGTCTAACTTCCTCTGATTGGATTGGTCTCACCAACCTCTCATTATCCTCTGCCGTGACTCTTGGAGAAATACAGTCAATAACCTCTCCAATATGGGACGGCTGTGATGATGCAAAAAGCTTATGAACCCCAAAGCTACCCCAACATTGAATTATCAGAACCCGATAACAGCACGTGAGTTACCCTAGCATGTGGATAAAACTTCATCCATGGCTCCGTAGCCAAGCTCCTATCCAACCTGGCCTAGATAAACCCATTATCTCTTTTATTTCTCCATGTATATGGGTGTCCCGTATACCCCAAATCTAACAGCTTTCCATCAGCCACGAAAGAGAGGAACGTTCTCATACTATTTGCAGACTTGAGATTCTCTCCTTTCTCACTTGCCCATAAAACATCATTAAAGTCCCCCAGTAATAGAAAAGCATCGGACTCTCCACTCAATCTACTACGTAGGAGATCCCAATGCCTCGCTCTTTTACCATCATCAGTGCTTGCATAGATACAGAGTCTCCACTTCTTCCCACAATCCTCATCAGTCACTAGAACCTCTATTACAAACTCAGCATACTTGACAAGCTCCACTTGTCTTGGTGATTTCCAAAACACACATAAGCCCCCACTGAGTCCTCTCGGTTCCACGACCTACATGAACTCCATACCTAATCTATTCTTCAAAATCTGAAACCTCGTGCTCCTGTTCTTAGTCTCAAATAGCACCACTATACTAGGTTGAAGAAGCCTGTTTTGCTCCTCCAAATTGTGAACTGTCAGGTGACCATTGATGCCCTGAAAATTCCAACAGAGTATCCTCATGACGACTACAGCTTCTGGAGAGAGGTGTACTCTTCACCCCTCCGCTCAAGAGACCGATTAAGGGAGGTCTCGACCACCTGAGAAGACATGCCAATTAACTCCACTTGTCTACACTTTGCCACTCGACTACCAATTGTGTCAGCCCAATGGAAAACCTCGCCTCCAAATCCCACCAATGGACATCCTTGACTACTATCCTCCTGTGCAACAAAAACATCATTCACAGGATTCCTGCCTCTTTTCCGGTGATTCCGAACTGAAGTCAGATTGGAAATAATAGGAGCTAGCTGAAATGGATCAGAATTTTTAGTCTCAGTAACCCCCCTATCACCAATATCCAAAACAACCTCAACACCTAAATCATTGCCCCCGCCCTGCCCCAAATTCAATAACTTCATCCTCCCCCCTTCCATCACTTCCTTGTTCCACCGTTTCATCCTGTACCACTCCTTCCACACCCTCTTCTCTATCATTCCTAACATTCCCACGGATCACCCCACCCCTTCCAATTCTCCCTACATCAAAATCCATAGCCAGCTACTGCCGCTGCCTCTCCTCCTCCTCCCTCTCTCTCTAAATATGTTCTGCAAGACCAGACACCACACCATCCCCTAGCATCTCCCTCCTTCTTACTGCATCCCGGCGACCATGACATACCACACTTCTTAGCACATTCCCCCGCAAGTCAGAAGTTGCCTCCAAGTTTTGGAAAGCAAACAAACTCTCCTTTACCCCTTCCACTCTACCTCCTTGTTGCGTGCCTCGTCCATCCACGCATTGTCTGGTCGTATGTCCAAGAAAAACACGCACTAAACAATACGTTGGTAGAAATTCATACTGGAACCCCACCCAAGTATCTCCCATATCATAAAACTCAACCTTGGCCCCTCTCATAAAGGGTTCTCGAACATTGATTCGGATTCTGGCCCTAGCAAAGCGACCGATACAATCCCTCCCTTGCAACTTATCCACCTATATAATTGTTCCAATCAACCCCCCAATTTTCCCCACTGCCCTTATAGTAATACAAAGAGTCTGAATATTATGTAACTGAACCCAAAAGTTGCACCAGCCTAACCGCACTGTGATAATTCAACAACTATTTGTTTCTATAAGAACAAGAAGAGGACTAATGCTTGTAGACTGATGGAAATGAAGTATTTGTTTGTTCGTGAGAAAGTAAAGGAAGGTGTCATCGGGGGTTTGGACATGAGAACTGCTTAGATGTTAGCTGACCCATTGACTAAAGCTTTATGAGTGGGAGAGTTCAAGAATCATGTCACAAACATGAGTCTAGTACCAAATTTTGATCAGTGGGAGTGAAGTATGTTTCTTTTATTTCTTCATGATGTTTTAATTCATATTTGTGTTTAGTTTTCATTCGGTAACTGAAAACTGTTTTGCTGAAAACTTCATTATGATTGAACAATTAGTTTGGTTAATTGGAAAGAGCTATGATTGAATCATTGTATTCTTCTAATTGTTTTGCTGTGGAATGGATGTTTGTTTACTATCAAATTTCTGCAGATTTTGTTGTTTGTTATTCAGTAATGTTAAGATAAAAATCACCTTCGGTCAGTTTTGTGATTTTTCGATTGGTAACTAAGGTTCTATGAACCTTGTTAGTCTGGACCAAAACTACATGGAAACTCGGGTGGAGTTTTCCATGCTGTATTGATTTTCCAAAAGGTTGTGTGAATGCTTTGGCAAATTGGTGGCTGCAGTGCAACGACACACATTGGTGGCTATAGTGCAACGACACACATTGGTGTCCAAGTGTTGCAGCTCTACTTTTCCAAGGTGGTTATGACTACTGTGTTTTTGAAGTTGATTTGATTACATTTGGGACTTAGTGTCCACTATTATTTTCAATTATGAGTAGCATTTTGAAAAATGATTATATAGTACTCATGTGAGAGAATGTTAGATTATGAGTACATTATAATCACTTAAGTGCATAGTGTTACACATGGATGATAACTTGAGATTAATAGAGTCGTTGTAATTCAATTATATTGACAAACTCCTTGTTCTATATGGATTATGTTTCATTAATACATGGGACATGCTACCAATGGACTATCAGAGATCTAATGTGGCAATGATGGGATGTGTTTTAGAACAAGGCTGATATATAAGTTGGTCTATGCTCTCACCAAAAGACTGACCTTAATTCAGTGCTAAGACTAACCTTAATTTAGTGCTAAGACCTACTCATTAGCTAAGACAATCAGTTTTCGGTAGAGAGGAGAAGACGAACTTGAGATTGAGGTTTGCATTATGACTAATTCAGGTATGTAACTAGTCATTCTAATTTCTTTCCATTATTCCATGTTCTTGTTGAAATAGAGAAATCTCGAAAAAAAAAATCGAAGCACTTGCTTTTCTACTCTCAATATTGTTGGATGGAGGTAAGCCACCCTCTTCAACTCCCAATAAGCTAAACAGACAACTCCATTCGCGGAATTCAACTCAAATATACCCATTGCTTTACAAACCTTCTCCAGCTCTCAAGTGGTGAAGCTCTACTTCGCAATATGCTCCATTACAAAAGCAATCCAAATAACTTGCAGTTGATCGACACGTTCTAATCTCCAACCATGGTCCTCAGCTTTGAAGTCATTAAACAATTTCAAATTCAAGGTTAAAGATGGATACGTGGATGGAGGAGATGTATCTTTTTAATTTTTCAATCAAAGGAAAAGAAATGGAGGCATTTTTGGAACCTGAAATGAGTATCAAAAACAAAGAACGAGTTTATCATTCATGCTCTTCCTCCCTAAACCTCCATGATTATTATTTTTTTGAAAAATAAATAATGAAACGATGGGACTATGGGAGGACTACGATTTGTGGGTTTTTTTTTTATCAAAAGAAATAATATTCATTTTCAAGATGTATTACAAATTAGAGGAGTCCAACAACAAATTCATAAATTAAAAGGCTCAATTAAAAAAACATACTAGCCCAAAACAAAATAAAGGCCCAAAACAAAATAAAGGCCCAAAAACAAAACATAAACCCAAACAAACCCTATAAACTAAAAGAGCACTCCACCAGCCACGACCTCCGAGCATCATGCCTCCATTGCAGAACACGATTCGTGGGTTTAGTAAATATAGTTAGGTCATTTTTATAAATAAGGGAAAGTTAAATTTAGTTTGGAATGATTTTTAAGAAAGTGGGTATTTTGGAATATTTGAGCTTTATTATGGGTATAAAAGCTAATTTTTAAAGGAATATCATTAAATTGTAATTAGCTACTTATTTATTAAATTTAAATAAGATTATGAAACGTAGTTTGTCAACATATCAAATAGTTCAAAGTTGTTGTCTGGTCCTTTTATGGCATTGATGGTGGATTTACTAATCAGATCTGGGTTTTAATTAGTTACGTTTGGCTGAAGTGTGGACTGCTCAAAATGCGAACTGGTCCGCACCAATCAATGGTGACCGTCCATTTCCAATCAACGGTCAAGATGGAAAACTATCTTGTTTGTGTTTAAATTAGGTCAACATGGAATCCATCCCCTAGACCCATTAAGAAAGTGGACTTTAACCGTGGAACCCGAAAGAGAAAGGTAAAGTTTGTTTAAAATTGAAATCTTCAGCTGCTTTCCAAATCGCAGCCGAAAAATCTCAAGAACCCTCACTGTACAAGAGAAAGGTGAAGTGTAGCGTGGTAATTATAAAATTGTAAGCTCGAACCATTATCCAAACCGTAGGCGAGAAAGTGGAAAAAACAGTAATTGCACTGCTAGTTTGTAGCGGTGGTCGTAAAAGGAGATCAAACGGTTGTTGAAGAATTTGTTGGACCGAAGCAAACAAGATTCGAAGTTTGGATTTGGTTAAGTGCAAAATCTGAATATAAGGTTAGTATTTGAAGCCGTGTTATTTGTTGTTTTGGGTAATTTATTACAGATTGAACTAAATCAAAATCTGGAAAAATATGAGTAATGATGTAGTAAATATAAGGGTAAGGTTTGTTGGAATGAGTGGGTTGTTAAGTATGGAAGGAAAGAATAATTAAATTGTGGTCAAATGGAAGTAAAGGAATGTTCTTGTTCTTGTTCTTGTAATGGAAATAAAGGAATTATCTTGAGTAAAATTTGAAAAGCGTTGACATTAAAAAGCTTTAGGGAAGTGAATATGAAGAAATGGATAGAGGGAATCTGTGGATATGCGGTTGTGGACAAAATGTGCATGAAAACCAATTTGTAGGTATACCTGCCTTATTTGTTAGCAGACAATCACTGGGTACTAGTAAAGTTGTTGTTATGGGAGAAGATGATGCTTGTGTTCAATTCTAAAATTGAGTTGCATTTGAATGAAAGTGTCGAAATTGAACTAGAACCATTGTCAAAACTCATCCCATTGGTATTTAATAGGCTTAACGTCTACCACAGTTATGGCGGTGGGAAGTTCTTGGTGAATGATGAAGTCAAAGCATTGCAATCGTGGAAGGTTAATCGTCTTGAGGAGATCATTGTCCCCCAGCAAAGCGACTGGTTAGTCTTATGGCTGTTTTGATTTATATGCAAGGGATTACTTTACTCTATTATTGTTTTTTATTTTGTCCATTGTTGCAATTATCAGGTCAAGTTGTGATGGCTATGTTATTAAGATGCATGACTATCTCTTTAACAACATAGAACTACCTTCCTCTTCTGGAATGCAAGAAAACATACTTCTTTTCTGTTTGAAGCTTGCGGTGGAGGCAATGAGGAAAGAATGCTATTAGTGAGGACTATGGTGGCTGGAAGGATGGTTTCCAGTGAATATTTTCATTGTTGTATATTTGGGTCCTTAGGATTATCTTAATGAATATGGGTTAATTGTATGTGGCCATGTATAGGTACTATATGTGGCCTTTTGGTATGAAATTACTTTGTTACATGTTTGATGTTAACTTAGTGTACAGTTGACATATTCATGACAAGTAATTTGGCCCAATATATAACAGAAGTCTCCTCATATTCCTAATATTACTTACTAGGGACAACTGATTTTGGCCCAACATCCCACATTTGATTGCCCACCACATTTGTTACAAACAACTACAAGTTTGTTTACTACTCATCTGGTTTAATGAACCTTCATAAGTTTGAAGCCTCAGAATACCCATGAAGTACTCATAAAGTACCCATCTACCAGCCATTTACAAACATAAGACGCAAATCTTGAAAAGAAACATAGACTTATTTTTAAGTTATTCATCTACTTCGTTACCCTTCAGTTCTTGACATCACAAAAAAAATACATAATCATACAGACACATATAAATTTCAATATATCTGTTATTCCATGAATTGCATTCACCACCTCCTTCAACTGAAGATCCATATTTAAGGCTGGGTCCCTTTCAGGGGTTGTGGGTTTAGTAGTTGGATCTACCCTGCTTGAAGCCTGGGTTGAATCTGCAGAATTTACAACCTCAAACCAAACAAATCCCTTACACTCATGTCCTCCCTAAACACAATATATGCCAAAACGTCAAACACATATTTACTTTTTAGGCATAGTAGGATGTAGATTTGTTTTTTAAAAACAACTTTTAAAAATTTGAACACTATTCCTTCATTTGCTTGCATTTCCAAAATGGTTTCAATGAGTTCAAAGGCGTTTTAGACAGAAGAAGAACCATATTTTCGCCGCACTTGGGACATTTCTCTTGAGGGTGAGATGAGATGATTGACATGTTAGAGAAAAAAGCGAAATGGGTGGAAAGGTTGAAATTAGAGGGCCAACAAGACTTTCTCCTTATTGGGATGGCGACTGAACCATGGTTCTGTATATGGAAATTGGACTTAGGAAGGCTGCAAGATATTTATAAAATAAAATTTTAGTGGCAGTGGGTGGGAGTCTTGGGTGACTTATTCCACGAGACCCCCCACGTGTTAAATGAAAAATGGTGGGGCCTAAGGTACTTAGGAGGACAGTGATACCATCAAACCAAAAAAAAAAGTAATCTTCTGTGTGAACCTTTTAAAAATTGGAAATATAAACCACAAATCTTACCATTAATTAACGTAAGTAGGTGGTGCCTGTAACTAGTTGGCGACCATATTACAAAAGTTGATTACATAACTATGTGGATAGTGGGTGACTTGTAGTACGCCACCATAGTACAGCGCCCGAATTAAACATGGCCAGTAAGCTTTAAAATAAAATAAAAATCTTACCCTAGTTTTTAAAACCAAAAGACATGTTAATGTTCCTAGCTTGAACCACAAGATTGTGGCTAGTCGGATCCTCATATGTTACAATTTCATCAATTTCCATTGGCTTCACATATCCAATCATGGTTTCAGGATCAAGGAACATATCATATTGTTGAAACAAATAAAAACCTTCGTTGTGGAAACTTTTCATGGTTTGGTTGAATTCAAATGACTTTTTGAATTTGTCACACCCTCTTTCTTAGCAATGTTCATATGTTCCTTTAGCTTCTCTATCTTCATCTTCCTACGTTCGGACCTTAGTGTGTGCATGACCTTATCACATGTTGATTATGATATCTTCATCTTCAATTCATTCATGTCATGTAGGTGACATTCAGCCTTGGTCCTCCACCAACATGCATAAGTGTTGTAGTAGTCCAACTTGGTATGGACCGCTTCTATGCGATCTATAGGATCATCTGATTCAGCCTCTATTTCAGATGACAAGGTGTTATAATTGGAAGAAGAAGGTTTTGGGATTTTTTGTTGGTTGGGGTATATTCCAGGGAAGATCTCCCTCAAAGCATGGATCATAAAAATCTTTTGGGAATAAGGTGGACATGGGGACAACTTTGTGAGACAATCGTCAAGGAAGCTAGAGGGATGTATCAGACCTCCACCCGAAATACTTATTTATAAAACCATAATACATTAACCCCATCCATACATTTTGAATAAATTTATTATTTCATTAAATAGGGAACCAATGTTTTAATGAAGAGTAAAGTGGATTGGGCACCCATCTTAATCACAATAATCACTTCAAATAGGTTCCCCTAGAAATGCCCTTAACATAACCTCGCAATGCCTACTACTATTTCCAACCTAAAACACCCATAACATACCCTCCCAATACCTATATATATTATGTTTAATGACTGCAGTCCCCTTTAGGGTTTAGGGTTTAGGGTTTAGGGTTTAGGGTTTAGGGTTTAGGGTTTAGGGTTTAGGGTTTAGGGTTTAGGGTTTAGGGTTTAGGGTTTAGGGTTTAGGGTTTAGGGTTTAGGGTTTAGGGTTTAGGGTTTATGGTTTAGGGTTAAAATTGCAAACGTTTGGAGCAATATGTTTCATATTAACTATTTGAACATAAGGATTGAGAGTTAGTGGCAAGGATATAAACTAATTTGTAAATGTTTATCAAATTAGTGTCAAGGATAAAAAGTGTCACGGATTGAAATTGCAAATTTTTGGCGCAATATGTTTTTTATAAACTATTTAGGGTTTAGGGTTTAGGGCACTTAGGGTCTCAGATTGAAAATGCAAAGGTTTTGAACAATGTCTCATATAAACTATTTGGACATAAGGATTGAGAGTTAGTGGCAAGGATATAAACTAATTTGTAAATGTTTATCAAATTAGTGTCAAGGATAAAAAGTGTCACGGAATGAAATTTCAAATGTTTGGCGCAATATGTTTCATATAAACTATTTAGGGTTTAGGGTACTTAGGGCCTCAAATTGAAAATGCAAAGGTTTGGAGCAATATGTTTCATATAAACTAGTTGGACATAAGGATTGAGAGTTAGTGGCAAGGATATAAACTAATTTGTAAATGTTTATCAAAGTAGTGTCACGGATTGAAATTGCAAATGTTTGGCGCAATATGTTTCATATAAACTATTTAGGGTTTAGGGTTTAGGGTTTAGGGTACTTAGGGTCTTGGAGGTAGAGGCCTTTGCAAGTTCCAAGGAGCGTATTTTTTTTTGCAGTAGTGGAATGCAAAGCAGATTCCCTAATGTGGAAAACTACTCACGCAAATGTTATCAAACATGTCAAAGCCGACAAATCAAGGCTGCATTACATCAAAAGGCAAGTTATTAAAAAAAACACCAAGCAAGATAGAAATTGGCAGAAATAAAGCGTTTGAAGGTTGAACTGTTGACCGCAAAATAAACAGCTGTGTGGGAGTTCAAACAATCTAAAGAGGTGGAAAAGATGAAAAAGTTGGAGTTTGAGAAGGGGTTCAAGAAGTGTCAAAAATTTGCCAATTGGCTGGGTCCTGGTGCCTAATGGGAAGAAATTTGTGTGGAGGTGCTATGAATCTGCTTAATGGAGGCCGGCATTGATAGGTGTTTACTAACAAATGTTTATTAAAGTATGCTGACAGTCAATCGTTTTTAGCTTTTTTTGTCGGTAGGAGGTATTCAACATCTTACTTTAAGCGCCCTACTTTAATGTTGTTCTATTTGGTTCTACATTAGCTTTTCCCATATCAAGGCAATTCTTGTTCTAACATGAAACTCTAACAATATGGTATGCTGTAATGCTGTGTTTAGATTATTTAGTGGGCCTTTGTGTTAGAAAATTTATATTACATATTGACAAGCAAAATAAGAAAAAAAGACTTAACCCGGATGGCATCATCTCCCGCATTTCCCTGTAAGTACCACTTAAGTACCAACAAAATTCACATTTTTATTAAATAAGGACATTGGCCTTCATAAGTAGAAGATAATACATAGGATGAAAAACTGGATTCATAATTTGGAACATATCAAATACAAATGATTACTAAGCCATCACGCAACTCGTTAGTTTGCAATACCAAAAACTAACTTCTCTAAGCCACATTCATCTATGGAAACAAGGAATCCAAAACACCCAGAAATGATCCATAGCCATGTTTACCTCATTTATGTTCGGAGGAACAATGAGACCTTGTTCGTTAGGCCTAACCTCATTATACCAATCTGTGTTCCCACACTTGGAACATTGTTTCATAACAACTCTTAGGGGATTAAACTCACCTACTGCGCCTCGGGAAATTAACCACATTGTGGTTTGGATTACAGAATAGTCATGTCCCTCCAAGCCTTAATGTTTGATGCTTTTGATTCCCCAATTGACACTAACATCTTCAGAGCAGCTTCCTTAGGTTGATCAGCCTCACAGATGCCCCTAAGCCCAATAATGTAGGCAGATGGCTTATGTCCCCGAATCGCAGCCTCCCTCAATTTTGCCAAACCTTGTCCTTGTGCAGCATCTGACCTCATGTTGCTATCAAAAAACTCCCTAATACCAATTCGGTATAATGCTTCAGGATTTCCATTCGCTAGACACTGCTCCAAAAATTCATGTGATTTAGGGCTCCACGACCAAGAATTTGGAGGATACTTGCTCAAAGAGATCGACTCTAACACACGCTTATGTTTGGCCATATCATTAAACTCTTTGCATGTCAATACCAAACTTGCCAAACCATCAATTGAATTCCTTCCAACCATGGTGAGTATTTTGAACCATGCAATCTCTGGCAAGGGCGAATCCATTTTGGCTTGCAGAGTCCACGAAGGGAAGAGTGAATATACAAGTGTGGATGGTATCTGCTAAGGATTGTTCTTATTAAAGAATAAAAACTCGAAAGGCCCCAAACCAAGAAAAGTTAATAGGTTCAATAATTATAATTGTCCACTTTATTTACTATACCCCTTATAGTCCCAATCAGGTACCCTATAAGAACCCACCCACTCACTCAGTGATTTAGAAGCACCGGTTCTGTTACCAACAAAAGTAACCGCACTTAGTGAAATGGTAGAAATACGCCCAACCCAACTGAGACGTCTGTACCTAATCCACCCACGTCTCAATTACGGGTGTACCTACTCCAATCTTGCACATTGACCACTCCACAATCATACCACAATATGTCACACCTCAAACAATAAAACAGTGGGTCAAACTCTGTTAAGTCCCAATAGAAATGGGTTACCTTGTATTGGAGTTTGGAGTATGGGTTTTTTTTTTCCTTGGGTTTATAAAAGCCCACCGTATTGGGCAAAAGAAGCTGTGACAAAATCATGTCTGAAATTTAATTTTCCACTTTAAAAAATGCTTCTAATTGAAATTGAATAACCAAAAAGTTCACAGTATAGAAATACAAAAAAAAATACAATACAATGATATAAATTTTGATTAAAAAAATACACATAACTCGTTGAATCCCCCCTCATTCAAGAGCCTTCATTCATCCACATAACTCGATCAATTGTTAAGCGGTGGGAAGAATATAAAGAAACAACCCTATCATTTGCAATTCAATAAGCACACAACAAGATGCATTTACCTAATTTAAAGTTACCCTTCAAGGTTCTGCATAAAGGCACCTACATAAAGAAGGAAGCCAACAATAATAACATTTAAAAAGGTAAACATAAACAAGGGCACAACCTAGCAATCATGTAAAAGGCCATCTGATTAAATATGAGTTCAAATAACAAGAGAAGATGAAAATAGGGTAATGAACAAGTCCTTCACCAATTCGCACCAATCAAGACTTACAAGCTTCACATAGACTACCCAACCATATTTGGTTCCAGCACCTACCAAACCCTATCGTCATCATCCAAATAAGTTGCCCAAATCTTCAAAAACCAAAAGCATAAGGCGCAAATGACATAAATCCAGATGAGCTTTTAAAGGTTTGGGAAACATGTGAAATACCCACCTAAGCTAGCAACATAGGACCACCATAGATAATTCACATAGCCCATTGGAGGGTTAATGAATGAAAACCATATATTTCTTCATTCCAAACTGTCAATGACATGCTTGCATAGATCACCAATGTAAACTCCAAATATGCATTCCTTGTCAACTCCAAAATAGGTGGTCCTAGATAACATCAACTACATGGAAGCATAATAATTATTAACCATTTTAACATTACTATGACAACTAAATTAATATGAATTAAAATTTGTAACTAAATTTTCACTTACAGTAACTTCGGAGTAGGACATTTCCTTATTGTGTGATTTAGTTGCCCGCATCCACCACAACGCCTCTTCTTCTGCATACTTTTCTCTTTGCCTCCCTGCAACCTTTTACCCCTTCCTTTTGTAACAGCATTTACAGGGTCATGTAACACAGGATTTGTATCATTTGAATACTCATTAACAACTTTTGGTTCTTCTCCTTTGTCTTTGCCTGCTTTGGTTTTCTACCCACCTTCTTTACAAAAAAATACCAACAACTCCTTTAATTGTCTCATCAAATGATTCTAATGTCTGATTTAAAATTTCGCTAGCCTCCGGACATAACAGCGCTCGATCAATCACCTTGGAAGCAAGACTAGAAAGCACCGCATTCCATATTAGTACAGACTTATCACCACATTCTTCTATTTCCGCCCCGTCTGCTTCAAAAACCCTCCCGAACTTTGCACCCCTACTCCATCTCTTCAATATGTATTGCTCGAGCAACAACATAACTTGTTTTATTTTCCAATAAGTCAACATGTGCCTGGATGGAATTCCTTCAAACTCAAACATTCTACAGCTACAACAAACATAGTCCAAATATTTCTTATCAAGAACCACGTGGATAATCAAACTTCCATCCTCTGCCTTATCAACAATATGATATATATCAAGAAACTCCTCCTCATACACAAGTTCAAATACACCGGTCAAGGAAGGCCACAATTGTTCTTGGAACTTATAGAATATCTTCCTAGTGTATATATGGGACATTTTCTCACCCATAGGCATAGGAGTTTGGAGCCCCGGTTTCTCATTTATATCAATGTGATCGGCAATCAAGTGATTGTGTCATTGCCGACTCAACGCTCTGTCAAACCTTGCCACAAAATCAATAAGGGAATTATATTTGGTAACATACATCTTGAAAAATGAATGGGAGCTCTCCGCTCTCTGGCTACTAGACATCCCTGCTGCAAATACATGACTCACAAAAGCCGGAACCCATGTGGACCTAAGTCCATCAATGATTGGTAACCAAGTGTTAGCATGCAATTGCCTACTCACTATAATACTTTCCCACTTATATTCAAACTCTTCAGGGGTTGTTGAATTCCAAATGCATCGTTCTACATCTTTTAACCCTTGTTGATCATGAACCTTGCGTGAAAACTTTTCCAAGATGTGCCAAATGCATAATCAGTGAAAACTGTCCGGGAAGCTTTGACCTATAGCTTTTGCCATTGCACCATCTTGATAAGTTATAATAATTGTGGGTGCCAACCCACCAATTTCTTTCTTGCATTCTTCAAACATCCAGGTAAAAGATGCAGTGCTTTCGTTACTTAGTAATGCACAAGATAATATGATTGTTTTTCCATGATTATTAACCCCCAACAATGGTGCAAAAATCATACCATAACTATTGGTATTGTAGGTAGTGTCAAACACAATTACATCACCAAGGTAATGGCTAGCAAGCCTACTTTTGCCATCTGCCCAAAAATAATGCACTAACTTGTCTTCACTATTGGACTCCATCTTAGAGTACAATGAAGAATTCTTTTCTTGCTTCCCAATAAAGTGCTCTCGTACCATTTCGGCATCATGGCCCTGCAATTTTTTTCCTTAGCATCCCCTTATAGTTATACAAATCCTTCTGGGTGCACCCAATGTTCTCAATTCCACTTGCTTGAACTCCAAATAAATTGAATTGTTGATGCATGGGAATATTCACAAAATCCATCGGTGTTGTTATAGTCTTCTTAACTTTGGATACTGACTGATGAGAGTGCAACATATGAACTGTTTCAACCGTCGCACATATATGGTTGTGTTTTGCAACAAACCATGACACTTTATACTTTGACCCATTCAGTACCTTAATAACACACATCTTGGCCTTGCAATTTTCCCATAAATTTCCTATCTTCACCTTCGATGATGATTTTTTTATTGGGCTCTTCACTCCTTTAAAACACAAAAATCCTTCCTTGTTAACTCTTTTATTTTTTCCCACTTTGCTAGAGTGCAATCTAATGCTAAAACCAACTTTTCTCGCATACCTATTATAAAACTCGAATGCTTCATCTATGGAATATTTGACCTATTTTGGGCACACAATCTACCCTTACAATAGGTATGTTCTTTTTACTTCCATCCTCAACATCACATGTCCCTACATCTACGCCATCCCCCATTTCTCCGCTTCTTTACTTTCAAACCGCTATAGAAAGTTATTCATTCATAGTGTTTTCAAAGTGCAATGAATGTCATTCCATGCGAGTGCTATAGCATTCCATAGCGTTTCAGAAGAACGCTATGATTGTTTAGGGTTTTACACAGCGTTTCTTGAAAACGCTATGGTTGGTTTTTGAAACGCTGTGGTTGGTTTAAACAGCATTTCTTGGAAAGGCTATGTTTGATTTTCCATAGATTTTTTAGAACGATGTGGAATGGTTTCCATAGCATTTTAAGAGTGCTATGAAACATTTCCAAATTCCGGAGTCCTATTCCAGAATGCTAACAAAGATTTTCCAAAATTTTCTTCTAGAGCTTCCTAAAATAGTTTTCTACCATCAAACACAAAATAGATTCATAAATTCATTTCATAATATTAATGAAACTTCATATCCAATCCAGAAATCAAATACAAAAAGCTTCATATCCATTGTACATGAACTTTTAGTATAAAGTTTCATAATCATAAAAATATGTCATCAACCTTACGTACATAAACTGTCATATATAGCTTAATTTGCTGCTACTGTCCTCCAATTTCATCATCCAAAAATCCATGATACATATGTATTCAAGCTGCAAAATAATTGAACAACATCCACATCAAGCTTTAACTACAATTCATTGCAAGCTTTAACTATAATCAATTGAAAACTAAATTAAATTTCACTTGTTATGTGTTTTTCCCTTGCAATGTTTTCTGTCATTGTGTTCTAATTTGTAATATCTAACTTGAGGAGTCTTATTTAATGATCATGTCATTATGCAAAAGAATTAAGCAAATATAGTCACAAAGCAAAACCAAAATCTTAATGTTTTGCTCTTGCTTTCCATTTTTCGCATATTAGCTTTAGCTATTTCTCATAAACAAAAATGCAGAAAATGCATATAAGTAACACAATGCAGAAAATGCATATGCAGAAAATGCAGAAAACAATTAACCTGTAATCTTTTCATTGTTCTACTCTCACAACAATTAGACAATCTTCACCTTTAGCGATAATTCATTGCAACATACAATGATCTTCTAATTCCAAAGACATACATGAATCCAACAAATACAGAAAACAGAGTATTATGACAACTAGGGTTCAATTCGAAGTTATACAAAGTATAATCTCTAATTACGCATATGATGCTTCTATGACACTTATATGCCAATCCATGGAAACTATGTAAATAATCAAATCTAAAAGATAATTTGGAATGCTTACTTGCAGCCTAATTAAGCACTATAACTTTGTCAGCGGACCATGCGATTATACTTCCAAGAGCTTCTTCCATACAATCCATTGCAGATGAAGGTCTCCATAACCACGTACGCTTCGGGTTTCCTTGCTATATCTACCCAAACACTTATGGCATTAGGGCCAAGAGGAATGTGATGAACAAGTTGTTTTGGGTCCCTTGAAAACAAACGTCCTTCAGCTACAATTTCACCAGATCCCTCACAATCTATCAACTTGCACTTGGACTTGGTTTTTGAGGCAGTGTCCACACTCTAGCAACAATGTAGGAAATACAAAACAACAGTAAGTTACCAGTTATAGTTTGAAATTGTTTCGCATTTGCCTAGCTATAGTTATATCTTAATACAATATAACTAACTATATTACCGTTGGTGAAGACAAGCTGGCATGCTCCTGACTATGCTGTGTTTTGTTCTCATTTACTTTTTCAGCACTTGTTGGAGAAGGAGTTTTTTCAAGTTCCTGACTTCGCTGCCTCTTGCTGTGAATAACTTTTTCAGCGAGTCTTGGAGGAGAAATATTGTTCTTGTTCTTAATTTGGTGCTTCTTAACCTTTACAACTTTGTCTGCGGGCCATGCAATTGTACGTCCAATAGCATCTTTAATATAAACCAATCAGATGTAGGTCTCCACAAAAAGGTTTTAGGTTCCTTAACTAAATCCACCGAAACTCCCACAGCGTTAGGCCCAAGAGTTACATGATTAACAAGCATTGTAGGATCACTAGAAGACCAACGTCCTTCAGCAACTATTTTTTGTGCTCCATACCAATCTACCAATTTGCATGTGATGTTTGAGGTCGTACTTACATTCTAATCACATGAAAACATAAAAACCTTGTATAAATCATTTCAAAAAATCATTAAAGTTTTAGGAGGATACTAGTCACTACTATATTAGAAAGCAAGATAAATAAATATTACCGATTGAGAATAAATGTTGGTAGGCTCTTCACTTGTTTCCATAACAACTTTGTCAATCGGCCATGCAATTGCACTACCAACTGCTTCAACAGTAAAAGTCATCTCCACTGTTGGCCTCCACAAATGTACTTGAGGTTGCAATAATCTATATATCCAAACTTTCTTCGCATTCGGTCCAAACGGGATATTATTAACGAGCTCATTCGGATTACTAGAAGAACATCGTCCTTCTGCCACTTTTCACTTGATCCAGACCAATCTAGGAGTGTGCACTTATTGGTGGAATTAGTCTTCACACTCTATTAGAAGATAATGTTTTCCAAATTAATATTTCGATTTATTGGTGGAATTAGTCTTCACACTCTATTAGAAGATAATGTTTTCCAAATTAATATTTCGATTTCAAGCGATATAATACATTATTGGAAATTACTATATTAGAATAATTATTGCACCTTTGGTGAAGATATATTATCTTATTCCCCACTCGGTTGACCCTACAGTATAGTAAATTTGATCATTTAAATTAATAAGGTGATTCCTAGAATGGCTTAGATAAAACATTGCTCAAAATATTAGTCAAATACCTGATTTTTAATTATGGTCTGAAGTAAGCTCTCCAAATTACTTAACTTATCCTTCATTGCATTACGATCTTCTTGAATTTGCATCAAATGTTTGTCCCTTGCTTGTATGAAAGCTAGTTTAGTAACCGTCATTCCCTTTCCCATTCCTCGCATTCTTCCTTTAGCATCCCGCCCAATTACTTTAGAAATAGCATCTTCTTTCACATTACTTGGTGACGACGAAGGTGAATCTTTTTCAATGTTTTCCAACCTTTCCTAAAGGAATTGTAAACTAATTAACAGCAGGAACTACAAAATATCATAGGATAAATATGAAATTTTATAGGAGAAAGGCTCTTACAATAGTTTCAACTACTTTTGTGTTCACCGGTTTACCATCTTTTCTTGTGCACGATTTAATCCATACTTTTAACCCTAGATGGAAGCCGGGTTATTGCTTTGTTTTTTTCTGAAAAGTATGTAAACTATATGTTAAATCCATGTACATATGAACATATTAGAGTTATAAGAATTCGTTTTCATAAATGAAATAAATGACTATCACCATCTCGGCAGCCAATCGAACCATTCCCTTCCGACTACATGTGTGTGGGATTTGTTTGCTCCTCATTTCTATGAACTTTGCACGTATAGCCTAAAAAGAATAAAGCTACATAAGTGAAAATGCTGCTATATAAGTGTAAATATGTGCTTCAAATCAAGACATGCACATGAGCTTAACATGACAGATAAAGCTTAAAATCTTAACATGCACATAAGCTTAAAATCTGTGCTTCAAATCTATGCTTCATACCCAGTTTGTATCTATCCTATGTTGAAAATTTGCAATAAAAAAGCAAAGCTGTAAAGGAGAATGTGAACTCTTCAAATTATGTCATAGAGAAACTATGTTGCTAATAAGACTCACGTACAAAAATCATTTGAAGAGCCATGAAACAAAGAACCAACTCAGCACAATGGCAATACAAGAGAAATTCTAGAAAGGAAAAAAGGAACCTAAGTAGTAAAAGTAATACCCAAATGTCAAAGAATGCCTCTCAAAGAATTAAATTTTGGAAAGGCTAAACCATTATTAAACTTATAACAACCCAAACATCAAATTCAATGCAACACAATACAAGAACCAGTATTCAATGCAACACCAACACAGTAACCAACTTATCTTTGATATGGCTTAAGCATTAAAACATCAACAAAAGAACCAGTAATCTACACTAACATCAAAGGAAACATATTCATCAAACAAAATCTTAATTTAGTCAGCTACAAAAAGCAAAATCGGGAATATGAAAAATCAGCAAAATCATCCAAATCAGCAAATTCATGAAAACCAACTCCGTACATTTAATGTCAACTGCATATTCAATTTTGAAGCAACAAGGTGTCATGGATTTAGGCAATAGTTGTATAGTTTTTACCTTGAATTTTGCACTTGTTTTTTATCTGACAAAGGTCCTCCAATCTTCAACCGACTTTATGTTATCGGGGCGAAGTTGAAGCCTTTCTTCTTCATTCCGTGCCTTGAGTATTTTGTTGACCAATACTGATTTTGAGGCTCTAAAGATACAACCCATCTCCTGAAATATATAATCCTTCTCCCACATCTCATCTACCTTGTATCTTGCCTGCAAGTATTAATCAATTGGTAATATGTTAATTTGACCAGCCACTCTAAATAAATATTTTATGTTGTCGCATGTACCTTAATAGACTCCCACAGTATTGTTTTATGATCAGAAGAAAGCTTCCTCCAGTCTTCAACTGTTACAGGGACTACCTCTCGCACAAGAGGTCGTAAGTAAGATGACAAAGCTACTGAGCCATCTCCATATGCTTGACCCCCTTCAGTCCATTCAATGTCAACACGACTATTAGAATCCAAGGCAATGTTCTTCATTTTGGTTGGACCTCTCTGGCGTTTGACTCCTTTCAAATTTTCTGATGAATCTTGGGCAGCTTGGGGTACTTCAGGTTCATCTTCTTCTTGCGGATTCGGTTGTCTATTAGGTTCAGGAGTCTCATCTCTTGCTTCCTTTCTACAAAGTGCAACCCTAGTACTTCTTGCTGCAGAGTCTATGGCAGCTTGTGCTTTTGAGGTACCAAGTGCTGACATAATTGGTAATTCAGGTTCAGGAGTATCTTCTCTAATTGCCACATATCGACTTTTCCCACTGGTACCAGTTGCTACTGAATTTCCAGGACTTCCCATGTCTTCTTGGATTTCCTTCCTTGTACAAACCATGCTTACTGACATGCATAGAAGAATATAACATGATAAAAAGAGTACTAATATGTCAAGGTAGTATTATACAACATGCAATTGCAAACAATAATATGAGTTAAAGGTCTTTGTGAAGGAGATGACTAACACAGAAGAAGGCAGATAATCAAAAAGAAAGACAGATAGAAAGCTCAATGAAATCTCATTCAATTAACACTTACACACTTGCTTACAACAGGTAAAGCTTAAGACTAAATATGTATTTAGGTTAGAATCTAACACAGCACCACATCACAGCTCACTAACAGCTGTAATAAACAAAGCAAAATCAGTTGTATAACTATACTTACAGCTCAAAGTAACAGCTAACTAATTTTTCTTAGCTTAACCGTGACTAGCTATTGACCTTCATCACTCATATATGCCCTCACAATCCTCCCTAACATATCTACATTCATCATCATCATATTCATCAATATCCATTTCGTTTCCTTGTGTTGTGGAACTTGAATGTGCCATCTCATCATATTCTTCTAACTCATGAAAACCTCTTGGTCCAGCCTTCAATACTACATACCAATCAGATGAATCATATTCTCTTGACTAGAAAACTTGTTTGGCCTGAGATGCAAGAATGAAGGATCCCTCACAAACTGGTTTTGACCTGGGTGCAAGTTAACTAGTGTATGTCCATCTTCCACCCTAACTCCATTACCAACATTTGCCCAATGACACTTAAAGATGGGAACATAAAATACGTGGTAATCTAATAAAATTATATCTGTTAGTATCCAATAATATGCTACTATATCAGCTACTTGTGCATTATCCTTTGCACTTGCTCTACACATAGTTGTCGCTTCATAAAAGACACCACTGTTTTGTGTTGTTCTCTCAACTTCTTTTGTGTGCAACAGCAAGTCATTGATTATATATCCAGAATATGACAATGCATTTGATCTAGGACCATTTGCAATCCATTTTAGTATATTTGAACATGTACTTGAACAAGAATCAACAGGGATCTGCAAAAAAGAATCAGCAATGAGCCAAGATTGGACATCCTCAAATGTGCTTTTAATAAACAAAGACAATATTAAAAACAAGCAACCTTCTCCTTTAACCAATCTGCAAACTTCTCAGTGTGTTGTTTCCAAAGTAAGCTAGAATTTTTCTGTAACCTTCTGTTCGCTTGATGTAAATCATTCAAATGCATCCTGATGAAATTCAAAATTGAATCAAGGAAATCTAGACTCATTTGTATATGTAAATAAATTTAAATTTTATACCATACTAAGAATACTTACTCTAAAAATGGTTCCACCACAGCAGTATTGAATAGAACATAACGATGTGCAATTTCTTTCTCCTTATCACCTAATGTAACTGATCTACCACCAGAAACGGGACGACCCTCAAGAATTACGTCATTGACTGAACCTTCATTGTAAATTTCTTGATTGACCACTTCAATTGGGTTCTTCAAAAACTGGCTACAAAGAGCCATGCACTCTTTTGCAACGGTGCATTCTGCAATGCAGCCCTCAGGTAGAGCTCGATTCCTTACATATCCTTTGGGAATTTTCATATACCTGAAAAACATAAACTATTATGTAGTAGGAACTACGTATAAACAATTAAAAAGTTAATTAACAAAAAATTAATACAAATGTTCCTTACCTCTCAAAGGGATACATCCAACGGTAATCGACAGGTCCACACAATCGTACTTCTCGTCCCAAATGAATTGGCAAATGCATCATGATGGTGAAAAATGAAGGTGGAAAGTATCTTTCAAGCATACATAGGGTTTCAATAACCTCACTCTCAAGCACTACTATTTTTTTCTCGATCATTGACACGCTCACATATTCTGTTGAAGAATGAGCAAAAACGAACTATTGCTTTCTGTGGCCCTTTTGGCAATATGCCTCTCAAAACTATAGGTAGCAATTGTTGCATAAGAACATGGTAGTCGTGGGACTTGAGGCCAAAAACCTTGCATTCCTCCACTGATATGCAGTTTGCAATGTTTGAGGCATATCCATAAGGAAACTTTAACTAAAATAATCTCTTCAAAAATAATTTTTTTTCTGCCTTTGATAATGTGTATGGAGCTGGAGGAAGAAATTTTTTGGTAACTCGATCTTCTGGATGCAAGTCCTTCCTAATTCCCATGTCTTCCAAATCCTTACGAGCATTAAGTCCATCTTTAGATTTTGCATTATGAAGCAGTGTGCCTAATATGCTTTCACAAACATTTTTCTCTATATGCATCATATCTAAATTATGGGGTAACGGCAATTCCTGAAAAAATTAAGAAAATATTAATACATTCAATAATCTAGCTAAGTTCATGTTTTATAAAAGTACAGAAAATTGATAGACAAGAGCACTAACCTCCCAATATGGCAAGTTGAAAAAGATTGATTTCTTATTCCAATACATTTCAGGTTCTCCATCATCATCCTCAACGTCTATCTGTCGTTTCAACTTATTACCCTTTCCAAAATCATTCACAAACTTTTTAAGAGCAAAAGAAATGCTTCTACCTATCATGATTCTAGGAATTCTGCCATGTTCCTCATTTCCATCAAACCATTTTTTTTTTCCGATATGAATGTGTTGGTGGTAGAAATCTCCTATGACCCATATATGCAAACTTCCGACTGAACTTCAGCCATCTATGCTGCGTATTTTTTCGACATATAGGGCATGCTAATCGACCATGAGTTGGACACCCAGCAAGATTCCCGTAGGATGGAAAGTCGTTGATGGTTCACAACAGAATGGCTCTCAAATTGAAGATTGTTTTACTGAAGGCATCATAAATAATCACTCCATTTTCCCACAATACTTGTAAGTCATCTATAAGAGGCTGCAAATAGACGTCAATGTCATTCCCAGGTTGGTCTTACCCGGAATCAGTAATGTTAACATAACATTATCACTTTTCATGCATAACCAAAGTGGCAAATTGTATGTAACAAGCATAACTGGCCAACAACTATATTTCAAGCTCAAATTGGAAAAAGGATTGAAGCTATCAGCAGCCAAGCCAAGTCTAAGATTGCATGGGTCAGCCGAAAATGTTGGCCATTTATCATTAATCAAATCCCAACATACAGAATCTACAGGGTGGCGCATCTTCCCATTGTCACTTTTATTATTGATATGCCTCCTTAACTCTTCTGCCAATTGTTGGGACCTAAACATCCTTCTAAATCTGGGAATCATAGGAAAGTATCTCAAAACTTTGGCAGGAACACCATTCTTAGGATTCCTCGTACGTGCATCTTCCTTCCATCTTGAACAACCACATTTTGGACAACTCTCCATGTTTTCATGGATCTTTGCATACCCTATATCAAACATTTTAAAAAAATTCTTAACCATGGACATCGCCTTCAGAAGTACATTTTCAGCTGGTAACATGTCATGCATCTCTAGAAGTCCATCAAAAGTCTTATATTTGCATCCATTTACAGATTTTAGTTTGTGCAAACCGACAATTGCCGACAACTTAGTATATTTTGTGCAACCTGGGTAAAGAGGAGTTTCAGCATCTGCTATATTTTCATTAAAATGACTTTCTCGCCTTTCTTCAATAGGTTCGACAAAGTCTTCATCATGAAAGGGTGCTGCCCTAAATAAGTTGTATGCCTCAGACATGTCTTTGTATTCGTGCTCCTCATTTGTAACTAGTTTTTCACCATGGTGATACCAATTTGTGTATGTTGGATCCATTCCCTCTATCACCAAGTGCTCAAACATCTCATCGTAGCAACGATGACTTAAGTTTCGAAAATCTTTGCAAGGACATAGAACCTTTTCTGCATTTCCTGAATTATTTTCTACCATCTTGACAAAATTCCATGCTCCTTCCATATACTCGTGTGAGGTTCTATTGTTTTCTCCATATCTTTGCAAGGACATAGAACCTTTTCTGCATTTCCTGAATCGTTTTCTACCATCTTGAAAAAATTCCATGCTCCTACTGTGGGTGACTAAGCTGCGTCACAAGGCAGCTGACTTGGCAGACTAAGTTGCTGCTGACTCGAGCTAGGAGGTGTCATCAGCTAAAGGCATCAACTAAAGTATGTGAGTGAGTGAGTGTGTGAGGCAATTAGAAACTGCATAGTGTGAAGAAGTGTGTGAGGGTTTGTTATAACATCCCTAACCGTTTTGTAAGTGAGAGAGAGTGAGTGCAATACTATTATGTAATTGAACAAAAGAAAGAAAAAGATATAGAAATCAGAGACGTGAGAATCAGTCATATCTGATCCTTCTCAGCTCAGAAAAACTCTCTCAAACATTTCATCAAACACCTAGAGTGCAGATGATCATCACATTGATCATCACCTAAACACTGCAAGCTTTGCTAATCAAATAACCCTAAATCTAAACAGAGAATCAAAAAAGTAAATTGAATGCATCACGAGCTAATCCCGATTCAAGATTTCAGCTAGAGATTAAGGTTTTAGAGATCATACCTTACATGCAGATGTTCTTCTTCAAAGCTGAGTCGATATTAATCTGTGAATAGATCATCATCCTCTTCTACACACCGATCGCAATCGACCATAATCCCCTGCGATTCCACTGAAGTCTGGTCATCCAACATGGTATCAGAGCTGTGAGATCATATCTCTGGGGCGTCTGACTGTGGTGAAGCCGAGCAGGAGTCGAGCAGGAGCACTGCCAAGTCATGGTTGGTAATGGAGGAGGTGAACCGAAGATACTTGTATTCACAGGAGTAAACTATGACTTCTGGAATATAAAGATGAGAACAGCACTGAAAGCATGCGATCTATGGACAATTATCACTCAAGGCTTACCTAATTCTGAGTTTGAAGGTGACAATGAAGAGCTTAAGACAACAGCAAGCCATGCTGACCAGATCAAGAACGCCAAGGCTTTGAATCTGATTCAGAATGCTGTTTCTGAGGAGATCTTCCCTAGAATCTCAAATGAAGAGATAGCCAAAAGTGCCTGGGAGATCTTGCAGAAGGAGTACATAGGAGATCCTAAGGTTAAAGCAGTTAAATTACAAGGTCTTAGAAAGATTTTGAATACACACGTATAAAGAATGATGAATATTTTTCTACATACACGACTAGATTGTTAGCTGTGGTTAATCAAATGAAAACATATGGTGAGGATGTAAATGAAAAAAGATTAGCACAGAAAATCTTGATTAGTTTGACTAAACCCTATGATTCAATTGTGTCCATAATTGAAGAAACTAGAGATTTAGAACAGATTAGTATTGAGAGTATCTCTGCATCAATCAGGGCATTTGATCAGCGTTTGGAAATGCATTCTGAGGGTGATGTTGAGAAAGCTTTCTCAAGCATGAGTGTGAGCAACAAGTCTCAGGTTCAGTCAAATCAGGGAAAGTTCAAGAAGCAGCAGTTCAAAGGTGGAAACAAAGGATGGACTAATAGCAAATTCAAAGGAAATGCTAAGTATGAGAACAAGTTCTCTGGGAATCAGAAGGTTGAAATCAGTGGTTCTAAGGATGCCTGCAAGAATTGCAACAAACTTCACTGGGGTGAATGCTGGTTCAAAGGAAAGGTGAAGTGTTTCAAGTGCTCTAAGTTTGGCCACATTGCCAAGGACTGTTCTGAGAACCAGGTTGCTAATCTAGTTCAGTAAGTGAATGAAGATGAAAGCAACATGTTCTATGCTTGCCATTCTGCCTCCATTGAGAAGGATGTGGGTGTGTGGTATTTGGACAGCGGTTGTAGCAACCATATGACAGGGCATGAGTCTTTACTAACCAACCTTGATCGAAATTTGAATGTAAAAGTGAAGATGGGTACTGGTGAGTGAGTACAGGCTACAGGGAAAGGCTCTTTACTAGTTCATACTCACCAAGGTCACAAGTACATCAGGGAAGTGATGCTTCTACCTGGTTTAGATGAAAACCTACTAAGTGTAGGACAAATGGTGGAACATGGTTACTGTCTTGTGTTTAGGGACAGTACATCAGAGGTCTATGAAGACAACACCATGAAACAAGGGATTGCCAAGGTTCCTATGACTGGCAGCAGGTGTTTCAAGCTTTCTCTGGACTATGTGAGTCCAATAGCTAGAAGGGCAGAAGCAAAGGAGAGCACAGAGTTATGGCACAAGAGGTTTGGGCATCTGAACTATGCAAGCCTAAAACTGCTAAGACAGAAGGACATGGTGGTTGGTCTACCTAGCCTAGAAGGTGACAAAGAACTCGATGAAGGGTGTATATCAGGGAAACACCATGTGAGTCCTTTTGACACAGAACAGGCTTGGAGGGCATCTGCACCTCTTGAGTTAATACACTCAGATGTGTGTGGTCCTATGCAAACAGAAACAATGGGAGGAAACCTGTATTTCTTTACTTTCATTGATGATCACTCAAGAATGTGCTGGATGTATTTCCTAAGACACAAGTCAGGTGTGTTGAATGTGTTCAAGAAGTTCAAAGCTATGGTTGAACTACAAAGTGGGTGCAAGGTGAAGAAGTTAAGAAGTGATAGAGGTGGAGAGTACCCCTCAAATGAATTCCGAAGGCTCTGTGAAGAGCATGGAATAGAGAGACAGCTGACAGTAGCTTACTCTCTTCAGCAAAATGGGGTTGCTGAAAGGAAAAACAGGACTATAGTAGAGATGGCTAAGTCTATGTTACATGGTAAGCATCTACCCTATGAGTTCTGGGGTGAAGCAGTTAACACTGCAATATACATCCTAAATAGAGTTCCTACCAAGACTGTGCAAAGCAAGACTCCATTTGAGAAGTTCTCTGGTAGAAGACCAGGAGTGTCACACCTAAGAGTATTTGGCTCTATAAGCTACATGCACATTCCATCTCAGAAGAGACAGAAACTGAATGATTCAAGTGTCAAAGGTGTCCTAGTTGGCTATAGTACACGTGAGAAGGGCTACAGAATCTATAATCTGGAAACTGGAAAGGTTGTGGTGTCAATGAGTGTGATATTCAATGACGAAGGAAGCTGGGATTGGAAGAATCATGCAGAAGTGCAAGGGTCCATACCTTTGAGTTTTGACACTGGAACTGATAGGACTACACTAGCAACTCAAAGTCCTCAAACTACAATCATCAGCTCAAGTTCAAACTCAAGTTTTGAATCTAACCCTAGTACAAGTCCTAGTCCTTGTGATTCACCCAGCTCAAGTTCTGGAGATACACCAGTAAGGCTAAGGAGTCTAAGTGAGGTTTATGCTAGGTGTCACATGTGCATAATTGAACCTGAAAGTTTCAGTGAAGCAATCAGGGATTCAACTGGAAGAAAGCTATGGAGGATGAGATTCATATGATTGAAAAGAATGACACTTGGGAACTGACAGTGAGACCTACTGACAAGCCAGTGATTGGTGTCAAGTGGGTGTACAAAACCAAGCTTAACCTGGATGGATCTGTTCAGAAACATAAGGCCAGATTGGTAGCTAAGGGATATGCTCAAAAATCAGGAATTGATTTCAATGAGACCTTTGCACTAGTTGCAAGGCTTGACACTATCAGAATCCTAATTGCCTTAGCAACACAGAAAGAGTGGAAGCTGTTTCAACTCGATATGAAATCAGCATTTCTAAATCGTGTTCTAGAGGAACAAGTGTATGTGGATCAACCTGAAGGTTTTGATGTCCAAGGACATGAAGCCAGTGTCTACAAGCTAAACAAGGCACTATATGGACTAAAGCATGCACCAAGGGCCTGGTATGGGGAGATTGATTCCTACTTACTAAGTTGTGGTTTTGAGAGAAGCTCAAGTGAGGAAACTATGTATCTAAAGTACAAGAAAGATGAAGGAACCCTAATTGTGTCAATCTATGTAGATGACATCATCTACACAGGTGACAGTGCTGCTATGATGGATGAATTCAAGCAGGACATGATGAACAAATATGAGATGACAGACCTGGGTTTACTGCATCATTTCCTAGGGATGGGTGTTCTACAGTCAAGCAATGGCATCTTCATACATCAAAGGAAGTATGCAACCACATTGCTAGAAAAATTTGGACTCAAAGACTGCAAACCAGTGAGTACTCCTCTAGTGACAGCTGAGAAACTGCAAAGGAATGATGGCAGTGAAGCTGCAGATGAGCAACTCTATAGGCAGATTGTGGGAAGTCTCCTCTATCTTACTACTACTAGACCAGACATAATGTATGCCTCAAGTCTACTGTCTAGATTCATGCACAACCCTACCAATAAGCACCTAGGCACTGCTAAGAGAGTCCTAAGGTATGTCCAAGGTACACTAACCTATGGAATTGAATACAAGAAGGGAAAAGCAGCAACCTTGGTGGGTTTCTATGACAGTGATTGGGGAGGCTCATAAGATGACACGAAAAGCACATCTGGATATGCTTTTTCATTTGGTAATGGAGTGTTTTCTTGGGCATCTGTCAAGCAGAGCAGTGTTGCCCTTTCAACAGCAGAAGCTGAGTATGTCAGTGCCTCTAAGGCAACTACTCAAGCTGTCCGGCTGAGGTTCATTTTGGGAGATTTGGCAGAAGAACAGATAGAGGCTACCCCTCTACTGTGTGACAGTATGTCAGCCATTGCCATGGCCAAGAATCCAGTCTTCCACCAGAAGACCAAACACATAAATAGAAGGTATCATTACATCAGAGATACAATCCAGAATGAAGAGATTAGCCTACACTATTGCAAGTCAGAAGAAAAACTTGCAGACATATTCACCAAGGCTCTACCTAGAGAGAGGTTCAACTACCTAAGGGGTTTGCTGGGAGTGGTTCTAGTGACTAACTTAGGAGGGGTTGTTGGTGACTAAGCTGCGTCACAAGGCAGTTGACTTGGCAGACTAAGTTGATGCTGACTCGAGCTAGGAGGTGCCATCAGCTAAAGGCATCAACTAAAGCATGTGAGTGAGTGAGTGTGTGAGGAAGTTAAAACTGCATAGTGTAAAGAAGTGTGTGAGGGTTTGTTATAACATCCCTAATCGTTTTGTAAGTGAGAGAGAGTGAGTGCAATACTATTATGTAATTGAACAAAAGAAAGAAAAAGATATAGAAATCAGAGACGTGAGAATCAGTCATATCTGATCCTTCTCAGCTCAGAAAAACTCTCTCAAACGTTTCATCAAACACCTAGAGTGCAGATGATCATCACCTAAACACTGCAAGCTTTGCTAATCAAATAACCCTAAATCTAAATAGAGAATCAAACAAGTAAATTGAATGCATCACGAGCTAATCCTGATTCAAGATTTCAGCTAGAGATTAAGGTTTTAGAGATCATACCTTACATGTAGCTGCTCTTCTTCAAAGCTGAGTCGATCTTAATCTGTGAAGAGATAATCATCCTCTTCTACACACCGATCGCAATCGACCATAATCCCCTGCGATTCCACTGAAGTCTGGTCATCCAACACCTACCATATACTCGTGTTAGGTTCTATCGTTAAAAAAAATTACACTAAGAATCCTATCTATAGTAACTCTAAGGCATAAGGATTTTATTAAATTTTTGGTATAATAATTTACCTGTTAAGATGCACCCAATCTTTATCCATTATAGGAAATTTATAAAGGCTTAGGGAAGTTATAACTCTGCTTTCCTAAATAATAGAAAGAAGTTAAAATTCACATTTATGAAACAAGCCAACTAAATACCCACCTATTGAAATGAACGAAATTAGAAAATGTTTCAATTACTAAGGCATCACAATCTATTTCAAAACGATATAAACATTGTGCACAACCAAAGAGTAAGTAAGCAAACAAAACAAGAATCTTAAACCTAGCATATATAGATCTAATTCATATAAATCGAGAAGAAACTTTTATGAAAATAAAACATAACGTAAGACGTCAAGGCAAATGATACCCAAATTGGATAGAAACTTCACTACGAAATAGAACTGTGAGGGCTTTAGATGTCAAAGGAAATAACTACACCTTTAATACTCGCAGATTCTATGCCTTGTACAACGTTGATAGATTTGATTATACAGATTTATTCTTTCCTTAATTAGGATATACTAGTTGTAGGCTATAATTGGATAGATGTATATATGGTAGGTTAGCTGTTTTAGGGGCTGAAGATCAGCCTGTATTCTTTCCTAAATTAGCTTGTATTATGTTCATATAATGGGAGATTCTCAATGAAGAGAGATACTTTTTCAGAAAAGACTCTAAATTGTCATGGTATCAGAGCTACAACATTGAATTGTTTTTTTTGTCTCTTGCTCTCAAGTTCCTTAGTCTCGGTTATTCTTGATCAAGTTCCATAGTCTCGATTACACTTGATCAAGTTCTCTTGACCTCATGTCTTCAGATAAGTCTGATCTTTCTTTTATTCGTCTCAATGGCAAGAACTACTTTGCTTGGGCGTTTCACTTTTAGGATTTTCGTCAAAGGTAAGGAGCTGTGGGGACATGTTGATGGAAGTAACCCAGCTCCTGACAAAATTAAAGACAAAGACCAGCACGCCAAGTGGGAAGTCAAGGACGCTCAAGTTATGGCATGGATTTTAGGATCTGTCGAACCCAACATTATCTTGAACCTTTGATCTTCTCAGACTGCAGCTCATATGTGGACTTACCTGAAGAAGATCTACAGCCAACAAAACACTGCTCGTCGGTTTCAGCTTGAACATGAATTGGCCACTCTCCAACAAGATAGTCTTTCTATCTCTGATTTTTACTCTAGATTCACTAATCTTTGGGCTGAATACACTTATATAGTTTATGATGGTTTACCATCCGAAGGTCTTAGTTCTGTTCAATATGTCCATGAAACTACTGAGAGGGATCAATTTCTAATGAAACTGAGACCTGAATTTGAAGGCACCAGATCCAATCTTATGAACCGAGAATCTGTCCCCTCCTTGGATACATGATAGGAGCATATTAATGCGACGTTTTATCTTGTTTTCTTATGCTTTTCTTAGCATGTTTCCTATATTTTCTTAATACTTAGCTTGTTTTCGTGTTTTGTAAGATTTTTTGAAGCAAAGTTACAAAAGGAGTTACTCGGTGCTGTTTTGGAAATCTAAACAGGAAACTTTGAAACAGACTTCAGCAAATGTGTCAACTTCTCGAAATTAACTGCACCTGCTCGGGAAGAACTAGCTGATGGGCCATATATCGTTGGAAAGATACCGAAGTCTAGTTTCTAAAGGAATTTACGGTTTGGAAATTGGAATTTTCTATAAGCAGTTATGGCTATTTTAGTACAGCAAGGTCAACCTGCGCGGGAATTCAGCATTCCTTCTATTTCAAGTTTTCTAATCCTTATCAGGCTTGGACGACTAGAAGCCCAATTTGTTAGGGTTATGAGAGGAGCCTTTTTAATCAGAGAAAAGAAGAAAATAAAGAAAAAAGAAAAAGAAAAAAAGGAGCAGCCACGGGACATAAATTCTTGGCAGCCAAGGGACAAAGAAACGCTTGCTCTCCCTCATTCAGCGAATTAATATGCACATAAATTTTTGGCATCCAAAAGGCAGACACACACACAAGGTAGCAATTTCTCTTCATTTTTCCCTCACTTGAAAAAACTGTAGAAACGTCGAGGGCTCTCACACAAGGACTCAGCCACACCATATCATTCTGCTCCATCCTTCAAGGTCTAAAAGGCTTAGGAAGCAAGGAGGAACGTTAAGGCGTCATCCAATCACTCTGGCTGACCAACACATCATCAAAGAGCTATTTTCAAAGAGCTATTTTCTTCCTCTTTTTATTTTCAGTTTTGTATGTTCTTGCTGTCTATTTAAATTATGGGTAACTAAGTACTTTAGTTAGGCTCGATTGAAGCCCTAATCATGTTTCTTTAAGGATTTCGATATGCCTTTGCTGTAAACTACTTTTGTGATGCTTAATTGATTAATTTCAGATTATATTTTACTCTTTACATACGTTATGTTATGCTTGATCACCATATGCATGTTGTGTATTGAGTTTGTTACATAGGTAAATTTAGATGACCGAATCTTGTGCATGTGAGAGTAATAAAAGAACTAGTTATAAATTCTTGAAATTAATCATCATGAATAACTAGAATAGATACCATGTTCTAGGAGTTGTGTGTTTGTTGATTTCCATTGTGTTATGCGTTCTTAAAGTGCAACTTAGTAGATATCATGCTAAACACTTTAAGAATGAAAAGAGTTAGCGTAGAAACCCATGCCTAACTTGTTGATTAGGGAAATCAATAATTTAAAGAGTACATATCATGCCTTTAGGTTGACAAACATGAGCATCTAAAATTTGTTTTGAAGCCTTGTGCATGTCATTTGCTTAAGGAAGAAGATTAGTGGTGAACATCGAATCCCTAACTGGTTTTCTCATTGTTTTATTCTCAATCCAATTCTATTTTGTTTCGATATTTTCAGTTTTCAAAATCATCTTAAAATCAACCCTTTGAACACCAAGTGCCTTCGTGTATTGCAAATTAACTTTGATTAGAAATCTTAGGGTTTTGAAATAAGTTTTTTTTAGGGTTTTCTTTCACTTTTGCATTCTTAGTTTGTGTCATTTAGTTAGTAGTTCTAGGAAACCAATTTTAAACACATATTAATCCAGTCCTCGTGGGAATGATCTCGTATTTGCTTTCTATACTATTTGTCTGATCTTGTGCACTTGCGAATTAAGATGAGCATATAGTTGCGTAATTTTTAGGTTGCTATTTGTACAACAAGTTTTTGGCGTCGTTGCCAGGGACTGTGTAACTAGTTTGTGCTGAAATTGAATTTTGGTTTTCTTATACAGGTTGAATTTCATTTATGCAAGGTCGTCGATCCCAAAATTTAGCGATCATTGCCTACAATCCTGAGATTGAACTGACTCTTAGACGTCTTCGAAAGCAAGCTGAGAGGGCAAAACTTAACACACAAAGAGAAGATTTTGAAGAAGGAGAGAAGCCTCAAGAGAATGCACAACAATACATGCCTCAATGATCTCCTTCGCGAGGAACAGCGTCTTCTCACTCAAACCACCATGGAACGACGACGATCTGCATTTGTTCTTGTTGCCTATGCAGCACAAGGTAGGCCAAGAGGTAGGGATATGAGCACTATTCAGTGCTTCTGTTGCAAGGGATTTGGCCATTATGCTGCAAATTGTCCCCAAAAATTCTGCAACTACTGCAAAAAGGTTGGCCATATCATCAAGGAATGCCCTACTCGACCCCCCAAGAAATCAGAGACAGCATATACTGCCTCAGTTGACTCTGCTAGTGCTGGTAGTTTTGTGAATACAACACCTCTGACACAACGTGCTCATGCTCTTGTACAACCCGTGACCCCTGACATGATTCAACAAATGATCCTTTCTACATTTTCAGCTTTAGGACTCTCAGGTGAACCCTTCTCAACGTCATCTCCCTGGTACTTAGATTCCAGGGCTTCCCATCATATGGCAAACAATGCTGATTCTCTTACCAATGTAAACACATATTTTGGACATCTCAAAATTCATACTGTTGATGGCAATCATTTACCTA
This sequence comes from Oemleria cerasiformis, assembly GCA_037349345.1. Classification (NCBI taxonomy): domain Eukaryota; kingdom Viridiplantae; phylum Streptophyta; class Magnoliopsida; order Rosales; family Rosaceae; genus Oemleria; species Oemleria cerasiformis. Next base: position 11,121,457 of record JAZGTL010000003.1, on the reverse strand, counting down.
TCACGGCCACTGGTGATGTTTCTTCCTCTCTCATTGATGTCTTCGTATCTCCTGGTCTTACCACCAATCTTGTGTCTGTCGGTCAGTTGGTTAATAATGATTGTAAAGTGGAATTTTCTAAATCTGGTTGTGTTGTGCAGGATCAACAGTCAGGGCGGATGATCGCGAGGGGGCCTAAAGTGGGACGTCTTTTTCCTCTTCAATTTCCATTGTCTCCTTTTTCTTTGCCCTTTGTCACTTGTAATTCTGCTCATGTTGATTACCGAGCGTGGTATAAACGTCTCGGACATCCAAACTCTAATGTACTTCATGATTTACTGAAATCTGGTTTTCTTGGGAATAAAGAATCACCATCTCTTAGTGATGTTCAGTTTGGTTGCAATTCTTGTAGACTTGGCAAAAGTAAAACTCTGCCCTTTCCTATTCACACACCACATGTAGTCCAACCTTTCGATCTGATACAAAGTTATGTGTGGGGTTATGGCACCAGTCACTTCTCATGCTAATTACAAATACTTTGTCACTTTTATTAACGACTATAGCCGTTTCACATGGATTTATTTCCTTCATTCTAAAGACGAAGTATTTTCTGTTTTAAAATTTTTTCATGCATATATTCAGACCCAATTTTCGGCTCATATCAAAATCTTTCGTTCTGACAATGGGGGTGAGTTTATGTCTCATTTGTTTCAGGACTTCCTACAGAATCATGGCATCATCTCTCAACGATCTTGCCCTTCAACACCTCAACAAAATGGGGTGGCTGAAAGGAAGAACCGTCACCTTCTTGATGTTGTTCGCAATCTCCTGTTAGAGTCATCTACGCCCTCTCGATTTTGGTGTGAAGCTCTCTCCACTGCTGTCCACCTCATCAACAGATTGCCTTCTCCCACATTGAACCACGACTCTCCTTTCACAAGGTTATTTGGTTACCCTCCAACTTATTCTAACCTTCGTACCTTTGGTTGTGTCTGTTATGTTCATCTTCCTGCCCATGAACGCACAAAACTCACGGCTCAGTCGATTCAATGTGCTTTCCTAGGATATTCAATACACCAGAAAGGTTTTCTTTGCTATGATCCAAATCTGCGTCGCATTCAAGTTTCTCGACATGTGATCTTTCTAGAAAATCAGTATTTCTTTTCCACGCATCAAGATCTCGTTTCTCCTTCATTTTCTGTTTTGCCTATGTTTACTAACTCTTCTGCAGCTCCAGTCCCTTCTAAGCCTCTCCTAGTATATCAACGACGCTCCTCCGCCACTTCCCACTAGCCTTCAGCACCTCCCGAGCCCCCTCAAGCTCATTCCCCGACTGCTACTCCTATTCCAACAACTGCACCTCCCTCTCTCAGACACAGTTCTCGAGTTCGTAGACCCCCGGATAGGTTTGGTTTCTCTCCTCCTTCATCCTTCACAACCACCTTGTCTTCTATTTCTCTTCCTTCGTCTTATAACCAGGCAATGGAGCATGAGTGTTGGCGGAAAGCTGTTGAAACTGAACTTCTCGCACTTGAAGAAAACCAAACCTGGGATGTTGTTCCAGGTCCTCCTCCGTGAAACCCCTTGGCAGTAAGTTTGTGTTTTCTATCAAACTTCGTTTAGATGGGTCCGTAGATTGTTACAAGGCTCGGTTAGTGGCACTTGGCAACAAACAAGAAAATGGTCTCGACTATGATGAGACCTTCGCACCAGTCACCAAAATGACCACTGTCCGAACTATCCATTGCCCTTACTGCATTCCAATCCTGGCCCTTACATCAAATGGATGTCAAGAACGCATTCCTCCACGGTGATCTCAAGGAAGAAGTTTACGTGAAAGTTCCCTCTGGTATGCCTACTTCCTCACCTAATGATGTTTGCAAACTGAAACGTTCTTTGTATGGTTTGAAGCAGGCACCGAGAGTATGGTTTGAAAATTTTCGATCCACTTTTCTTGGTTCAGTTAGCTGGCCTCACCGACACTACTTCGGTTGACACCCCCATGGAACTTAATGTGAAATATCGACATGACGAAGGGGAGCTTCTTGAGGATCCTACTATCTATTGAAAGTTGGTTGGTAGTCTTATCTATCTAACCATTACCTGACCAGACATCTCTTATGTTGTTCACACCGTCAGCAAGTTCATACAAGCACCAAGGCATCTCCATCTATCTGCCGTCCGCTGATGAGCCAAAAATATACTTGTATTTCCCATATATTTAATTAGTTATTATTATTATTTTTGGAGGAATTGATACTCGAATTTATTATATTGACAGATTTATTCTAGAAGGAGTATTTGGAGCAAAAGAAGGAAGTGTATCAATGAAATCCCAATTCAAGTAGGAGAGGGCATATGCTTGCCTATTTCTATTCAAACTAGAAATTAGATTTTCTTATTTTTATTTTACTCCTTTTCAAAGTAGGATTAGAAATCTTTCCTTATAAATACCCAAGCTTGGCTTAGATTTAAGGAGACCATAATTCAGATTACAATTCTCCATCTAAGAGCACGGCAAAGCTGGGATTTCAGCTACCCTTGTTCTACAAACTGTTTGTTCTCTTAACTTCAATTTTAATGAAATTGTTTCTATTCATTATGAGCATGAGTAGCTAATTTTCTCACTAGGTTTAGACCTAAGCCTTAACATGATTATGTGATTTATCATTTTTCTATGTTGTCGTATATGCATGCTTTGAATCTTTAATCATTGTTTAAAACTATCTTTATGTCTTAATGCTTGATCACCCTTAGGATATTTAGACAAGTAATTTGATGCAATTTTATAGGAATTCCCACCTAAAAATTGGGATTAGCTTCTTGTGATTAAGGATTGTAATACATCTAGGTTAAATGCCATAACTAAGAGATTGCAAGGTTATAAAAGATTTTCATGAACTTAATGAATCTTGCCTGTAGAATTAGATCTAAATGCCATAGACTAATCGCATGTTAGGTATACGTTTTCACTTGAATGCCCACGAGGAAAATATGCTTTCGAAAAATCTAACCTTCAAAGTTGCATGTATTGATTGATAGATTCTTTTCTAAGTCACATATGATTGTTAATGGTGAAGGTTGAACCTTAGTACTTGTTTAAATTGTTTACTTAATTTTTATTCAGTCACCAAACTTATTGCAACTATTTTATTATTAATTAAGATTGAATTCTAAAAATAAGAATTATCCATATCAGTCCCTGAGGAAATCGACCCTGCTTCCATTGCAATACTACAATAGCCCTGTACTCTTGCAGGTATTATTTGTGTGATTTTAACCCTTTTTTTACAGGTGGGAAAAATCGTATCAAGAAATTGGCGCCGCTGCCGGGGACTGTGCCGATTACTCTTATTTTAATTTACTTTTAGTTAATTATTTGTTTTCAATTTTTCTCTCTACTTCTCCAATTCAATATTTAAGCACAGGTCTCTATTCTTGCAAGACTATCTAATTGTGCATGGTTATTGCTACACAATCTACAAACCCGATTCTAGCACAATTCGATCCTGAACCTGAAAGAACGGCAAGAAGAAGAAGACAACTACAAGCAATTAACGCAAGGTTCACACTCCAAGGCACTTTCCTTGCGAATTTGTTCACCGGGATAGACAGCACATTGCCCGCACCAATGGCATTAACAATACCTGAAGTCGGTGCACCGCATAGCAAAAGCCTTGCAGCACGTGGGAATGGAACCCCACAATGCATCGTGTACCCCGAGGTACAGGATGGAGTCACTTTTGAGATCAGGCATCACATGTTTGAGCTTCTACCCACTTTTCATGGACTCCCAAACAGTGATCCGAACATGCACTTATCTGAATTCTTGTCAGGGAGTGACAACATCATTGTTCGAGGAATTTCAAATGACGCAATTAAGTTAAGGCTTCTTCCTTACACCTTGAAGGATAAAGCTCGAGCTTGGCTACATTGATTACCTCCGGGAAGCATAACAACGTGGGAACACTTACAAACAAGGTTTCTAAACAAATTCTACCCATCATCCAAGACTCTCGCTTTGAAGAAAGAAATACTGGCCTTTGCCCAGAAATCTAAGGAGTCGTTTCATGATACTTGGGAGCGGTACAATGACCTGTATATGCGTTGCCCTCACCATGGATTGGATTCAGACATGCAGATGAACATCTTTTATGATGGACTCAACTACATCACCAAAAGTTACATCAACGCATCTGCAGGTGGTTATCTCATATCCAAGACAGCCCGTGAAGCATTTGAAATATTTGAGCTAATGGCTAATGAATCTCAAAAATGGACGGATGATGGCCCTCATACGAGGGGACATGTCTATGATGTAGCGCAAGGCCATGGTACCCCTGATATTGCAGCACAAATCACCCAATTGGAAAAGAAGATCAACAGTTTGATGCTCACCACTGCTGCCCCAAAGACAACATAGGTTTGCGCCATATGTGAGGACCCCACACATAATGTCCTCCAATGTCCTCAAAAGGATGGGTATCCTGACCTTGTCCAAGAACAAGTAAATGCCATGAATTCCTTCCCAAGACCCTGTAATGATGCCTACCCCAATACATATAATTCTGGATGGAGAAATAATGCAAATTCTGGGTGGAATGGACAACACCAGGTCCGACCCAATTATCAACAGAATTATCAATAGCCACTCAACAATCAAACCCAACCGGCCGCACCACGCCAATTGAGTGTGGAAGAGCAGCTTACCAGGTTTATTGAGATCTCTACCCAGAATCAACAAAACACCCAGGCATCAATTAAAAACTTGGAGCAGCAAGTTAGCCAACTGGCCCAAGAAATTTCTGAAAGGGATAAAGGGGTTTTTCCTAGTCAACCTCTACCAAACCCAAGAGGAGCCGAGCATTGCAAGATGGTAAGGACTTTACGAGGGGGAAAGAGTTATGACAATCGGGAGGCAGCAAAGTCAACCCATTCAGAAACTAATACTACCAAGTCAAATATTGAACCTGAACCTCAGGTTGAATTATTTACCCCACAAATTCAGTTTGCTCCATCCAACGCCCCTGCCTACACCCCGCCACTGCCATTCCCACAAAGGCAGCAGCGCCACTCAAACAAAGACCAACAGACCATTGACTTCATGCAGACATTAGCCAAGGTCCATATCAATCTACCTCTATTGGATGCTATAAAGCACATCCCTTCTTATGCCAAATTTTTAAAGAAGGTATGCGCCAATAAGAAAAAAATTTCAGACCTGGAAAAAGTGATTTTGACAGAACAGTGTAGTGTAGCCCTTCTACACAAACTACCGCCAAAGAAAAAAGACCCGGGCAGCTTTACTATTTCCTCCACAATAGGGAATTCCGAATTTCAACAATCTCTAATAGATCTCGAATCAAGCATCAACCTTATGCCCTACTCAATATTTAAGCAATTAGGTGCAGGAAAGCTCAGGCCTACACCAATGGTTCTCCAGTTGGCTGACCGATCCCTCACTTATCCCAAGGGCATCATTGAAGATCTCATCATCAAGGTGGATAAAGTATATCTACCCATCGATTTTGTGGTACTCGACATGGTGGAAGACAAAGAGACGCCCCTAATCCTTGGCTGACCCTTCATGGCCACAACCCGTACACTGATAGACGTAGAAGCTGGCACTCTTACATTCCGTGTGCAAGACGAAACTGTGGTATTAAACCTGTTTGACATGGCTAAAAGACCCACTGAAATTTCAAAGTGTAGCAGAATTGAAGTTTTGGAGATTGTAACATGTATGGTACAAAGACAATTGCTCTATACCGACCCTCTAGAGACAGCCCTCATTGACCCCATCCTCTGCCAAAATGAGGAAGATATTGCAGAAATAATGGCAGCACTAGATAGCAACCGACCACCCTATCCACGGTGGCGACCTCAGATTGAAGCACTTGGGCCACCAAAGACGCCACAGCAGCCTTCCATTGAGATGGCCCCTCAGCTGGAAAAGAAGCCCCAGAGCTCATCTCAAATATGCACACCTTGGTGATCAAGAGACTCTGCCCGTGATCATTGCAGCAGACCTCACTGACCTAGAGGAAGACAAGCTACTCAGAATCCTACGCAAATACAAGGAGGCAATTGGGTGGACAATAGCCGACATCAAAGGCCTTAGTCCATCAATCTGCATGCATCGTATCTTACTGGAAGAAGACATCAAGCCTACTGTTGATGCTAAAAGGCGATTGAGCCCAATCATGAAAGACGGTGTTCGGAGTGAGGTCCTAAAACTTCTAGACCCTGGAATTATCTACCCAATTTCAAACAGCCCATGGATAAGCCCAACACAAGTTGTTCCTAAAAAAGCAGGAATCACGGTTAGTACTAATGAAAAATGGGAGCAAGTTCCTACAAGGTTGACTACGGGGTGGAGGGTGTGTATTGATTATCGCAAGCTGAATTCAGCCACACGAAAGGATCACTTCCCACTCCCAGTCATTGATCAAATGGTGGAGCGAATAGCGGGTAAAGCATTTTATTGTTTTCTAGATGATTATTCAGGGTATAATCAGATTCCTATTGCACCTGAGGATCAGGACAAAACTACGTTCACGTGCCCATTTGGCACTTTTGACTATCGGCGTATGCCTTTCGGACTGTGTAATGCACCTGCCACTTTTCAGCGATGCATGATGAGCATATTCTCAGACATGGTGGAGCGAATAATTGAAGTGTTTATGGATGACTTCTCCGTATACGGAGATTCATTTGACAACTGTTTAGACAACTTGGCCACTGTTTTAGAAAGATGCAAAGAGACGCATTTGGTATTGAACTGGGAAAAGTGCCACTTTATGGTGAAGCACGGTATCGTGCTAGGACACCTAATTTCAGACCGTGGAATCGAAGTGGACAAAGCCAAGATTGACGTCATTAGCAACCTACCACACCCCATGTCAGTCAAGAATATCAGATCCTTTCTTGGCCACGCTGGGTTCTACAAAAGATTTATCAAGGATTTTTCTAAGGTTAGTCGACCTCTGTGCAATTTATTGGCCAAGGACTCAGACTTCATATTCGATGACAAGTGCCTCGAATCATTCACAACCCTGAAGACTCTTTTAACCACAGTCCCAATTATCACCGCACTAGATTGGAACCTACCTTTTGAAGTCATGTGTGATGCATCAGATTACGCAGTTGGAGCAGTTCTAGGATAGCGACAAGACAGGCTACCAAGTGTGATATACTACGCTAGCCAAACCTTAAACGATGCACAACTCAATTATTCAACAACAGAGAATGAGCTCTTAGCAGTGATTTTCGCATTGGAAAAGTTCCGATCATATCTAATCGGAGCTAAGGTAATTATCTTCACTGACCACGCAGCATTGAAATACCTTTTTGCTAAGAAAGATTCAAAACCTAGACTCATACGATGGATTCTACTGCTACAAGAGTTTGACATCGAAATTCGTGACAAAAAGGGGAGTGAGAATGTGGTGGCATACCACTTATCTAGGCTGGTGAACACCACTACAGCAGAGTCTGAATCATTTCCACTCCAAGAAACTTTTCCTGACAAGCAGCTCTTCGCTCTTATGCAGCACAAGCCCTGGTATGCAGATATTGTGAATTTTCCGGTTAGTGGCAAACTTCCCATTGATATTTCATCCCAACAGCGAAAGAAGTTTCTATCCACCGTCAAATATTATTTCTGGGATGAACCCTACCTATTCAAGCACTGTCCAGACCAACTTATTTGAAGGTGTGTGCCAAGTGATGAGCAGGAAAGTGTCCTATGATTTGCGCATCAATCTACATGCGGAGGTCATTTCGGTCCAAAACGAACCGCAACCAATATTTTACAGAGCGGTTTCTATTGGCCATCTTTATTCAAAGATACTTACACATGGTGTAAGCGATCGCTGCCAGCGTGTTGGAAACCAGTCCAAACGCAATGAAATGCCCCAGCAGAGCATTTTGGTTGTTGAAATTTTCGACGTTTGGGGCATTGACTTTATGGGTCCGTTTCCCTCATCTCACGGCAATCTATACATCTTAGTGGCCATGGACTATGTCTCTAAATGGGTGGAAGCCATTGTCAGTCCAACAAATCAAGGATCGGTGGTTCTCAAATTTCTACAAGGTACAATTTTTCCTAGATTTGGAGTCCCCAGAGCTATCATAAGTGACAGAGGCAAGCACTTCTTGAATAAACCATTTGCCTCATTACTTGCAAAGCATGGCATCACTCATCGGGTGCCAACGACGTACCACCCCCAAACATCTGGGCAAGTTGAAGTTTCTAATCGCGAGCTTAAGCAAATTCTAGAGAAAACAGTGTCTCCTACAAGGAAGGATTGGAGTACAAAGCTTAATGATGCACTATCGGCGTACCGAACAGCTTATAAAACCCCAATTGGGATGTCCCCATTTCGACTGGTTTATGGCAAAGCATGCCATTTACCAATGGAGTTAGAGCACAAGGCATTCTGGGCAGTCAAGCAACTCAATCTTGCTTACGATGAGGCAGGAGAGCAGCGTAAACTGGAGCTTAGTGAGCTGGAAGAAATTCGGAATGACGCTTACGACAGTGCAAAGATCTATAAAGAGAAGACCAAGCTTTTTCATGATCGCCAGATTTTAAGAAAGGAATTTCATCGAGGACAGAAGGTACTCTTATTTAACTCCAGACTCAAACTCTTTCCATGGAAGCTTAAGTCCCGCTGGTATGGACCATTTGAAGTTGTCCATATACATCCACATGGAGCAGTGGGTATAAAGAACATCCAAACCGGAAAGGAATTCACAGTTAATGGACATCGTCTGAAACCTTATTTGGAGTCACCCTACGACCTAGCTAAGGATGTCATGACTCTACAAACGCCTACTCCATGATCCTAGCAGCCCTACGTCACGCTCTAGACGTTAACTTAAGTGCTTAATGGGAGGCAACCCACCTATATCCTTTTCAATAGTGTATTTGTTTTTGTTTTACTTTACTTCACTAACATGCAAAGACCGTTTTCTGTTGTTACCTAGCACTACGTGTGATTTTAGGCATACATGGTTGATTTGGTTGGCTCGCCCTATCCACTAGCTGTCGGGTATAATCATACAACAAAATGTAGACATGCTTCAAAATCTAAATACCAAGGATGGAGGAGTCATACTTGGGCTGATGATGATCGTGATCCTAGGTCTATTATTACAACACTTTTACATCAAATGAATTGAATAACCTAGGAGTCTCCACCCTACTCTAAGTTTGGGGGTTGGGCCTGCACACACACCAGTCTGGGTCAGTATCTATTCTTATTAAAAAAATAAATAAATAAATAAAAAAAAAAACTACGGCCCAAATCGTAGTGAGTTTACCTGCCGGGCCAACCTAGCACGTGAGCTGCATCCAGGCCCAAGTCAAGCAGCCGAAGCCGTCCAAGCCCACTCAAGCGACGGTCACGTGGGTACCCAACCTGGCCCTCCTGCGCCTTACTACTAGGCCCAATCACATCTTGGGCCCAAGTTCCGAGCAGGTCCACACTAGCCGGGCCGCCCACGATACATCCCCTATTAATTAGACTTGGACCCACAAAGACTACCGGCCTAATCACGACTGAGGCCCGACCCGCGGTCAACTCGGGCCCTACTCTTGGGCCTGCTATCAAATCAAGCCCAATTTCGAGGACCTCAGCCGATAATGGATCGGGCCTATGGTGGCTCCCCCTGCTTCACCTCCGCCTCCGATGGACTGTTTCCTCGTGGTCCCAAGCCAATCGACAATACTAGCCCGAAGCTTACAACCTGGTCCTCCTTTCCCTTACTTATGAGCCCATCGGACCCACTTTCCGAGTCGGGTACCCCTAGCCATATGCCCGAGTGTTCCCGCCATTGGAGTGGGCTCACGCCCGCACTTTGGCTCAATACAGGTCACGGCCTATCAGCTTACAATGGGCCTCTCGATCCGCCCACTTTCGGCCCCCGGCCCATAACCACCCCAGTTCAAGGCACGGTGGCACGGACCCCCGATCTCCGGTCAGTACCTGCACAACCACCCTCACCACCATCGTCTCCGACGGCCGGTGATGGCCCACACCGACACATCCCAGGGCAGTTCAAATGTTCCCTCACCAACACCTATAAACAGCATCCAGAGCATTAACAAATCATTTCAAATGAACACATCCGCACACATATGCATACCAGATTTGCAGAAATGAGGGTCTTTACCTTTCAAGGGCTTCTGTCCGATTCCCTGGACCGCTCCAGGTCTCTCCTCCTTCCCACCTCTTTTTTTCCCACCTACAAACCGGTTGCCGCTTCCACACCCAACAACACGAGCAACACCGAAAACATATATCAATCACCACAACCAAAAACAAACATACAAAATAAAAAAAACTACCTCAAGCACCCGATCAGAAAAAGCACGGGGACCTTACCTCGTGACCACTGCCAATCGCTTATGCTGGTTCCCTCTCGGCCGCTGGAGCAGCGTGGTGATGGTCAGTGTTTTTGGGACAATGTTCTCTCCGTTTTTTCACGCACAGGGACAGCTAGGGTACGAAATGAAGCCCTAATTCTGAAGATGAGATTTTTATACCTGCGTCCAAACGGTGGCGTTTCGGGCCACCATCAATTGACACACGACGGCGTCGTTTTCCTGAGCCGGGAGCACAGCAGGTCTATGGTTCAACCCCATGTGCTCTTCTTTCTTTCTATTTTCTTTTCCTTTTTATTTTTATGTTAATTCTTTCTTTTGTTTTGTTTTTCCTTATCCTTTTCTTTCGCATTTCGTTGTCTTTTTTCTGTTGCACCACGGGGACATGTTGCATGATAAGTTTGGGGGTAGGAAACTATCATTTTGTTTGTTTAATTTGATTTTTCCTTCCCAATTTATTTTTAATGCACTCTATTTGCTATGATTGAAATTTGAAAATTCATAAGTGAGATTAAATATTAGAGCATGACCACCAAGAACATATAGTTGATTTTTGCACACAATTCTTACCATATTCAATTTCGCACATGCACATCAACTTATTTGTGGAAATTAAATTTGTTTCAAGAATGCTAATTTTTCTTACCCTAAAATTGTGGGTTATTTAATTTGTTACCATCCAAGGTTCGAAAAAGTGAAAGCCATAAATAAATCGGAGGTGAGTCCGAGCCCTAAAATAAGGGTGTGCATTTACCCATCAATTACATGCTAGCCTTTCCAATTCGAGTAAATAAATCCTTAGGGACATTTGTTGTCTGGTGCCCTAAAGTCAGCTGATTTGGGAGTCATCGAACTAAAGCTCGTTACATGGGTTGGATAGAAAGCTTGCTTAATGTTAAATAAAATTCCATCATTTGTTATACAAAAAAATAATAATAATAATAATAATAATAATAAATAAATAAATAACAAAAAAATAAAAATTTCAGGCAAGAATGCTTTGGATGGTGATAGGTTAAGTGATTTTACAGTTGGTGGGTAAAGATGTAATGCAAGTGAGGGACTGGTTTAACACTTACAATTTTGTTGAAATTCACATTACACGAATAAGGTTTATGGATTGATCACCAGAATCTGGTAATCTTCTGTTTTGAAAGTGTAGATTTACTCTCTCTTTTAGCCTTGCTTATGACTTGAGAATATTGATTTTGCTTTTATGAGTGTTGCTTTATATTCAATGGAAGGAAGGTTAAATTAAGTTTAACAAATTTTGAAAGCGTTTGTGGGTATCGTAACTGGTAAACCCTCAAGAGACACAACTCCTCCTACTAGAGACACCTAGGGGTTTAAAGGCGTGTAGTGTTTGCTCAGCACTATCGAGTTCCCTGCGAAAGTGGCATTTTATTTTTCTCAATGTCTTCTTAGTTTTGTTTTATTTACTTGAGGACAAGTAACAATTCAAGTTTGGGGGTATTTGATGAGCCAAAAATATACTTGTATTTCCCATATATTTAATTAGTTATTATTATCCGCCACATAATTCCCAACATTCTTGGCACACCTAGTCATAGCTTATTCTTCCCTACAGGTTCTTCACTTCAGCTACAAGTCTATAGTGATGCTGATTGGGCCGGTTGCCCAGACACCAGGAAATCTATTACCGGCTGGTGTATGTTTCTTGGTGATGCCCTTATCTCTTGGAAATGCAAGAAGCAGGACCAAGTCTCCAAATCCTCAACTGAGGCAGAGTACCGCGCCATGTCTGTTGCGTGCTCCGAGATCATTTGGCAGCGTGGTCTCCTCATAGAGCTCAATTTCTCTCCAATTCCTCCTACTCCACTACATGCTGACAACACTAGTGCCATCCAAATTGCAGCCAATCACGTCTATCACGAACGCACCAAGCACATCGAGGTTGACTGCCACTCAATCAGGGAAGCTTATGATCATAAGGTTATCACTCTTCCACATGTCTCCACTACTCTACAGATCACATATATCTTCACCAAATCCATTCCACGTCAGCGCCATCATTTCCTCGTTGGCAAATTGATACTTGTCGATTTACCATCATCAATTTGAGGGGGGATGTCAAAGGAAATAACTACACCTTTAATACCCGCAGATTCTATGCCTTGTACAGCCTTGACATATTAGATTATACAGATTTATTCTTTCCTTAATTAGGATATACTAGCTGTATGCTATAATTGGATAGATGTATATATGGTAGGTTAGCTGTTTTAGGGGCTGAAGATTAGTTTGTATTCTTTCCTAAATTAGCTTGTATTCTGTCCATATAATAGGAGATTCTAAATGAAGAGAAATACTTTTTCAGAAAAGACTCTAAAGTCTGCAGCAAAGACAAAAATACATGCATAAAAACGTTTAATGGTATCCTATTTCATTAATCAAGAGTATGTGTGAGAGAGGAACTTGCTAGTACAAAGCTTGAGACAAGAGGACATTAGTCAAGAGTATGTTAGGAACTTGTTAATCAAGCATAATGTTGAAGAGTTCTAGCAAACACCTCATCAAATTAAATCAGGAACTAGAATGAGTATGGAAATTAGACCAACATGGAATGTTGATTTCAGAAGCTTCAACACAATCGGAAAGCATTTGCAGATTCAATCGAGTAAGTTCTCTAAACTCAACACGAATCGAATATGGTTTTATTGCATATTTGGATTGATAGTTCTTAGATGTAGGAATGAATCCTTCGGGTGATGAACTCTAGATTTAATTTCTGTAGAATGGGATGGTTTTGTTTGTTGCATACCAATTGTTTGATGAAATGCTACTATGAAATTCTTGAAGGATTCGGATGCTCTCTTCTGCTATAACAGAGAGAGTATTCAATTGTTATTGAAAATTGTATGATTACACTCTCACACACACCTTACATACACTCTTACATTCTGTTAGTGTAATGACACGATGATGTCACACACACACACACCCACACGGCTCTTCTAGCTTGGGCGGCAAGTTAGGCTCACACACTCCTTCACTGTTTTTTGTTGTAATAAACTCTTCTCAGTTCTGCTTAACACCTCCTTTGCTGACTTGTCTAGGACTTAGTTACCTAGATGCCTTGTTGACAGCTTAAGCACCAACATCCCTTCCTAAGCTGTTCACTGGCATTACCCCTAGCATACTCCTTAAGTAGTAGAACCTGCTTTTAGGTAGTGCTTTCGTAAACACATTTGCAAGCTGCTCCTCTGACCTGCAGTAGATTAGGTCAATCTCACCAGCTTGCATAGCTTCTCTTATGAAGTGAAACCTCCTGTTGATGTGCTTAGTCTTTTGGTGAAAGACTGGGTTCTTTGACATGGCTATAGCTGAAGTATTATCACATAGGATAGGTGTAGCTCCAACTAGTTCTTCTCCAAAGTCCTCTAACACGAATCTCATCCATTTGGCTTGAACAGTAGCCTCAGATGCACTTACATATTCTGCCTCAGCAGTAGATAAGGCAACACTATGCTGTTTCACAGAGGCCCAAGAAAATACCCCACTGCCAAATGAGAAGGCATAACCAGAGGTGCTTCTCATATCATCCAAACTACCACTCCAATCACTATCACAATACCCTACTAGAGTAGCTTGTTTTCCCTTTTGATATTCAATCCCATAAGAGATAGTTCCTTGAATGTATCTCAACACTCTCTTAGCTATACCATAGTGTTTCTTTGATGGATTATGCATGTACCTAGATAGCAAACTAGATGCAAACATGATGTCTGGTCTAGTGGCAATTAAGTATAACAGACTACCAACAATCAGTCTATAGGTACCTTCATCTGCAGCTTCTGAACCATCACTTCTTCTGAGCTTGTCATCAGTAGCAAGTGGTGTGCTCACAGGTTTGCAATCTTTCATTCCAAACTTGTCAAGTAAAGCCTGTGCATATTTCTGCTGATGGATGAAGATGAACTTCTCTGTTTGAATAACTCCCATACCGAGAAAATGATGTAGAAGTCCCAAATCAGTCATCTCATACTTAGTCATCATGTCCTCCTTGAATTCCTTCATCAATCTGCCACAATTGCTAGTATAGACAATGTCATCTACATATATGGAAACTATTAAGGTCCTGCCATCCTTAGATGCTTTCATGTACAATGTTGCTTCGCTAGGACTCCTTAGGTATCCACAGCTGAGTAAGTGAGAATCTATCTCACCATACCAAGCTCTAGGGGCTTGTTTCAAACCATACAAGGCCTTTCTGAGCTTATAGACCTTCCCTTCTTCTCTTTGTACTTCAAAACCAGCAGGCTGATCCACATAGACTTCCTCTTCTAGGACACCATTTAGGAAGGCTGATTTGACATCTAGCTGATATAGACTCCATTCCTTCTGTGCAGCTAGGGCAATCAAAGTTCTGATTGTATCTAGTCTTGCAACAGGAGCAAATGTTTCATTGAAGTCAATTCCAGGCTTTTGTGCATAGCCTTTAGCTACTAGCCTTGCTTTATGCTTTAGGATTGAGCCATCTAGGTTCAGCTTGGTCTTGTATACCCATTTAACCCCCAATAACTGGCTTATCAGCTGGTCTGTTAACCAACTCCCAAGTTGAGTTCTTCTCAATCATCTCAATTTCATTCTTCATTGCTATCTTCCAGGCATTGTCCTTTACTGCTTCTTCAAAGTTCTCAGGCTCAACAATAGTTAGATTACATCTAGCATAGATATCTCCAATACTCCTCATCTTTGCTGGAATTTCTTCTGACTCAGCTGATGTTTCTGAGGATGAGCTGATGATTAAACTTGGTTGTGAGTCCTGAGCTTGAAGGCCTGGTTCTTGAACCATAGGAACTTCAGTCTCCATCTCAGGAACTTGGATTCTGAGTTCTTCATTTGTTTCCCAATTCCACATTGCTCTCTCATTGAAGGTCACAGTTCTGAAAATCACAATTTTCTTGGTTTCCAGATTGTGAATCCTATACCCTTTTCTCACAACTCCCATAGCCTACAAACACCCCTTTTGAGGCAGTTTCATCTAGCTTCTGTCTTAGCTGTGAAGGTACATGAGTGTAGCACACAGAACCAAACACTCTTAAGTGTTTTACTCCTAGTTTCCTCCCACTGTACACCTCAAATGGTGTCATCCTTAGAATTGCCTTTGTAGGGCACCTGTTAAGTAGATAGACTGCTGTATTAACAGCTTCAGCCCAAAACTGATATGGCATCTTCTTTTCATTCACCATAGATTTAGCCATTTCCACAATAGTTATGTTCTTCCTTTCTGCAACCCCCATTATGTTGTGGTGAGTATGCCACAGTGAGCTGCCTTTCTATTCCCATTTGTTCACAGTAGGTCATAAACTCTTGTGATGTGAACTCACCTTCTCTGTCACTTCTCAACCGTTTGATCTTGTTTTCTGTCTGCAGTTCAACCATTGCCTTAAACTTTTTGAATGCATTAAACACCCCAGACTTGTGTTTAAGAAACTAAACCCAACACATCCTAGAGTAGTCATCAATGAATGTTAGGAAATACTTGTTTCCTCCCATTGTCTCAGTCTGCATTGGACCACAGACATCAGAGTGGATCAACTCTAGTAGTTTTGATGCTCTCCAAGCTTTACCCTTGTCAAGACTTTCAACATGTTGTTTGCCAACAATGCAGCCTTCACACACTGCACTCTTCTTGGATAGCTTAGGCATTCCCACAACCATATCTTCTGTGTACATAACATCTAGGCTAGAGTGATTCCGATGACCAAACCTCCTATGCCATAGCCAGGAACATCCCTCTTCAGTGGCAATCCTTGCTACTGGAATCACTTGATTGAATGAGAGTGGAAAACACCTATTCCTTGTCATTGGAACAGTTGCAACCTCATTTACCTGATTATAGATCTTAGCAATCTTGTCCTCAAACACAAGATTGTATCCATGCTCCACCATCTGTCCAACACTGAGCAGATTCTCATCCAGACCTGGCACTAGCATCACTTCCTTGATCAATCTGTCTCCATTCTGTGTCTTGATCACCAGTGTGCCTTTACCACTTGCATCCACAAGTTCACCAGTCCCCATTTTCACCTTGTACTTTAGAGACTTATCTAAGTTTATCAATGAGGCTTCATTCGATGTCATGTGATTACTGCATCCACTGTCAAGGTACCAGATATCAGTGTCAGGTTTAGATGTAGCAGAGTGACAGGCATAGAACATTACACCTTCCTCATCTGCTTGTCTTGCAACATTTTCATTCTGCTTCCCGTTGCAATCCTTGGCCATGTGACCAAACTTGTTGCATTGATAACACTTGGTTTTTCCTTTGAACCAGCATTCCCCATAGTGTAGTTTGTCACAGATCCTGCACTTAGTACCACTGCTCTCAGCTTTACTGGGATTCACACTTTGCTTGTAGTTAGGCTTTCCAGAATTGAACTTCTGATTCCAGTTTTTGTTTCCCTTAAACTGCTTCTTGAACTTGCTTTGACCAGTCCCTTGCTGTCCCTTATCATGCATAGATAAACTAGAAAATGCTTTATCCACGGTACTCTCATGCATTTCTAGTCTTTGATCAAAAGCTCTAATGGAAGCCACTACATTCTCAACATTCACAGTGTCCATATCTCTAGTTTCTTCTATAATAGATACTATAGAATCATAGGATTTAGTTAGGCTGATCAATACTTTCTGTGCTAACCGTTTTTCAGTAACATCTTCACCATAGGTTCTCATTTGATTCACTATTTCATATAGTCTAGACAGATAGTTGGATAAGGATTCAATTTCTTTCATCCTTGTATACTCAAAATCACGTCTTAAGGATTGTAACTTTACTGCTCTTACCTTCTGATCACCTATGTACTCTCTTTTCAGCAGATCCCAGGTTGATTTGGCAGTCTCCTCATTTGAGATTTTTGAGAAGATAGTATCAGCAACTGATGTTTGAAGCATCTCCAAGGCTCTTGCATCCTTGATGTAATCTGCTCGGGTTGGTTGGTTAACCACATCACCGGCAGCATCTCCTTCTTCTTCATGCAGTCCAACATCAACATACTCCCAGAGATCATGTGCTATGAGGATGGTCCGCATTTTGATACTCCAGAATTCGTAGTTAGTTCCATCAAAGATAGGAGCTCGTAGCTCTGATCCACCAGCTCCTGTCATGTTAGACGCAGATGCTTCTTCTTCACAGATGATCGTCCGTTGTGCCAATGCTCACGGATCAGATAGCTCTGATACCATGTTGATTTCAGAAGCTTCAACATAATCGGAAAGCATTTGCAGATTCAATCGAGTAAGTTCTCTAAACTCAACACGAATCGAATATGGTTTTATTGCAGATTTGGATTGATAGTTCTTAGATGTAGGAATGAATCCTTCGGGTGATGAACTCTAGATTTAATTTATGTAGGAATGGGATGGTTTTGTTTGTTGCATACCAATTGTTTGATGAAATGCTACTATGAAATTCTTGAAGGATTCGGATGCTCTCTTCTGCTATAACAGAGAGAGTATTCAATTGTTATTGAAAATTGTATGATTACACTCTCACACACACCTTACATACGCTCTTACATTCTGTTAGTGTAATGACACTATGATGTCACACACACACACACCCACACGGCTCTTCTATCTTGGGCGCCAAGTTAGGCTCACACACTCCGTCACTGTTTTCTATTGTAACAAACTCTTCTCATTTCTGCTTAACACCTCCTTTGCTGACTTGTCTAGCACTTAGTTACCTAGATGCCTTGTTGACAGCTTAAGCACCAACATGGAAGACCATATCCAGAATTTTTGGAAGGATGCGTTAGTATTTCTTTGAATCACCACTGGATAGTGCTTGGATATGCCTATAAACAGTTATAAATAACAAAAGTCAAAATCAAATCGGTTTCAAAACAGAGGTAGCCATCAAGTAGGGGAGAGGGAGAGCGATTACCTATCACCAAATAAATCTGGTCGTGAGGGAAGGAAGAAGAAGGCAGAGACGACCTCGGGAGGGAAGAGGTGATCTCTGGAATGGTGAGAGAGGTGGCTGAGCGAGAACTGACACAAGCTGAGAGGCCGAACGTGAGAGAGGCGGCTAAGCAACGAACGGCAGAGAGGCGGCTGAGCGACAAACGTCATAGAGGCGTTTGAGCGACGAATGTCACGGAGGCGGCTGAGCGACGAATGTCAAAGACACGGCTGAGCGACGAACGTGAGAAAGGCTGAGAGTAAGTCTGATTTTCTTTCCCTGAGAGTGGCTGAGAGCAGACGCGAAACGAAGTGGCTAAGAGCAGACGTGAAACACATTGTTTCAGAAAAGGAAGCTAGCCATGAAATTTTGGTTTCCCACGCTAGGTGATTTTTATTTTCCTAGCGCGTGTTTTGTTAGCTCCTTTGACACCGTTCTGTTTTTTTTTTTTTTAGTTTCACTTTTCATAGTATTTGTGTAGAAGTGCTATCTTCCAATGCTATTAATAACATAATTTCTTGTAGTGTGTTAATTTTATTATGCATAGATACTAGGAAGGAACTGTAAAGGTATTATTAACAAGTACACAGTTATTTCACAGAATCCTCAACAACCACTTCAAACAATCATGTTGTAAATATTTTTTTCAACTCTATCTTATGAATGAACTGTCATGGTATTAATAGCTATACAATCATTTCACACCATCCTCAATAAGCACTTCAAAGAATTTGCAATTCACAGGTATAAAGGAACTTCAAACAAGTATCATTTATAACTCAACTCAATAACCACTACCCATAACAGCTAATGACCAAGGGAAACAGATATATAATCTCCTCATTATAATTGCATTCATATTAAATTTACTATTTCATGTCCTAGTAGAAATAACCCAATCGTTATACATACCCAAATCTAACTACATTCACGTCATTAATTTTTTTTCCAACAAACATTTAACAATCCATATAAATTGACATTTATTAATTTTTTTTTAAACCTTACCTCAATTAGCATATCTCAGCCTTCCCAACCAACACACTAGTCCAAATGTTTATCTTCAATGATGCCTTCTCTTGTCCATTTCGAGTTAGTTTCCATAAACCACTACACCTGAAACGCAAAAACAACAATAAGCAACAAGGGTTAAGTCCGTAATCGATTGGGACTCAGATTTCGAACATCATCACCACCACACCTTACCTCACTTATCTGCTCTCAACCTTTCAAACCTCCACACCAGCCAACTGGTTTCCCAACCAACGCAGACTCGGAAATATCTATCTATTCAATGCAGTTTACCATTGTCGTTTGGGACTGATTCTTCCAAAACTCAGCTATCACCTTCGCAAAAACATGACCACAAACCCTACGCCGTCGCCTCTACCCTAAACCCAAACTTAGCCACTCGCGAGGTTGAGTTGTTCTTTTAAGAGTCCGCAAGTACAAGTTCAACATTTTCAAAACCTATTTCATTTTACTGTTTACACTTTTCCCTTGCGAGTTTGGATCCGCCTACATTTGGTTTTTGCTTCAGCTTTGGGTTGGATTCCTTGTGACTCAAAATATCACCCAAAGCTACTCCTTTTCAATCATGCCCGTTCATATGTAATGGATGGCTGACATTGGTTGGTGCGAACCAATCCGCATATTGAAAGGTCCTCACCTGAGACAAGCGCTTAATTAGTTTACTTCGGTTTATAGTGAGCGGCTTTCATTCTCAAGCTCTTTTGGATCATTGTTTGTTCATTATATCGTGCTTTATTTAGTTGATTTTGTATATTGCATATACCCTCGTCTTTCCAAGACTTTTTCTATCACATATGGTTTTCATTGATTGATGGGTCGTTTTGCTGGTTTTTATATCAGATGTATTCTGGGCTTTGGTACATAGAAATTTCACAATGAACTTGGGGAGGAATCTTAAGGAAAATATAAATGTGGAGAGGAAATAATTTATCCGGGAAGAAGACAATGAATGAAAAGATAGATGTGAATTTCTCGGGGTAGAAGTCGATGAATTAAAGTGAGGGGGAGAGAGAATTTTGAAGATGTGGCTAAACATGATCCGTTGGATGGAATTAGAAGGCCAAGATAAAAAGACATATATAAGCATGGCATAGGAGAAAACTAGAAGATTCCCACAAACTTTTATTTACATTCTCAATGTTTGTCATTAGTATTACAAACTAAATAAAACTCCCCAAAATATAAGGGTCATTTCAAATTAATATCAAAATTATGAAAATTTTCATCTAAGTACCCAAATTATCAAAACACATCATTTAAGTACATTCTGTTAGTCAAACCGTTAATTGCTGAGTTGTCATTTTTTGGTCAATTGTTTATGCTGAGTTGGAATCCATGCGCATAAAAAAATAATTAAAAATTAAATATATTATTAAAAAAATTAATAAAATTTTAAAATAAATTATAAAACAAAATTATTAAAAAAAAAAAAAAAACTTAAACGCCTCCTCACACCATTAATCCATTGATTAGAAACGGCAAAATCAACCAAACCCAAAATTTTTTGGACTCCATGTCTGCACATCCTCGCTAAGCTTTTCCTCCCCTACTTGATGCTCCTCACCCTCACACTCTCCGCCGACTTTCAATTCTTCTTCCCTCTCTCCATTTCCCTCCTTTTAGCTCCAACCCTAACCCCAACCACAATCTCAGGCCCAAGCAATCTGCGAGTGCAGATCTCGCAGTCGCGAGGAAGAAAGTCGTGGTCGCCAGCCTAGTCTTCCGTAGCCATCGAATACAAACGCGAAGCTTGTGATCTCGGAAGGCGCAAGGAAGGAGAGGATGTAGAGTTGGACATCCTCGGGGAAATTGAAGAAGGAGATGGAGCGACCCAATTCATCAATTGCGATACCTGGGTCTTTAGATCATCGACATTGTAAATTTGGGAATTAGGGTTGATTTTCCCGGTGATGGACATTTATAGGGCATCGTTGTCTAATTCACCAACAAGGACATCGTTGCTCATATCGCCTCTGCTAGCATCGCCGAAGACCTTGTTCTCACTTCTGCCTACAGGGGTTTCTTCTCGCCCTTCTTGTCTCCACTACTTCGACGTTGTTGGTATCGGAGCGGTTGATAACTCGAGTCCGAATTCACGGTCCGGAATAGGTGGTTCTGAGGTGGGTATGATCAGGTGGGTCAGAGTGGTGTGGATTTGGGTCGGGTGGGTCAGAGTGGTGGAGGAGATGGAGAGGGAGGAGTACGGCATCAACAATAAGCACATCGGCGTAGAGGCTATTGAGTTGAGGACAGGATGGGTGACCATCCAAAATTCGAACTCGAGCGAGCTAAAATCACTACTGACTCGTCTTCTTCGAGTGGTGCTCTATGAGAATTGGGGTTTGAATTTGGAGCTGCTAGTGCCCTCCATTTGAGATTGAGATTTTGAGAGAGAATTTGGTTCACCTAGCACTTAACAGACTTTTCATCCCAGCTTCCCAGCCAAACTAAGATGATGAACAAAATTTGGTTCATAATTGGATTTTGTAAATGAATTTGGGGAAGCATGGCCTGGTTTGAATCTCTGAGATTTTGAGGATGCGAGGACGGGGAGATAAATGGATGAATGGTGTGAGGAGGCGTTTACAATTTTATTTTTTTAATAATTTTGGTTTATAATTTATTAATTGTTTTTAATAATATATTTATTTTTTAATTATTTTTTTATTTACATGGACTCCAACTCGGCATAAATAGTTGACCAAAAATGACAACTCAACAATTAACAATTTGATTAACAGATTGACTAACAGAGGGTACATAGATGATGTGTTTTGATAATTTGGGTACCTAGATGAAAATTTTCATAGCTTGGGTATGAACTTGAAATGGCCCCAATAGTTTGAGGGGTTTTATTTAGTTTGTCCTAATTAGTATTAACGTCTATTAGTATTTCTCTCCCCACGTTATGTGAGAAGTCTCGGGTTTAACTCCGGTAAAGGATCAAAGTCAATACACAAGGTGTGTAATGTAATTAATATTGGAAAGGATATAGGAAAGTATGAAGGCAATAATAAAATTAAATGAGATTATTGAGTCACGGCATGAATTAGATTCGCTTTCTTTAAGACTAATTTATCGCTCTTCCTTTGTGCAAAAAGAGTTTATGACAAATTGTCTCTAGGACACAATAGATTCAAATTCACTTGATATTATTTTTAAAATTTTGCACAACACAAGAAAATCTGATTTTTTTTCGAGACAAAGGAGAGAAAGAAGTTTGTTTGATATTGAGTTAAAAGGATTGTAATATAATCTACTATATATTGGGAATGAGAACACTTTTCATAACATAGGTAACATTTCAAATGAAAGGTTATGTCTGTTTGTCTTATTACTCAAGAGGCACCTTTTGGATGAAACAATATGAAAATGCACCTTTTGGATGAAACAATATGAATTGTTTTTAAAAAATAAAATAACTATTCAATTGATTTCAAACAAAAAGACAGCACTAACTACATTCAATGTATCAATTCAAAAGATGCATCTCCAATTCAAAAGATGCATCTCCTATTCAAAAAGTGTGTTTCTTCCTATCATAACTTTTTGTAAAGTTTACAACTCTTATACAAATCAACACATTATTTGGATTAAAATATTTAATCAAACAATTCAATCATCAAATTAATCAAACAACACATTGTTTAATTATTTGAAATTTTTCTAACCATCCTCCCCAAATTTCAAATATATATTTCTCTCTATCATGCTTCAAAATAAATACATAGTCTATGAGGTGTCTTTAGACTTGAACCTCTAATTAGTCCAAATGTATAAAGGTTTTGTCAGGTGCTATGGTAGTCGTAACTTTGAACCAAGGACCTTTTGTGACTAACCGGATACATCGAACATACTTATTTGGATTTCTCTAAAAATTCTTAAATTTGCGCGTTTATGGCCATGCGCATATCCTGTTTCATAAGTAATCCTAGATAAAGGTCTAATTCTTTTTTGGAAGCGGCCGAACCTCCTTACATATATAGGTAAATCTATCTGGGATGTCCTTATCTTACATCCGTGCAATACGCTATAGACTTATTAAGAGTATACACTCAACCTCCATTAGAAAAGTGTCCTTCATTGCTAGAATAAATAAACATCAGTGAATGGAACTTTTACTTTTTAGCACTCCAACATACACACTAATTCGACTTGTTCTTACCCAATGAACCTAGACTATATTTCAAGAACTTAGGTTGGGTTTCCATCGAAGGGTTTGCTATTTAATAGACCTTAGTCCCATCCTTTTTGATGTTTTATAAATCATATCACGTGTGAGTCCTTTCGTCAAAGGATCCACCAAATTCTCTTTTGATTTAACATATGTTATACTAATCACTCCATCATGGAGGAGTTGTTTTATATAATTGTGTCTAAGACTAATATATCTTGGACTTCCCATTGTATATCTTATTCATTGCACGAGCAATGGTTGCTTGACTATCACAATAGATAGTAATCGAAGGAGTAGGCTTATTCCATAGTAGTAATCGAAGGAGTAGGCTTATTCCCTAGTGGAATTTCCATCACCAAATTTGTAAGCCATTCACCTTCTTTACCAGCAGCTCCTAGAGCAATCAACTCTGATTCCGTCGTAGAGTGTGAAATGCACACTTTTTTCTTGGATCCCCAAGAAATTGCTCATCCACCGAGGATATAGATCCACCCAGTTGTTGATTTGAATTCGTTATCGGTGTTCCAACTAGCATCACTATATCCTTCTAAAACAGAAGAATAACCTCGATAATGTAATCCATAATCAATCGTTCCCTTCAAGTATTGAAATACTTGAGATATCGCTTCTCAATGCTTATAGCTTGAGTTACTGGTGAATCTGCTCAACATTCCAATGGCAAATGCTACATCGGGTGTTGTGCAATGCGTTAAATACATAAAACTCCCTATTACTCTAGAATAGTCTAGTTGAGATACACATCTATTCTTTACTAGTTTGACATTAGAGTCATATGGATTAGAGACTGGAATTTGATTAAAATTATCTAATTTCTTTAGTACATTCAGAACATAATGAGATTGTACTAGTGCTAAAGAGCTATTATTTCTTTTGATTTTGATTCCCAAAATCACGTCAGCCTCTCCCATGTCTTTCATGTCAAAACTAGTAGATAGAAATTTAGTTTCTTTCACACATTCTAGGTTAGTTCCAAAGATTAGCATGTCATCTACAAATAAGCAAATAATGATTCCACTATTTTTTCCAAACTTACTGTATATGCATTTATCTGCATTATTAATGCTAAAATTTTTTGACAAAATTTCAGTATCAAATTTCTCATGCGACTGCTTAGGTGCTTACTTCAGGTCATATAAAGATATGACAAGTTTACAAACTTTATTTTCTTGGCCCGGTTGAAGAAACCCTTCGGGTTGTTCCATATAAATTTCTTCATCTAGTTCTCCATTCAAAAATGATGTTTTAACTTCCATTTGATGGATCACTAAATTATGAATTAAAGCAAGAGAAATTAGCAATTGGATTGAACTAATCCGTGCCACGGGTGCAAATGTGTCAAAGTAATCAATCGCTTCTTTTTTCCTAAAGCATTTGGCCACCAACCTAGCTTTGAATCTATTTATTGAACCATATGTGTTCAATTTTCTTCTAAATACCCATTTACAACCTATTGGTTTAGAGCCTGGAGGTAAATCCGTTAATATCCAAGTTCCATTGGATACAATAGAATCTATTTTATCTTCAACTGCTTCTCTCCAAAAAGATGCATATGCTGAAGTCATTGCTTCTTCATAAGATTTTGGATCTCCTTCAGCATTCATCACAAATCTTACTTCCTTTTTTATTTCTCTTCTATTACCTTCAACAAGATAAAGATAGAAATTTGAACCAAAGGAATAATTTGTGGTTCTAGCTCTTTTGGGATATCTAGGATTATCATCTTGTGAATTATATTCAGGATTATCGGGATTTTCATGCAGATCATTATTATCATTATGTGAACTAATGTGTTGATCAAGGTTTAACTCTTGTTGTTTCACTTTATCTTTGGCATAAATGTGCTCAAAGAATTCAACATCTCTTGATTCAATAATCTCATTTGTTGTAAGATTAAGGAATCTATAGGCCTTACTATTTTTAGCATATCCTATGAATGCACACTTATAAGTTTTAGGCCCCATACTTTAAAATAATCCAATTAAGGTTTCCTATTAAACCATAACTCATATGAAGTCGTTTTTGACTTCTTGTGTGGTATTCTACTAAGGATATAACACGAAGTCAGTAATGCTTCTCCCCATAAATTATTTGGGAGTCCAGAGCTTATTAATAATGAATTAACCATTTCTTTCCAGGTTCTATTTTTTCTTTCAGCAAGACCATTTTGTTGAGGAGTGTAGGGGGCTGAAACTTCGTGTATAATTCCATGAGTTTCACAAAATTTTGTGAATTCATTAGAAAAATATTTACCTCCCCTATCACTTCTTATCACTTTTATTTTCTTACCAAGCTGATTTTCAGCCTCAGCTTTATAAATCTTGAACTTTTCAAATGCTTCGTCTTTACTATTCAATAAATATACATAAGTATATCTTGAATAGTGATCAATGAAAGTTAAAAAATATTTCTTACCATCATGGGTTATAAAACCCTTAAGATCACACAAGTCCCTATGGACAAGACCAAGCGATTCAGAAGTTCGTTCAACCTTTTTAAATGGTTTGCTCATTATTTTTGCTTCTGCACATATTTCACATTTTGATATAGTTTTGATATCACATTTTGGAATTAAATCTAAGTTATTCATGCGTTTAATAGATTGAAAAATAACATGTCCTAATCTATCATGCCATAATTGAAAAGACTCGAGCGTATAAATAGAATGCATAATTTTATTAATACTGAGTTTAATCATCCCATTACATGAATAACCTTTTCCCACAAATACACCATTCTTGGATAAGATAAACTTATCTGATTCCAACATTAATTTAAATTCAGCCTTGTTTAAAAGATCGCCAGAGACTAGATTCTTTCTCATTTCGGGAACATGACGAACATTTTTCAATGTGATCTTCTTCCCATAAGTGAAGTTGAGTTCTATGGAACCAATTCCCATCACCAATGCTGCATTATTGTTGCCCATTTCGACACTTTGTCCATCGATGACTTTCTCATAATTTCTGAAAGCTTCTTGGTTATTTGGTACATGTATGGTGGTGATAGTATCAAGCCACCAACCATCATCAGCATCAATGTGATATACTTCAGTCACCACTGCTGAAAAATCATCTTCATATTCGATCATATTGACTTGCATCTTAAGATGTTTCTTATATAGTCGACAAATTTTCATAATATGATCGGATTTGTGACAAAATAAGCATCATTTTCTTCACTTCATTAGTATTCTTCCCTTTCTTTTTGAAACTCTTTCCCTTAGGAGGAATAACATATTTCTTGAGTTTGTCATTTGACTCCCCTTCCACTAAATTTGCTTTAGAGAAATCAATGACGATCCCATTTAACTCACTATCTCATTTACGAGATTCTTCTTCTATATGAAGGTGTCGAGTTAATTCCTCTAAAGTAAATTTCTTCTCTTGGTGTTTGAGTTTCTTTTTGCAGTCGTTCCATTTTGGTGGTAATTTTGATATAATTACACCAACTTGGAACTCCTCATCAACTTTTACTCCTCCATTAGCAATGTTAGAAATATTAAGTCATTGTATTGTTGTTAAGTCATTGTGTTGTGAAGTGTGTAGTATATAAAGTGAGTGTGACAGTCACTCAATTGTCTACTGATTGCATAATGAAAATTACCAAACTTACTCTCAAAATGCTCTCTCTTTTCCTTCTTGTATTTGACCCGTGAGTCTTCTTCTTCACCTTCATTGAGTTTTCTTTGTTTTGCATTGTTTTTCAATTACCTAACCTAAATTGAATAAGGATTCATGATTTCTTTCATGGTATCAGAGCTGCAAGCTCATAGCTCTTGATCCAGTTCTTCCTTTCCTAAATTTGTTTTCAATTTTCCTAAATTTTCTGGTCAATTGAAATTGGTACGTGTTTGACCTAAATTTTCTTATTCAAGTTCTGGTTCCGCTGCAATTCATCTTTGATCTTGCACATAATTATCAACAAAAAAAATTCATGGACTAACCTCTTCATTTTTGTATTTGTTTTCCAACCCTGTCCAAAGTTCCTTTGCAGATGGAGCATTGCGATAGACATTGTATAGAACGGTTGATAAAGTATTAAGAATGTGACCTTTGCATAAAAAGTCATCTTCCTTCCTCTTGTTCCTTTGCTCCTTCATAGCACTTGATTCCTCGGTAGTTTCTTCGGGAATTGGAAAAAAATCATCGTTGAGAATGTAGGCCACCTTCAAGGTGGTGAGAAAGAACAACACCTTTTGTTGCCATTGTTGAAAAAACTAACCATTGAATCGATCCAAATGAACAAGGTCTTGATTCATGACTTGAATGGATTGAACAGTAGTTGCTAATGCCTCCATTGAGAAAATTAGTCTTAAAATTGTTGGAAAGGATATAGGAAAGTATGAAGGCAATAACAAAATTAAATAAGAACACTGAGTCAAGGCAAGAATTAGATTCGCTTTTTTAAGACTAATTTGTCGCTCTTCCTTAGTGAAAAAAAGTGTTTATGAAAATTTGTCTCTAGGATACAATATACTCAAACTCACTTGATATTATTCTTAAAATTTTGCGCAACACAAGAATAATCTGAATTTTTTTAGAGACAAAGGAGAGAAAGAAGATTGTTTGATATTGAGTTAAAAGTATTGTAATATGATTTGCTATATATAGGGAATGAGAACATTTTTCGTAACAGAAGTAACCTTTCAAATGAAAGGTTATGTCTGTTTGCCTTATTACTCAAGAGGCACCTTTTGGATGAAGCAATATGAAAAAGCAAATTTTGGATGAAACAATATGAAGAGGCACCTTTTGGATGAAACAATATGAATTGTTTTTAAAAAATAAAATAACTATTCAATTGATTTCAAACAAAAAGAAAGCACTGACTACATTCAATGTATCAATTCAAAATATGCATCTCCTATTCAAAAGGTGTGTCTCTTCTCATCATAACTTTTTGTAAAGTTTACAATTCTAACACAAATCAACACATTATTTGGATTAAAATATTTAATCAAACAATTCAATCATCAAATTAATCAAACAACACATTGTTTAAATATTTGAAATTTTTCTAACAGTTAATTCCCCTTTCCCTATATCATTATGTCAAAAACAATTCTTGATGCAATTTCATACTTGTTAGTACATAATAGTCTTTGGTGGCACGGCTATTTCCCTCCCTTTGATTGAGTTAAAAGCTAGATGTACTTAGTACTACGGTCTAATAATAACGATATTTCTCTATACACGTTGTATAGAAGGTCTTGTGTTCGATTCTTGTAAAGCATGAGTTCGATACTCAATATGTATAATGTGATCCCCTCCCTCAATATTATTGTATAAAAAAAAAGTACTAGATAAATTGACCCACCTTATTTTCCTTTATGACCTTCCTATTATAAATAAATATCATACTTTTATAAATAAAAAAATTAAAACGAAAAAGACGTTATTTTTGGCTCAAAAATTCCATTTCGTTCTTCTTTTTATGGATAGAACTTCATTTCACAATTATTCATCTCCTCATTTTCTCTCTAGAGCCGCCCCTAGCAAATTCCTCTCCAAAGAAACCTTTTGGTCTAGGTAGTGCGGCGACAGAGGTGGATATCTCCATCATTTGGCGGTTGATGTCGTTCTACCTCCATCCCTATCCCACTTGCTCTCTTCTCCATTTGATCCCGTCCCTATTAACCATCGATTTTCTCATGGTTTGAAGAAGAAATCATAGTTGGTTTATGCAGTTCTGTTGCATTTACCATGGTTGTGTGTGGCAACGTCTTCTTTCAACTTAGAGGATGCAGCGGAGACATTGATGGTTAGGATTGAGAATGCGGGATCTTCGAGTAGGGGCTTGTTGGATAGTTCTTGTTTTTAGTTTATCTTTAGTATTTTTTTTTTATAGTCTAGTGGCGTTGTTCCCTTAGGGGGTTTGTTGTGCCCATTGGTGGGTTTGTTGTCCCCCTTGTGTGGGCTCGTTGTGTCTCGTGGCTCTGATGATCCGTTTAGGTATTACGTTGAATTAGGTGTTCATGATTCCCGTCAGATCTGTTCGAAACTCACCAGACTCCTCATCCTACTTGGTCTCTACTTCATCCACAACACCATATGCGCTGCCAGATAACAAATCGTATCAGAGATCTTCCTAGTTCAAATTTTGAATTATTGTCGTAACTACTCATCTTCTGCATATACTCATATCTGTATAAATAGTTGTTGAATTATCTAATGAAGAGCTTCCCAACCATACCTGTTATCATTTGGTGACTAGAGGTATTTTACCAGTTTTTTTTTTTATCATTGACACACAATATTCCAAAATTGACAACTAAGTACTAATCTATGTCGGGGGCTGAAAGACTCACACACGCATTGCAACGCACCCCTAGTCACAATAGGGATATAATCCATTGTCTAGCTTTTCAGACTTAATTTTTAATTTTTTTTATTTTTGTATTATATTATCCTTTCAATCAATTAGTATCGAACCTTCGGAATCATAAAAAAAATTCTTTGGCATCAAAATAACAATAAAAATAAAGGACTTCATTTAACTAAATTGAAACCTTGCCATGTCTTTTTGGAGAATATTTCTTTGTTCTCTATTATAGGAAAATCGTACATCCATTATAAATTAGATGTCCTCATTCCCACTATTATTAGGCATCGAATTTTCATGAGCATACATACTACACAGTAATCAAAACCATTAATTCCGAAAATAATATGTAAAGATGATATTTTTCAAAATAACCAACTAAATTAAAAATATTTTAATCATTCGTATAAACGCCAATCAATATAATACATCTGACACACCCCGATCCTAATAATAAAATAAATAATAATATATGACATTCGAGGTATACTGGCCGACACATGGACCGAAAAGCCCATGTGGCGAAGCCGACACACCCCGATCCTAATAATAAAATAAATAATAATATATGACATTCGAGGTATACTGGCCGACACATGGACCGAAAAGCCCATGTGGCGAAGCCCTCAACAAGTAACATAGGAAGTTTAACGCATTCTATTATTGACTCATAATATTAAATATATAAATACAGAGAACATAGCATTTCTATAGCAAAAACGTGCATGATGATTCAAAATTTAGCACCAACATTGGTGAATACAACATAGGAACAAAACCCATACACCAACGAAATACTGCTGCCACTAGCAAAAATCCTCCTAGAACTTTCGACTCAACACTCCTTAATTCCTGAGGGGCGAAAAACAAATGTGAGTGAACGCAAAAATAAAGTCGGTGAAAATGGTTAGAAAAGTATATATTAACCCACCTCCGTTGAAAAACCCAGATTTTCATGCCAAATTTCACACATGTACTTATATATATATATAGAGACCAAGTAGACCAACAAACGAAAGAAAACTATAGAAATCTTCATACTAAAAAGATATACTCACGAAAGTACTTGGTACCCTTATGGTACCTTAACATTCAACTCAGTCCTTTATATAACCACATACTTTATTACGTATTCGACATCACAATCACAAATCACACTCCAATATAACATGTACCCTCGATGGTACTTCCTCAATCAAGTGTGTCACAATGGGAATTTAGGTGGTAAAACAAGTCCTCTCTCGGGGCTATATAACATCAACAATATAATCATCTGACCATCGCTACCACAGTCACACGAGTCACGCGCACGTGACAGGCTGGGTATCTTCGCTCTGTACCTACGACCACGTGAAGGCTGGATGCAAAGCACCATCCCCACATGTCCCTTTAGGACCCCGAAACAAGCTGGCACTATTTAACTAGTATAAAGCGAGCGCAGGGGAACGATCACGAGGAGGCTGGTATGTGGCCTGCAGACAGGTACCATACCAGCGACTACCGAATGGTCCATATCTCATCAATCATCATACTAGCTCGGCATAATCCTGTTCGGCATAATCCTTGAGCTTACACATAACATAACTCAATACTCTTTACTGACATGACTACTGGCCACTAATTCACATTTCAAGACTTCATAACCAGACTCAGTACTCAAAGACTCACGTACGTCACACATAGCAAAATTTCCATCAATATTCTCACACAGGGCTTAAAACTTATCATAGCCCGTAACCAATTAAAAAGGAATCAAACCCGACCATTCAGACTCAAACCATATATTACTTCTAGGTCAAAATATATTCCTTCTAGATCACCATGACACCACCAAACAATTATAACCCATCCATGGAAATTTAGACTCAATCATGTCCTAAACGGACCCACAAAATCAATATATATATATATATATATATATATATATATATTAACCATTCTAAGTTCATCAATCAAAACAAACATCAACCAATCATCAACATTCACATACATCCATGCATATAATATTTATATATAAGAAAGCAAATGGTTCCATTCACAGTACTCGGGGTCTATGTCTCCTGACGATCCTGAGTCATAGTAGTTCCCTACGCTGTCAAGTGCCTGAGATAAATAGATGTCTAATTTAACATAATAATTAATCAATTAAACCCACAATATTCCCTACTTGCAAAATGTCTCCTGAAAGGGTTTAGAGTGAAACCAACTTCCCAATTACACAAGAACGAGTCTACGGCCATCAGAGATTACCCACTCGCTGATAGAAGTCAGCATTGGGCCCAACGCGCTGCCGGTGACGTTGCTACACACCTGTCACGAAGATTGGTGGTAAGACACTAAATCTAATTCTCCAAAGAAAGTGGTGCCACTGCCGTGACCGCCGTCGTGGACAGCGGTGCACCGGCTGGATAAGGCCAAGGCTCGCTGGAACCCTAACTAGTCCAAACTTCACCAAAAAATTTAATGCAACCACCTAGAAGCATCTACAACACCTCCAGATCATGAATCTGGGATTGGATTAATGAAACCTTACCTGGATTTCTCATAATCCGATTGGGAAGTTTCAAACACCTATGGCTTCAAATCTTCGATTCTCGAACTATGGTCTTTGATGATCGTGGAGAAGGATAGGAAGGGCTTCATCTTGCCCAAACGAAGTGATTGAAGATGCCTACTCGACCTGGGTCCGCCATAAATGTCGACGGTGACAACGAAGGCTCTGGGTTTTTTCTCTGTTGGCGGCTCTAGTTCCTCTTCCACGATGAGTCCCAGCCATTAAAGAGGCTAGGGATGGGGTCAACTTAACGAAGGGAGTTGTCTGGCATGGTGGCAAGGTCGATCGCGACCTAGGTTGGTCACGGTAGTGGCTAGTGTGTTTGTAATAGCAGGAGAGAAGATGAATGCGATGGGTCGGGGACAGAAAGAGAGAGATAATGGAGTATATAAGAATGTGATTGGTTGTGGATTTAGATATTTTAAGAATAAAAATTATAAATTAATAAAAATAATTGATTAATTAAAGAAATAATTAGAGCAAATTCCTAATTTCTCTCGTACTAGTTTACTTCCAATGAATTTCGAAGAGTTCGGTCTTCCCGTTCCGAACCACGTTTCCGGGAATTTTCTACCAACTTCTCGAATTACATGGAAAATTTGAAGTCTAACTCCCGAATTAGTTCTTTTTTGCTAACTTAATAGATTTCAGGAGATTTCGATAAATTGAATAGAAGGGTAATTCGGTAATTTAATAATTCCTATTTTGAAATTCCGAGACGGGTTGTATCAATCTACCCCCCTTAAAAAAAAAATTCGTTCTCGAAATTTGATACTTACATATCTTATAAAACTACGTCCTCAAAATTTGATACTTACATATCTTACAAAACTACGTCCTCGAATAGCAGCAGGTGAAGGTTCCTTTTTCTTTCACTTGATCCTCCGATTCCCATGTCACTTCTCCCACGACATGTTTTCTCCACAGTACCTTAAGCAAAGATGCCACCTTATTCCTCTGCAACTTACTCTTCCGATCCATTGTCGTGACTAGCAGTTCTTTATCGGTAAGATCGTCATTCACGTCAAGAGGCATCGAAGATAACAATACACGGCATGAACCCAATACTTGATGTCCTATTAATGACACATAAAACATGGGGGTAACCGCAACAACTGCGGTGATAACTCTAAACAATAAGTTGTTGCACCTATTTCTTAAGATCGATCCCTATGATGTCCAACTGCTACCTGCTCATATCGCCGCTGAGTTGCCTTGCGATTACCAGTGGTTCCTTAAACTTGACCTTGATAACCAAGATTGGTCCACAAAATCTGAACTATCAATAGTTCTACTTCAATTTCTGACCAATAATCTAGCGTCCTACACTCTTTCCCATATAAGTGGCAATAAGGTGCCATGCCCAAAATAGTGCGATGACTATGATTCTACTTAGCTTCACAGAAGAAAAATATCGATCCAAGTTATCCTGACACTGTAATACTGATGTTCTATGGAGCCTAACAATCTCATCTAGAGCCATTTCACTAATTGACTCAAAAGGCATTCTATCTCTAGTAACACACAGCTCCTGCCATTCTCCACTATTAAGCTTTCAAAGCCTTAGTGAATTAGTACTTTGTGGTGTAGGGCAGGTAAAAGTTGGTTCGCTGAAAAGAAGACAGAGTTACAAATCTGCAATTTCTGTAACTTCATGTCAAGAAGGTCGGAACAAGGCTTGTTAAACCAGTAAGTTCCTACGGTTCATCTTTAAATTCACTATTATCTTCTCCATTTTGATTTTGGAGACCCAATTTATTGTCTTCCTTTCTACTTCAATTCCGGCAAAGCCATTCTTTTCTCGGGTCAACTGAATTCCAGGTTTCTACGGACCTTCTTCTGCATTTATCAACATCCTTGCACAAATGTTGGTATTACCCAGCTAGACTTAAGAAGTTTATAGTTCCAGTGACGCTCTGGATACATTCTCATTCAGCATTGCTTCCACCTTACTTGGATCCCCAAGGGTCCACAAAACTAAGACTTCACGTCTTAGAACTCTCACTTCACACCACTAGTACTGATATTTCTCGACTTTCACAAGTGATTATTCAATTCCTAATCTCTTCAGTATTGGCCTCAGGTGTTTGTCTTGTTCTTCATGCCTCTTCAAACAGCTCATTACGTCATCAACGAGTACGATAATGAGTCGGTCAAAGTAAAATCGAGACACTTAGTTCGCCGAGTCCATAAGTGTTTTTTGGGAAATGCACAACCCCAACGGGGTAACTTGAAATTCGTAATGACCAAAGTTAACACGAACATGTGTAGCTATCTCTGTCAGGACCCGTCCCGAATTTCCCCTCGAAACCCGGGAAGAACCCTGATCCCGTCTGACAACCTAAGAAAAAGTTCCCAAAATACCCTTCAATCCTTACAAATTATAATAACAATAATAAATACTTCCTCTTGTCAAACAAGGGACTTAAGCACTCAATAATTCCCGTAATTAACGACCAATCAAATACAACATAATATCAGAGCGTCTAAGTAGGATCAAGAGTAAAATTTAGATATCCTACTCAAATATACAACACAGCGCAGTCAAAATCCTAATGCCTCAGCCTCGAGATCAATGTTCGGAGAAGATGACCGGCAGTCGCCGTCGCCGCCGTCTGGTTTCGCCGGAATCCTCCATTTCCGGCCGAAACTTCAAGCTTTCCTAACTTCCTCAAAACTCAACCATTTTTCACAAATTTTATGTCTAAATCTATCTACTCGAACCCAGGAATCCAAATATGACCTCAAAACATCAAACACGTACCTGTGTAAGCCGAAAAATCGATCCAAATATCTGAAACTTCCTTTACTCGGTTCGACTTCCACCGTGGTCCTCTCCTTCGATGGTTGGTACGGTTGTGATCGTGGGAAGGAGTAGAACATGATTAGTTGATCAAAACGGGAAACTAAAGCCTTGAAATCAAAGTTGACTTTTGGTTTCTCTTCGGGTAAGTTTCGCACGGTTTCGGTTCAATGGTTTTGTGTTTGTCACAGAGAGAATGAGTGTGAAGGAGATGAAGATGAAAATGAAATGAAGATAAGACAATGATTGGGTTAAAATATCTTTTCCCAAATCAAAATTACCAAAATGCCCTTGCACATCTAGACCCATAACTTCCGTCCACGAACTCCGTTTTCCGCGTGCCGCCTGTCTACGAACTCGTGAGTTCGAGACCTACGCAACGGTACCCAAAACACCACCAAAAGTGTCTCGAAATAAAACTTGATTCCCAAGCCCTTTAACAAGCAAGGGCAAAATCGTCATTTTACATAAATAATTTACTTAAATCCAATAATTGAAATTCCGGGTTGTTACAATCTCACATCTAACAATCATGCTACTACTTAAAAAAAACAGACAGGTCGATCTTTCTTGCAATGTTCCTGGAACTAGGCATTGTGTTTCCCTTTGTGGTTGTTCGAACTGCATCCAATCCCCAGAACAACCATTATAATTCATCACATTAGGATGAAGGAACTACCTCCATCAAAGGTAATAGTTTAACAACTTAGGTGCAGCTGTTTCCGGGTCAATCCATATCTTCATCCTTAACATTACCGCAAGGTTCTATCTAGTCAACATTCTCAACCAAGCCCGAACAATTCCGGGGTTCAATCAATTCGTCCTTATACTAATAATATCCAAAAGAACACTAGTAACACATATCTTCATGTCAAATTATAGCCTAGATATCAAACATATAAATTTTTCTCCTTCTTCGAATTATATCAATCAATTTACAAGTTGGCAGTAATCAGGTGACGGTGATAAGGTTAGACTTAGTTCCTGACACTAATATGCGTCTGGAAAGTTCTAATGCTCTAGTTCATTCAATTTCATTCTCTCAAAAAAGAGTAGAGCTTGATCACTCCATTCTACATTAAAACAACCGTATAACAAAGACATATAGGAAGCAACATTCCTCATGCTCATGCTAACAAACATGTAGTGAGCATCACACAACTTTCACATGTACAATGCATATCGATCAATGCATTGCCCAAGAGGCATCGTTTTTAGGGCTCAGTTCATTTACCAGTGCATGAACTTGTTTACCTTTTTCTCAGGGCCTTTGTTTTCAGGTTTTCTTTTGCAAGCACCAGGTTAACTTGTTTGGCGACACGAACAACGAAAAGATGATACTTTCATCACTTGGATGTTTGTAATTCAAACCCACTCGAGATATTCACCAAGCAAACACACGTATACAAGCTTAAATCTCACTGTCAGGTTATCCAAACGGACAAGATTCGATTCTACCCTCTTAGACTCAATTGTGCAAAATATAAGTCATATAATAATATTTATTTTATAATTACTAATCACAAACATCCACCTCTAATTCCTTATTAACCTCGGGATTTTAACTAGTACTTCAAAATGAATTCGAATTAACTCGAGTGTTCATCAAGTCCTGGTGCCATACACCAATATTGTCCTTCAAATCTATGGGCGCTTCTAACCTGGCCAGGAATACTAGACCTAGTGGCCTTCCAAGATCAGAAACCATTTCTTCAACTTGTTTCACAAAAGATTTGACTCGGGGGTTTTAAGTAATTTGTGCCACACCTAAGCTCCGTCCTAGGAGACTCAACTGTCTCTCTCAATTGTAGGAGTGTTCCTCAACCTAGTATTCTCCACTAACCCATCAATAATTTGTGTTAATCTCAGAACCACGATTCCAACCTCATTCATAAAATCTCCATAGATTTCAGAGTCTTGGGCTAAACAGATAACGCAATCATTTCATAATCTCAAGACAGCAATTTACCTAACTAATCCAAACCATTAGCACCTATTGAATCATAACATTTAATATCCACGAGCAACACCATAGAACTCTATGTCCATAAGGACCCTTCCTGAATTTCGCCTCGAAATATGCAAAAAGTCATGTTCTCGTCTGACAACTTTTTTTTTCCACAAAATTTTAATACCAGGAATACCCTTTATCCTTAGAAATATTTAATAAACCTTACAGGGGTTCAAACAGAACCCTGTCCATACTTTACTAACTACACCTACTTGTCAGATGCAAGATAGCTTACAGATCACTGCCGAAACCTCGGAGTAGTGGTGGCCCGAAAAGGTAACCTCAGAGACTTGTTTTACCCCACAGCCTCTCGACTGAGCAACCGTACCGGTGGGTAACCGGCCTGGTCATGTCAGGGTAAGAGCCAATGCTTCACCACATATCACAATGTGAGAATCCCTGATCATGATTCGAAGTTTATAGCCCTATGTTAACAAGCTCTTACACCAAAAGTCAAAAGGTCAGACATTGCTGAAACCTCTATTGTAATAGCACAAGATAACTGACTTGTCAGCCTCTTGTGAACCGTCAATAACTCGTAAATCTAGGTCACCGCCCACACCAACCCACTGACCCGGATGACGAAGGTACCAGACTTGGTTAAATTGAGTCTCATGGACTTACCTTGAGCCGTACTCTATATCCCTGCTCCTCCAGAGCACCCAGAGTGATAACTCGATATCCCTGCTCCTCCAGAGCACCCCGAGTGGTAACTCGATATCCCTGCTCCTCCAGAGCTCCCCGAGTGGTAACTCGATATCCCTACTCCTCCAGAGCACCCCGATTAGTAACCCGATATCCCTGCTCCTCCAGAGCACCTCGAGTGGTAAGTCGATATCCCTGCTCCTCCAAAGCAACCCGAGTGGTAACTCAATACCCCTACTCCTCCAGAGCACCCCGAATGGTAACTCGATATCCCTGCTCCTCCAGAGCATACCTCAGTCCTCAACGATATTGCAGAGAAAAATCCCTCGAACCCTTACATCGAAGAACCCCTCAACGATCTGGTGGAGACGTACCCTCTAACGCTAGTCGGAGAACCCTCAACAATGTAGCGGAGAAAGACATCATCCACGCCAATCATAGGAGAATCCCGCGGTATAACATAATACATAGAAGTACGCATCCCATGCAATCGCGAAAATCTAATATGTTCACAGCGCAACTAAAATACCAAATCAAGTAAGCCCTAGCCCCACGAAACTCTTGACACATTAATGACCCAACTCCCTTGACCTCCGGAGCCCAAAACCCACTCCATGGCCAAGCATT
Organism: Oemleria cerasiformis; assembly: GCA_037349345.1. Lineage (NCBI taxonomy): Eukaryota > Viridiplantae > Streptophyta > Magnoliopsida > Rosales > Rosaceae > Oemleria > Oemleria cerasiformis. Next base: position 11,082,964 of record JAZGTL010000003.1, on the reverse strand, counting down.
CCCGCTGGGATTACCCAAACGGAGCTCTAAACAAACTCCTACGGTCTGAAAACCACCAAAACCCTATCCGGAATGTCCCAAAACCCTAGCCACATACCTCCGTGACCCTGAAATTGATCCCATGCGTCAGTAGAAGGCCGGACCACGCGCCACGCGTCTGCCACGCGCCACGCGCTGCCACTCGCCGGCACTGTTCACGGTAGAATATTCCGTCAACCCTAACGGAATATTTCGTCACCCCTGACAGAATATTCCCTCAAACCTGACAAAATCATCTGACGGAATCGGAATATTCCGTCTAGACTAACGGCATTAGGGTTCCGTCCAACACCGTTAACTTTCGACGGAATATGCCGGCGCCGTCAACATATTCCATCAAATCCTAACGGCGTCAGTTGACCATTAAGTCAACTGATTGCTGACTATATGGCCTGGTGGCACCCATGTGGCTTCCAGGTGGCACCCACATGGCTGCCAGGTGGCGCCCAAGTGGCTCCACGTGGCTGCCATGTGGCATCCCCGGTGCAGGCATGTGGCATCCACGTGGCAGCCATGTGGCTTTCCACATCAGCATCGTCTGACCGACCCGTCGCTGGCCTCTCGCCGAAGAAGACGACCGCGCCCCCGTCCATGTCGCTAGAATCTCACCGAAGAAGAGGATCGCGCTGCCGTCCGCGGTCGCAAGAAACCCCCATTTCTGGGCGACCTTGGGTTTTTCCTAACTTCTTCAAATCTCAGCCATCTTTCACGATTTTTATGTCTAAATCTATCTACTCAAACCCAGGAATTCAAAAATGACCTCAAAACACTAAACCCGTACCTGTACTGGCCAGAAAATCGATCGGAATTTCTGATTTTTCTTTTCCTTCGGTCCGACTTCTCCCTTGGTGCCTCCTCCGATGGTTGGTACGGCTGTGATCGTGGGAAGGAGAAGATTTCGATTAGTGGAACCAAAATGGGAGACTTGGCCTTGAATCAAAGTTCCAATTTATGGGTTTTTGTGAGTTTGGGTTGGAGTCCAGAGAGAAAGAGAGTGAAAAAAAAATATCTAGAAGAAGACCAGATCAATTGGGGGTTAAAAATATCTACATCTGCCAAATTACTAATATGCCCCTGACATACTATACTCGCAACTTTCGCACATGACCTCCATTTTCCGCGTGCCACCTGTTTACAAACTCGTGAGTTCGAGACTTATGCAACGGCACCCGAAACACAGCCAAAAGTGTCCTAAAACAAAAATTGACTTTCACGCCCCTTAACAACCAAAGGTAAAATCGTCTTTTTGCAAAATAATTTACGAAAATTCAATAATTACATTTCCGGGTTGTTACAATGTCAAGCTCAATACACTTGACTCTACCCCATAACATGTTTCCATGGCCATCCTGACTCTAACTCATTAACTATAGAGACTACATGCAGCTTCCTAATGGTTCCATCAGTGGATACAGCATGAGCCAAGTAACCTTGGCTTCCTTCCTTCAACATCTCCTTTGTTTTAATTGCAGAAAATAACCCAACTTGAGGTCCTCCTTTTTCGCCAATGAAGGTCGCTACTAGAGGATCAAGTTTACTGAAACTTACTATTTTTGCACTACAATCGAAATTAGTATGGTACTAAAACCGCAACTTCCAATGTATGAAGTTAGTCATTAACACCTCACAATCAATTCCTCGATTCTTTAAATATCTTATGATATACATAAGGGTAAATGAACAATTCTTAACATAATCATTCTCGGGTTGTACATCACATTTTTCCTTTCTTAAACATATCCCCCACTATGACTCAACACAAGAGGATACTCTTGTTATTCACAAATAAAGTCGGAATAGTTTTCCAGCCGCACAGAAAGAAAATCATGGGGGGGGGGGGGGGGGGGGGGGGTGTCAGCTTTCCTATCTGCACAATGGTTAAAGTGCTTTGTTAGATTACTATGCAGCTGTACGATTTGCTGCTAAACCTCAAAATTGTATTCTATTTACCAAACCGAATCCCATCGTCCCAAACGGGTAATACAAGGTGGTCAAACTTCAATCGGCACTAAATCAAAGAGCCCAAATCCCAGCAGGAAGATTCAATAATACCCAACTTTGGATTCCAGTAGTTCAGGACACTAAACATAAAAGCAATCTCTGCATATAATCTTTGAATTAGGTAATATCGTCCTAACATTCAGCAGCTTTGAAAAAGCTCCAAGGTTTTGGCTTGCCACCAAATTCATATTTAACATACACAAGGAACAACCCAAAGTCAAGAAAGCAACCAACAACTACAAGTATTCTTCCACCAGTCACTGAACCTATTGCTTTCTATAGAGAACTAAAACTGATAATGATGGAAACAAAGTATAAACTAAATACTGAATCATACAACTTAATACTTAACTCATTATCGAAAGGTATGAACTTAACCTGAAACTTCTATTTAAAAGCTTAAGTTATTACGATTTCCAGGAGATAACCAAAGTTCTCAGCTCTCCACCAAAACTTTAGCAGAATTATGAAAAGAAAGCTACTATAACCATCCACTTGTCACATCAAGTGTCCGAGACCTCACTAGTCCTTCTACAATAACAATCCCCTCTTTGGGGCATGACGAGGAGGTGTACTAATAACGCAAAAACAAGAAACAACCAATGATCATCATGCAACAACTCAGACACACTGGTGTCAATACTTCCTAACATGCTCTTGCCAAATTGACACACGCCGACCCAAGTAATAAAATAGATAATAAATAATATATGATATTCGAAGTATGAGGGCCGACACATGGACCGAAAAGCACATGTGGCGAAGCCCTCAACAAGTAACATAGGAAGCTTAACACAATCTATTACTGACTCATAATATTAAATATATATATATATATACAAATACATCACGATTAACATCGTGAGTAGTACAGAGCATTTCTATAGCAAAACGTGCATGGTGATTCAAAATTTAGCATCAACATTGGTGAATGCAACATAGGGTCAAAACCCATACACCAACGAAATACTGCTGCCACTAGCAAAAATCCTCCTCGAACTTTCGACTCAACGCTCCTTAATTCAAGAGGGGCGAAAAACAAATGTGAGTGAACGCAAAAATAAAGTCAGTGAAAATGGTTATAAAAGTATATATTAACCCACCTCTGTTGAAAAACCTAGATTTTCATGCCAAATTTCACACATGTACTTATATATATATATATATAGAGAGAGAGAGAGAGAGAGAGAGAGAGAGAGAGAGAGAGAGAGAGAGAGAGAGAGAGAGAGAGAGAGAGAGAGAGAGAGAGAGAGACCAAGTAGACCAACAAATGAAAGAAAACTATAGAAATCTTCATACTAAAAAGATATACTCACGAAAGTACTTGGTACCCTTATGGTACCTTAACATTCAACTCAGTCATTTATATAACCACATACTTTATTACGTATTCGACATCACAATCACAAATCACACTCCAATATAATATGTACCCTCGATGGTACTTCCTCAATCAAGTGTGTCACAATGGGAATTTAGGTGGTATTCAAAACATACTTGGCTCTTTTGTATGATACTCAAACAAGCCCTCTCTCGGGGCTATATAACATCAACAATATAATCATCTGAACATCGGTACCACAGTCACACGAGTCACGCGCACGTGACAGGCTGGGTATCTTTGCTTTGTACCTACGGCCACGTGAAGGCTGGGTGCAAAGCACCATCCCCACATGTCCCTTTAGGACCCCGGAACAAGTTGGCGCTATTTAACTAGTATAAAGCGAGCTCAGGGGAACGATCAAGAGGAGGATGGTAAGTGGCCTGCAGACAGGTACCATACCATCGACTACCGAATGGTCCATATCTCATCAATCATCATACTAGCTCGGCATAATCCTCGAGCTTACACATAACATAACTCAATACTCTTTACTGACATAACTACTGGCCACTAATTCACATTTCAAGACTTCATAATCGGACTCAGTACTCAAAGACTCATGTACGTCACACATAGCAAAATTTCCACACTCTCATAAAACCCTCGAGGGTTTTTTCTCTACATGTCCCAAACAAAATCAGCAATAATCTTTTGTGCTGCTACCTTTTTCGTTGTACTGCTTATCTTTGCTCGTTTTCCAAGGTATCCTCTCTTCTCCTGCCTTCACTTCATATTGTAAATAATAATTATTTGAATAATCATATTTATTAAAATTGATTTGTTCTTCACTTGAATTCAATTTTGAATTCAGATTTTTTATTCATTGAATTCAATTTTGTTTTACTTCTTTTATGATAGCCTTGCGGGTTCCCACCTCGCATCCTCTTCCAATTGCTCATTTAGCCCATTGATTCCCCTATCCTTTCTTTTCATTTCCTCAACAGAAATCCTCCGCATACTCTCAACAACATCAACAATAGCATCCTACAGGGTTCAAAACTATTGTTACCGAGGTCGATCGCAAAAGCGACCTCGGGCAATGGCTTATTGACCTCCTCCTAGTAAAATACACACAAGCACCAATTAAAGCATCGAGCCAATTACCTTGGCCACTACGTCCCTTGCCATAGTTTTGATGGCGTCGACTTCGGAAGTGGAGTTGCCACCGGATCTAGTCTCCGACATCCTTTCACGGCTGAATCCTTAGGATTTGCTATGATCCTTAAGCGTCTCCAAAGCTTGGAATTCTTTGATTTGCGACCAACGCTCTACGAAACTCCATCTCCAACGCTCTATGAAACTCCATCTCCAACGCTCTATCAACACCAACTCATCTCGAACTTTCTTATTTCTTTTTTCTAATAGTAATGAACATCTTTTTCCATTACAAAGTTTTTTAACTGCTGACTTTCATGACGATGACACCTTTGGGAACCAGAGTCTACAAATTGGGGGACCTTTGCCATCCCCCAAGCCTTGTACTTTATTGAGTTACTCTATCAATGGTCTGGTTTGCATATATAATGATTATACTTGTTGATGCCAAAAATGGACCAACTTAGAATTGCCTTGTTGCGCTCTATCCTCAGGGGTAGGAAGACCTGCAGGGGGAAGGTAAGAGCAAAGGGGTACCGGTGGGGTGCCGGCCTAGCAGCCTCCGATGCTTAAGTTAGTTAAATGTAGAGGGATTTAGGCAGTATAAGGGCAAAGATGTCATTACCTTTTTTAGGGGAAGTTCCCTTATATTTATAGTGGCATTAAATGTTGTTGGTGGGATATTTCGATGTGGAATAAATGTCCCTGTCTCTGGAGCTGACACGTGTCTTGGTGGTCCCAAGCTTCGTGGCCGTGTTGATACGGTTAGCCGAAAGGTATGCCGACCAGATCTGGTCGGCCTAGAAGATTTTTTCTTTTGCCTAAGGTTGTGCTTTTGGTTGAGTAGAGGCCAAGTATGGTTTTGGAGGGCTTTGGTCGGCCTTGACCAGGTTGATCAAATTCAGTACAAACAGGAGTCCCCCAAGTCGTTGTCTGAGGTGTATTTCCTCGGTTGAGGGCTTGTTCTTCTTTTGTCAACCTGTGGGGATTCGTCCCATACTAGACCCCAATCCCCCAAGCCCTTGGTCGAGGTGATGTGTCGTAGGCTAATTGTTCAACAAGGATGTGACCCTTTTTTTTTCTTTTTTCTTTTTTTGGGGCGACAGTTTCTTGGTCGGCCTATTTGGATGGAACCTCACACGATCACATGGCCAATCAGCTTGGAGGGTGTCCTTGGCCAATCGAGTGCCACTCCAAGGTTGATTGTATGTCACCTTTGTAACGACCAGGACCAGAAATTAAATTATTTTGAGAATTGGACGATTTTCCCTCGATTTTGGACGGGTTCGGGAATCACTTTTTGTCTGGCAGTACTTTTGGGAATTTTTCTTGGGTCGTTGCGTAGGTCTCGAACTCACGAGTTCGTAGACAGGCGGCACGTAGAAAATGGAGACCCGGTGAGTTCGTTACGGGTCTAGAAGCTTCAGGGGTAGTTTGGTAATTTTGGAAAAGTTGGAAATATATATCAGTTATTTTTCTCTCTCCTCGGGGGATTGGTCCATTCAGTCTCTCTCTCCTACCCAAAATTTTTCCCGTGCGAACACCGAACAACCCTTTTCATTGGACGGATTTCGGTCTGATTCGATCGAAACCAAGGTCGGGAGTATCTTCTCCGGAGCCCCACGAGCATTTAGGGGTATTTATCAGAGCGGGAGCATCGCCATAGCCGACGGACGGAGGAGGAAAGTGGACCGAATCTTCTCGGCCATTTTTCGGCCAAACCAGGTACGATCTCGGAACTTTGATCTCATATTTGGATTCCTGGTGAAAAGTAGATGAATCTACATGTGTGGATCGTGAAAAACGGTCAAGAAATGAAGAAGTTACAAAACCTTGAAAATCGACCGGAAATGGCAATTTCCGGTGAACCAGACGGCGGTGGAGGCGACGGTCCGGTCGTCTTCTCCGGTGAACCGGTCGAGTTGAGTGAACTGATCGGGTTGAGTGAACCGGTCGGGTTGAGTGAACGGATCGGGTTGAGTGAATAAGTCAGGTTGAGTGAACCGGTCGAGTCGAGTGAACCGATTGGGTCGAGTGAACCAGTCGGGTCGAGTGAACTAGTCGGGTCGAGTGAACCGATTGGGTCGAGTTAGACCGGGTCAGGTCGAGCCGAGCCGGGTTGGACCGATCCAGTGCGTGAACACTGTAGCAGGCGCGTGATCGGCGAGTGAGGGCGCGTGGCGGAGCGTGGCCGCGTGTTCTGACCTTCTGGTGGCGTGTGACGGCGCGTGGGACTGTTCCCGATGTCACGGCGGCGCGTGACTAGGGTTTTGGGAGGTTTCGGATCAGATTTTGTTGGTTTTGAGGCCATAGGAGTTCGTTTATGGCCCGATTGGGCAATCCCAGCGTTAATGGTTGACCGTGGAGCGGGTTTTGAGCTCGGAAAGTCAAGGTAGTTGGGTCATTATTGTGCATGTGTTCCTTGGGCTAGAACGTCCCTAAATTTCGGGTTGGATGATATATGTGAGTGGACTTTTCATTTATAAATTGAAATGTATGCATCAAGGTATCTTTGTTTAAATACTGGTATGTATTGTTGCATTGTATTTCTGAAATTTAGAAATGATTGCTGGACACATATTTTCCAATATTTCAGTTAAAGTGTATGATGAGAAATGTCATGGTTTTTGGACTCGGTTTTGATATCGTTTTGACGTGGAAATTATTGAGTCCATGATTTGGGTTTTGACCCGGTTGTATGAGTTTATCGGATTTGGCCATATTTGAGGGAGGCCAGGAATCAGGACTAGGATCCGTTATTAGCGGTGAACCCGGTGAACCTCCAAGATAAACATTGATTTGAGGGAGGCCAAAACCCAGGACTAGGATCCGTTGTTTGAGTTTATCGAATTTGGCCATATTTGAGGGAGGCCAGGAACCGGGACTAGGATCTGTTATTAGCGATGAAATCGGTGAACCTCCAAGATAAACATTGATTTGAAGGAGGCCAGGACCTGGGACTAGGATCCGTTATTAGCGGTGAACCCGGTGAACCTCCAAGATAAACATTGATTTGAGGGAGGCCAGGACCCGGGACTAGGTTCCGTTATTGGCGGTGAACCCGGTGAACCTCCAAGATAAATATATTTGAGGAAGACCAGGATATGGGACTAGGATTCGCTGTTGGCGGGGAACCCGGTGAACGTCCAATATAATTGATTAATGTTTCTTCGACTAGCGTCGAGAGTTTTACTCCGTTGGTTCGTTGAGTGCTTCGACTCTAGCATCGTGGAGTTTTCGCTTCGTCGGGTTGCGAGGATGTCTATGATAGTACAGAGAGTTGTGATACAGGACTAGCACACCCCAAGGGATACCCTGGTGGCTAGGGATATGCCAGTCGAGGGATATGCCGACTGATGTGATATGATAGTCGAAGGTTATACCGGCTGATGATATGATATGATAGTCGAGGATACTTGCCGACTGATGTGATATCATAGTATAGAGAGTTGTGATACAGGACTAGCACACCCCAAGGGATACCCTGGTGGCTAGGGATATGCCAGTCGAGGGATATGCCGACTGATGTGATATGATAGCCGAAGGTTATACCGGCTGATGATATGATATGATAGTCGAGGATACTTGCCGACTAATGTGATATCATAGTACAGAGAGTTGTGATACAGGACTAGCACACCCCAAGGGATACCCTAGTGGCTAGGGATATGCCAGTCGAGGGATATACCGACTGATGTGATATGATAGTCGAAGGTTATACCGGCTGATGATATGATATGATAGTCGAGGATACTTGCCGACTTATATGATATGATAGCCGAGGATATTTTCGGCTCTAATATGGTTTGATGACGATTGTCATGTGCATAATCAGCCTACGAAAATACTTCGTCATCCGGTCTGTGGGTTGGAGTGGGCGGTGACCCAAAGTGACGAATTATTGTTGGTTCACAAGTATTTGACTAGTCGGTTGTCTTGTGGTATTCCAGTAGAGGTGTCAGCAGTGTCTGACCTACTGACATTTAGTATCAGAGGGTATTCCTATTTGGACCACCATTATTCCGAGGTCTTGGTTTTTGACCTGTATGATATCCTACGTCTGACAGGTAGGAGTAGTCAGTAAGTACAGAGGTTCTGTCGAGAACCCTATAAGGTTTACTAAAAATTATTTAAGGATAAAGGGTATTTCCGGTAATATATATTTGAGGTAAAAGAGCTGTCAGACGAGATAAGGGTTCTTTCCGGGTTTCGAGGGGAAATTTGGGAAGGGTCCTTACACCTTGGTCGGCCCGCTTGTGCGGAACCTCGCACGATCACGTGATCGATCGGCTTGGAGGGTGCCCTTGGCCAATCGATTGCCACTCCCAAGTTGATTGTATGTCACCTTGTCGGCCCACTTGCACGGAACCACGCACGATCACGTGGTCGTTCAGCTTGGAGAGTGCCCTTGGTCGATCGAGCGCCACTTCAAGATTGATTGTATGTCACCTTAGTCGGGCCGCTTGCACGGAACCTCGCACGATCACGTGGTTGATCGGCTTGGAGGGTGTCCTTAGCCGATCGAGTGCCACTCCAAGAGTGATTGTATGTCACCTTGGTCAGCCCGCTTGCACGGAATCTCGCACGATCACGTGGTCGTTCCTCTTGGAGAATGTCCTTGGCCAATTGAGTGCCACTCCAAGGTTGATTGTATGTCACCTTGGCCAGCCCGCTTGTGCGGACACGTTGCTGTTCGGCTTGGAAGGTGTCCTTAGCCGATCGAGTGCCATTCCAAGGGTGATTGTATGTCACCTTGATCGTCCCACTTGTGCGGAACCTCGCACCTTCACGTGGCCGATCGGCCAGGAGGGTGTCCTTGGCTGATTGAGTGACACTCCAATGGTGATTGTATGTCACCTTGGTTGGCCCGCTTGCGCGGAACCTAGCACGATCACGTGGCCATTCGTCTTGGTGAGTGTCCTTAGCCGATCGAGTGCCACTCCAAGAGTTATTGTATGTCACCTTGGTTAGCCCGCTTGCACGGAACCTTGCATGATCACATGGCCGATCGGCTTGGACGGTGTCCTTGGCCGCTCGAGTGCCACTCCAAGGTTGATTGTATGTCACTTTGGTCGGCCAACTTGCGCATAACCTAGCATGATTACGTGGCTGATCAACTTCGTGGGTGTCCTTGGCCGATCGAGTGCCACTCCAAGGGTGATTGTATGTTACCTTGGTCGACTCGCTTGTGCGGAACCTCGCACTATCACGTGGCCGATCGGCTAAGAAGGTGTCCTCGGCTGATCGAGTGCCACTCCAATCTCTGACTGTAAAGAGTTGATGTGCGACAAGTGGCATGGTATGTTGTGCCACATGTCGTGTTATAAATGTCTTGGGTTTTGTGTTCGACCTTTCGACTGGCCGAATGGGTGTATAAGGGTTTCGACTTTGTCATTTTCTCTCACTTTTTGCTTTCGAGAGAGGTTGTCGAATTTTTGAGGCAATTTCCGACGATCCTTGATTCTTGTTTAGGCGATTTCCAACGAGTATTTTGCGGCAGTGTTCACGGCGAAAATCTGATAAACAAGGTATGGCCTTCTACTTCCATTTTTCTTTCGATTGAACATGTGTTTTTGCATGAACTGGGGATGAACTTGATGTATGCTTTTAGTTAGATCTTTTGTTTGTCAATAGTAGTCGTGTCGTGCATCTTTCCCTTCTTAGAGTTTGTCTGTATCTGTAGATGTCAAGTTCTCGTGGTGATTCATAAGGATCCAAGGATCGGTCCTGTTATGAGTTTGACGTTGAATCAGATGCTAGATCGGCCAACTCTGATTCTCGGTTAAATGCGTACGAATCGGCTTCTGGCTCCCCTCGGACAAACCCTACGATAGAGCCAGGGGTGGATACAAACGTGGATGGACCAATCCTTGAGGTGTCTCAAGGGTTGTCGGGCCAAGAATGGGAAGATGAGCTTGAGAAGGCTTTCAACTTTCTTGATACCCGTTATGTCATTCAGGCAGAGTGAGCTATTGAGGTCACCGGTTGATAAGTGTATGGTGGTGGCTTCAACTTCAAAGTCCGTGCAAGTTGCGTCGGTGTCTAGGTCGATAGAAATCGACGTTGAATAGGCCATGGAGCTGGTGATAGTGGCCAGTTCGGCTTATGAAGTTGACCGACATGTGAACACTTTAGATCAGGATGACCTTCTGGCTTACCAAAGGGTGTTCAATATTCCAAACTCCATGAAGATGAGGGTTCTCAGCAGAAGGGAGAGGCCGAGCAATCCTCTGGTCGGCTGGGCCACCTCTCAACCAGATAACTTTAGTAATGGAGTAGGGCTGCCTCTTCACCCGTGGCTGCAGAGGATGGCCGTGGAAGTGGGGGTTACCCTCGGTCAGTTAAATCCCAACTGCTGGGTCATGCTGACTGGGGTATGCACCGCTTTCAGGCTATGCGGGAAAAGAGAGCCGACCTGGGGTCACTTAAGCCATCTGTACAAATTTGTGAGAGACAAGACGGGCTGGGTGTACGAGGAATCCAGGACGAAACGGGAAAGCGGGACCTTTATCGAAGACATGCCGACCTCCCAAAAGGCCTGGAAACACAAGTTTGTGTTTGTATCAGGGAATTGGGAGGGTGTAGAGTTGCCATTGTTCGGCCGACGCATGCCCCGTGTGTATCAGTCGAAAGGTGGTGGTCGTAGGACAATCTTTTTTACTTTGCTTGTTTGCTGACTATTATTATATGTTGTTGATAATATGGCTGATTGAGCTGACCCTTCCTATTTGTGTAGAGGTGTTTAAGCGCCCGAACATCAGTGAGCAGGAGATTGCTGATTGCGCAGAAGTATTCCGAAGACTTGATCGAATGGAGAGGATTAGGGACTACCTGCAGTTGCCTGTTCATCTTCTGTAAATTGGTCTAATATCCTCCATGCGTAAGTGTCCCTTACCCGTACCTTTTACTAGAATATTTCAGGTGATTCATATGTTGGCGTGATGCAGCCGACCCTGACTTCGTCATAGCCGCAGCCGGGCAACGCAAAAAAAGGAAGGACAAGATCACCGAGGTGTTGAAGAAGGCGGCTGAGATGAAAGCCGAGGCGGAGAAGGCAGGGGCCTCCACGGTCAAGGGAGACTACCGAAAGCCGATATGGATGAGGTGGTCGGCAAAGGGCACTCTGCAGTTGGAGGGACCCACGGCCGAGTAGGGTGGTGAGAAAGCTGGTGACCCGGTGACTGGAGAGCCTTTGGCCCAGCTCTTCCCTAGTGCCTAGGAGTCGGTCGTTGTGCGGCCGATGGATGCACCCGCGTCCTCCGCAAGCCGACCTCCAACGGCCACCATCATTTACGTAGATGATGAGGCCGACGAGCGACGCCGCATCATGGCTGAGGAGGGGAGGAGGAAGGGGAAGAAGCGAAAGGTGGTGGCCTCTGATGCGGATGATTTGTTGCAGCAGAAGAAACAAGCTTAGGTCGAAGTCCTTGAGACCTTGCGTCAGATTGTCTGCCCCAATATCAGCTCGAACTTGGAGGCCAAATGGTTCCCAAGAAGATGAGAAAACCGTATCTGGATTCTTCCCTCTGGTCGTATTTTTTTAACACCGATGGGGAGCCGGATATGGTGAGGACTCATGAGCCGGACGAGACGTGGCGGCAGCTATCGACGGCCTTCCATCCTTCCCAGCTAGACTTCATGAACACAGTTGTTCGTGGGTCCCAGTACGAGTTGGATGAGATTGCGGCCTTGAAGGCGAAGGACTTCACTAATCGTTGCGATAAAACCATGCAGGCAGGGGCATATGTAAGTACCTTCTTGCTGTAAGTTTTTCTCTTTTTATTACTGTCATTCGGCCTCTGAGCATATTTTGTTTTGTTGGTTTTATTTGCAGTTTCTTGGCTAGGTCTTCACCACACTCCGGCACGCCAGCTAGGCTAAAGAAAAGGTAGCCGAAGAGCATCAGGCACTAAAAGTAAAAAAGGATGCAACGGTCGAGAAGGAGAAAATGGACGAGAGGTCAATCCAGGCCAAAGTTGATGTCGAGCTCAAGGTGAAGGAGCTGGAAAGGCGGTTGGGTGCTCAATGGGATGCCGCTGAAGCGAAGATGACTGAGCACGGAACTCAACGGGACACCGCCGAAGCGAAGATATCTGAGCTAGAGGCCATGGTCCAGCAGGCAGAGTCAGCTAATGTTAACCTGGTCGACCAGCTTGTCTCGACCAAGAAGGTTGGTGCGGAAGAGTACAAGGCATCCCCGGCACATCATCACAATTTGCAACGGTTCGGGGCCAAGCTAGAGGATGGGTTGTTCAAGCGAATCCTTCTGGCTAACACCAGTGTTGCTATCCGATTCCCTCGGCTGAAGCATCCCCACCCCCCCCCCCCCCAACTGGAAGACTATGTGGACGAGAATGGGAATGCGTTGTCATATGAGGAGGATGATGATGCCGATGGGCATGCCGAGGTGCTAAGAGATGGCAGAGATGTCCCTAAAGGCCAGGGAAATGCCCCTTAGTTTTTTGTTTATTGATTATAACGTTGTATTCATCCCATGGCCGAAAGGCCTTGTATTGAACGATATTTAACGGTTTTGGGATATATATTGTGTACGCATGTGTTTTATGTTAATGTGTTTGTGTTTGTGTTTGTGTTTGGCTCTGGCTAAAACATATGTTTAGACCAATCAGTAGTGAGGTGAGGCCGTTGACCATAAAGTTGGTAATCAAAATGTAAAAAACTTGTTCTAAGAAGAACCGATGTTGTGTATAGAGGAGGCTTGCCTCATAGTGAATTAGGATCGGTTGCCTTTGTGGTGAAAGAGCGTTGGAGATAAGGAGTAAGAGGGATTGCCTCCTTTTAAATATATTCATTGATAATTTTACTGGGTATGCCATGAATGGTTACTCTCGAGTCGTAGTATCGTGCCACTTGTTGCTTGGATGCCATTTGCTTGAGGTTGGCCGTTTCCTTGCGTTCCTCCAGTAGGTCCAGGCTAAGATCTAGTTGGTGATTGTTTTGTTCTGGGTCGAAGGAGATAACTCAATATGATGTCTCACCGATCTCCACTAGCATGACCGCCTCCATGCCGAAAGTCAGGGCAAAAGGAGTCTCATTGGTAGTCGTTTTGAAGGAGGTTCTGTGGGACCATAGCACGTCTGCGATGATGTCGGACCATTTGTCCTTGTCCTTGTCGAGTCTCTTCTTCAAGTTGTACTTGATGCTTTTATTGACATTTTCTACCCGTCCGTTGGACTAGGGGTGTGAGAGTGAGGCAAAAAGGAGCTGGATGTCGTAGGTCTCACAAAAAGCCCTTAAACGACTGCAATCAAATTGTTTGCCATTATCAGTGAGGATTGTGTGGGGGATCCCAAAGTGACATATGATGTGTTGATAGACGAAATGCTTGATATGGGCAGCCGTGATGGTTGCTAATGGTTTCGCTTCGGCCCATTTTGTGAAGTAATCTACTGAGACGACAACGTAGTTGACCTTTCCTCTTCCCTCGGGCATTAGACCGATCAGATCGAGTCTCCATTGGGAGAATGCCCATGGACTAAGCATAGAAGTATTGGGCTTGACTGGGAGGTGAGGGATTTTTGCGTGTCGCTGGCACTTGTCGCATTTTTGTGTGAGTTCAACGGCATTAAAGAACATGGTGGGCCAATAGTGTCCCTATCTGAAGGCTTCCTGTGCTGAGGTACGTGCTCCTGAGTGATCTCCGCAAATGCCCTCGTGCATTTCCCTAAGGACGTAATCCCCTATATCTGGTGTTAGGCATCTCAATAGTGGGGCTGTGAAGCCGCACATGTAGAAATGGTCGTGCTGGATGGTGTACCAAGTTGATTGTCTCTTGATTTTCTTGGCCTCCATCCTGTCGCAAGGTAGAGTGCCGTCTCAGAGGTAGGCTTTGATGGGGTACATCCAGGTCGGGCTGGTGTTGATGGTGTATATTGGTCGTTGTCTCGTGCTGGGCATATGTTGGACTTCCACGAGTACTTGCTGCAGTTCCTTCTCATCCAAGGAGGATGCGAGTCGTGCCAGGGCGTCGGCATGGCTGTTTTCTTATCTTGGGATTTTGTTTATTTCGTAAGTCGAGAAGCTTTGAAGGAGTTGTTTTGTCAGGGCCAAGTATAGTGAGATGGACGGGTCGTTGGCCTCAAAATCATTGTTGATTTGGCTGACTACCAATTACGAATCGCTATAGATTCTTAACTGGTTGGCCTCAAGGTCTTTAGCTATGCGTAGGCCGGCCAACAGTGCTTTGTATTCGGTCTCATTGTTGGAGGCTTTTAAACTGAAGTGTAGGGCGTATTCTAGCTTGATTAGTTCTAGGGAGGTGAGAACTAATCTTGCCCCTGACCCACTGTGGCAAGCTGATCCATCCACGTATAGTGTCCAGCAAGGGCGTTGTAAGTCGACCGGGGGTGCCTTGGTGGATTTCTGGATTTCTTCGGTGCTAGGTGCTTGCGGAGGGGTTGCCTCTGTTGGCATGTTTTGTGTAGGTTTATACGAGTACTTGGCTATGAAGTCCACCACAGCTTGTCCCTTTTCAGCTATTCTGGCCACGTAGGATATGTCGAACTCGCTTAGCTCAATTACCCATTTGGTGAGACGGCCATATATGTCTGGCTTCTGCAAAACTTGTCTCAAAGGCCTGTTGGTGACGATCTTGATCTCATGTGCCTGGAAGTACGGTCGGAGCCTCTGGGTTGTGAATACAAGGGCCAATGCAAGTTTTTCTAGGTCGGGGTACCGTGTCTCGGCATCTTGAAAAGCTTTCCTGACATAATATACTGGAAGCTCCACCTCGTCCCGTCGTGTGATGAGAACAGAGATGACAGCCGAGATCAATACCGATAGGTAAACAAAGAGTGGTTCTCCGTTTTCGGGTCTGGCTAGCAATGGTGCTCTGCCCGTGTAATGTTTTAGCTCGTAAAATGCCTTGGCGCACTCCTCCGTCCAATCGATGTGTTTTCCTTTGCCCTTGAGGGCTTTGAAAAATGGGGCTCATATGTCCGTGGCTTTGGAAATGAAGCGCGTTAAAGCTGCCACCCGTCCCGTTAGGCGTTGAATTTCTTTGTGATTTTGTGGAGCCTGCATGTCAAGGATTGCCTTGATTTTCTCGGGATGCATCTCGATCCCCTTCTGGCTGATCATGTAGCCCAAGAATTTGCCCGATCCCACCCCGAAGATGCATTTCGTGGGATTGAGGCGGATCTTGTACTTCTTGAGGACGTTGAATATTTTAGTCAGGTTGGGAATATGCTCATCGACCATTTTGCTCTTGACGAGCATGTCGTCAACGTAGACCTCCATCATTTTACCTATCTGATCGGCGAACATGAAGTTTACCAGTCACTTGTACGTAGCTCCTGCATTCTTTAGATCGAAAGGCATAACATTGTAGCAGTAGATACCCAGGTTAGTTCTAAAACTCGTATGGATTTGATCACCTGGATTCATGAGTATTTGGTTGTAGCCGGAGTATGCATCCATGAAGCTGAGTAATTCGTGTCCCGCGGTGGCATCTACAAGCATGTCGATCTTAGGCAGTGGGAAGCTATCCTTGGGACATGCCTTGTTGAGATCGGTGAAGTCGATGCACATGCACCAGGATCCAGATGGTTTCTTGACAAGTACCACATTGGCTACCCAAGCGGCATAGATGGCTTTCCGGATGAAGTGGATGGTGCTCAGCTTAGTGATTTTGGCTTGCATAGCCAACTGCTTTTTGGTGTCTTGGCCACGCTGCTTCTGGGTGATCGGTCAGAATGCTAGGTCGATGGTGAGCCGATGGCAGATCACATCCGTGGAGATACCGAGCATGTCCGTGTAAGACAATGCGAAGACCTCGGTATTTGCTTTTAAGAATTCGACGAGGGCTGCTCGTATGGAGGGATTGAGTTTCGACCCTATCCGGACCGTGCGATCTTTGTGTAGATCGGAAAGAGGTATTGCCTCTGTTTCTTCCACAGGTTCTGCATGTGGCATACTTGCAAGGTCTCGTGGATCTTCCGGGGAGCTATTTCGGAATTCCTGTATAAGCTCATGATGGATGGGGTCGTCCCCTAGGGCAGTTTCGGCGACGGATAAGTTTTCTGTGTGATCCGGCCGATCTTGCCTGCTTGACTTGGTTAGGTCTATGGCATAGCATGTTCGCCCAGAGAGTTGATCTCCTCTTACATGTCATGTTCCCATGGGAGTTGGGAATTTCATTAAAAGTAGGTGGGTTGCCACAATAGCTTTCATTTGGTTGAGCATTCCCCTTCCAATAATGGCGTTGTAGGCCGTGTGGCAGTCGACCACTAGGAAGGTTTTTATAGCCGTAGCAATTTTTGGGGTGGTGCCCATTGATACTGGTAAGGAAATGATGCCCTTAGGTAAGACAGAGTCCCCGGAGAAGCTGAGGAGGGGTGTGACCTGGCGGTCGAGCACCTTCTCGTCGATGCCCATCTATTTAAAAGCGTCCCAGAATAGTACGTTGACCGAGCTCCCAGTGTCAATGAGTATTCTCCCTATGTCATATTCGGATATTTGGGCTCGGATGATGAAAGGGTCGTCGTGCGGGAACATGATGCCTTTCTCCTCTTCCTCTAAGAATGTGATGGGTTGCCATCCATTTTTGGATATCTTGGTTGCTCTCCCAGAGCCGATGCTGAGGATTTGGTGGCTAGCCTAGGTTGCGCGAAGAAAGCACTTATTTCCTCGGTTGGAGGTGACGGAGGAGGATAGGGAGGGTCCGCCAATAATGGTATTGATTTGAGGATGCGCGATTTGTAAGGGGGGATGCTGTAGAAACTTATTAAGTCTGCCTTCGATTACCATTTGCTCGATAATATCCTTGAAAGCGATGCATTCTTCGATCATGTGGCCATTGTACTTGTGGTACTGGCAGAAGGCCTCTTTGTTGTGGGTGGGGCGATAGCTGGGGTTCCTTGGTTTGGCCTTAGGGAACATGTATTCCACGTTTAGTATAACATGGTCCAAGGATGTGTTCAAGATGGTGTATGTTTCAAACCGACTTCGTGGTCTCGAGTTGTCACCTACCAGGTTTCATGCCTCCTAGTGACGGCCGTCACCCTGCTTGAATCCCCCGCTAACGTAATTCGATCGGCCCAACTTGCCTTGATGATGTCCATCGTAGGTAAGCTTCATTTTTCCTTGTTGTGATTGATGGGAGTCGTGACTATAGTCGCTGGGGGTGTCGCCGGCCGTCCCGTGGCTGTTGTTCCCCTAGGGTGTTGAGTACGAGGATGTCCTGGTCTCCTTGGTGGGGGTGTGGAAGAATTATGCCTTTGCATGGATTTCCGCCCTTCGCATGATTTCATTGTAATCCTTCTAGTCCTCCGTGTGGGCTGCATACTTGAAAGGCGACTCTTTTAGGCAGCTTCGAAAAGCATTGAATGTAGCCTTGTCATTGGTGTCCCAGCAGTGGGAGTATTCGAAGCTGAACCTAGCGGCATATTTCTGAAGTGTTTCGTCCTCTTCCTGTCTAAGGGAGAAGAGATCTTCCGTGGAGACCAGTCTATCTGTCTGGATCATGAACTGATTGAGAAAAGTTGTCTGAAGTTCATCGAAGGAGTCGACTGTATTGGGGGCTAGGTGGTAGAAGCAATTGAGAGCTGCGTTAGTGAGAATAGAGCTGAAGATCAGGCATTGGACCTCGTCTGTCACGTTTTTGTATGCCAGGGCGGAGACATAGTTGTCTAGATGGGTGACGAGGTCCCCCTTTCCCGTGTAGGGAGCTATCTTTAAGGGTTTTACCTCGGTCCTCCGTCTTGACCGAAAGATTCGGTTGGCAAACGGACCGGTGCTAGCTTTTCCCCATGCCGGGGCCTTGCCCTTTTCTTTCTCTGTCTCATGGCTGTGCACCCGTCGTAGGAGGCTTTCTACCAGGGCATTGCCTTGTTAAGGTGGGGGCGGATTCAGCTGGTGTTCACCTTGATCGTCACCTCTCACTCGGTGATCTTGATTTCTCCTTCGGCCATGGGAGTAACTCCCCGCTGTTGAGCCGGTCTCATCTTGAGTTTCCCGGTCGCTTGCCCTTGGTTGTTGTTCGGGACCTCTAGTCCTTGGATCTTCTTGGTTATGAACCATACCAGAGGCGTGTCCAGCGGTTTGCCGGTTGACCGTGGTTAGGATAGGCAGGGGGGTGTCCTAATTCCCTGGGGTCCGATGTGGCATAAGTCACACGAAGGGGTTCTAACTCGATTTGCTGATCATCTAGCAGTTGTCGAGCATCCCGGTAGATTCTCGGTTGAGAATGTCTGGCGCCGCTTTGTGGCTGGATGAGTAATCGACTCCCAGATGAGCTATGCCAAACCCTAGCCTGTGGCCTCTTGTGTTTGTCTGAAGGAATTCGTTCGAGGACAGGTTGATCGATCGGGATCTGGTCAGTTGTGATCTGGTCGGCATGTACAGGGTCTACTGGTCTTTTGCCTTGCGGTCCATTATGCTGGGACATCCTTACAAGGGTGAGTGTGCTCTATACTGTTCTGACAAGACCTGGTTCTTGGCATCCATCTTGGCATTGTGAGCCCTGAGCTCTACCACTTCTCGTTGGAGATCATCCAACGTCTGTCTTAGTACGTCCGGGATGTTGTCCCTAGAGCTCCTTTGTAGGAAAAGAGGGGTGTTGTTGAGTTCTCCTTCGTCTTGATCGCCGAACATGATTCTAGAGAGTTTTGGGTCAGCCCTTGCGGCAAATGAGTTCGTGGGGGTTGTTTCAGATTTCCCACAGACGGCGCCAAACTGTTGATGCCAAAAATAGACCAACTTAGAATTGCCTTACTGAGCTCGCTTCGCTCTCTCCTCTGGGGTAGGAAGACATGCAGGGGGAAGGTAAGAGCAAATGGGCACTGGTGGGGTGCTGGCCTAGCAGCCTCTGATGCTTCAGTTAGTTAAGTGTAGAGGGATTTAGGCAGTATAAGGGCAAAGACGTCATTAACTTTTTTAGGGGAGGTGCCCTTGTATTTATAGTGGCATTAAATGTTGTTGGTGAGATGTTTCGATGTGGGATAAATGTCCCTGTCTCTGGAGCTGACGCGTGTCCTGGTGGTCCCGAGCTTCGTGGCTGTGTTGATACGATCAACCGAAGGGTAGGCCGACCAGATCTGATCAGCCTAGAAGATTTTGTTTTTTGCCTAAGATTGTGCTTTTTGTTGAACCGAGGTCAAATATGGTTTTAGATGGCTTTGGTCTGCCTTAACTAGGTTGATCAAATTCGGTACAAACAATACTAATCCAAATGGCTATATTGCTTTGTGGAATCCATCAATATAGAAGTTCAAGCTCAATCCCTCAAACGAAAAGTAAATAAAATATTAAAACACTCCTTGTTAGTTTCTTGTGGTAGTTTTAGTTTGTTCTTTTATGGTAGTTGTTGTTTGTTTGGTTGTGCTTGATTCCATCAAAATGGTGATTCAGGTATAATTTCTTGGCTGGAAAAAGAATTCTTAAATGCCTAGCATGAATTGTCTATTCCAAATATTGGCTTACGCTTTGTCTTTTACTGTTATGAGATTTGTGGATATGATATTTTCTGTGTTTGGGATGAAGAAGTATTTGATTGTTACTATACATTGTGCCCATTAAATCGACCTTTTTGTTTTCATTATTTTAAATTATGGACCGCGGACCTTTCATCCTGAGATGATTGCAATAGAAAGTGTGTATTGTCATGATATGATCTTGATTTCACATATTCATAGATGTTGATATGTTGATTGCATTAGTATGAATTTAGTTTGTTTTGCCTTAATAGAGCAAATGCCTACGAACGTTGTTATGCCATCGCAAGGGATTGAAGAGGATGACATTGTCGAACAACACAATTTTACTCATAGACGAGAGGTAGATGATGAAAGAGAGATAATTGCTAATCTTCTTATATCTAATTAGTATTTGTTCTTCATTTTATTGTTGTCAATGATTATCTTGAATTTTGGTATATTTGTTAAGTCATTAATTTTATGTCATAACATAAGTTCCCAAATATTTTTTTATATTAAACAATCAAGTTATAAGAACGATGAAATGAAATAATTATTATTTTATATTTCTAAGAGCATTTTTTGTTTTCACTACCAAACGCTCTAAAATTATACCGCAAGTACTTCTTTATAAATAAAAGTACTTTTATGTGTGCATATCAAACATCAAACTGTTTCTACTTAAAACGCTACTGAATAAGCGCTACTGAATAAACGTTACTAATCAAAAATGCTACTGATTAAAAACGTTTTACAAGAAGCACATCCAAACGAGCACTTACTTGATTTAAGGAGATTTTGATAAATGAAATAGAAGGATAATTCGGTAATTTAATAATTCCTATTTTGAAATTCCGAGACGGGTTGTATCAACATCAGCTTGACAGCCAAAGCCTGCTATATAAATTTTATACAACTATCTTTTCCCCGTGTAGGAGCATCCTTAATGGACTAGCTAAATAAGCTATTAAGTCAAATTTTAGATATAATGTCCCAAAATCCAACTTCAACCCCGCTAGTTATCCCACTCATAAAATAGAGAAACCACTAGGAGCTCCTAAATCTATAGAGAAACAGCTCCTAAATCTAGAGAGAGAGAGAGCTCCTAAATCTATAGAGAGAGAGCTCCTAAGCATTCCTTAATATTTAATAACCCAATTTTTTTATCATTAATAATCTTGTTTTATTATTATTTTAACCCCTATTATATTTTTATTATTATTTTAATATTATAAGAATTTATAATTTTTTTTAAAATAGCATATATGACTCTTAATATATAGAGTATGGTTGAAGTAGAAAAGAATTAGTGAACTCTTATAACTTTATCTAATTGGGGATTATGAAATAGGGCTCCAACAGAGTCCATATCACACTCTTTATTTTAGAATTTTGATACTTTTGGGGTTCTTGATCCCTAAATTTATCAAAGAGGAGAGAGAAAGTAGGAATTGATATCTCCCCAAATTTGTGTTGGGTTCATTGATTAGAGAAAGTATGAATTGATATTTCCCTAAATTTGTGTTGGGTTCATTGATTGAAATTTGAGATTTGGGATTGTGGTTTTTTTTTCCAATTGCCATATCAACACAAACGTCTCTATTTTCCATTCTTCTTCAATGGTTCTTATCATTTGATTTGAAATTTAAAATTGATTTGGCAAATTGCATTAATAGTTTCTTTTAGGGATATTAAAGTTCAAATTATAAACACTGCCGTTGTAAATTGAGGATATTCAAATGTTTAACTTGGAATAAATAATAAAATATTTGAATTTTGCCAAAATAGTAAACACTACTGGTGTAAAAATTTTTTAAAGCAGTTTGCTAAAATAACATTCTAACTACGAATTATTGCTAAAATTATTTCTTTTCCAACTAATGTATGAAGTGCGGAAGAAATAACTTTAGGTAATGTAACGACCCGGACCAGAAATTAAATTAATTTGAGATTTGGACACTTTTACCCTCAGTTTTGGTAGAATTCGGGAGTCACTTTTTGACTGGCAGTGTTTTAGGGAAATTTTCTTCGGTCGTTGCGTAGATCTCGAATTCACGAGTTCGTAGACAGGCGGCACGCGGGAAATAGAGACTCGGTGAGATCGTTATGGGTCCAGAAGCTACAGGGGCAGTTTGGTAATTTTGAAAAAGTCCAAAATTAGGGGGATGTTTTTCTCCCTTTCGAACTCTGCTCGGACCTGTTTTGAACCTCCATTCTCTCTCACCTACCCGACTCCCCACCCGTGCAATCATCGAACCCCCACCCTCATCGGATCACTTCCGGTCCGACTCGACCGAAACCAAGGCTGAGAAAGTCTTCCCCGCGACTCCACGAGCATTTTGGGTCACCATCGAGGTGGGAGCACCACCGTAGACAACGGGCGGAGAAGGGAGGTGGACAAAAACTTCTCGGTCGTTTTCCGGCCAAACCATGTACAATCTCATAATTTTGACCTCATTTTTGGATTCCTGGTGAAAAGTAGATGAATTTACCATGTGTGAATTGTGAAAATCGGTTAAGAAATGAAGGAGTTGGAAGCTCGCCGGAAAGGGTGATTTTCGGCGAGAATTTCCAGATTCGGCGACGGCGCAACCGTCTTCTCCAGTGAGACTCCGGCGACAGCGGACGGCAGCGCGGCCTTCTTCAACGGCGAGTCCGGCGATTAGTTTGGCCGACTATGGCTAACGTCAGCACATCAATTGATCGTTGAGTCATTGACGGAATATGCTGACGGCGTGTGGCCAACTCGTGGCGCGTGGCCCGGCCTTCTATCGTCACGTGGTGGCGAGTGGGACCGATGTCGGGGTCACAACAGCGCATGGCTAGGGGTTTGGGATGTTCCGGATCTGTTTTTAATGGTTTTGAGGCCATATGCGTTCGTTTAGAGCCCCGTTTGATTAATCCCAGCGGTATTGGTTGACTTACAGAGCTGGTTTTGACTAGGAAAGTTCGAGGAGCGGGGATATGTTTATATCAAGGGTTCCTTGGGGCTAGGGTTTTCCTTGAAACGATACCTTAGGTGTACTGTAAACGGACTGGGTTTCCGGGATCACGGGGCATGCATACTTCTAGGTATTAGGCTATACCACGGGATTCTCCAATGATTGGCGTGGAAGGTGTCTTTCTCCGCTACATTGTTGAGGGTTCTCCAACTGGCGTTAAAGGGTATGTCTCCGCTAGATCGTCGAGGGGTTCTCCAATGTTGGCATTCGAGGGATCTTTCTCCGCCATATCGTTGAGGTATGAGGTATCTCAGGATGAGCAGGGAAATCGAGTTACCACTCGGGGTGCTCAGGAGGAGCAGGTTACCGAGTTACCACTCGGGGTGCTCAGGAGGAGCAGGGATATCGAGTTACCCCTCGGGGTGCTCAGGATGAGCCCGGATATCGAGTTATCACTCGAGGTGCTCAGGATGAGCCGGGATATCAAGTACGACTCAGGATAAGTCAATGAGACTCAATTCAACCAAGTATGGTTCCTTCGTCATCCGGGTCAGTGGGTTGGTGTGGGCGGTGACCCAGATTGACGAGTTATTGACGGTTCACAAGAGGGTCACACGTCAGTGATTTTATTAGATTTCGGAGGAGGTTTCCGAGATCGTTTGTTAACTACTAGGTTATCCTGCGTCTGACAGGTAGGTGTAGTCAGTAAGTGCAGAGAAGGTTCTGTCGGAACCCCTGTACGGTTTATTCAATATTTCTAAGGATAAAGGGTATTCATAGTATTAAATTTTGTGGTAAAATGGGATGTAAGACGGGATAAGGGCTTTTTGCGGGTTTCGAGATGAAAATCGGGAAGGGTCCTTACAGGTAGATTTAGCTCCTATGAAATGCGGAAGAAATAATACGAATTAGCAATTTAAATAAAATAAATAATAAATTATACTTTAGTATTCCATATTTTTCGTTTTTTCAATAGAATTTCCCTTAGCTGATGTTGTGGCCCATATAGGGTCCACCCAAAAACGAATCTCAAGTGAACTATAGACAAAATTGCTTAATTACCCCTTGGTTATACTTCTTCAAACATTTAGGCGGGAGATTTTGAATGAGAAATAACCTAGGGTTAATTAAGTACTTTTTTCTACAATAGTCACCTTGAGATTCATTTTGGTGGGCCTCACACGCACCTTGCCATCAGCTAATGAAAGTTTTGCCATAAAATGAAATAATAGAACACAGGTGAAACATTATAAATAGTTCATAAAATTTAAATGAAAATTTTAATAAGTCAATTATAACTTTTAAATTTAGTGTAAAATATCATAGTACTAAAGTGAAATTACCCCTAAAAAAATAAAAAAGTATTTACTATGCTAATTTTTCTAAAATTTATCTAATAAAATCGAATTTAATATAACTCTCCCTTAAAATGATTTCATCGTTTAAAAAAATCCAAATATCATATAAGGAAGTTGCGAAAGTATCTAAACATGGTAGTGGTGTTTTTGAGCAGAAGAATTTAGCGTGTGATTTGGTGACCGTGGTCGGTCATCCTGCAAACGTCGTCATCCAATATAAAGAAATTTAGAAACAACAAAACGCCATAATTACTCTATATATGTGTACGTAAAGCAATCTCTCGGTCAAGATAGATCCATCCATCCATTGATCCCCACTCAGTACTCACCATCATAACCACCGTGCATTTTATTATGACTTAAATTAAAACATTAATTTCTACTATTATAAAGTCAATATAAAAGTGGCACAGGGATGTGGGAATTGAGTGTCTTGTCCATGATATCCTCACCTTGCAGACAAGATTCGAAGTTGCTGAGCTGGAGTTTGTTCGCCGCGAGTAAAACCGAGCTGCTCATGCAGTTGCAGCTCATGTTATGGAAAACCCGGGTAGCCATGGATGGGAAGGTTTAGAGCCTATTTGACTCTGTAATATTTTAGCTTATGATGTAAACATTTCTATTCAAATCTAATAAATCCTTACCTTTTGAAAGAAAACAAATACATATATATATATATAAGTGACTGAGAACTAAGATTTCATAAATAAATAAAATTGAATTAAAATAAAATCATAACTCACACTAAATATATAATCAACAATTTCTAAGATATTTACGTAAAAACGTAACAAATGTAAAATTAAAAAAAAAAGTATAAGTCTCAAATCCCTCTTATGTAACAAAAAAGATAATAGGAAAATATCCCACCATTCTCGTTAACTCCCACCCAATTTTTTTCAAACCACTACTTCATGTTTTTTTTGTATTCATTATTTAAAAATATATATATATAAATTTAAAATATAAAATAATTTTCTTTAGACCCGATATAAACAAATTAAAAACGTCGCTCATAACGTGCGTGCTTAGTTAAACTGTGATAAGTACAACGCACGTTCTTAAAAAAATGTCACAAATATAATGGTAAATGCTTTAAAACAAATGTCCCTAAGTGCATCGCACGTGTAAGGAGTAACGTTATCTCCATTATTATAAAAGGAAGAGAGTGATTTGGTGAAGTCATTTTCTTTTCATATATGTCATTCATTTAATAATTTAAAATAATTTAATTCAATATAAATAATGAAGGTACAATAATAATTTCACATTCAGTAAAAAAAAAATCTCACATTTTGGTCACTTCCCATTAATTCATGTTTTCATAAAAAAAAGTTATCTATTTATATAAAAAATTCATAAATCTCAAAGAAAATAATTTTCTATTGATTTTGATATAAATCATTTTAAATAATGACACGATGTTTTAATTATAATATCACAAATACAAAATACGTATAAGAAGTCTAGTATTACATAAACAATAAACAGTGGAATATGATCCCTACTGTTAACTGCTCAATTAAGAAAACGCGTTACCCACTTTGCCCTCATTTTTGTCCGCTCTCTTTGTTCCTCGACTTTAATTTTGGGCCCTTTCCATTTTTTCTATTTCCATCCCCAATTATTCCAAGGGTATAAATACTACCCCACCTCTCGTCAGTCATAACCCCACTGTACCAAAAAACCCACCCACCTCACTACCCCTCGTCCTCTTCTTCCTCATCTCTGTCTCTCTTTGTAAATTACTAAACTGTAATTCCTCTCATTGCTCTAATGGCTTTCCTCCTACTTCTCCCCTTCTTCTTCCTCATCTCTCCTTCCCTTTCAACCATCCTAAATAACAACACTTTTTCTCTCTCTTTCCCTCTCACCACTTCTCCATTTTCTCACCATCCAAACACGTCTAAAACTCTACACGCCTCTCTCATTTCGAACTCCAACCAAAACCCAAGGCCCAGAACACCAGCATACAATTACAAGCTTTCCTTCAAGTATTCAATGGCCTTGCATGTTTCTCTCCCCATCGGCACGCCGCCGCAGACCCAAGAGATGGTTTTGGACACCGGCAGCCAGCTGTCATGGATTCAGTGCCATGGCAAGACCCCCAAGCCAAAGCCGCCGCCGCCGCCACCCATGGCGTCCTTTGACACTTCTCTCTCCTCCACTTTCTCTGTTTTGCCCTGCACTCACCCTATTTGCAAACCCCGAGTTCCCGATTTTACCCTACCCACCTCTTGTGACCAAAACCGCCTATGCCACTATTCCTACTTCTACGCGGACGGGACACTGGCCGAGGGCAATCTTGTCCGAGAAAAGTTCACTTTTTCTCGTTCCACAAGTACCCCACCTTTGACCCTCGGATGTGCTAAGGACACCAGTGATTCCAAGGGTATTTTGGGTATGAATCTTGGACGGCTCTCATTCGCCTCCCAAGCAAAAATCACCAAGTTCTCGTACTGCATACCCACTCGCCCGGCTGCAGCCGCTGGGTCGGCTTTGCCAGCTGGGACATTCTACTTAGGAAATAACCCGAATTCCGCGGGATTCCAATACGTTGACCTATTGTCTTTTAGTCAAAGTCAACGCATGCCAAACTTGGACCCTCTTGCCTACACAGTAGTAATGCTAGGGATAAAAATTGGCGGGAAAAGGTTAAATATTTTACCCGCGATGTTCCGGCCCGACGCGAGTGGGGCAGGTCAAACCATGATCGATTCGGGCTCCGAACTCACTTATTTTGTGGACGAGGCATATAGTAAGGTGAGGGCGGAGATTGTCAGATTGGTGGGGCCAAAGCTAAAGAAGGGATACGTGTACGGAGGAGTGGCCGACATGTGTTTCGATGGCAATGGCGTGGAGATCGGACGGTTGATAGGGGACATTACGTTCGAGTTTGGTAAAGGAGTGGAGATCGTAACGCCCAAAGAACAAATTTTAACGGACGTTGGGGGTGGAATACGGTGCGTTGCGATCGGACAGTCCAACATGCTGGGGGCGGCGTGTAATATAATTGGAAATTTTCATCAGAGGAATCAATGGGTGGAATTTGATCTGGCGAGGCGTAGGGTTGGGTTCGGTAGGGCCGACTGTGTTAGAGCAGTGTGAATAGTGTGATATGATGGTGGCGTTGATCTGCTAGCTGTTGAAGTTGCAAAAGTCTTGTTACACACAAAAGGACAGAAAAAGGTCATTTTCATGATTAGGATGGCCTAAATACAATTATACAAGAGTCTATAATGAGACGAAGATTAGTGGTATCAATGTTTGGAGTGTTCCAAGATTGAAAGGGTTTCACTACTCTTGCATCATATATGGTGCCATCAATTGCCACGTGTTGAAACGAATGTGTATATATATATATATATAAGCACATTATCATTTTATTTGTATGATATGTATCTTTTATATTATTAAATTCTTAAAATAGGGCGTCTTTTTATATTATTTATTAGATAATATTTGCATCTACATCTATGATACCTTCTAGTTTCATTCGTACAATTTATTGAATTGTCTTTATACATATATGATAATCGGAATTTTTTCAATTTTTAAATCATCAATTCATGATCATCTAAGCATAAAATCAACAAGATTGAATGTCATTTAGTCATTCATGAGTATAAGTTTAACTGTATTCGTGACAATTAAGATCCTAATAGTGGACCATTTATTTAGTTGTTATGGAATGTCTATACGATCTCTAATTTTGTTGATTTTTTGCATAGACGATTTGGAAAATAAACCATTCGGATTATGACATATGTATATATAAAGTTCCATAAATTAAAAAGGTGGAATGAGGAAGTTTAACTGAAGATGAAATGCAAATATTGTCCTTAATTATATTATGAATAAAGGTTGCATCCTACTTGGGAGAGACTTCCTCGTTCCACTCTTTCTATTTATCGAATTATCCTTAAAAATATATCAAAATCGAAATTGTTT
This sequence comes from Oemleria cerasiformis, assembly GCA_037349345.1. Lineage (NCBI taxonomy): Eukaryota > Viridiplantae > Streptophyta > Magnoliopsida > Rosales > Rosaceae > Oemleria > Oemleria cerasiformis. Next base: position 11,054,760 of record JAZGTL010000003.1, on the reverse strand, counting down.
GACTCCTAAATCATACTTTCAAGATCATCTAAAAAAAAATCAATCAAATTGGAGATCGTTTTATTAGTTGCTCATATGTATCAATTAAATGAACGTTTACTATAGGGATTTTAAATGTTATTGGTATTGTGATTTGTTTGATACATATGAATGATTAAACAAACTTCAATCTTATTGATTTTTTTGCGTAGATAACTTTAAAATGATTGTTTAGATAATAGACTGTTTCAATTATGATATGTGTTTATAAATTAAATGTGAGTTGTTAACTATGATCGAGACAATTAAACAGCTCCTAATCTCTATCTACGGAATAATGTGTCCAATATTAGTGAGACATTACTATCTTTGAAAAAAATGAAGCATCGAGGGAAGGGAAATGTGTGTGTTGGCAAAAAAACAAAAGAGAAGGGAAATGTGTCCCCGTGGACAATATTGGAGTAGTTATTCTACATTGACAATTAATTAAATTAACATACACTTTTCAACAATCTAATTTATTTTTCCTTATAAAAATTAATTACATTGAATATATGTACAATTTCAATCTAATTTATTGAATGAGAGTTGATTTTTACATTATATAAATTAATTGGTGCATTCTATTTTTTTTATTTTAATATTTTTTTATTTTTTTATAAATCAAATTTCCAAATTTATCTTTAACATTAATTTACTTTATTTTATAAACATTAAAAAAATCACCGTAATTAAATGAAGAACATTTTTTTGCTCCCCTTACCACTCAACTAATTTACTCTCATGTTTGTTATAACTTAACCTTAGTGTGATTTTATATTAAATATTGAAAAAAGCAAACAAAAGCTCATTGTTCAATTTGAATGTGATCTGCTAGCCTTTACCCCTGTAAATCTAAACAACAATAAAAGAAAAAGTCTTTTAAGCTTCAGCACCACCAAACCGTTCCTCCACCCACCCCAATCGGCCAACTTGCCGGCAGCGTTCACCTCTCCACCGCCGGCCGCAAAGTTTTGCTGGTAATTTTTCTGGTTTCTTAAAAAGGAAGTGATATTAGAGTTTTGTATTGGAGAGACACAAAGAGAGAAGGTTGAGATAACGACGATGGAAAGCTTAATCGGACTGGTGAATGAGATATAGAGACTATGGAGGCGTCGATAGTTATTTCTCCTTGTGGGAAGCTATGCCCTCTGTTGCCTTCCATTGATTCTATTCCAATTTTTATACATGGTTAACTTTTTAAAGAGTAAGAGAAAAAAAGTGGGACGAGGTTGATCGGAACTTTTGTTAATGGAGAAAATGAGATTTTACTTTCTTATATTTTGAGGGAGGCAACAAGAGTGGATTTACCATTACAGAGAGAAAAAAGAAAGAAATTTGGCATAGGGAAGAAGATGGATGAAGCTATGGAGAAATTGAAGCAGATGATTAGAACTGGCTATTCACCATGGATTATCACTTTTGCCACTAATTCATGGGTTGAGTGAGTCAACATGGGAGGTTCATGAGCGTTTGTAGCATATATGGGTTTTTAAATTTTTTATAAAATAAAATAAATAAGATATAAGAGTAAATTTGGAAGTTTAATTTATAAATAAATAGAAAAATATTAAAATAAAAAAGTGGAGTGTAACTAATAATTTATTAAGTGTGAAAATTGGGTTTTTAAATTTTTTATAAAATAAAATAAATAAGATATAAGAGTAAATTTGGAAGTTTAATTTATAAATAAATAGAAAAATATTAAAATAAAAAAGTGGAGTGTAACTAATAATTTATTAAGTGTGAAAATTAGTTCCCTATTGATTAATCCAACAAAAAATGAAATAAAAAACCAAAATAATTAGCATCTAATTTATTTATAAAATAATTAGCATCTAATTTATGTATATGCTCCAATAAAAGGCTTCCTCTCCAAAGCATTTGCCCTACCGAAAGTTGGCCAGTATATATGATTGATCAAAAAACCAATTGAAAAGAGTAGGGAGGGCCATCTCCTTCCCTTTCCCTTTAGGAGGGGGCACTCCCATCCTCACAATAGGTCTTGTTTGATGACTTGGTCCGAGTGGAGATAGCATTTCTCTTCTGCATGTTCATGGAGTTTTGAAAAATCCAAACATCTCAGAGATAGATAAAGATGTAGGAATTTATCGAACAAACCACACTCCTTCGTATACGTCAGGACTCCATTGATGAGAAGGGGCTGGAGAAAGCTTGAACTCAATTCCTATAGTGATGAATATAAGGCTATTGCTTAAGCTCACTTTCTTTTATTTTTATGAAGTTACATATTTGATATATTGAGTGGAGAATATTTAATTTAAATTATTTTTATATTATTATTAAGAGATGAACTATTTATTATATATAATATATTTTAAGTTCATAATTTTTCGAACAACGTGCAATATTTGTATTGTTTAATAATAATGTCATTTATTAATTTTAAAGTTATTTCTCGTCAAACCATTTTTAGGCATGACGCAGACTAATGATGGTAATATAACAGTGTCATATTGTCGGCATTATCTTATGTTTTATAATAAAATAATTTACACACAAAATTTGGTTTGTTGGTAAGTAAATAATGATCACCATTTAAACTTGGTATGATCATTAAGGTTAAAAATTATTTTTTGAAAAAGTACGAAATGCATTAATAGTGAAAGGTGCATATTTATGACTTCAATAAAATTTTATTGAGAATTTCAACCAAACGAAAAGAAAAAAATATCACTATGAACTTTCATGGGCTGTGAATTCAATAAAGAGTACAAACAAATACCAAGGATCGCTGTGAATACAATGGACAATAAAGAGTACAAACAAATACCGAGGATCTAAGCAGCTGCTATAATTTTCAGTGACTAGCAGGTCCAAGTATGAAAATTATTTTATTTTTTTACTTTTTTTTCCTTCTTCAAATATTAACATATATAAGCATTCATTATATTATTATAACAAACAAATTTAGGCTTATTATGAGATTCAAATATGAATTCAAAACCCTACTGAAAGAAAACTTATTTTCCATTATTCCATTGATGCATATATATATAGACATCACCTGAAGTAGCCTTATTGGCATATGGGGGGTTTACCATTCAGGTCTAAAAGAAAAAAAACAAAAGTCTGTGAACTTGTAATTAAAGCTTTTTGTATCTTACTTTGATGAATTCAAAAAAATAAAAATCACCGACATTAATTAGACTTGACTATCCACATAGTCGTATAAGAAAACAAGAATAAAGTTTTATCTCTCTTTAATTAGCTAAAGATTCCATTGAATATATTATAACTTGTTAACGATCAACATTAACATTATAGTTTAATAAATAATGAAAATTTATACTTTTGTTGAGTACTAATTTTGTTTTTGATACAATGATATAGGAGATAGGTATTTACGTTATATATATATATATTAGGTATAAAATGACTTAGAACCAATAGTTCTTTATCTAATTAATTTTTTCATGTCGACTTCATTATTTACAAGAGTCAAATGCTAAATTTTCTACACGAACTATAACTAAACTGTAACACCAAGCTGTTGTTCAATTTGAAAGTTATTTATAACTAATTTATTGTGTTGTTAAGCCTAAACCTTCCCTATATTGTCATATATATATATAGAAAATCTTTAGCTCTAATTTAGTTGAAGATTGCACTAGAAACATATTAAAGTGAGGCTGTTGTTTTTCAAGACAATGCTAAGTACTCTTTTTTTATTTATCACTTCTACTATATATAGTAAAGTTATAATTTAAATTTGATTTACGTGAACAATGATAAGATGATTACCCATTTCTTTTTACCTTTTTACCTGATCACGTGAAGCTTTTAAAAAAAAAAAGTTACTCCATCATTCGAAAATCATGATTTGGCCATCTCAACTCCTTCTTTCGTAAAGGGTTATAAAAATTGGAGTATACATGATAATGATGATGATGATTTGAGGTTGAGTTGATATATAATAATAATTGATGTTAATTAGTTTGTACATGTGGCCAAAGACCAGCCTAAAGTGTTCCATTTCATTTCATGTATCAAATCATACATATAAAGTTGCAATGCTCATGCCATCCCATGGCAGTTTATATTTTTGAGGTTGGGAAGACTTACACACATATTTTAGTGCACTTTTACTCATAATTAGAAATTCATAAATGGCGGGAGTTTCTCGGGAATTGAATCTAGAATGAACTGGGAGTATATCAAACTTAATAATGCCCTAAATAATGAACCTTCAAATCTGATATGTTTGAAGGACATTGATTTAAGTTGTTAAAACTTTGGCCACTTATTGCCATCATATGCTTAATTTGATGTGAAGTATTTGATTAAGAAAACGTGAGGGATCAAGAAAAGACATATGATCGGCGGTTAAAGTAAGTTACAAGCAAACCCTAGCTAAGCTAGCTATTCCATATTAAAGGGATACTGACTATTGCCTTGAGCTGGTAGCCCTCGTGAATTTGGTGATCATTATCATCATCGATGATAGTATTAATTTTCATCATACGGAGGAGCTGATAACATTGACATAAAGCACACCAATCTTTTTCTGTCAATCCAATGTTTTCTAATTGAGAAATTAAAAAATTCATGCTCAACTCATATAGCTAAATATAGGTGACTGCATCCAACCCCTCCTTTTTGTCTTTAAACTAGAATATTGTTGTAAAAAAAAAAAAAAAATTCAACATACAGAGATAAATAACACTAAATTCTACACACTATATAAATGGCTCGCTTCAAAATTTTTTAGATTAAAACTTTATGATTTGAAATCCTTAAAATTCAAATTATAAAAAACCCATAATATTAAAATTTCAATTAATAGAAAACAATTAATAAAAATAAAACATTTAAGAATGACAAAAAAATATTGTACTCATATCTATCATGGAAAAAAGTACCCATATTTCTATATTAAAAAAATAATTATATTCATCCAAAGAAAAAACAAGATATTCATATTAGTATATACATATACTCATATTTCTTAAGAAAAAGAATGTACCCATATTCAAAAAGGTACTCACATTCTTGAGCCAGAAAAAGAAGAAGGTACCCATACTATTTTATTAAGAAAAGTATCCATATTACTATAATAAAAAGGCCAATTATTTATTAGTCCCTTATTTACTAAAATTCATTTGAAAAGGATCCTAGCTTGTAATTTCTTTTTAAAAAGTTTATGGTTCAATTAATGTATTATGCTACCCACTTGAAAACCAAAAATTTATACATATGCCACTATACAACAACAGACAATAATTGCATTTCCCCCCGTTGACAGACAGTTGCAGCTCCACCTGTCGCCAAACAGTTGTAGGTTTTCCGGTAACCAGTCATTTGAACAGGTTGCAGTTCCTCCGACCGCTAGAATCCTAAACAATTGCAGTTCCTTCAGCCGCCAAAAATTTGGTGAATGGAATAGTTGTAGTTCCTCTAAGCGTCGGAATCCGGTCATCGCCGCCGGACATTGTAGTTCTTATAGTGGTCGTTGAACAATTATAGCGGAGGAAGGACAATTTAATAATTAGTTTGAATAAAATATTAATATATTATTTAAATAGAGACTAAACAAAATCATTTTATAAATATCAAGCACTTAACTAGAAGTCCTATAAACTTGAACCTTTAATGACAATTAGAAGTCTAAGTAAGGATTTTTAAAAATTTTGTAATAAAAATATCCCGTCTGAATTCTTTTTTAACTTATTTTGTGACAAAAATTAAAAAGCGAAAGTATATAGACAATTAATGTGGATACCCAGTCAGAACTCAGAACTCCAAACAAATATAAGTGGTCTTATTATTTTCTTTATATATTTGTTTGGGCACCATCATTTTCCATGGCATGGGTTTGAGTGGTACCATTCCTTCATCATATATGTGCCATTATTTGAGTTAATTAAGGGATCTGAGGCCCTTCTTGTGATTTTTTAATTACATTATTTACTTGTATATGTATATACAAATTACACTAATCAATATTATTTTTTTTGCTTATTTATTTCTAATTCTCTATTAAATTGTCACCTTATTTAGTAAATAGTGAAAATTTAAGTGCACGAGTACTTATTTTGCATACTTTTGAAAAATGAATAACATATATATTCATAAAATTCTCTCAGGCATTGCTATTATATATATTAAATTGATATTATTATTATATTAATTTTATGTTTCTTCTATTATTTTGATTATCTATATAAAGTGTCTCCTTTAATATTAATTTCTTAGTTCACAATGGAATCAAAACTTTATTTTCTTTATGGGGAAAAGGGGTCCCAAGTAAATATCTAGAGTGGTTACATGAATAATTAATTTCAATGAGTTGATGAACCATTTATTCAACGTTGGATGGCCGTGCGGAGTGGGTTTCCAAGGAAAAAGAAATGGACCATGCATCTCTCATCATCATCATCATCAAAGATTAAAAGTATAGAATATATGATTGCAAACAAACAAAGTGTTGTTTGATTTTGGAGGAAGAACAGCTGGCCAAAATGTTTAAAGGCAATCCTTTGTTACTGCGAATCTCCGATAGCTTCAACTTAAAAAGATCGATGACTACTTTCACATTCAGCCAACCCTCGACAACCTAACTCAAAGCTGGATCATGAGCACCATACCCATCTATCTCTCTCTCTCTCTCTCTCAAAATTGGATAATTGGTACGACCTTAAATCACTTTTCGTCATACAAGATTATGATGCAACATAACCCTATCATCTACGAGTTAATCATACTTAAGTATATATCGAAATTAAGGAACAAAATGAAGAGAAAATAGTAATAATCTCCGATAATTATGATAAATTTACAGTAGACTTCATATAATCAAATTGTAAATTACATATCTAATATAAGTAGAATCAACTAATATAAATATATAAATATAATGACCATTACCCTTAAAAAAAAAAATACACAATAGATGTGTTTTCTTATAGAGACAATCACACATTGAGATGGGTGCATGCAATCTTCTTTTTGTAAAAACAAGTCTCAAGTATTGCTGTTTAAAAATGTTTGTCATTGTATATGTACTTAGTGGCCACAACACAAGCTTGTTTGAAAAAGCAAACACCAAAAACCTAAGTATTTAGGTATTTGCTGTAGACTTATATGTCACCATATGACTATAGCATATAGCAGGCGCCTACAACATCTGTCCTCTCCGGTATATTGGTCCATGGTCCCCTCCTTACTATTTTCCCACGCGTTTTTTCTTCATCTTAAGTTTACAGGTATGAATCTACCTAGCCAGCTTTCTCTCGGGAATAGTACAGCTTTATTGACTACCTTACTCATCACATTGTTCATACAAATTAAATCACACGTATTTGTAATTTGTAATCTACCTATAAAAAAGTGGTGATTCACAATCAGACACGAATTAGGATTTGAAAATAGGATAGGTTAATTTTAGTGTCAAATTATATTCAAATTCGTCGATATAAGTGAATTTCATTTATATCATAAATTAAAATAGATACAATTAATCAAAAGACATACTTATTACATAAAAACAAAAATAAAAACTCATGTAATATAACACAATATAAAACTATTTAAATTGTATTGTTGAGTTTTTAAGGGATTATATTCATTAATTAATAAGGTGATATATATAAGCTAACATTACATAAATTTCTTTTTCGTATTCTAAATTTCGGGTGGGTGAAGCCCATTCTAACCCTTACATCAAGCCCGTGCCTGTCCACAATATGTCAAGTAAATATATAGAGCTTGTTTTGTGGCTATTTGAAATATATTAGAGAAGATAATTCATAGAATTCAATTCAAAGTAAAAGTAATTCATAGAATTCAAAGTAAAGGTGGATGATATTTCATTTTGACTTTAGAGAAATTAGAATAGTTTCCTTCAGGTACGTTTTCGGGACATTTTATTGTGGAGATTCCACATAGAAGAAAGTTACCTATTTTAAACTTACCATTTTGAAAGGATTAAATTGGATGACTTTCCTTTTATACCTAGCCTCCTTCAGAGAAAATCGCGAGTGAGAAAAGTTTGGAGGCGGGAATTGCAGTCGGTTCTCCATCCTCGGGCGGTAGTCTCTGATTGTATCCCCGCCTTCCTCCATTTACCCATAAGTTCCTTCTTCCTTTGACCGTTGTTCTCGATGTCTCCCCCCTCCCTCCTCTGAAGTTTTGGTGGATCTTTATTGGATCTATCTATGTCGATGCCAGGGTGGTGGTTCTCCCTTGTGGCAGTGTGTTGGCGAATATGGCCGGTGGCTGCAACGGACGCGATGGCCCCGCTTCCTCGGTTGATATCTCTCTTCTCTGGGGTCGATGGTATTTTAGGTTATGCGTCTGGATCTACCATTTTTGACACCGATGCAATTGGATTTTGTCGTCGAGGAGGCTAGTGGCTTAATATGATGGTGCGGCAGCACCGTCGCTGGAGTGATGTAGGTTAGCACGGTCTTATGATTTGGGCTTATTTGGTCTAGGTTTATTACTTAAAATGCATCCGGAACGAGTTAACGAGTCTCAAAATGCACCTAGAATTGAAATTTGCCTCATTTTGCACTCAAAACAGGTATTCCATTACCTCCGCTGCACTATCTGCCAGTCTATATTACTAACGCCGTTAAAAGTGTTGATGTGTCAGTAATATTACAAAATTTATAGGGGCAATTAAGACATTTGTTAAATTTTATATTAAAATTATTTAAAAAAACAAAACTAATAAAATTACCCAATCTTCCCCAACCCATCGAGAATTGAGATTATTAGCTGCTCGAGCTCGACTTTGACGAAGCAATTGGAATGCGATTTGATGCATGCTTGGCGAAGGAATACCACCGTCGCGCCACCACCATGCAAAGCCACCTATGCATTTCTTCAGTGGACGACGACCGGTCGTGTGACTCCACCATCTCCGTAGGAAAATGGGCCAACAAGACTGGTCCTCGGCCCAGACCCAGTTTCATTTGAATGTGAAGGCCGAATCCGACCCGAGATTCGTGTTCCAATTCGACGGAGAACTCGTGTGCAGCCCGCAAATATTTCATATCCAAGGAAACATTCGACAACTCGTCTTCACTTGCAACGATGTGGATGAAGCAAATCTCAACAGAATGCTTTTGGAAGTGACATAGGTTGACCTGGTTCGTCGGCACGATACTTAGTTCATATGTAAGATGAATAACAGAGGGGAAAGAAAACTGGATGGAAAGCATAACAGAGGTGTTGTAGTGTTTTGGATTAGCAAGCACATTGATTTGTGTTAATTTGTCTTCATTTTTCATTTCCTTTTCCCTACGGAGATGGTGGAGTCACACGACCGGTTGTCGTCTACTGAAGAAATGCAGAGGTGGCTTTGCATGGTGGCGGCGCGACGGTGGTGTTCCTTCGCCAAGCATGCATCAAATCGCATTCTAATTCCTTCGTCAAAGTCGAGCTCGAGCAGCTAATAATCTCAATTCTCGATGGGTTGGGGATCGGGTGGGTGGGTTGGGGAAGATTGGGTAATTTTATTAGTTTTGTATTTTAAAAAGAATTTTAATATAAAATTTAATAAAATTTAGCAAATGTCTTAATTGCCCCTATAAATTTTGTAATATTACTGACACATCAGCATTTTTAACGGCGTTAGTAATATAGACTGACGGATGGTGCAACCGAGGTAATAGAATACCTGTTCTTGGTGCAAAGTGAGGCAAATTTCAGTTCTAGGTGCATTTTGAGACTTGCTGACTTGTTCTGGGTGCATTTTAAGTATTAAGCCTTGGGTTTATTGTTGCTTTTTTTAGTTAGTGTCATAATAAGGTTGGCCTCAGGTTTTCTATTAGGCGAGGGGTTGTTCCTCCCAGATTTCCTAGTGGATTTTCTCATAGTCTCTCTAGCGTGCTAGGAGAGAAATTTTTATTTTTTGAGTTTTCAGTGTGAGTACCGTTCGTCTATGTTTATGAGTTTGGGCTGCTTGGTGTTATTCTGTTTTGAAGATTGGTGTGTGGGGTTTTGCTGTTTAGTTTCCATTCTTAGTCCTTTGTTTGGACTAGTGCTTATTGATGTCAAATGGTTGAAGAATATACTGACGCACACCACTTGACCCAATATGGCTTAGTGCATATATTTTGAAGAATCTCCAGACTTTATTTTTACTTTGGTGCTTGAGGATTTTGTTTGATTTTGTTTGGGGTGTGTACTCATTTTTCTTAGTTTGTCTAAAACGACAAGCTTTTAACGAGACCATTTATATCCATCGGCCTTACCTTCTATATATATTATCCTTTTTATTTAATGAAATATAATATCTTTATCTTTAAAAAAAAATTCAAGGCCAGTCAAAAATTTCGAATGTCATATTCAAAAATTAAAATGAGGCTCTATATATTATTTACTTTGAAAAAACATAGACATGAAGCCATATGTAACTGATTAACGAATATAAGTGCGAATAAAACCAAAACAACAAGCAAGTAAAATAAGAGATACCAAGATCTTCGGAGATTTACGCTTGTCTTGGAAGACGAAGAAAAATGAGGCGCCGATTCCATTTGCACAGCGGGTGTGGATCACTAGGAATTATAAGTGCCCTTCCAAATCTTCAATCTATTCCTCCTAATCGGCTCCCAAATCTTCACAATCATTGTCGTAGTTGATGGCTTCAAGTCGGACTCTTTCTCTGTATCGTCTCTCTTTTCCTCTGTTCCTTCTCATCGTTCAAAATTTTATAATTAATCAATAGTTTTTTCTTTCTTCTGTTAGATTATGAATTTTTCTACATTCGACTTCAAATAAAACTCTTTTAAGTTTCAAAATTTTGAAGGATTGGATAATGAAGATTACATTTTGCATAGTTCTATCGCATTTTTGCTCTTCCTTTTTTCAAGGGCGGGATGTTATCCTTTATCCAAGATTTTGTATGTTCTCTTTTGAGAAATATTATAGTTTCATCTCCCTTTTGATGGACGACTTCGTTGTTCTCAGATGTGAGGCTGTAATGGTTTCACAATGTGGCGGTTGCCAGAGTGGTTGATTCCACAGTTGTGAAAAAAAAGCAGTTCGCAGAAGTTTTTGACAGTGCGATTGAATAAGTTTCAATTATCCTATATGTTTTTATAATTATTTTTATATAAATAAAGTATTTTAAAAATTAAATATTTATTGTTGTTTTTATATTTATTTCGCTTAAATTACAATAAAAATTTACTTACGAATTCATTTTGTTCACACAATTATTTCATTGCCGCATGACTCTGTTCATCAGTGGCAGTATAGTTCTTTCCCAAATCTGACTCATGCGCGCTCTCATAATTTTTCCTTCACTAGTCATTTAAAACTGAGGAGGAAGGTTATCATACTCAGGATGACTTGATTTTTTGGCCATGCTTGTATTCACTATAGTTGACTCAAATGCGATGCACTCTTTTTCCTTCGAATAGGCTTTTGTCCCATCGGGTTTTTTCTAGCAAAGTTTTTTAATGAGCTAGCAACTTGGGCATCCAGTCTTTACATTCGTTATTGTTGTTGAAGTTTTATTGCCGATGCTTAAAGTTTGTACGAAATTAATAGTTGGTTTGTATTGTTTTTGTTTCTTTTTTATTTTTGCCCGTTGTTTTGTTTGTATAAAACTAATCAGTAACTAACTGCGAAATCATGGAAACTCATAAGTCCATAAATAGTTAGGTACCTAAGTAGGTAACTAAGTGGTATGTAATTGAAAACTAATCAGTAACTAACTGCGAAATCATGGAAACCCAGAAACTAACTTCATCTTCCTCTTCATCTGGGTTTCTAGGTGTTGCAGTTAATTACCGATTAGTTCCCACTTACATACCAGTTTGTAACCACTTAGTTACATAACCATTTATGGGTTTTCTAGATGAACATAAAGATGAAGATGAAGATGTAGAGAGAAGAGAAAAAAGAGGATGCAGAGGAAGAGGACGCAGCCTCCCCCTTCTTCTTCATCTGGAGATCTTCATCTTCATCTTCATATGAGTTTCTGGGTTTCGCAGTTAGTTACCGATTAGTTCCCACTTACATATCAGTTTGTAACCCCTTAGTTACATAACCATTTCTAGGTTATCTAGATGAACATGAAGATGAAGAAGAAGAGAGAAGAAAAAAAAGAGAATGCAGAGGAAAAGGAAGAAGACGAAGACGAAGAGGAAGAGGACGCAACCTCATTTTCTTCGTCTAGCCATACTCTCGCAGTGGCTATCGGGTGGGAGAGAGATGAAGGTGGAAGGGAGAGGATTGCTGAGTTTGAGAGGGATGAAGGTGGATGGGAGAGGATTGGGAAAAAAAGAATGAGAAGTAACTAAGAGTTAATCGAGATAATTTTGTTTTGTTCATATAGTTGGGCCAAAAGTGCAAATACCAAAAGTTAATTACTTTAGATGGTTGAGTATACATAAGTGATTATTAGTGGTTTTTTTTTTGTGAGAAAGGGACATTAATGATAATTTCCCTATTATTTAACCATCATCTGGTATTTCTCTTAATTTGGGTTTGGCCCACCAAAGCTATTTGGTGTATGGTAATGGTTGGTGACTGGTGAGCGAAATAGTGGAAGACAGTGAGATGTGGCAAGGAGACTCCACTCAAATTTATTACAACCTTAAATCTAGTCGGGCCATGTTTGCTTGTTTTGTATGAATAAACAGTTTGATTCTCTTTATGTTGGGTGTTGGCCCATCCATCTTTAGTGCTACACGGCTGCTGCTAGTGCCATGGTTGGTGAACAAACAGGTAACCAAGACAAAATATTATTTTGGATATCAATATCGTCCTTTATAAGGGTCGAACTCAATATTTAATTTTATACAAACGATATTATGGGATAATTGCTAAACCGTAATACTAATAGCCAAGCCTTTTATTTTTCTTGAGAATTATTATTTTACTTATTTGCTCATGAGGGAATCAAAGGTGTTACTTATCAAGTCCTAACCCAACTTTTTAGAATTATGTTATTACTTGTTTGCCCCTTGACGAAATCAAATGTACTGTTTGTGGTTTAAGAGATTAGGATTTAGGATAACTCGATAGAGGTGGTGGTGGCTGATGGGAGAGCTTTTTGTTTAAGTTTTAGAAAGTTTTACGCATTGTTATGGGCGCGTCCTTCTATTTTGGGGTCAGTGCGTATATCTATGATTAAGAGTTAAATCTGAATCCATAAATGATAATTCGATACATTTTTTTTTACTTTAGACATTATTGAAATTTTAAATTTGATGGATAATGGTATTTTTTATGCTTTGTTATAATTTATTGTCCTTAGTTTGTCAAATTTTGGATTGAATTGTCCTTAGTTGTCCCGCCCCGAATCCAAGACTAAAGGATTATGGACGTACCAGTGTTGTGTCTTATAAGATCTGACAGGTCATACATATAGCCCAGCTATAAACATTATAACTCCAATGATGACCCGTTTGTGAGCCCAATGGTGATTTGTTGTTCTTAATTCATTTTAATTATTTAGCCCAATGGTGATTTGTTGGTCCTAATTCATTATAGTGGAGTGTTTCAAATGGTTAAATTTATAGAAATATCGATGGATATTTTGATATCGATATCGATATCATTCACGCTCAACAAAAATATTGGAAATTTAGTCAAAAATTCAGAAATTTTGAATGAAACTTTAGGAAAAACTTAAGCACCCAATAAGTCTTATATAAGACTAAAAAAAATTATAAAATGATTTTAATATAATAAGTATATGATACATAATATGATACAATATAGTTTGATGATGATTAACAATATAAACCTTTAAACATAAAGAGAAGCTAAAACATAATTTTATTGATAATGTAGCATCAATGATACTTTATTCATTGAAATTTAACTAAAAATAAATAGATTGTCTACCGAATTCACATTATTTGTTTAAGAGTTCACATTATTTATTTGTTTCTTGGTAAGAATTTGCAATGCAACATTAATTATTTGTTTATCTGCTATTATGTATGCAGGCCTTAAATTGGACACCGGTTGATTGACCTATGTTGCTATATTTCTAGCATCAAATATGTTAACATGTTGAGATATCTCTCAAAAGACGATTTTAGGGTTCTGACGGCTGCATGTGGAGATGGGAATGAGAAATGTTAATGCCTCTACTAATCTTTTCTTTGAAATCTTTAAGAATTTCTCAGCATAGCTTAATCATATGCCTTTCTTGTCTTTCAACATGAATTGGTGTAGGAAAAGAGTCTGGTAAGTTTTTAATATAACACATTCTTGTGCCTACCAGTTGTAGTACTACTAGTTCAATATTCCATTGTCATTATTTTCATTATCAAGATATCTTTGAGGTGGCCACGGAAGATGGTACGGTTTTGGCAATGCAGTTGCACAGACTTGGTAGAGTTTCTTTAATTTAGGGTTGACGTCAAATCTAAGCGTGATTACTTAAAACATCGTAGTAGTTATAATTGGCAGACAGTGTGTCTTCTTGTGCATTTCTTTTAGAGCTGGTTTGCTTAATGAAAAGAATATTGAAAAAGTAATGATCATACAGCGTGCATGGTGAAGCAAGTTGTTCGCCTTGCAGAGCATGCTTTAATTCACTGTGACTTCAATGAGTTTAACATTATGCATCGTAGGCATCATCGTGTTTCCTTCTACTGCTATACCACATTGTACAACTTTCCTGTATGATTGAATTAATTTTTGTTAATGTATGCACTCCAAATTAGCCTTATTTTCCATTTTTCCTTCTTTTAGATTGATGATGACGAAAAGGTCACCATATATGGTTATTGATTTTCCACAAATGGTGTCGGTATCCCATCAGACTGCACAGATGTAAGATCTACTTCTAAAATGTTCCAGTCATTTATCATACCGCGTGTGTACTTTGACCTCTCATTATTTGATTGTTTACATCTGCATATTCTCATTACGAAGTTCCCATGTTCAGGTACTTTGACCGTGATGTTGAATGGTCTTCAAGTTTTTCAGCAAGAGGTCAGTGTTATTTATTTATTTCGAATAAAAAATAAGTTTCTAGTAAAGGTTTTGCGACAAGGTAGTTATGATTGTTTCTTTTTATCTCAGATTCAACATGTGTTTTGAAGAATGCAAAGATCGATGATATTGATGGAACAGAGGTAGACACAGATGAAAGTGGCAGGCCTTGTTTTTCTTCTACAGCCAAGGATGCTGTTTTTCTGGACAAGGAACTTGCTGCCAGTGGTTTACTAGGAAGGATCAAGATCGAAGACATTGAGAAGGTATCATATGGTTGTGAACTGTGCTAGATTCGGTTGCCACATCCTCATGTGTATTTCTGGAGTACTGAGATTTATCTTGTCTCACAGTATTATCTCCCGCTGCTTAAAAAATGCACCGATATTAAAATCCTTCACTTTTACATGGAATGTGTTCCATCCTCTGGGACAAACATTTCGTTGAGATATTGAGTGTATAGTCCATGCTCTGATTACAATATGGCTTGTCCAATCTGTTTATGATAAATACACCTTTGTCTTCATGTACTAGACATCTATATGCGACTTAAATGATGTTTATCAATATTCCGTTGTTATGCAGTTCATTGAAGTAGGTTTGGAGAAGGATGTTAGTTCTGGACCTCTGGTGATGAAGGTGAAGTTAGTGAAGGTGACACACACATCTCTGTGTTAAATGAAGCGAACGTAAAAGGCATTGATGCATTGCACTTGCTAGATCAGGTACATATTTCACTTGCTGTTGATGTCACGAAGAACTGAAAAATGTTCGAGTCACAATCTAAATGATTACTTGATGTACAAAATGAAGAGTACAGTGGAAATTTTGTGTTTGCATAACGATAACAATCGGGCTGTGATAGAAATGTCTTTGACTTGTACAGTTTTCTCTTACTTAGAGAGACATTGAAATGGTATGTGTCTATAGTGTACGCATTCTTGCGTCATACATTGTAAACTCCTACTCACACTTTGTTGGAATTCATCAGGATCAGACGTTAAATTCAATCCGTGAAGAGGAAGGAGTAGAGGATGACCTAAGAAAGATTGAAGCAGGTCCAAGCAGTAAACCTGAATATCAATACGTGAGTGACAAGGTAGGTCTTCAAATTGTCTTTATATCGTGATTTGTACACTTTTATGGACTTGAAGTTAGGATTTTTTTTAGGCTTTGGGGTGACAGTTGTTTATTTCCACAGGAGGGAAATAATGAGACGACCGATGACAATGGAGCTGAGCTGATGAAGGGCTTGAACAAGCAGAGACGACGCACCATAACAGCTGCCCGTGGAGGACGGAAGGATCTTTCTTCCCGAAATAGCTACAAAGACAAGGGCGGTAGGTCCTCTAACAATGCCAAGATTCAGAAACAATTAAGTAGCTGGTAGAATATGTGAAGTCCCAAAGCAAAATATGAGTGTTAAGAGTTTCATGCCTAGATGGAGTCTGCTGCTAGCATCGTTTTGTTTTTGAACTATGGTTTAGGAACCCTTGAAGGAATCAAGTAGACTATAGTTACGCATTTTCTTAGTAATATATTGGCAATTTTTTATTTTTTGACAATCTTATGTTTTGTTACAACAAATCATACGATGTCAATGATATTACTCTCGAGATATTATTCTTCGCTTATGAGTAAGAAATCTCAAATTCAATTTCAGTACATAAAGATGGAGCTCGATACCTAGTGGCTTAATCCATGAGTTCAACTTCAATCCCCCAATATCATTATAATAAGAAAAAGAACAATATTATTTAAATTGGTCTAATTTTGTGAAAAAGATGACTAAGAGACATTAATATGTTGGAAAATTGACTTTCATCTTTGATTGGATGTGGCCTTGATTTGTGTTGATGTCCATGATATTCAAAGTTCCAATTACTAGTGTCCTATGATTAACGAATATTTCAAATTTGGTGTAAGAAAATATCAAATATGATCATCATATTTGAGATATGAATCTTAACGATTAAGATACGTGAAAGGAGATTACATCTTACTTACTTAGAATTCGTGAATTCGTGTTATTTTCAAAATTTGAGATTTTTTACATACAAATCTAATTTTTGTGGGTAAACACATTTTTTACTATTTACTACCATAACCTGTCTCATCAATTCCTGTTGTTATTTTTGTCGGTACTTTTCTGCTTCATATGCGGATGGATTTTATTAGACAAAATTAAAAATAAAAATCAAATAAATAACTGTCTGAAATATACTAAACAGTATAGAGTAAATTTCAATTTTTACAATAAAATGGTGGACAGATTGTTGAAAGTCGTAGAATGTTCGAGAGAAATGAGACTGTTTTCTTTTCAAGGTCCAGTCTTTACTGGAAAACTCTTTCGTTCCCTGTAAGGACCCAATCCTCTGCTTTCCCAATCACTCGAGCAAAGCAGCAAGCAATTCACTAGATTCTTGAATTCGACATCCAAACCAATCTTTCTCATCATCCAAATAAACCCATAATTTCTCACGATGTCTCTGATTCCCAGCTTCCGACGATGCAACATTTTCGACCCGTTCTCTCTCGACCTGTGGGACCCATTCAAGGATTTCCCTTTCCCTCCCTCCTCATCACTTTCCCAATTCCCTGAAATTTCCCGGAAAAATTCGGCTTTTCTGTGCACGAAGATCGACTGGAAGGAGACCCCAGAAGCCCACGTGTTCAAGGCCGACATCCCGGGGCTGAAGAAGGAGGAGGTGAAGGTGGAGGTGGAAGACGGCAGGGTGCTTCAGATCAGCGGAGAGAGGAAGGTGGAGAAGGAGGACAAGAACGGCAAGTGGCACAGAGTGGAGCGCAGGAGCGGCAAGTTATTGAGGAGGTTTCAGCTTCCTGAGAATGCGAAGTTGAATGAGATCAAGGCAGCCATGGAGAATGGGGTTCTGAGTGTCACTGTTCCAAAAGCAGAGGTGAAGAAGTCTGATGTCAAATCCATTGAAATCTCTGGTTAATGAATTTGGAAATTGAGATCATCCATGAATGTGAGTGGTTAAAATTGTCATGAAAATGAATTAGTAATAAGATTGAGGAACAGAGTCTGAGTGGTTTATTGTGTTTGTAACTTTGTATGTGTCAAAGAGTGGACTCTTGGTGTTGTCCATATTTGTAAGGCTGAACGCCTTGATGTCATTAGTAATATATGGAATTCTTAGGTTTCTGAAATGAACATAAATCATGTGAGTCCATGAAACTTTTGCCTATGATTTTGGAGTCCTGTAATGTCACATATTGCTCATGAATATAAGTTTGAGTCCGTTGTTTCACAGCATTTTTGCAATCGACATGAACAAAGATTAACCTTTGTGATACAGTTGGTTGGTAAACCCGAATTTTAGATAGGCTAAATTTACATACTCGATGTAGAAAAAATTCGATGATACAAGTGAATTTTATTAATAAACATAAAAAGATACATTTAGTCATGAAGTACGTAATGAACCTTACCCCCCTCAAATATATCTATATACGTAAATAAAAGTTTGATAGCAAGAAAAAATATAAATTACAACAAAAATCATAATTAAACATGTAATGCAAGTACAAATTATAACTTTCTAATTTTAAATTGTACCCTTCAAATCTTAAAAACGTCAAAATCTTCCATTATCTATTTGTTACGGATAGTATAAGTAAAGTACTTTATTTTAATGTGGATGAATATACAATCAACAAGAAATTCATCATCTATTTTATTTCAAAGTCGATTCTTTATAATTCTCATAGATAAAAAAATCCGTTCTTATACATATAAGCAAAATTTATCAACATAAATTATTATAAGAAATCCCACAATGGTATAAAGTAAGAACAATAAGGCTATGAGTTCATTTACTAGCCGACTAATCAAGGAAACCAATCAAATCAATTTCACCATTGCAACAATAGACATATAAAAAAAATATCTTTACCCAATTAAATCAAATATTCAATATCAAAAATTAACAAAAAATAAGCCTTTAGTAACCTTGCTTCCCACAAGAAGCAACTAGCATGTGAATGCAATACTCATAGTTATAGCCTTAACTCAATGTCTCAATATACTCATGCAAAAGCCCCAATTTCAATATTCAAAATTTCAAATTATCAAAACTAAAAAATAATCTCTAATCTTCAAATTCCCAAAACCAAAACTCTATATTCAATTTCTATTTAAAACTAAGATTAGAGAATAATACCTTATGCTTTGAAGATTTGAGAATGGAGAAACCCAATAAAATTTTGAAGAAAATAAAGGAGAAAAAAATGGTGAGATGAATTTGAAGAAGAAGAAATGCTGAAATGGGGTGCACGGTTTGCTAATGCCTGTTTTTCACTTTAGGTTTGAGCCTGTGAGGTTGCTGTGATATTGTTTAATTGTGTGTTCTTGGGTTTTTTTTTTTTGATTTTTTAAGCCTAAGTTAATTGGACTAAATATTTATTATTGGATGGACTAGATCAATTACTACCAAGGGAGGCAGCTAGGGCGGGAAGGGTTATTTGGGAGTGTTATAGCCCTCCCAGCCCAAAGCCGCCCCCTCCCCCCACCAAAATTAAAACACAACTTATAGCCCTCCCAGCCCAAAGCCGTCCCCCCCCCCCCCCCCGCACCACCACCAAAATTAAAACACAACCACCAGTGCACGCACGTCTTCGGGAAAAAAAAAATTTGTTAAGATTTTGGTCATAAACCATAATAAAACCTGCAACCAAGACATCATTTATAAGATTTTGGTTGAACATACTAGGCAACAAATCATTCATTCATAAGAGATCCTACAAAAAAAAAGGTTTTAGTTTTCTTCATCACTTCCAACCAGTCATGAATAGGGCAGGCACATGAACAAGAAATAACTTGTCAAGCCTCTGTGGGTAGCAATCCTGTAAGATGGACACATCTAGAACTGCAATGGATATCAAATTCTCTTCCTGCTGGTATGTAGGAACATATGGACCATTTTGTTGTTTTCTTTTTCTTTTTCCTTTTTAACATAAATACCTCAACTTTGAGAACGAAAAGATTCAAATCTTGTGATCTTTATAAATTAACCAATGAAGCATTTAATTAGCGTTGCTAAGTTTGTTTTTGGTCCATGATTATGGTTAAGTGTATATATATATTGTGATTAAAATATTCCCAAAATACAAAATATAATCTCAAATCTTGAAATGAAAAAATCCTCGGGGATTTGAAATTTACAGAAAGAGACAGGCAGAAACCTAGAAAAATCAGTGCCGAGCGAGATGTACACATTTGAGGCTGAGGAGGCTTAAGATAAAGGGATGTTGGTAGGCTCAGACTGCTCAGTGATGGATGCCAATACCTGCAAATCTAAAACAAAAATCAACACAAAAAAGAAGGTTCACTGAAACCACAATAAAGAGGAAATTTAAAAAAAATCCTAGCCTCCGTTTTCTACTCTCTCAATTCCAAAGAAAAAGCAAATTAAGGGGAGGATGGAAGAAGATGATCTCCTCAATCGTTTTTCTCTTGTTGTTTTGGATTAGTAATAAGAGTTCCTATGTGGTGACTGTACGGTTTGAGTCATGCTTAGATTTGAATTTCCCATAATATTATTTTGCTAGATTTTCAATCAATCATTTTACCCAAAATATTCCTTTAAAATTTCTTATTTTTCCCTAAATCTTGTTCTACTTTGCTGTTGGAGTAGTTTGCCTCAATATCTTGGTCACAGTAGTTAGATAAGGACTTTTGGTCCTTTATTTTCTTTTATACGCAATTGGATCGCTGAAGATCAAGCTTTCCTCATATCCGCCATACTCTACATATTCTTCATCTGGTCTCTTTTAGTGGAGGCAATTTGTTCAGGATTATAGGGGCTGTTAGAGTTTTGGTTATTTTGGGCTTTGCGGGCTTGCTTTGTAATTTTGCATAATTTCAATGATGTAGGTTTGTTAGTTGTTAGTGCGGCTTTGTCCGCGTTGATATTGCCGTATTGGCTTGTGGGTCTTGCTGTTATAACTTGATTTTGATGGTATGGTTGTACCAATTTTTTATGATATACAAAGATATCATTATTGATAAAAAAAATAAATAAAGAGGAATTAAAAGGCTATTGATATCATTCAAAATTTGAAGTGCAAAGCTACAAAATTGTTATCCAGTGGCCATATTGCACCTTAGACAAAGAAAGGGGTTGACTTTAGGACGTTTTGTTTTTTTATTGCTTTCAACAATTTCCTACAAACTAGTCCATGATTTTCTCCTTTTTTTAAGGTCATGTTTTCTGCATCTACTGGGACAGGACTGTTTTCGGGTTCAGCTGGTTTCTTGGTCACCGATTTGTTTCTTTTTCTCCTCTTCCCTCCCAACAACAAAGTAGTTCCAATCTTCGCCGTTGGAGTTGAAGGACTGTCCACATTAGGAATGTCTATGACTACTGCTGAAGAAGCTATCTCATTCACGTTACTAACCTCATGAACCCCGGCCGGGCTGTCCACAGTAGGAACTTCTCTGCCTAGTACAGAAGACGCTACCTCATTCGTCTCACTAACCTCATCAAGCCCTGCAGGGCAGTCCATAGCAGGAATCCCTCTAGCGAATTCAGAAGAAGACATCTCATTCACTATACAAACTTCTTCTTCACCTACGGTTTGAATCTCTCTTGCTATTTGTGATGAAGCTATCTCATTCGCTTTCCTGACCTCATCTTCACCCACAATGTTCTTCGTTGGGCTGACAAACTTCTTAGAGATGGAGGTAGCAGGTTTTGATTTCAAAGTTGTTTTGGCCTTTGGGGGGATATCACTTGCATATGTCCATTTGGAGTCCCTCTCTTCAAATTCCGGTGCAAACAGAAGTGGCATGAATAGACTACATTGTTTCGTACATTGTTCTGAGTTAAATTAGAAGGCTTCTTACTTGTCCGTCGTAACTTCGCTCTATTTTTCTCGATTCGAACAGTGCAGTTGAAGCCAGGCTGAAGAATTGTTTCACATCTGCAAAATAGTGAATGCTGATCAGAGTTTTGTAATTTCTAGCATCTTTGTAATAGCATCTTTGTTTTTGATGCGCCGTTGTGGCATACTCATTTATGTTTCAAACTTTCAAGCCAAATGAAACTTTAATATCTAAAACGAAATGACTTGAACTCTCTATATTGGTCTCAAAAGCACTTTACTTGGTCCAAAAATATGATACGAAAAATAAAGTCATTCATTGAATGTGAAAGAACAGCCTGACCACAGATAACAATCAATATATATCTCTTAAGTGAGGTCAAGTAAAACAAAAGGCTGATGCCAATTTTTCTGGGGAAAAAAATTATAATAAAACTCGAAGTTACTTACACATAGTTGACTAGGCTAAATATGAGGCTGGATTCTGCAATTACAATCAGACAATATCGGAGATAGATTAACAATTAAGGTGTACAAGGTCCGTGCAATATGTATGAAATCCTGCCAAAGTCAAAGAATCTTCATAAAGATTTAGATAGTATATGTTATATTGGAGTGGTTTAGTTCAGTATTTTGGCACAGCCGATCTGGAATGGATTGAAGTGGTCAGCTGGATTTTTCATATTGTTGCGCAGAGTTAAACACACAACTGAAAATATGTGTATACTAACCGTAGCATCAGCTCCTACTCGCAAATTATTTCAAAGATTAACAGAAACCAAAACTCTAATCTTAAGCACACCAGTTAGTTATCTAGGCACCAGCACTAGCTACACTAACAAAACACAGTTTCACCACAGAAACAATTGACATCAAACCTTATTCAACTATTTAATTTTCCTGGGTTTTTCATGTTTTCCATAATTAATTCAAGAAAGAACAAATTTCAGATACCTCTGGCAAGTAAACAGAGATGGGTCAGGGGGTACACCCAAACCCTCTTGAGCAGAGGCCAACATGCACCCGAAGAAGGCACCCAAAGATGGAACAGAAGCTTCCGCGCCAGCCCATAGAGCGAGTTTCTGCAAGTGCTTGAGCTTCATTGCAGACTTGGCGTTGATAGAGCCTCCCTGGGTTTGATTTCTTCCAGTCAATTCTTCTCTCAGTGATATCATGTCGTTAGACCCAGATGCTTTGTTTGCCGCTCTGTTGGCTCCTCCTCTGCTCCCCATACTTTGCTTTGGGATTTTCTCTTGCACTAATTTTATCAGACACTTGTTCTGCTGTTATTCGGGCTCGATTTGTTTCGGTTTTACACTTTTTAAACTAAAAACCAAAACCGAACTTAAAGTCTTGCCAAAACACTAGATTATTGTCTGACCAAGAAAACAAAACTAGATTATTCTCTGACCCAAACCATATATCCATTTGTAATTAAAATAATAGATTTTCAGTGATCTAAGAGCATGTCTAGTGGTAAAAACAAGAGTAAGGGGCTAGAGATAAGTTGTTGCCCCTCAAATGACACCGTTCATGTATTTTGCACAATGCTATTTTTTGTTGTTATAATGGAGAGGGGCAAGGGGCAAAACTTCAAATTTTTTTGTGAATTATTTTCCTAAGGATAATAATGTAGAAATATTTAAAATATTTAAAATATTTCTGAAATACTATTTAATTCCACTACTTAATTTATATAGTTATAATTTTTATATAAAAATAAATATATTAAACATGATGACAACAAAGAAGCTTTATTTTATCAAATTTAAATTACGTAAATAATAGTGCAAGTCTAATAAGAAATACAATCATTAGTTTAATTTCATAAATAAAACCAACTAGTGAGGAGTGGTGAACCAATTGTGATCATTTTGAGTTTAATAATCACCTTCATAACTCTCTGCGCGGTGGATCTTTGAAATACTCGCAATGTTTGCATATCTCTGAACAATGATGAAACATAATTGCGATTTCATTTTTGCTTTATAACATACTTCTGTTTGTATCATCTAAATATATATTGAAGAATCAATTAATTAATTAAAAAATACATCATGCACAATGATAATTCATTTATAAACTAATAAACTTAAGTTTGCCACTAAAATTCTCACCTCATCCATCTGATTGTCACCACTACGGTGATAATCCGCAACTTTTACTGAAGCCATTGACGACTCTTTGAGCATGGGTCGCAATATTTTCCACCTATTTGAAAACCTCTGAATTGTTCGGATATCTTCCACATGACCCTCCCAATTTTTGGCATAGTGGTTTCGAACATGTACAAAAAATGCGATGTTTGTTTGATCGGCTCATTCAATTGCATATGAAGTGCCGGCTACCTAAGCTTTGCACAACAACACTTCTTCATCATTTCACCATTTGTGGTTTGGTGACATATTTGAGAATAACAAATTTGAGCAGAATGTAAAAAATATAAGTAGGAAGAATTTGGGTTTGAATAGGAGATGATAAAATGTGTGATAAATGATGATTAAAAGATGAGTATTTATAGGAGTTAAAAAACAAAAAATCAATCCCAACGACTATATGTTACTTTTTAGTTTTTTTTTTTGAAAAAAAAAAATTGCAACGGCTACTTTGTTTGAATGTCGTGCCACGTGGCATCATTTCATTGGGCACAAGAATGTAGCCGTTGAAGCAAGTGGGCAGTACAAGTGGGCTGCTGCTGTTATGTTGTGTGGGCCAGCAACCTTGCCCGGTTTGGCAAAGAGGCAAGGCTAGCCTTTGGACTTGCCTTTTTCTGGTCTAGATTTGATGGGCTAGAAGGTGAAGGGTAGGGGCAGTCACCAATATTTCACCATAGACCAAGCTTGCCAACCTCACCCAAACTTGTCTTGGTGTTAGCCCCTTTTTATCACCAAAAAATAAAAAACCCTCACCCAAAGCAGACCGGCCTTAATAACACTACAATCCCACAATTCCTACCCCTACAGTTCTTCAAAGAAAATTCACATATCATAATTCATAATTCATCACACATCATCTATTGCTCGGGTAGCAGAGGTATTTACCAATATCACAATTCAATTCACAAAGACAAAATCACAACAATTCATAAAACAAACCAATATTAATTTTTCAAGAGAAATATTACCATAATATACAGATAGAGAACAAGAACGAGAACAAGAAAGAGAGATAGTCACTCAACGGAGATGGGTGTAGCGGCCCAGACGGCGACCTACGACGGAGATGGCCGTGGGATAACAAATGGAGAAGGAGATTGAGTGAGAGCTCCAGCTGCGCACTAAGAGAGGGAGAAGCTATGAAACGCCAATGTGCCGATGTGCCACCGTATCCCGTTTCAGATGCACGAAGGATAAGCGGTAAGGAGATGTCAATCAGACTAAGAAGAGAAAAAACAGACCACTTTGAAGCTTGGTAGTGAGAAGATCGACGAGAATGTAATATGAGAATCTCGACGGCGAGATGGGGAAAGATGAATGAATTAGTGGGCAGCTGTGGAGGTTGAGTAGCAAGCTTGACTCATGAGGGAGATGGACAGTGAGAGGGAGAAAAGAAGAGAGATGAGGAGGTTGGGCGTACAGAGTAAACCTTGTTGATACCCTTAGTACGCCGAGCCGACTCTGTCAGACTGTACATAAAAAGACCATCTCGAAACTCACAAGGAAGAATCCATATATTCCCATCTTGTGGGCCCCGGGCTTGGACCCATCAAAGGGCTGGCTCCTCTGAGGAGCGACTCATAGCCTAGTCCAACCATAGAGCATACCCGCCTTCTATGTATAACCTACCCGCTCAAGTGGGAGGGCAACATAGCCGACCCCCTCCACGAAGAGCATAGACGACCCGGTCGGGTATCTGACTGCCCATGTCAGAGGCTCCAATCAAATCAGCCAGCTGGAGTACACCTGTCGATCATCCCTTGGTAGAGAAGTTAGCATCCAAAGTCCCATCTATCACTGACCAAAACTCCCTTGGGCAGGGAGATCCAAAGTCCCAATGCCATAGCTGTTCACCTAGAGAGCCAAGTGTCGTTCTCTTAGTAGATCAACACATAAATAGGATTGGCACATGACCCCAATAGAGCGGGTACCCACCATTGAACGGACAACTGCGGTATAGCCGACCCGACTCAGCATATTTTCCCTATATATATCCCCACACTTTGCCCAGAAAAGGGGACTTCAAGTAAGTGTAGTTACTCTCTAAAAACACCATCTCTCTCTAAACTCTCTGCCTTCTCTCTTGAAATATCCCTTGTCATATTTTACTGATTCTTCTTCTTCTAACTTCCTTATTTATGGAAGATTGAATATGTCTTCACCATGTTTTTCCACTTCTCCCATATAAATACTAACTTAGGCATCAGAGGGTAGTAGGCTAGAGCCACATCAGCCTCCTAAGCTTAACCTTTTCCTTCTCTTCGTCTTCTATTTTCTTCTTAGGTACTTCAATACCAGGTGAATGGAGATTCGATCAGACAAAGGAAATCAAGCCTTGGAGCCCAAGCAACTTGCCTTTGTCGTGGGAGGAATCTCACCATCTAGTCCACGGAACCTAGGAGCACAGTCTTCGGAACCCGAGGGCTCTTACGTTGCCGGGTCCAACTACCCCATCAACAAACCTACTATTTTATTTTATATTTGAAGCGTTTATATTTATTTGAAAAGATAAAACAACAAACATAGCGTTGTATCGTTAATGGTTAAGCCTTTGTTCATTCAAATCACTCCTCAATCTCTTTCCCGATAAGTTACGTTCTCGTTGGTGGATTCCTTTATGTGTTTCTGACTTTTTTCTCCATGATGCAGGGCAGATTCTATAGCAAGATGCTCATAATCGGTTCCATGTTGATGCCGAAATCCTGGGCACACCCAAATGCCTAGCATGCCAACCCCGTCTTGCCTAGAAGATAAATAAAGCGCTCCTAGGAGGCAAACTAGCCCTGGTTTGTATTTCTCCCTTCCTTTGCTGTTTCTGCCCTTTATATCTCTCAAACCTATGTTCTGTTGTCATACTTACTGCTTATCACATTGAGGACAATGTTCGGTTTAGGTTTGGGGGTGTGGATTGAATTATTGCATATAGAAACAAGTAGGTTTGGGGGTGATACACGGCCAAAACTTTTGAATTTCAGTTTTAGTTTTTTTGTTCTGTTTTGTTAAGTAATAGTATGATAACTTGTTAATAAGAATGTATATGCTAAATTAACTTTCTTTGCCTTAATAAGAGTCATGCCATAGTTAGTCATAATCTGCACTTCACAATGCCATGTTTTAAGTGATCAAAACAACTGAATTTGAGTGAACTTTAGAAAATTAGTGGAGACTTCCCTGTGAGATCTTTGAGCCTAATTGGCATTCTTTCTGAGGGATATACTTGTTTCTACTCTTAAACACGCATCACTTTTGTTCTTAATTGTTGCTCTCATTACATCATTTTGCATTGAATTTTAAAGAACTAACACCATTTAGATACTCTTGATTTAATGTGTGGTTTGCCATAAGAAGTGATGTAGGTTATGTAGGCTTTAACCTTTAAAGGCTTTATCCTACCCTATTGCATGCTCCCTAAGCCAATTTTGAAGCCAAACACTCAGCCTTTTCTTTCATCACCTACAGTATAACCTAACCCAAAATACTTAGCCATTCATCACAACCATGCCCTATAACCTCAGTTTGTCCTAAGGTTGCCCTAAATGAGATTCATGGTGAGAATGAGAAGTGAAAGAAGATGCTGCCCAATTCCAAGGACATTGGTGTTTTCAAAGTTCAATAGTTTAAAGAAAATCTTACAAATGACATGCTGCAAGAAAGTTTGAGGAAATCATTGCCTGATCTTGGTTCAATTCAATTCAAAGAAAAAGAAAAAAAATAAAGAAAATAGAAGAAAGAACAGAAAAAATGT
Source organism: Oemleria cerasiformis (assembly GCA_037349345.1). Lineage (NCBI taxonomy): Eukaryota > Viridiplantae > Streptophyta > Magnoliopsida > Rosales > Rosaceae > Oemleria > Oemleria cerasiformis. The sequence goes on along the minus strand of JAZGTL010000003.1, from coordinate 11,027,061 downwards.
TCAAATCAAAATAAAGAAAGAAACGTTGAAGAAGAAAAGAAAAGAAAAAAAAGTGAAAAACAAAGTGAATTGAGCCAAGTGAGCCAAGAGCCTCAAAATAAGCCATCAAGAAAGCACAAGCCGTGGGCCTTAAGTAAGGATTCAGTTCAGAAATTGCAAGTTCGAGTTATGACTTCTCATGCCTTGGCACATCTCAGGTTCTTTGAATCCCATCATTCCTTTCTAAACCTTGAAGCTTAGCCCCGTTACAACCTAAGAAGGAAGGCCTAACTGATCGTATGGAAAATCGTGCGAAGGATTAAGGTACGTATCTATGTTCTTAAAGTTCAATTCCTTTCATGAGATTTTAATTTCCATAAAGTGTTGTTCTTCATTGTTACTTATATGAGAATAAATTTGAATTACATAACAAAAACTCATCACATATGCTTGAAAGAGTGAAAGCCTAGGATTCTTGTGCAAATTGAGAGTTGCCTAGTGAGGATTAGGGTCAAGGCGAAATCTTTCTAAGGCACTTAGATGAAGTTGTTTTCAAACATGATCACTTGAAAATATTGGCACTTAAACATCTACAGCTTCACATGCCACTCATGGCTATGGCTTTCCTTTTAGTTATGCAAGGAATGTTTACTTACTTTGATTCTTATTAGCTTGCTAAAAGTACTATCTCTAGCATCTTATTTACCTAAGTAAAACGTTTGTGGGTATCGTGCTGCTATAACCCTCATGAGACAAAACTCCTCCTACTAGGGGAACCTAGGGGTTTAAATATTCTATCTTAACTAAGATCGAGTGTCTTCATTTTGTTTAAGTTTTTTTTTCTTAAGGACTAGCAAAAGATAGGTTTGGGGGTATTTGTTCAGTCATTATTTATGCATCATTTTGATGTCTTTATATGTCTCTCTTACATGTCTTTTGAATGATTTCGTGCCATCAATAGTAGAAAATAATCAATCTTGTGAGACTTGTGCAGATTTGGAAAGATAGGTAAATTCTGAGAAGAACGCACAAATAATGACTCAAATTGGAGTTCAGATGAAGGAGATGTCCTCATTTCAATATCAGGTCCTGAACTGGGTCCTGAGTGCGCCAGTGCGCCTATTATGGGTCCTTGGCCAAGTACCTCAGATCATGCCATCTGGGTCCTAAACCTATGTCTCATGACATCAAGTTCATGTCCTAGAAGTTCCAAGGTCTTGCCAGGACATGTCGAGTACATGTCCCAAGAACTTCCCATCCGAGCCAGCCTCTGCGCCTAAGCCCTGGTTTCTGTCCCGCCAGCGGTGGAACAAAGTTCCTCCTCTGCACTAAGCCCGACAACCTATGTGCCTAGCCTGAACGAAGATGCACTTCTACTACGCTCATGGTGTGCCTCAAAAGCGCATTCCCAGATCCCTATGACGAAGACATTCCAAGGGCTAAGTTCTAGGTTTCCAGCGTCTGACCACGGGCTGCCCGCGACCAGCTTGTGTTCCCACTTGCCAGCTTGCATTCACACTCCCAACCATGTTCTGATTGGTTCTGCTAGGTTTTAGGGACTTTGTAATTACTTAGAAGTATGATAATTGTTCTACAACACTCTAGGCTAGGGTTTCTAATTCCAATCATTGTAGGACAAGGTTTTCCCTTTGTCTATAAAAGGGAGCCTTTGTTCCGTATTTTGGGAGGTCATTATTTTTACACACCATTTTTGGATATCTAGACGCCATTTTGGAGATCTAGACACCCTAGCCGCAATTTACATTGTAATTTAGTTCAAAGTAAACAGTTTTTATTTTCTGCACTTTTTGGGCGTGGAGCTTGGAGAGGAAGGCCCTGTCGTGTCTCTGCTGTGCCTATTCTTCAACAATCTCTTTTGTGACCTTATTTTTATTATTGCAATTTAATTATGAGTTCAATTATATCTGTTTCAATTTCAATTATGTGTGAGTAGTCTGTTTAGGATTAGGGCTGCTTGAACCCCAAGCCATGTTAGTTCGTTAACTAGATTTTGGCTCTTGATTTTGATTGTTGTGCCTGCTTAATAATTATGATTACTACTTAAACTACCATTCTTGTATGCCTATGTGCTTTGCGACCTTGTTTGCATAAATTATTGATGGAATTGCTTGACGGACCACTATATCATCTTGCAATTCATTAGCATCAAGACGTTGAGGTTAAGAAACGATCTTGTAGTCGGAATTCATGACACTCTAGGAATGCACATCACTTTTCTAGGCTAGTGTAGTGTCATTAAATTCTCTTTGTACTTTATGCATCATCTTAAACGGTAGGTGATAGACATTCTGGAGTACACATCATGCTTCGAACATGCCCAAGTAAGAGAGGATAATATATGTGGAGTGGGCCAACCATCAGGACCTTTGCATGGGCACTTAATTTAGAAGTTGCATAGTAATTAGGTCAAGAAAATCTTGTTAAGGACTATAATTGGTTAGGTTGGATAGTAAGCCTTAATTCGCCTTAGTTAATAATCAATCAATCTATCATTTGTGCATTTTAATTTACTGTTTTACTTTCTTGCGTGTTTCTCAAAAACATAAACACACATCCCACCCACCCCACCACCCCCCCCCCCCCCCCCCCCCTCCCTTTCGGTATTAATTAGTTTAAGTTCTGCTAGTGATAGTATTATAACTTGTTAATAGGGATGTACATGCTATGTTAACAATCTTTGCCTTACAAAGAGTTATGCCATAGTTAGTAGTTCATAATCTGCACTTCACGTGCCATGCTTTAAGTGATTAAATGAACAAAACAACTAAATTTGAGTGAACCTTAGAAAATTAGTGGAGACTACCCTATGAGATCTTTGAGCCTAATTGCCCTTCTTTCTAAGGGATATACTTGTTTCTACTATTAAACAAGCATCGCTTTTGTTCTTAATTGTTGATGTCATTACATCATATTTGCATTGGATTTTAAAGAACTAACATCATATAGATACTCTTGATTTGATGTGTGGTTTGCCATAAGAAGTGATGTAGGCTATGTGTGCTTAACCACCAAAGGCCTTATCCTACCCTATTGCATGCTCCTTAAGCCAACTTTGAAGCCAAACACTCAACCTTTTCTTTCATCACCCAAAGTATAACCTAACCAAAATACTCGGCCATTCATCAAAGCCATGCCCAGTAACCTAAGTTTGTGCTAAGGTTGCCCTAAATGAGATTCATGGTGAGAATGAGTAGGGAAAGAAAGTGCTGCTCAATTCCAATGACATTGGCGTCAACTATGATGAAAGTTCAAAGTTCAAAAGTTCAAGGAGTGAAAATCTCTACAAATGACAAGAATGAGGAAACCATTGCACGATCTTGGTTCAATTCAATTAAAAAAAACAAAAAAATTCAAGAAAATAAAAGAAAAAAAATGTTGAAAAGAAAAAAGAAGAGAAAAAGTGAAAATCAAAGTGAATTGAGCCAAGTGAGCCATGAACCCCAAAATAAGCCATCAAGAAAGCACAATGCCATGGGTCTTAAGCAAGGATTCAGTTCAGAAAATTCTAAATTCAAGTCATGACTTGTCATGCCTTGGCACAGCTCAGGTTATTTGAATCCCAATCCTTCCTTTCTAACCCCTAAGCTTAGCCCCATTACAACCTAAAATGGAAGACCTAATTGATCTTATGGACAATCATGCTGAGGATTAAGTTACTTATCAATGTTCTTAAAGTTCAATTCCTTTCATGAGATCTTTGTTTCCATAAAGTGCTTTTCTTTGTTAATACTCATATGTGATTAAACTTGAATTCCATAACATAAACTCATCACATATGCTTGAAAAGAGTGAAAGCGTATGATTCTTGTGTGAATTGAGAGTTGTGAGGATTAGAGTCGAGGTGAAATCTTTCTAAGGCACTTAGATGAAGTTGTCTTTAAGCATGATCACTTGAAATATTGGCACTTATACACTTTCATCTTCACATGACACTCACGGCTATGGCATCCCTTTTTAGTTCTGTAAAGCTTGTCTGCTTACTTTGATTCCTATTAGCTTGTTAAAAGTACTGTTTCTAGCATCATAGTGTCTAAGTAAAACGTTTGTGGGTATCGTGCTACTATAACCCTCAGGAGAAAAAGCTCCTCATATTAGGAAGATCTAGGGGTTTAAATGTCCTATCTTAACTATGTTCGAGTATTTTCATTTTGTTTAAGTTTGTTTTGATCAGGGACTAGCAAAAGATAGGTTTGGGGGTATTTGTTCAGTCACTATTTATGCATAATTTTGATGTCCTTAAGTACCTCTCTTACATGTCTTTTGGATGATTTTATGCTATCAATAGTAGAAAATGGTCAATCTTGTGAGACTCGTGCAGATAGGTAAATTCTGGAAATAACACAAAAAGAATGGCTCAATTCGGAGTTATAACGAAGGAGATGTCTCAAGTTGAATATCAGGTCTCAAACCGAGTCCAAAACCGGGTCCTAGCATGCGCCAGGACATGCTAAGAATCGAGACCCTTCTATGCCCAGATTGAGTCTCTATCGAGTTTCAGAAATGAGCCCCTTAAGAACCCAGGCACGTCTTAAATCATGTCATTGAAGACTCGTCCTTATCGCAGATCTACGCCGTATTTGGAGACCCTTTGGAGCCTTATCATTGTCCCAGGGACGTGCCTTTGACATGAGCCAAGACATCCCATCCGAGAGCCAAGGTCATGTACTGAGTCCCTGATCATACCCAAGACCTTGTCCCAAGTACCAACCCTGCGTTGAAGTACTTGTTCCTAGTACTAGGACCTGAACTAATCTTGAACCTCTTGCGCCAGGCTACAACATGCCACGCCTATAACAAGTACCTGGTGCACCTCAAAAGTGGAGTCCCAGATCGTGCCCAAGATGCTTCCCTGGTTCCTCAGCCCAACGAGCTCCTCTGCGCCCTATTTCAGGCCCGGAAGGTTCAAAAGAGGCCCGGACCTGCAATTCGATGGAACAAAGTGAGATACCACTCATAGTTGGACTTCAAATGACCAATTTAAGCTAATGGAATCATGTGTTTCTCCTGGAAATGCCAATGATACATTTGTGTCCTGTTTTGCCCTAAAAGACTTACTAGGAGCCCTGATTTGAGCCAAATTGGGCCATCGACTTTTGTACAAGCTTTTGAGTGGGAAAAAGCCTAGAACTGTACTAGATATATCATTTGGAAGTACCTGGAATGGTTTGTCTCGATTGGATGGATCAATGAAATGTTAAGTTCTTAAAAGTCCAATTTTGAAGGTTTTGAGCTAAGAATCTGGCCCAGCTGTGTTTCAAACAATTAGGGTTGGCCAAGCTCAATCTTGGATGTTCAAGCAACCCCCAGAAGACTCTAGAAGCTGCCTTGGCATGCAAGAAAGCTTAGAAGACTTATCTTACAAAGTTGCCGCAATTCCTAGTCCAAGAACAACATGGATTACCTTTTTGAGTTCCTTTTTAGTTCAAACTAGGAGAGGAGTTTTGAGTCAGTTTTTTATTAGGATTCTGTCCTAGGATATCTCCTACATTGTAGAGGTTTAGAGGCCTATTTAAAGGACCTTAAGGCTCACCGGTCAAGGACCTTAAGGCTCACGGTTCAAGGACCCCAATTTTGGACCTAGGCCCAATACTTGTAATTTTCAGTTTTAAAACACTTTTAGTTTTTTGTTTGGAGGAGGGCAGAGCGTGGAGACCTTGGAGTTCCTCTTGGCGTGGCCTTCAGAGTCCCCTTTGTTTTGTTCTTCCATAGTTCTTTTATTATTATTTTGTTTATGAATTCAATTATGCTTTACTTTTTAATTATGTGAGAGTAGTCTTTTTAGGATTAGGGCTACTTGAAGCCCTAGCCATGTTAGTCATTTAAGTAGATTTATGGCTCTTGATTTTGATTGTTATGAATGCTGAATAAGTTGGATTACTGAGCTTAATGAACTTAATTTATGTTTATAAGATTGATCACCTTATTTGCAGATAATTATTGATGTAATTGCTTGACGGACCATCATATCATCTTGTGATTTGCAGCATCACGGGTGGATGGAAGGACACATATTCTTAATCTAAACTCATGACAACCTAGGATTGCAAATCACTTTTCTAGGGATAGTGTAGTGTCATTAAATTCTCTTCGTACTTCATGCATCATCTTAAACTGTAGATGGTAGACGTTCTAGGTACACATCATGCTTAGGACATGCCAAGTAAGAGAGAATAACATATGTGGAGTGGGCCAACCATCGGGACCTTTGCATGGGCACTATAGTTAGAGAGTTCATAGTAATTGAATCAAGGAAATCTGGTTAGTAACTATAATTGGTTAGAGTGGATAGTAAGCCTTAATTCTCCTTAGTTAATAGATTAAATCAATCATTCATCTTTGCGTTGTTATTTTTTGCATTTTATTTACTTGTTTTACGTTACATAATTCCAAAAGCATAAACCACACCAGTTAAGATGATTTTGAAAACTGAAAATTTCGAAACAAAATATTAAAAACAGCGTTTGATTAAAAATAGAATTGGATCGAGGTTAAAACAATGAGAAAACCAGTTAAGGATTCGATGTTCACCACTAATCTTCTTCCTTAAGCAAACGACATGCACAATGCTACAAAACAGATTTTAGATGCTCATGTTTGTCAACCTAAAGGCATGATATGTACTCTTTAAATTATTGATTTCCCTAAGCAACAAGTTAGGCATGTGTATCTACGCTAACTCTTTTCATTCTTAAAGTATTTAGCATGGTATCTACTAAGTTGCACTTTAAGAACGCATAACACAATGGAAATCGACAAACACACAACTCCTAGAACATGGTATCTATTCTAGTTATTCATGATGATTAATTTCAAGAACTTATAACTAGTTCTTTTGTTACTCTCATAGGCACAAGATTCGGTCATCTAAATTTACCTATGTAACAAACTCAATACACAACATGCATATGGTGATCAAGCATAACATAACGTATGTAAAGAGTAAAATATAATTTGAAATTAATCAATTAAGCATCACAAAAGTAGTTTGTAGCAAAGGCATATCGAAATCCTTAAAGAAACATGATTAGGGCTTCAATCGAGCCCTAACTAAAGTACTTAGTTACCCATAATTTAAATAGACAGCAAGAACATAAAACAACAAAAAATAAAAAGAGGAAGAAGATAGCTCTTTGATGATGTGTTGGTCAGCCAAAGTGATTGGATAACGCCTTGACATTCCTCCTTGCTTCCTAAGCCTTTTAGACCTTGGAACCTTGAAGGATGGAGCAAAATGGGATGGTGTGGTTGAGTCCTTCTGTGAGAGCCCAGACGTTTTCTGCAGTTTTTAGGGAGAAAAAGAGTTGTTTCAAAGTATCAGGGGGAGACTCTTTGCTTCTCTCTTGTATGCGTGTCTTTGCCCCTTCGGCTTGCCAAAAATTTATGTGCATGTTAATTCACTGAATGAGGGAGAGGAAGAGTTTCTTTTTTTTTATTCTTTTTAATTTTCTTCTTTTCTCTGATTAAAACAGCTTCTCCCATAACCCTAACAAACTGGGCTTCAGTTGTCCAAGCCTGATAAGGATTAGAAAACTTGAAATAGAAGGAATATTGAATTCCCGCGTAGCCTGAACTTGCTGTACTAAAACGGCCATAACTCCTTCTAGAAAATTCCAATTCATGAACTGTAAATTCGTTTAGAAACTAGACTTCTGTATCTTTCCAACGATATATGGCCCATTAGCTAGTTCTTCCTGAGCAGGTGCAGTTAATTTCGAGAAGTTGAAACATATGCTGAAGTCTGTTTCAAAGTTTTCTCTTTAGATTTCCCAAACAGCACTCATTAACTCCTTTTGTAACTTTGCTTCCAAAAATCCTACAAAACACGAAAACAAACTAAGTATTAAGAAAACATAGGAAACATGCTAAGAAAATCATAAGAAAACAAGATAAAACGTCGCATAAATATGCTCCTATCAACCTAATTGGATTAATTGTTGAACAAGTCCTCAAGGGATCGACCTTTGCGTGCTACTATACTATCTCATTCGATTTTGTGCACTTGCAAAGATATAACTGTTAAGAATAGAGTTCATACATATTCTTGTCCTTTAGTTTTACTATCATTGGCTCTGAGGAGTTCACATCACCCCATAGTACGTACATTGACCGCAAAGTCCGAAACATGTTCGGACTCATTTGAAATGGTGCCAAGCCTATGAAGCTCATATGCTCTTGTACCCACTGATGCAAAGGCAGCCGCAGCCCACACTTGAACATATACTCACACATCGTAACCCACCCCCTGGGGGGTCGGCTAGGCCTTTCGCCTTGAGCCGACGCCAACAACTTGACAGACTCCAGAATCGAACATGGCCACCTCAGATACCTCAGCCTCTCCTCCGTCACCACCGATACCACCGAGTCTACAAACCAATCTTCATGCTCATAGAAATACAAGTTAAACGATAACCCGGCCCGGTACATACATGATTTCTCCCCGGTACTACGCACATCGCTGACCTCATCACTGCTCTCTCCACTTCCCTCCTCAATCCCTACACCACCGCCACCTTGTTCTACATCACGCTCCTCACCAGGACCGCCCACATCCACCTTTGCAATCATCTCTGCACCAACCTGACTCGACTCACCCCCTCCTTCACGGCTGAAATTACCACCCAACCTCCTACGCATGCTTGAACGAGCCACCCGACCTGGTCGACTCTCACCGCTGCCCCGCTAACCCACTTGCCCCTCTCGCTGCCCGCGACCCGCTTTTCTTTACCACGGATCACTTCTGGCGTAAACTTGTAGTTTCCGCCCAAACCCACTGGAAGCTCACCATGTGGCATATCCAGGGCGGCCAAATCAATTTCCCCCCAATCTATCCTCCCGCTTTCATCTGAATGAGCAAGGGGGTCCGATAGCCCACGATGCGAATCCTCCACGTCCGACATCACCCTAAGTCTACAAACCTTCCCCAACACTTGGCAACTACCACACCAACAAAAGCAAGAAAGCAGTAAAAAGGAAGGAAGAAAGAGGCACTCACCAAGTGTTTTAGGGCAAAACCACGAAAAACTCCCCACGTTTTTCTCACTCACCCACGACTTCAATGGAGAAACGTAGAAGAAAAATGGCGAAGGGAACCAAAGTCGTACTCAGACCAATTGACGCTTATTTATAGGCCAAGGCGGAAACTCAAAAGTTAAAGTCTCCCCTAATCATTACCCACTTGCCACGTGGTCCACTACGCCCAGCGCCCCAAGCAACGCGCGCCACCACCTCGATTCCCGCACGGATGCCATAAAAGCCTGTCGCACGCCAATCGCCCTCCTCTCGACATGTGGCCACACGCCTTTCCCACTACCCATCACACCCAACCACCACAAATCCCCAATAATTAAAGCACCCCCCGGAAAGTCAACTTCCACCCCTTGGTCTCCGACCCCGTCTGGGGACTTGAGGGGACTAGGGGGCTTAGTCTCTGCCTCGGCTTTCAGACTCCCACGGGTCGGCTAGACAAGCAAAGACTTCCACGGGTCGGCTAGACAAGCCAAGATTCAGCTTGACCTTCTCTATGAAGATTCAACTCCCCATCTGAGGTGCTCTTGACTAAAGAGTTGGGGGACTCATGTTGATACCCTTAGTACGCCGAGCCGAATCTGTCAGACTGTATATAAAAATATCATCTCGAAACTCACATGGAAGAATCCATATATTCCCATCTTGTGGGCCCCGAGCTTGGACCCATCAAAGGTCTGGCCCCTCTGAGGAGCGACTTATAGCCCAGTCCAACCATAGAGCACACTCGCCTTCTATGTATAGCCTACCCTTTTAGGTGGGAGGACAACAATGCTGACCCTTCCACGAAGAGCATACCCGACTCGGTCGGGTATGCCACCGCCTATGTTAGAGGCTCCAATCAAATCAGCCAGCTGGAGTACACCTGTCGATCATCCCTTGGTAGAGAAGTCAGCAGCCAAAGTCCCATCTATCACCGGCCAAAACTCCCTTGGGCAAGGCGATCCATAGTCCCAATGCCATAGCTGTTCACCTAGAGCACCAAGTATCGTTCTCCTAGTAGATCAACACATAAAATAGGACTAGCATAGGACCCCAAGAGAGCAGGTACCCGCCATTGAACGGACAACTGCGGTCAGGTCGGTTATGCTGACCCAAGTCAGCATATTTTCCCTATAAATATCCCCACACTTTGCCCAGAAAAGGGGACTTCAAGTAAGTGTAGTTACTCTCTAAAAACACCATCTCCCTCTAAACTCTCTGCCTTTTCTCTAGAAATATCCCTTGTCATATTTTACTCCTTCTTCTTCTTCTAACTTCCTTATTTATGGAAGATTGATTATGTCTTCTCACCATGTTTTTCCACATCTCCCAGATAAATACTAACTTAGGCATCAGAGGGTAGTAGGCTAGAGCCACGCCTGCCTCCTAAGCCTAACCTTTTCCTTCACTTCCTTTTCCTTCTCTTTGTCTTCTATTTTCTTCTTAGGTACTTCAATACCAGGTGAATGGAGATTCGATCACACAAAGGAAATCAAGCCTTGGAGCCCAAGCAACCTGCCTTTGCCGTGGGATGAATCTCGCCATCTAGTCCACGGAGCCTAGGAGCACAGTCTTCGGATCCCGAGAGCTCTTACGTTGTTGGGTCTGACTACCCCATCAACAAACCTAATATTTTATTTTATATTTGAAATGTTTATATTGATTTGGAAAGATAAAACAACAAACAAAGCGTTGTATCATTAATGGTTAAGCCTTTGTTAAGAATTCCAAAACTTCAAGTTCAACACTTGGTAATGCCATATATTCTTTAAAATTTAATACTTTTTATCTACTTCTAAAATCTTTTATATTTATAATATTTTTTTTGGAACGGCGTATCCTAGCCATATTCATATTTTGAATTTTTAAAATTTCTCATTTGCACCGGTTTGGTTACCCGTTCAATTCATTAAATTCCCAAGTATGTATGTAGCTTTTGTCAGTTATGTTGTTCTTAGGTTTAGAAAGATGACAACTATTAGATATTGCAGAGATTATGTTTGTTGTGATAGAGAGGTTAGAGAGATCGACCGGTTTGGGTTCCGGTTCAATTCACAAAATTCCCAAGTATGTATGTAGCTTTTGTCAATTATATTGTTCTTCGATTTAGGAGGATGACAACTATCAGATATTTCAGAGAGTATGTATGTTGTGATAGAGAAAACGTAATAAGAGAGATGGTGGAATCAGGCAATCAACTCACACACTACATATGAGGCTACACTCACTTTGATTCAAATTAGCGTTAGAAGGTTATGTCCTTGTGATGTCATCACACTCACTTATAACCAATTACATTTAAAGCCATTGGGGGTGCGACACATGACATATATTTCTCACCAAGCTAACTCACACAATAACAACCTTCTAATTATGTTTTCTGATCTCATCAACCCAGTAGAAAATTTATATTTCAATAGCTTTCTACTTTGCATAAGAGATCTGAACTCGTTATCCTCGCAATGGTTAAATTGTATACTAAGAGTTAGCTAGATATACATTGTTGTTATATCGTTTTTGATATTCGAAAAAGGGGATTCAGCACATTATGGGTATCAACCTAGCCTTTTACAAGAGTCGAACTCGAGACCATCTGACAAAAACAAATAGAGTGGGTAGAAATACCACTACAGTAATATTATTAGGTGCAACTAGATCAAGGTGTTTAACAACAATTTCCTTTGTCGTTCAAAAGGCGGTATAAGGGCATTTAAGTCTATTACCTTTCACTTAGATGTTTGATTATGTTATTAGGTCTTAATGTTTATTCATTTAAAATTGCAACCATGTGAGACATTTATGAGGATTGTCATTAGGTGGTATAACCCTATTTATTTTCTGGCTTTATCATTCGATCTTTGTCCCAGGGGTGAACTCATATGAAACAAGTAACCCTCATTCAAAATATAACCTCATTTATTTTGGTGCTTTATTATTCGATCTTTTTCCCAGGAGTAACCACATCTTTACCGCTCATTCAAACTATAACCTTAATTCTATAACTTTTTTACTTTTGTAAGAGAATGCCTTGGTTTTAGGATATTTTATTGTGACATTAGTCCGTATATATTATTATCGTCGTGGCCAATTCTCAATCATTTGTATATGTAAATTGGTGAATATTAATATGTTATAACACATTTGCAACTTTATAATGTATAATTACATCGTTAGAACGCATGACATCAACTATATCAATATCACATCATGTTATAACATATAATTATCCTGTTAGAACGCACAAACATATTTATAACAATCTTACATCCTATTATATATAAAAAATAAAAACTAAGCAATATATGTAATTTCAAATGGAAAATTCAGTTAATATGAAGAACAATCTTACTTACAGTCATGATAAATTCCTTGTGGTTGGGTCATTTCACATTTGCGCTTATTATGGCCGACCCGCTTGCATATTGAACAGTATTTTACGCTTACACCTTCTTTATCTTTTAAAGGTCTGCCATTTGTCTTCACTACTAACGGGTCTCTTACAACATTTTCATGACCTGTATCACCTAATCCACATGAACTATTCCCCTCTTAAATACACATTTCTTTCACTTTTGCTGTCAACATATCCAACTCTTGGCAAATGACTTGTGTTCGTGTTTTCTTAGAGACAATCACACATTGAGATGGGTCCATGAAATCTTCTTTTTATAAGGAGTTTTATAATTTAAAAATGCAATTAGGAAAAACAAATCTCAAGTATTGCTCTTTAAATGTTTGTCTTTGTATATGAAAGCGCTAATAACCCAAGCTTGTTTGAAAAAGCAAACACCAAAAATCAAGTATTTAGATATGTCACGTATGTGTGAGATCTACATATTATAGTCAGGCACGAATTCAGGATTTAAAAATGGAGTGGACTATTAGTGTGAAATTCTATTCAAACTTGACGATATAAGTGAATTTCAATGATATAAGAAAAAAAGATACACTACAAGAAAACTGGTCTTTGGACACTATTGTCTAGGTCACCAATGTCTAGGTCATTACTCACATTTATTCAATATATGTTTCCAGTTTAGATAGAACACAACTTGTTGTGTGCAAAATTTTAACAATGAACACAAATATAATATTAGACATGGGGTCCCATGTACAATACAAACTTGGTCCACTTTTTGTGCTAACTTGCCAGACCATTTATTTTTGTGGGGACAATTAATTGTGTCTATTATTTCATAAGTGAGACACACTTAATTATTGGTGTCTTATTTATCATCTATTTAAGTTTCTATTCAGCCTCACACTACCTTGCAACCACTTTTCTTATTTTTATTTTTCACTTCTCACTTTAAAGAGCCTTTTCCATTCCCATAAATCATGAATCCAATAAAAAAAAAACCTCAAAACAATTCTCTAGTGATAGCTCAAGAAATCCAAAGTCATATGTTGGCTCTACTAATCAAAGTGTGAAAAAAACTCCACAAAACCCAAAAGTCATTGTCATTGACGACAATCCACCAAAACATGGACCTCAAGTTGCGGTCAATACGAAGACTTTGCAAGGCCCTTCTCTTGGTAAGAGTCACATTTTGAACAAAGAAAAGAACAATAAATTCTCTTCATTAATTTCAGATGACACTGAGTCCGAACTTAGTACCGGTCGCTATAATGGTCCAAACACAAATGATGGCGTTGGTCCTTCCAGCAAGTTTGGAGCATGGGATAATCATGATTACAATGATTAGTATCGATCTTATAAATGTCAAAAGAGAAGTAATAATCATAAGATTCATGGATCCAACTCAAGGTTTATTGTTAAACCTTTTTAGATGGTTGTTGGCAGTTGTGGGTTATGTGTTTATCTTGTATTTTTAATTTATTTTTTTAATTGATTATGGTAAATTATCATGTATTTTATTTCTCCAAACCTAATGTTATCACAATTATTGTTGCGTTTTAGTTATCTATTTATATTTTATTTATGTCACTGCACTAACTTGTGGAAGAAACTATTATACTAACTTTGTTACTAATACACATGTGAAACAAAAAATATGTATAAATCAACATTTGAAATAGATTATCATAAAATATGAGTATATGATGCATGTGCAGTTAAACATTTATTTATAACCTAATTTGTAATTCAATAGAGTGAATTTTAAATTTGGGTAAATTACACTTTACTACCTTGTGGTTTACACCTTATAAAAGATTCATACATGGCCTTTCAAATGTTGCAAATACCCCCCTGAACTCTTCAAAACGTGACACATCGGCCAGTCCGTTAAATTTTCTTGTCCCGACTTCCATTAAATGCTAACATGGTGTTTGTGGATCCATTTCTCAACTATTATCAACCTCATTAAAAGAGCATGTATGTCGATTTGCCCATTTTGACGCCCAATTTGGGTATTCTTTTCCCGATTTTGCTTCACTTCTCTTAGTTTTGGGGGCAAAAATGGGTAAATTGAGGTTGATAACAGTTGAAAATGGACTCACAGAAGTCGCGTAAGCATCTGACGAAAGTTGGGACGAAAAATTTAAACGAACCGGCCAAAGTATCACGTTTTGAAGAGTTCAGGGGGATGATTATTGCAACATTTGAAAGGTCAAGTATGAATCTGTTACATAGTGTAAATCACAGGGTAGTAAAATATAATTTTCCCTTTAAATTAAATGGAATCTCAAACCTTCCAAATGCTTGTAGGAAACGTTCTCAACAAATAATTCCAATTCAATATCAAAGGACACAAAAATCTATTGTGTATTGATCTCAGCATATAAGACACAATTATTTGTGTGTATTATCAAATCATTCTTAGCATGTAAGACACAAATATTTGTGTCAAGTATTGTACTGTCTAATCGCCTAGAAAAGCGAGAAAATGACTAATGTTCTCAACATATAAGACACAAATATTTGTGTCCTGTATTGTGTTGTCTAGCATTTGTGTCCTGTAAATTGTTAAGTCTGGTCATCTGGGAAGGCGAGAGAGGGAGAGTACAAATTCAATGTCAAAGTACACAAATGGTCTTTGGTGTGTAGTGTTCTCAACTTATAAGACACAAATACTTGTGTCATTTACATTGCCCAGAAGGTCAGTAGTTGATAGTGTTATCAACATTGTTCTGCCCAAAAATGTGAAAGGGAGCCCGCGGTTGCCTAAGGTGGAACTCCGTCGAAATCGTTGCTTGAAGGAGCGGGCTCGTGTGGGTTTCTCTTAGTGATGTGTGAGTGATGACTTTGTCGGAAGTTGGGTTTGGGTTGAAGGCTGTGGACTTGGAGGCCTTGATACCACGGTCTTTTCCTAGATGGGCTGACTAGGAAGCAAATAGGCATTAGCTGCCTTAAAAGTAGGCGTGCCACTAGTAGAGACTGCTACTAGACAATTAGAGATGGGTTCTGTTGAGGCTTAAGAACATTTCTGTTAATCAAGTGATTGTGAGGCAAACGGGAAAATTGCTTGCACTGTTCTTTTCTATGCCTTCTTCTTAATGTTTCCAAAGACTTTAATAATTTTCTTTCAAGTCTAGCCCAAGTTCAATTTATGTTGGTCCTGATTTGTTCATGTTAGCAACTTGTTATTTAGTTAGAAGTAGTTAGGTGCACGGGTTTCCTTATGTCGGGATGATAGTATTGGACCAAAACACATAATGACTTTATGACTTAAAATCATCCATAAAACACAATGGTTGTTATATTTCGAATACTTGTAACTCTCCTTAAGAAAATCCGTTAAGGGTAATGCGAATGAAATACAAATACTGAAAAGGTAAATGTGTGAGTATTGAATGCAGTTTAAGTAAATTACAAGTGTTGTAAGTAAATATTTCTTTCGAAATCAAGCCTTTGAGGGGCATGATCTTCTAGAAATCATCAACTAAGATGAACATCAGTTAGAATCATGCCATGGATTGGCAAAGTATTCAAAAGACGGTGAGGTGTTAAGGATTGAATGTATGGATGCCTCAAAGACTGAATTGAGCAACTGTAGAGATGAGGTACGTGTTTGGGGATCCTCAAAGACTGACTTGAGCAGCAGTTAGGATGAGGGAAAGCTTTGAGCTCCTAGTTGGAAACTGGGAGTGAGGGAATGAGAGAAGAGACTGAATCTTGATCCTAGATCAGAAAAAACATGTTGTGCCTAAATAGGCGAGCCTTTGAACAAGGAAACTTTGAGGGTTTGCTTTTGTTTTGAAATTGATTAGTTTGATCAATTTGTTTGTTTGATTGATTCATTGGTTGTCTTGAGAAGAGGCTTCTTCTCCTTTTCATAGGCAGTTTGGGGAGCTGATTTGGCTTGCCAAGTAGACTTCTGAAGGTCCCGTATTGCAGTTGCTTGTCTCGAACATCCCCTTTGCCCTCTTACACATTCGGTGCTTCAGAACCGACTTCTTCCTTCTCCACTTCTCCACGTTCCCACATTCCCAAGTGGGCGTTTTGGGCTGGGCCTTGTGAATTGGGCATTTAATTTAGTTGGCTCATTGCTTCAGCCTAGAATCGGGTTTTTTCGGGTGTAAACATTGCCCTCTGAATTTGAAATGTTTTTGGTTTAGAACATTTCAAATTCACTTGGCCCCACTCTTGTGGCTTCGTCGGTTCCCCTTCTTGTGTTTTGACGATTAAGCTCATTTCTTTCTTTCTACCATTTTGTTTGCAAATCCTGATTTGTTTCCAATCCTCCCACTGTTTGATTAGAAGACATGGCTCCTAAATCTGTTTCAAAGGGTAAGGACAAGGTTGAACCTTCCATTTCTCTTGTTGCAGAGCCTATTATCACAACTCTGTGGGTATGTGGTCTTAATTTTAGAGAACATGATGCTGTTTCTCTAAGTACTCTATCGACTTTTGAGAACAATAGTGACATTATCAGCGACCCTTGCTTCATGATTGACTCAGAACGTCATTTTGCTTTGGGTCCTTTCTGGAGAGGTCCTATCATAAGAAGTGTCTGGAGCTTCCGCAAGCTTATAGTGAGCATGCAATCTCGAAAACACTTATTTTTTATCTTTTGGAGATGGTGAAAGCTTGAGACCATGTTATCAAGACCATATCCCAGGTGTCCTTCAAGAACAGCGATGACGATGGATACATAGCCCATGCTTCTGGCCGTCCTCACCCAGATGGTTGATCTAAAGATAAGCTGGTTGCAGAGATCGCAGCTAGATCCAGGTTTAATGTCGTTGCTGGACATACCATTTCTCAGTGAATGCGGGATGATCTCTCAAGCCTTGTATTTTGCAGCCATTGTATGGCTCTATTTATAGATTAGTCTCTGGGCTAATCTCCCTGTTGGATGTTTTTCTTATTTCCTGTTCTATCTTGCCCTTTTTACCTTTCAATGAAATTTTCATTTTTCTGACTTAGGGCCGTCCCACTGGTTTTTAACTTAGTGGTGCGGGATGTTATTTAATAACTCCGTTCGTTGAAACCTAGAGCGTTGGGTAATATTTCTTGAGATGAATGACATTGGTAGGATTTTTATCCACCGTCCCATCATCATCTCTCAAGTAATATGACCCTTTCCCATTTATATGAATTATGAATGGAACTTTCCAAGTTGGACTCCATTTTCCTCTCCTGAGTATGGATAATCCTAGTGGTAAGATGGTTTTCCACACTAGATCGCCCTCTTGAAAGGATTTTCCTTTAACCCGCTTATTATACTATCTTGATACCGCTGCCTTGTTGGCCATGCTTTTGTTCAAGGCTTCTATCCTCTTTTGTCCAATTATTCTAACTCATAGCACATAGCTTGCACATACTCGTCAGTCTCCAATCCATACAGATGTTGGAGTCGTAATGAGTTGACATTCACTTGCATTGGTAACAAAAGATCCCGACTATAGACTAAGTCTGCCGGAGCGATCCCGATTGCTCCTCTTTTCTTCGATAGGACCAAAGCGTATATATCAAATGTTCATGCCAATTTGTAGTGTGGTCATCTAGAATTTTCTTTAGGATAGTGAGGATACTTTTGTTGCTAGCTTCTACTTGACCCATTGGTTGAGCCATTGGCTTGAGGATAGTAAGGGCTAGATTGCATGAACTTAATAGAAAATTATGCACCAAACTCTTGCAATTCTCGAGATGCGAATCATGATCCACGATAAGTGACAATTGTCTCCGGTATTCTAAATCTGCCTAAATTATTCTCTTTCAAGAATCTTATCAACTCCAAGCTCATGATTTGTTTTACCGCCTTTGCATCCACCCATTTGGTGAAGTAGTCAGTAGCCACAATGATGAAGCAATGTTTCTTTGCAAATTCTGGGGATATTTTTCCAATGAAGTTTATGGCCCAACCCTGAAATGGCCATGGATTGACCACTGGGTTCATTAGTACTATAGGTGCATGTTGAAATGGGTCGTGTCTTTGATATGCTTTGCATTCCTTGGAATATGCATAGCAATTTGATTGGATATCTGGCCAGTAACAGCCATGCCTTCATATGAGCTATTTCATTTTTGGCCCTACTTGGTGTGCTCCACATACCCCTTCGTGCGCTTCTCCCATTATGACCATTGCTTCCTTGGGACCGACGCATAGGGAAAGTGTACCATCGTAATTTTCCTCACCAAGTCCTGCCCCTATAGGATATAATGACAGGCTTTATTTCTAAAATTTTTGTCTTCATTGGATGGATATTTCAGGTATTTGATGAAGGGCGTTCTCCAGTCATCGGGTTCAACTTCGATGCCCATGATTTCTAACTTGACATCCCTCTCCATGATGAAAGGTAGGGACCTTTCACGATTTTGATCAATTTCTCCAATTGTCCTTCTTGGAGGAGGGCTCCAAATCCTACTTGGGCCATCTCATTGGCCGCCAATTTTCTTCCCGTGGGATGTGTTCGATAGTCGGAGTAATGAATTTTTACGCTAGAGCAGTGAAAACTGTATAGTGACTAGCTAGGCAAAGGTTCCTACATGTGTATGCAGCTGTGACTTGGTTGACCACTAGCTCGGAGTCTCCATAGATTTCTACTTGTCGAGCTCCCATCTCGATCAAAATTTCTAAACCAATAATCAACACTTCGTATTCTGCTTGATTATTTATTACATTTTCCCAATTCAGTTTGAACGAGAACTGATGGTAGTTTCCATTGGGTTCGACTAGGCATATTCCAGCTCCTGCTGAGTCTTTAGCTTTGGATCCGTCAAAGTAAATTTCCCATGGGAAAATGGTCAGCATGTTTATTCGAGGAATCATTTCTTCTTGGACATCTAGGGCGGGGTACTTCGTGAGGAAATCGACAATAGCATGGCCTTTCATAGATTTATGTGGTACATACTGGAAATTGAACTATGTTAAAGCTAAAGTCCATTTGCCTATCCGACCTCTCAGAATAGGTTGGGATAACATGTATTTCAGCAACTCTATCTGGGCAATTATCCGAATGGTAAAGGGTAGCATATAATGCCTTAGTTTAACAGCTGTGAAGTATAGTGCAAGGCATAATTTTTCCACTACTGTGTATCTTTCTTGTACCTCTGTCAATGTACTATTCAGATAGTATATTGCTTGCTCTTTACCCTCTTCATTTTCTTGAGCTAGAAAGCTTCCAATGGTGTTAAGGGATGCCGATATGTACAGCTCCAAAGGCCTTCCCTTTTTGGGTGGCATTAAGACCGGTGGTTTGGATAGGTAACTCTTGAGTTCCTCAAAGGCTACCTGATGCTTTTCTTCCCACTTGAATTCTCATGTGTCCTTGAGTTTAACTAGCGAGGAGAAAGGTTGGATTTTTCCAGATATATTGGCTATGAATCTTCTGAGGAAATTGACCTTCCCGAGCAAACTCTGAAGCTGTTTTTTTTTTCTGGGTGGGGGTGATTCCATGATATCTTTTGCTTTGTTCTTGTCCACCTCGATTCCTCTCTGGTGGACTAGGAATCATAGGAAATTCCTGAACCGCGAACGCACACTACTTTGTTCTATATGTTTCTCTTTATCCTGCGATTTTACCTCTACATCATCAATGTATACTTCCAAGTTCTTGCCTATCATTTCATGGAAGATAGCATTCATTACTCATTGATATGGAGCTCCCGCATTCTTCAATCCAAATGGCATGACAACGTACTCAAATGCCCCCAAGTGTCCGGGGCATCTGAATGCAGTTTTGTGGATATCTTTTTCTGCCAAAAGGATTTGGTTATATCCCGCATTGCCATCCATAAAGGATAAAAACTGATTTTGGGAGACTCCATCAATCAACATATCTGCCATTGGCATCGGGTATTCATCTTTCGGAGTAGCTTCATTTAGGTTACGATAGTCCACACATATCCTGACCTGTTTAGTTTTTACTTTGATGGCAGGTACTATGTTGGATACCCACTCTACATATTTGGCCGTTCGGATGAAACCAGCCTTGAGAAGTCTATCGATTTCTTCCTTTACTTTAAGTTCCGTTTCTACAGACATTCTTCTTCTTGCCAGACAAACAGGCTTGTACGCTTCCTTGATAAGTAATTTGTGCTCAACATGTTGTATGTCCAGTCCTGGCATTTTTGTGTAATGCCAGGCAAAGCAATCTTTGAACTCCTCCAAAAGTACCACCTTCTTTTTCCTTAGTTGTTCTTCCAATAGCCTGCTATTGTAGGTTGGTCGGGGATCTTCCTTGGCTCCCAAGTTAACTTCCTCCAAAGGGTCTTGAGTTTCCGGGGGAGGCTTATCCACTTCTGATGACCAAAACTTGTTGATTTCTGGTGGGATTTCATCTTCTTCGTCTGCTTCCCCGTTATCTTGAATGAATTCTGCCATACCGATGGCTGCTTCTTCTAATCCTGGGGTTTGTTTTTCCTTCTTTTGTAGCCGATCTCACTCTTCATCCGGAAGTGAGAATCGTACATTATTTTGTTCCCTCCAATGTACCAGCAATCTCCTTCTTATAGACCTGATTGCTTCCATTTGGTCTATCCCCTTGTGGGTTGTACTATTCATTATAAAGTCCCCATGTCAGGAAGGGCCTCTCCCACTCCTCATGAGTTAGGAGCCCTTGTTCTAGTAATTTGTGGGCCGTCACCTTGGTAGGGCGTCCATTCTCATCTTCTCCAGTCAGTTTAATGTTTCCCACTTCGACATCATAAAATTAGCTTCAGCCATTATGGGACTAGCCACGAACGGCCTTGAGTCTGCCTGAATGGTTTCCAATAAGCCTCATTTAGAGGCAGCTTCGTTGGGATTCCAAATAAGGATATGTTTGTGCAATGTGGATGGAACACACATACTCTTGTGAATCCAATCCTTTCCTAACAGCACATTGTAGTTAGCAGTGCTATCTACCACAAAGAACGCCAACATCAATTTCTTGGATCCAACCATGATCTCCAGGGGTAAGACCACGTGGGTTTTAGTAATGGTTCCACTGAAATTGGACATTATGGCAGTTGTTGGCAAAGAATCCCGAAGGGTTTTGCCCAACTTCTTTAGCATATTTGAAGGTAAAAAATTGATTGGTGCTCCTCCATCAATCATCATCTTGCCAATTAGGATCCCTTCCAGATGGGCTGTAATGAAGATAGGGCGCAAGTGATCCGTCATCTCTTTAGTCGGATTTGAAAACATCATCCTCTCTCTGTGGAGAGTGAATTCAAAGATGATATTCTGATCATCCTCGTGGTCAACTGGTATCTCGATCAATGCTTGGGATGGTTCATAGGCAACGACATCGCCCTTCATTTGGTTCACATGTTAGTAAACCGCTGCCAAGTGTTCTAGTTACACGACTACCAAATTTATCTCGGCCTGAGCTTCCCGCTGTTTTTTGTCAAACAAGTCATCCATTTCCATGACCTCCAGTAGGTCCTTTTCAAATTCTTTTAATTCTTCTCGGTCATGCTTTGACTATTGTCTTCTTGGATGGTTTGCTCGGACTTCCCTGGTGGTATCGGGATACATGTGCTCTCGGGTTGCTTCTTAGGTAGCTCTTCCTACACCAAGTTGCCAACCATGATTCGCCTCTTTACCTTAGCAGAGGTTTTCGAGACGGAATCTACTAGAGATATGGGTTTCAGCTCGTTGATCACGATTTCTTTCCTCTTCCAGCTCTTCTCGGGATGACTCTTTGGTTCTTTCTTTATCTCGGGAGGGGTCTTTGGTTTTTTCTTGTTCTAGAGAAAGGTTTCCCCTAAGTGTTTTTGTGCACGCATATAGGTTCCATATTGCCTTTGGATCCAATGTTTTGCCGTCCTCCCCAACTCTTTAGCTGGCTTTCCATCTTTGCCGGCCACGTACAACTTTCCTTCCCGAATTGTTGCCTTATGGGGCATTGATTTCGTAGCAATCTGTTTTGGTAGAGTGGACTTCATGCTGCTAGGACTTTGTTGGCTGGTTTGCTTCCTATTCTCCTGACTAACAACTCATTCTTTTTTCCCCTTGATGTTTCCCAACTTGTAGAAAATAAAGCTTCGAGGTGGTTTTTCATTCGAGCTGTGAGGTTCAAAGTTTGTTTTCGGGATCTTGAGGAAGTTATCATCCCGACTATCCCTTGATTTCTTGAGTTCCAAGTCTATCTTAGCACCTAGGACGAGAATCTCCAGTACACATTCTGCCCTGCATTTGCTGCACATTACTACCTCAGCAACAACTGTGGCTTGCATCTTCTCGGGTTGTTGGATTCCCTCATGAGGTTTTGGTAAATCCTCCTTAATTACCCTGGCCTTCTTCTCGGGTTGTGACCATTATAGATATAGCATATTCACTTATGCTATTGGGAAAGGGTTGGTGTCCACTCTCATTGGTGCTTTTGGAATTGGGGCCAGTGATATGTGCCCTTGGTTAATCAAACTTTGAATTGTGTCCTTGAACTGTACACAGTTGGTTGGGGCATGGTGTGGTGACACACGCCACTTGCATAATTGCTTTCCTTTGATGTCCTCTGGTCGAGGTATCTCCTGCTTGGGGCAGGCTTGATTACCTTTGCTTTTACTAGTTTTGGTGAGGTCGAATGAGTATGCACCAAAAACTAGGACTTTGTTTGCAAAGTAACCTCTAATCGGGTTGACTGGCATTTGTTCCCCCACATGTTTGGCTAATGATTTGAGAGTCACTAGTATTTTTTTAGTGGTCTGGATTTCAGCTGTTGCAACTTCTAGTTCCTGACCATCTTCTTCTGTTGAGGATTCCTCCTCAATCTCTTTATGCTCTACCTGATGCACATGGATCTTATTTTTGTAGAATGGGGGTACATTAGAGTTGTGTTTTTAC
Organism: Oemleria cerasiformis; assembly: GCA_037349345.1. Lineage (NCBI taxonomy): Eukaryota > Viridiplantae > Streptophyta > Magnoliopsida > Rosales > Rosaceae > Oemleria > Oemleria cerasiformis. Next base: position 11,003,878 of record JAZGTL010000003.1, on the reverse strand, counting down.
CTTTGCTTTTCATCCAATAGCCTCTCAAACTTGGTTGCTAATACTACTATCTCTTGAAGATCAAAAAAGGTAGTATCATCAAATTTCTTTCTGAGTGAGAACCTCAGAGCTCTTTGTACGAAGGCCACCAATCTACACTTCATCTTTAGCCTCGTGAACTTGGCTATGAAATTCTCAGTTGTCTCATGTTCCCCTTGCCTGATGACAGTCAGGTCACTGATTGTTATCTCTGGTTCAACTAGGTAAAACTCCTCATGGAACTTGGCCTCCATTTGCCCCCCAAGTGTGTATAGATGCTTCTGGTAACTAGGTATACCAGGAGAAGGCATCTCTATATAGAGAGTTGTTGAACAATTGGAGTTTAAGATAAGAATTATCTTCCACATCCACACATTGTGCTGAAAGCCTCCTGATGTGTTCTAGGGATGAAGTGTTGCCATCTCCGCTGAAGAGGGAAAATGATGGTGGTTTAAAGTTTCTTGGAAATAGGTTATCCTGATCTACATAAGTCGGGTAAAGCTTTTTGTATATCGGGAAATTGGCTCTTCTTGGGGCCACATCTTGGCCTTGCATCATTCGTCGAATTTCTGCCATCTTATTCATCATGGCTTGATGCTCGGGATTACGGTGTGCTCTTTGGTTAAACGTGAATCCTTCTTCTAACGCTTTGTCGTTTGGGTTAGTTTTCCTCCAATTTTCCAACTGGCCTTTCGCTCCGATTGGGATGATTTTGACCAGTTTGAGTTGGGATTCCTTTCGGGTGACCAAGGGTGGTCGGTATTTGGAAGATATCCGATTTCTTCTTTTGACTTGCCTTCGCGGTTCTTGCTAGTTTACGAGGTTTCATTCCCAGAACCTTTTGAAAACACGATGTCTAGGAATAGATGCTCTAGGTTGTAATCCCATATCCTAAGGTTTTCTTGCCTTTGTCAAGGTTCAAAAATCCCAGGGGCAGGATGTTTGTTTCTTTTTCGTCTACTTTCCCCTATTTAGCAAGCTCCTGGACTTGCCGATTCAGGGCCTCTATTTGCAGGGTGATGGGGAATAAGCTGTCTTTGATGAACTGCGTCAAGTCTCCCTTGGCGATAGATGCTTCCTAGTTGGTGATGACTTCAACTTCTCCTTCTCGGGGAGTCTCCATGCCAACTTCTGGTAATGATAGCTCGGACACCTTGTCTTGGGAAGTACTTTTCAGAAACCTTCCTTTAGTATCTCGGCGTCGTTCGAAATACTTGAACTTGGACATGCACTAAAAAGAGTCCCACTGGGTGTGCAAGATTATGTTCTGCCCAAAAAAGGCAACAGCGGACCTGGGGTCACCTTCAGTGGATCTCCGTCGAAATCGGCGATTGAAGGAGTGGGCTCATGTGGGTTTCTCTTAGTGATGTGTGAGTGATGACTTTTTTGGAAGTTGGGTTTGGTTTGAAGGCTGTGGGCTTGGAGGCCTTGATACCACGATCTTTCCCTAGATGGGCTGACTAGGAAGCAAGTTGGCCTTAGCTGTTTTCAAAGTAGGCGTGCCACTAGTACATACTGCTACTAAATAGTTAGAGAAGGGTTCTGTTGCGGCCCAAAAACCTTTATTTTAATCAAGTCATTGTGAGGCAAGTGGGCAAATTGCTTACACTGTTCTTTTCTATGCCTTATTCTTAATGTATCCAAGGACTTTAATAATTTTCTTTCCAATCCAGCCCAAGTTCAATTTATGTTGGTCCCGATTTGTTCATGTTAGCATCTTGTTATTTAGTTAGAAGCAGTTAGGTGCACGGGTTTCCTTAAGTAGAGATGATAGTATTGGACCAAAACACATAAATAATTTTATGACTTAAAATCAACCATAAAACACAATGGTTGGTATATTCCGAATACTTGTCACTCTCCTTAAGAAAATCCGTTAAGGGTAATGCGAATGAAATACAAATACTGTAAAGGTAAATGTGTGAGAAATGAATGCAGATTAAGTAAATTACAAGTGCTGTTAGTAAATATTTCTTTCGAAATCGAGCTTTTGAGGGGCACGAGCTTCTAGAAATCATCAATTGAGATGAACATCAGTCGGAATCATGCCATGGATTGGGAGAGTATTCAAAAGATGGTGCGACATCAAGGGTTGAGTGTATGGATGCCTCAAAGACTGAATTGAGCAGCAGTCGGGATGAGGTAAGTGTTTGGGGATCCTCAAAGACTGAGTTGAGCAGCAGTCGGGATGAGGGAAATCTTTGAGCTCCTAGTTGGGAGCTGAGAGTGAGGGATTGGGATAAGAGACTGAATCTTGATCCTAGATCAGAAAAACAGGTTGTGTCTAAATAGGCGATCCTTTGAACAAAGAAACTTTGAGGGTTTGCTTTTGTTTTGAAATTGATTAGTTTGATCAATTTGTTTGTTTGATTTATTCATTGGTTGGGAGCTGAGAGTGAGGGATTGGGATAAGAGACTGAATCTTGATCCTAGATCAGAAAAACAGGTTGTGCCTAAATAGGCGATCCTTTGAACAAAGAAACTTTGAGGGTTTGCTTTTGTTTTGAAATTGATTAGTTTGATCAATTTGTTTGTTTGATTTATTCATTGGTTGTCTTGAGAAGAAGGCTTCTTTTCCTTTTTATAGGCGGTTCAGGGAGCTGATTTGGCTTGTCAAGTAGACTTCTACGGGTCCCGTTTGCAGTTGCTTGTCTCGAACATCCCCTTTGCCATCTGACACATTCGGCACTTCAGAATCGACTTCTCCCTTCTCCACGTCTCCATGTTCCCAAGTGGGCGTTTTGGGCTGGGCCTTGTGAATTGGGTATTTAATTTAGTTGGCTCCTTGCTTCAGCCTATAATAGGGTTTTTTCGGGTGTAAACAAACATATAACACACAAATAATTGAATCTTTAAAGAAGTGCCTTTATGTTGAAATGCACATATGGTCTTTGGTGATGAATGTGGAAATCAATACTGGAGGATCTAAAGCCAGAGCTTTTGCTGCAAACAAAAGAACCTACAAGGGCAAGAGACCAGATCTTAAGTGCACACAATGTGAGCATATTGGAAGGAAAGGCATAGGTCATACAAGGAAGAGATGTTGGATACTACATCCAGAACTAAAACCTAAGTTCGATGAGGGGCAGAAGAATCAGAAAGGCAACCTGCAAAGAATCTCCTATCTCTCTATTCCAAAAGCAAATCTCAGCAATTCCCACATACTAGAAGATATGAAGAACTTCACATTCAATCCAACTTCACTCATAAATGAGTTTGCTGACTATCTTCAAAAGAAACAAGGAAGTACTGAGAGCAATGAACAGATCAATGGGAGCACAACGGCACTCCTTAGAAAATTTGCTGGATTCTTGACAAAATCAAACATAGCAGCCTTAGAAAACATACCAGGTATCGTTTGTGCCATTTCTACTGCTTTAGATGTCAGCAAGAATCCTGATCTTTGGATAATAGATTCAGGTGCCTCTGATCACATAACAAACAATTCTTCCATATTACACGATTTTGAAATGATGTCAAATCCCTCACATGTTTCCATTGCCAATGGCAAAGCTGTTTCCATTGCCAATGGCAAAGGTGTTTCCATTGCCAATGGCAAAGGTGTTTCCATTGCCAATGGCAAAGGTGTTCCCATTGCCAATGGAAAAGGTGTTCCCATTCTAGGAAAAGGAAAATTAAAACTCATCTCAAACAGTATTGAGTCTTCTGCATTGTATGTTCCATCGTTTCCATTTCAACTTCTATTTGTAGAAAGGATAACAAACTCCTTGAACTGTCTAGCTATATTATCTCCTCATGGTGTTATGTTTCAGGATCAAGTGTCCAAGAAGAAGATTGGTGAGGGGTTCTTCCTAAATGGCATGTACTACATATCAAATTCACCAATTTTTTCAAAGTGTTTTTAAACAAACTCCAAATCATATCACCAGCAAAGATTGTGGCATGAACGCCTAGCTCATCCTTCTTTTCATGTTCTGTCAATGTTATTTCCTAATTTATGTAAAATCTCACATGAGTGTGAGACATGTCATCTGACAAAATTTACTAGATTGCCTTTTCAACCCTCTCAATCTAGAGCAACTGAGGCATTTGAGATTGTACATTCAGATGTTTGGGGACCAACACCCTTAGAGTCATTTGACGGCCATAGGTTCTATGTTACGAATGTAGATGACTTCACTCGAATCACCTGGGTGTATCTATTGAAATTCAAAAATGAAGTTTTTAAGTGTTTCAAAGATTTTCATAATCTGGTCACAAATCAGTTCTCAGCAAAAGTTTGTATTCTAAGGTCAGATAATGGCTCTGAATTTACATCCAAAATCATGACTGACTATCTTAGTTCTCATGGCATCATTCATCAAACCAGTTGCGTGGGAACACCACAACAAAATGGCATTGCAGAACGGAAAAATAGAGATTTACATGACAAAGCTAGGGCTTTGATGTTTCAAACAAATGTTCCAAAAAGATACTGGTCCCAAGGAATTCTAATTGCAGCATACTTTATAAACAAATTGCCCAACAGTGTGTTAAACTTCAAATCTCCCTTTGAAGTTTTGAAATGTCGGACGATTGATATAGCACATCTGCGAGTATTTGGTTGTACATGCTATGTACATGTTCAGTCGAACCACCGTGATAAGTTGGATCCTAGGGCAATCAAATGTGTGTTTCTAGGGCTCTCATCTACCCAAAAGGGCTACAAGTGTTACAATCCAAAAACTAGGAAGTTAATTGTTTCAAGGGATGTGCATTTTGATGAGACCAATCCTATTTTTCAGATATCAGATAATATATTTCAAGGGGAGAACAATTTTGAGCTATTCCTTACACCAATTCCAATTGAAGTTGCAGCAGACAACTCTGATTAGCAACCTGTGGACACATAGGAGGTGCAAGCTAACTTAAATCCTCAAGATCAGCATCAAGAAGTGCAGGCAAATACTCAACCTCGCAGAAATCTACCATGTACCAGATGTCTGCCACTGAGACTCCAAGATTGTGTGACTTATGCATAGATCAGTTTGTTCACTTCAACAGCGCAATTTTCAATCAAATTGCCAAAGAATTCGAACCAAGAAACTTTGCAGAAGCCAATCACTCACCGGTTTGGAGGAGAGCTATGCATGATGAACTTAAAGATCTTGATGACAATAGAACCTAGAGTATAGTCAAGCTTCCTAAAGGGCAGAAAATTGTAGGGGCAAGATGGATCTACAAAATAAAGTTCAACGACTCGATTGAACGACATAAGGCAAGGTTAATTGCTCGTGGCTTCACTCAAACTTTTGGCGTTGATTATAATGAGATCTTTGCTCCCATTGCTAAAATGAACATTGTTCGAGTATTGTTATCTATTGCTGTGAATTATGGGTGGTCTCTCTATCAAATGGATGTAAAGAATGCCTTCGTGCATGGTGATCTCGGAGAGGACGTGTATATGAGACTATCGCCTGGACATCCACGTGAAAGTGAACCTGGAATGGTATGTAAGCTTGACAAGGCCCTATATGGCTTGAAACAATCTCCACATGCTTGGTACTCGAAGCTGAGCTCAGTTCTCCTTGCATCGGGTTTCAAGAGTAGCCATGCAGACTCCTCCTTGTTTGTTCGAAATGGTAAGGCTGGAAAGTTGGCCATGCTCCTGTATGTGGATGACTTAATAATCACCAGAGATAATATGGACGAGATCAACTCTCTCAAGTCAGCCCTACACAATGCGTTTACCATCAAAGATCTTGGACCATTGAACTATTTTCTTGGGATAGAAATGGACAGCTCCTCCACGGGTCTTTTCTTATAACAACGCAAATATGCTATTTATATGCTTGATGAGGTTGGCATGAAAGATTGCAAGCATGCACGCACTCCACTTGATAGCATACTTAAAATGGATGTCAAATGAGAAGCTCGTTCAGATATTTGTGCTTATCAACGACTTGTGGGCAAGCTCATCTACCTCACCATCACAAGACTAGATCTCTCTTATGCAGTGAGTTTTGTAAGTCAATTTATGCATTCTCCTGCTACTCATCATCTCTAGGTTGTCAAAAGGATCCTACATTACTTGAAGGGTTCAGTTGATCGAGGAATAGCTATGAAGAATAATGGTCACTTCAAACTTGTGGGATAATCCGATTCTGACTGGGCAGGAAATGCTATTGATCGAAAGTCCACAACTGGATACTATACATTTATCGGAGGCAATCTAGTCACTTGGAAAAGTAAGAAGCAAACTGTCATTGCTCGATCTAGCACCGAAGCTGAGTACCGCGCTATGGCATCCACAGCTTGTGAGCTCATCTGGTTAAGACGTTGTTGGGTAACTTAGAAATTGCGTACAACGAGCCAATACACCTACATTGTGACAACCAGGCTGCCATGCATATTGTAGAGAACCCAGTGTTCCACGAACACACCAAACTTATTGAAGTGGATTGCCACTTTGTTTGTGATAAAGTTCAGTCTAAAATCATTGAGACTGTGTACACTCGATCTTGTGATCAGCTAGCAGACCTATTTACCAAGATCCTTGCTTCCGCTCAGTTTCAACGTCTTCTATCCAAGCTTGGCTCAAGGAGTTTCCTTGATCCAGCTTGAGGGGGAGTATTGGAAGTTTTCTGATTTTCTGATTTCTTGTTTTCTGCAGTGTATCTCTTGTTTTCTGCAATTTCTTGATTTAAGGCTACAGCTGTTGTTCCTTGTTTTAAGGTCCTAGTTTTAAGGCTTTTAGTTAGGATAGTTTTGTGGTTAAGCAGCACACAGCCCTTAGGTCTGTTGGTACTTAGATTTCTGCTATCAGTCCTTTGGTCTGCTTGTTCCTTGCTTGCTATGTCCTTCTCTATTTATATCTCATGTATCTTGTTCAATTCTTATGACTAAGAAATACAACATATTCAAAATTCATCATTGTTCTAATTAATTGACGTCTCATTTTGTTCGATAACATATTCTAATATCAACTATTAGAGTTTGTAAGAGTAAGATACTCTAATCTCAAATAGGTTACCATATTCTTTTTCTTTTATTATCTTTGGTTAACTTGATATTTGTATGTGTAGGTTGTGTATTTATCACACTCAAATTATAATATGGAAGGTGATGGCGCTATCTTATTCTTGAATTTGTCGAGTATTTGAAGGAGAATGACCTGATCTAAAAGACTTCATTCAGGCAAAACCAACGAGAACTGTTGAGTGGTAAATTAGCAGTTCTTCTGATTTTTATTATTATGATTAAGTTATACCCTATGTGATTAAGCTATACCCTGTGATTTATGGACTTTGTTAACATCTTCCAACTTTGATTTGCTATTAAATTTTGATGTGTTTTCTTCAATTTTCTCATACCTCTGTGCAATGTGTTTGTTATATTATCATGCCACAGATACCTTCATTAAGTACTTTGGGAAGTAGGGGAGATAATAGACTGTGTGATAATGAAAGACCGGCAAACCGGTCGACCTAGGGGATTTGCGTTCATCACCTATGCAGATCCTTCTGTTGTTGATCAAGTTATTGAAGAGACTCATATAAAAAATGACAAGCAGGTACTCATCGATCATCCTCTTCCTATAGCTGTTATGACTTATGATTGGTTGTATGACAATTTAGAAACATGATCAAACATCTGTCCAAGACAATTCTGAGTTATATATGACGACTAACTTCATATTTGGTATAAATATACATGATTTTGATTCTCTTATTTGTGCCAGAAAGCAGTTAGTGATACATCGGGATTTTTGTCTATTACTTGATTTGTTGGCAGGAATCATTAAATTTCAGTATTGTTCATGCTTTTGCGTAAAAATGTGATTTAGAGTTCTGCTTCCCACAGATTATAATTTTAAGTTTATTCAATTTTATTGCTAATTAGTTAACTCATTAGTGAAAACGCATTATTTTGGCTTGCATTTCCATTTGCTAAGTTTCTACAAAGCATGTAAACCAAATGTTGTCATGGGCATTTGCATTTTGTTGGTTTCAACTTTAATTACAATTCGAACCATTACTTTGTGGTTGAGTTTCTGATTAGGTGCATTGAACGTAGTGGTATTTTGAAAGCGAGGTTTGTTTTGATGCATATTAATGATCACAATTATTTGAGGGGCAAATGAAGATTCAATTCAGTAGCTATAGAGGCCTATATAATATTGATCGCGTTCTACTTTGTACATATACATGCAGTTAAATTTAGATTTTTTCACTAGAACAATACCTCTTGAATTCTTTTAACTATAAGTAGCTCGAATATCAATTTGTATATAGAATTTTCTGGGATTTGTGTGACTTTATTTAATTCAAATTTTACCATGCCTTTGAAAGCTTATGCTCTTTGCAAATTTTGTTGTTTTGTTCAACCTCTTTATTGACCTTGGGTGTTTTTTCGGTCCATGAGTTATGGTGTTTGGGATATCAACTTTACATCTTTAAAACGTTTCCTGTGCAGGTTATAAGAATGTACACAAAGCAGTTGTTATTGGGTCTTGATACCTTCACAAGAATGGAATTATGCGTAGGGACATCAAGGTACATCCTCATTCCCACTTTTTAATGCCCACTTAAGAGTATGAATATGAAGACAAGTTTTTATTTTTGTAAAGAGTAGGCTGTGGTATTGATGAGCATAATTGTATGAATTAGTGAACATGCATGTGGTTTTTGTAAACAATATGCTGTATTATTTATGGGCACTAAGAGTATGAATTAGTGGATATGTAAATGGTTTATGTAAACATTCCCTTTTGAATGCTCAAGTTGTGGTATTTATGGGAAGGTGAATGTTGTTTAATTTGGATGATTTATGTCTTTTGCAGTGAAATTTAAATTTTAAATTATATTAAATCTGATTCTTATTATTATATTATATTATATTATTCAGATTTAATAATGATATATGAAAGTATAACGGATTTAATCATATACAAGTGATTGTATGTGAAACTAAAATTAGGGTAATAATCACATACATCTCATGTACATGATCATTATTGGATGGGGATTCTTTACATGTGATGCCTAATGTGTTAGTATGTGAGTGAAAATAATGTAGTGTTATACATATATATGAGACTCCTGTGTGATATTAATTTAAAATTACACTAGAAGGGGTATGTGCTATGTGTTCACAAAACACGTGGGTCAACTAAAAGGGGTTGTAAGAAGAAAAGCACAAAAGATCAGTGTCATTTGATCTTTGATAATTAGCCACCAAGGAGTTTATTAGTGTCCTTTTATCAAAAGGCACTCCAATGCTGGGCACATGCAAATAACAGTAGCTGCATCGTTTCCATTGTTATGAGACATCAATAATTGTGTTCATAGAGTCAAATGACACATAATTATTGGTGGCCTAAACCCATCTTTCTTATAGTGATACACTTAGTCAAATACATAATTTTTACACAAAAAAATACTTATGTAAAACCACACAATATAAAATCATTTAAATTGTACCGTCGAGTCTTTAAAGCACTATATTCATCAATTAATGAATATATTGTAGATATTATCAACAAGCACCCCTTTTACGTAGATAATATATCATACAATTTTCAATAATACATCCTACAACTTATTTAAGTGTAGAAAAAATAAATGAGCTGAAATAGATAGGTTAACATTACATAAATTTCTTTTTCATGTCCTAAATTTCGGATGGACTGAAGCTTACCTTAGCCCTTGCATCAAGCCCGTGCCTGTCCAGTCCACAATATGCCAACTAAATATTTAGAGCTTGTTTTGTGGCTATTTGACATATATTAGATCAAATAATTCATAGAATTCAAAGTATTTCAAAGGGAAAAGTGAATGATTTTTCATTTCGAATTCAGAGAAATTAGAATAGTTTCCTTCAGGCACTTTCTCGGGGTAGTTATGGTTTGGAGGGGATATATAATTCCATATTAAATGTATTTCGGGATAGAAATGAATGACATTTTATTGTTTGGGATTCCACATAGAATTAGAAAATTGCCTGTTCTAAATTTATTGTTTTGAAAGTATTAAATTGGATGAGTTTCCTTTTATACCTAGCTGCCTTCAGAGAAAGTCGCGAGTGAGAAAAGTTTTGAGGCGGGGTTACAGTCGGTGTCCGTCCTTGGGAGGTAGTCTCTGGTTGTATCCTCGCCTTCCTCCACTTACTGACAAGTTCCTTCTTCCGTTGACGGTTGTTTCTCGATGTCTTCCCCCTCCTCCGCATATTTGGTGGATCTTTATTTGATCAATATATTCGATGACAGGGTGGTGGTTCTCCCTTGTGGCGGTGTGTTGGCAGATATGGCAGGTGGCTGCAGAGAATGCAATGGCGCGGCTTCCTCGGTTGATATCTCTCTTCTCTGGGGTCAACGGTATTTTAGGTGAAGCGTCTGGATCTGCCATTTTTGACACCGGTGCAATTGGATTTTGTCGTCGAGGAGGTGCTAATGGCTTAGTTTGTTGATTGCAGCAGCACTGTCGTCGGAGTGATGTAGGTTAGCGTGGTCTTATGGATTGGGTCTATTGGGTTTCTTGTTGTTTGTTAAGTTTTCAGTTAAATTTTTTCTCAATTAGCTGTCATAATAAGGTTGGCCTCAGGTTTTCTATTAGGCGAGGGTTGTTCCTCCCAGATTTCCTGGTGGATTTTCTCAGCCTTTCTAGCTTGCTAGGAGAGTTAAACTTTGTCCTTTTTAAGTTTTCAGTTTTAGTACCGTCCGTCTATGTCTATGAGTTTGGGAGGCTTGGTGTTTACTTATGCTTTGAAGAATGGTGTGTGGGATTTTGCTGTCTGGTTTCCGTTCTTAATCTTCTACTTGGACCAGTGCTTGTGGATGTCAAATGGTTGAAGAATGTGATGCCGCACACCACCCCCGTCCCTTCCTTTCAAGACTGACTCGGTCAGATGTTTAACACCAGAAGAAGTTCAATCAAAACGGCAAAAAGGCCTTTGCTTTCACTACGATGAGAAGTATGTGCGCGGGCACACTTGTGCCAAGAAACAGCTATTGTTGATTGATGCCGATTGGGATGATGATGATTTTGAACAATTAGGTGATTCACAGAGTTATGTCACATGGAAGTTATGGAGGTCACTGCTTGTGCTGTCTTTGGTATTCCTGTGCTTAAATCGGTTAAGACCATGAAAGTTCAAGATACGGTCAAGAACTGTTCTGTAATATTTTTGCATGATTCGGGTAGCTCCTATAATTTCATTGATAGTACCTTAGTCAAGAAATTGGGATGGCAATGTGATACGGCCGCTACTTTTAATGTCATGATTGCCAATGGTGGCAAAATTACAAGTAAAGGTTGTTGTTCACAAGTTCCACTTAAGTTGGAAGGCTATAGTTTCATCTCATATTTGTTTTCCTTACCTTTAGGTGGCTGTGATATTATGTTAGGGGTTCAGTGGTTATGCACTTTGGGACCAATATTATGGGATTTCTTAAAAATGAAGATGGAGTTCACCGTGGATAACAAGTCATATTGTATTTCAAGTCCTAGGCTTCATAAGGATCCGCAACCTATTTCCTCGTGTCACATGGAGAAGTTGGTGACTCAAGGAAACCTTGGTTTTGTTTTGTATCACATTGAATCTGATTTGGAGAATGTTCCTGAGTCTGATTACTCATTTTCTCCTGGTGAAGATTTACAAGCATCTGATTTCACTGAAGCTCAACAAGCTCAATTGGATAATGTGTTACAATCTTTTGCCTCTATATTCCCAACCCCTTCTAAGCTACCTCCTTCAAGGAATCGGGATCATCGAATTCCTTTGATAGCAGGGAGTCAGCCTCCAAATTGCAGACCCTACAGATATGGTCCTCTTCAGAAGCCATAAATTGAAAAATGTGTCCGTGAATTGTTGGATTCTGGTTTCATTAGACCTAGTAGCAGTCCATTCTCTTCACCAGTATTGTTAGTTAGGAAGAAAGATACCACTTGGAGGATGTGTATGGATTACAGGGCACTCAATCAGATTACAATTAAAGATAAGTATCCTATTCCTTTGATTGACGATTTGTTGGATGAACTTTTTGGTACATTGTATTTTTCTAAGTTAGACTTAAGGTCTGGTTATCATCAAATACGGGTTGATCCTGAGGATATTGAGAAGACTGCTTTCAAAACACATGATGGTCATTATGAATTTTTTATGATGCCATTTGGATTAACAAATGCACCAGCTACCTTCCAGGATCTTATGAACGACATCTTTCTGAATCTTCTTTGATTACATTTTGGTGTATAGCAAGTCTTGGGAATCACATATGCTTCATTTGCAGATTGTCTTTGATATTCTATGGAAAAATCAATTATTTGTCGAGCGCTCCAAATGTGCATTCGGGCAACAGCAGATTGAATATTTGGGACATATTGTTTCCAGAGAGGGAGTGGCTGCCGATCCATCCAAACTACAAGTTGTCAAGGATTGGCCTCTGCCCAATTCAATTAAAGCCTTACGAGGATTTCTAGGCCTTACTGGATATTACAGGAAGTTTATTCCCAACTATGGAAAGATTTGTGCTCCTTTGACTCAGCTTACGAAGAAGGATGCATTTCGTTGGAGTGACAAATCTACTATGGCATTCAATGCTCTTAAGTCGGCTATGTTATCACCACAAATGTTGGTTCTTCCAGATTTCTCCCAGCCGTTTACCATTGAGAGTGATGCCTCAGGTTCAGGAATAGCGGCCCTTTTACAACAGAATAGCAGGCCTGTTGCGCAAGGCTTTAGGTCCACGCCATTAAGCCTTGTCCACATATGAAAGGGAAATGTTTGTTGTCATTCATGCCATCAAGAAGTGGCAATCTTATGTACATGGTACTCACCTCGTCATCAAGACTGATCACCATAGTTTGAAGTACTTCCTTCAGAATAAGGCTAATACACCTTTTCAACAAAAGTAGGTTGCCAAACTATTGGGGTTTGATTATGAGATTCAATTTCGAAATGGGGTGGAAAACCAAGCTGCGGATGCCTTGTCCAGATGTGATTTTGATAACACTGCTCCAGAATTAAATGATATCTCGTATCCTTACTTTGGATGGTTGGATGACCTTCGACGAGATGTGGAGATAGATCCTTGGGTTATTACAAAGACACATACTTTAGCAACTCAACTTGCTCAGGATTCTTCATTTGTTTCTAAGTACCGCATCAATAATGGCTTCTTCAAACATAAGGGCAGAATTGTTCTCAGTCTAGATAGTCCTTGGAGATTAAATTTTTTCCATGAACATCATAGTTCGCCAGTTGCTGGACATTCTGGGTTCTTGAAGACTTACAAGAGATTACCTAGAGCTTTTTATTGGGAAGGCATAAAGACTCATCAAGGAATTTGTGGCCGAGTGTCCAACTTGTCAACAAAATAAGTATGAGACCATTGCTCCTCCAGGTTTGTTGACTCCTCTTCCTATTCCTACTCGGGTGTGGACTGATATTTCCATGGATTTTATCACTAGGTTGCCTCCTTGTAATGGAAAGTCTGTAATTATGGTGATGGTTGATCGATTGTCAGTACGGTCACTTTATTGCATTGGATCATCGATACATTGCTGTTATTATTGCCCATCTATTTGTGGAACACATATTCAAGCTCCATGGCATGCCTACAACCATAGTCAGTGATCGAGATCCTATTTTTTTAAGTGCTTTTTGGAAGGAATTTTTTACACTTCAAGGCTCCAAATTGTGCATGAGTTCAGGCTATCATCCCCAAACCGATGGCCAGACTGAAGTTTTAAACAGGTGCTTGGAAACTTACTTATGGTGTATTACTGGATTGCAGCCAAACAAGTAGGTTAAATGGTTAGCTTGGGCAGAATTGAGCAACAACACTGCATTCCACACTTCTACCAAGATGACACCATTTGAAATAGTATATGGCCAGCCACCTCCTACAATTCCAATCTACGAAGCAGTTACTACTAAATTGGATTTTGTGGATAACTGTTTATTGGATAGGAATCGTATTCTTTCCTTGCTTAAATCCAATTTGGAAGCTGCTCAACATAGAATGATTCAACAAGCTAATAAGCATCGAACAAAGAGGGCATTTGATGTTGGTGATTGGGTTTATCTGCGATTGGTTCCGTACCAGCATCGTTCGCTAGCTTCGCATCCTTTTCACAAACTGCAACCCAAATTTTTTGGCCCATTTGAAGTTTTAGCTAAGATTGGACAGCCTACAAGTTAAAGCTTCCATCTACTTCTAAACTACATCCTGTATTCCATGTTTCATGCCTCAAGAAGCAGCTAGGTGATGTTGTGGTTCCTACTGCCACACTACCACAAATTACTGATGCTGGAATTGTACAAGAAACACCTCTTGCCATTTTCGATCGGCCTATGGTCAAGAAGAATAATGCAGCTGGTACTGAAGTCCTTGTTCACTGGGCTCACCATTCGCGGGACGATGCCACTTGGGAGGATTACGACGACTTGCTTGCAAGGTTTTCAGATTGTGATCCATAACCCTCCCAGGTTGCCACCTTTCTTCCTTGCCACAGCTGCCGCCTCCTTCATCATTCTTGAGGACAATAATTGGTTTTTGGGGAGGGTAAAATGGTAGAGTCCACGGTTACTATAGGTTTAAACCATTTGATTAGCACCCATTGTAATTAGTGTTTCACTTTTTGTTATTAGTTAGTTGGGTTGTTAAAGATTAGTATGGGAATAGTTATCCCTAGTGGCCAAGACATTTGGTTAGTTGAGAATTAGACATCTATAAGAATGTGTATTGTATAGTGGGAAGATAGCAAAGTGTAAAACATTTCTCAGATTAATAAAGTCACTATTCTTTGTGTACAAGTTAAGGTTGAACAGAGGGACTATCAATCCCCTCCCCTTATTCAAAATTTCTCGACTTGATGAGTTATGTAATTCAATCCAATATATCCCACCAGCCAAACGAGTCCTTCAAGTCTAATCCTCCAAAAAATAAAACATTATTAAATTATATCTTTAAAGTACTTTAGATTTTGTAAATAATTCAATCTATTTTAATTTAACCATCAAAATAGTGCCTGGTATTTTCTCTTAATTTGGGTTTGGCCCACCAAAGCTGTTTGGTGTATGGTAATGGTTCGTGAGCGAAATTGTGGGAAGACAGTGAGATGTGGCAAAGAGACTCCACTCAAATTTATTACATCCTTAAATCTTGCTTGTTTTGTATAAATAAACAGTTTGATCCTCAACATCTACTTCTACACATACAATATTATAGGATAACTACTAAACCGTAATACTAATAGCCAAGGGAACCAAAGGTGTTACTTATCAAGTCCAAACCTAATTTTTTAGAATTATGATATTACTTGTTTGTCACTTGACAAAATTGAATGTGCTGTTTGGGGTTTAACAGATTAGGATTTAAGATACCTAGGGCAACCAAAAATCCCGTTCTACGTAATTTAAGTTTAACTAATTTCTAACAGAGAAAATGAGAGTAAGAGAAAGTAAGTCACCAATGAAGTGGAATTTTGAAGGAGAAATTACAAATTAGAAATTTCAAAAATATAAATTGAAAACTTTTGTATAAATTTTGAATTTGTCAACAATCTATAAGTAAATACTCATATAAACAACCTTAAATACAGTTGGACGCAATTATAAGATTCGTTTGAGTAGCTATACTTGCATTGGAAGGGTGCATACCCTTGTGATGTCATTAAAGCTTTACTAGAATATCAGCCAAGAGTATCCCACACTTGAAACGAAATGAAAAGACAAGCTCAATCTTCAGTCAAATCTGCTGCAAGTGAGAAAGCCATCAGCTTTAGCCAATTTAAATCAGTGAACTTTGCAAGGTGACTCATTCGGAACAAGAAAAAAATAGGAAAAAGCACTCTGCAAAACCTGTTGAAACTGCTCCTTTTCCTTCTGTATTAGCTTATCGTCTTGATGGTACCCGAAAGTGCAGTTGAACATATAGCACGGAACGCTTGAGCTTATCCCTTGATCATATGGGTCGCCTAAGCTTAATACCCCGAAGTGACAATGCCAGAAATTCACCTTGGCTTACTACTCATCTATAATTGAAATCAAAGATAAAGAAAATTTCGAGCATCTGCAGATTATGTTCTTTCAAAAATGATAATGTACAACCCAGTTTGCCCTTGTATGGATAAAATGCCGATGATCATTTCTTTTTTTGACGGATTTGGTCTAGCCAATGAAACACCAAAACTTGTCTCTCCAATACTTTCCCTATTTGATCTTTCTTCTGTTTCTGAGTTCGATAGAAAGGCATTGTTCCCAATTCTAGTATTTCTCCAATGTCTTTTGACTTTTCTGGCCCTACACTTGTGCAGGAGAATTACAGCCTATAATTGTATAGACAACTATCTCAAAGTCATTTGCTGCTTATTGTTCATTTGAGTCACTTGATAGACTTAAACTACTACTTTCCAGAAAATTCCCCAATCATCTCTTCCGACGATACTTTGAAGATCTACTGAACTCATTAACTAGTGAAGTATAGGAAGCATAATCAAGAACGAGCCCTTTCCCATTTCGTAGCTTATCAACATCCTCTGGGTTTCCATGCTTGCAATGTCCTTCTAATAGAATGTTGTATGTAATGTCATCAGGAACCACCCCCAAATTAATCATAGCATCTAAGAGCATATTAGCATTTTTCATCTGTCCTAGTTTGCACAGCCCATTCATAAGTGCATTATAGGTTACAACACTTGGTACATAGCCATCACCCTGCATCTCCTTGAGCAACTTAAAACCCATTTTAACATCACCCTTCTTGCAAAACCCATCAATGAGCATCGTATATGTGGCATCATCAGGTTTCATCTCATAATTTAACATCTCTCTCAACATTCTTTCAGCGTCAAGGATTCTTCCATCTCTACACAATCCCGAAATAAGGGCGGTGAAAGCTACATTGTCAAACTTAATTCCTTGTTTAATCATACCCTTCCTTATCTCTAGGGCTGACTGTACATCTCCTTCCTTGCAGCATCCATCAATAAGCGTAGTATAAGTGATCATGTCGAGTTTCAAACCTGTGATATTCATCTCCTCAACAAGCTTCCTAGCTTCCTTCAAATCTCCAACCTTGCAAAGCCCATTTATGAGTGTATTATAAGTAATTAAATCTGGTTTGATTCCTCTCCCCAACATTTTCTGATAGACCTCCATGGCCAAATCAATTCTCCCGTTCTTACACTGACCACCAATCAAAGTAGTAAAAGTGACGTAGTTTGGAACCAAACCCCTGTCACACATTTCATCAAACAACAAGTTGGCATCATCCATCCTGCACTCCATACACAACCCATTGATCAAAACACTGTAAGTAAATACATCAGGGAATGTTCTGCTCTCCTCCATCTCTATCTTCAACCTAAAACCCTCCTCTAGATTCTTTGATTTACAGTACCCATTAATCAAAGTATTGAAACTAACTACACTCGGGCGCAAACCCCGCTTCTCAATTTCATCGAACACCATCTGGGCTTCCCTAATTTTACCTTCTTTACAAAGTTTGTGCACCAAAACATTGAAATTATACACTTTTGGTGGAAACCCAGAATGCAAAATCTCCAAATAAAACTCCCAAGCCTCAACAGGCGAGTTCAACTTCAACATTTTATCCAGCAAAGAGCCACAAGATTGAAATGGGATTCGAAAATTATGCTTCCTAAGCAATCTAAAGCACTGGCATGCATCAGAAACAAACTCACAATCCAGATACGCATTCATCAAAGCAACAAAGACATAATTGGAGTGATGGGTACCTTTAGTTTGGAGAATGGAAGCTAAGACAGAGGAGGCAGAATCCATGCCTTTGCGAGAAACGATGAGTCGTAGGAGGGACTGGGCTTGGGGATGCATTTGGTGAGCGTAGAGGAAGTGGGTCATGGTGCAATAGGATTGGATGGTGTGGCGAAATGTGGGGATAGAAGAGAGCCAGTTGAAGAAGGAGAGGAGAGAGGTAGGGGAGAGAGAGTGGGGGTTGAGGTTGATGAGCTTGATAACGTCACGGGCTGTGAGGGAAGGGAGGAGCTTTCTGAGACTGAGAGAGGAATCGAGAGGCTGAGAATTATGGGTGGTGGTTTTTATGGCGGCGGAGATAGCTGAGAGTTTTGGGTCTTGATAGAGGGGTGTTGGTGGTTGGGTGTACCAAGTGGTTGCGGTAGGTGTACCAAGTTGTTGCGGTGGTGGTGGAGAGCTGTAAGTGTGGAGAGAAGAGAGAAAGCGATCATGGGTCCTTGGGACTTTGAACACAGGTATAGCCATTGCTTGTTTCAGCGTCTGCCCATTTCCCCCTCCCCAACTTGTCATATTTTGATAGAATGAGAACGGGAGAGGGTCATTCAATCAGTTATACTATCCACCTCCACCTCCTCTTACTTGGAGATCTCATTATAATACTACTTGACATTTGTCATTAACGAATTCACATTTCACCGTTCATTTCTTTAGGTCGCTTTGTGAGTTTGATATTTGTTATAAGAATCATTTATGTTAAAATAGATGGTTGGTTACCTGCATATATAAAGTTTGATTTTCTTTCTTTTAATTAAATCAGCTAATAAGGATTCATTAGTATTATCTTTCGTCAACCAAGTTTTTTATTTAAAAATATATTATTGGTCAATATAATTTTGCTCAAAAATAATTTTGATCACTGTGGTTGTGATTTTGCAATTTTAATCGTTGTACTTTTCTTAACTAACAAATTAAGTCTTAAAACCAATTTCTATTAGTTGGACTATGATATTTTAGAACTTTTATCAATAAAACAGTTTTTGACAAAAGAAAACAAAATTGCATCATACTTCCATCTTTGTTTTCACGGTCTTCATCCCATCTTCATCTTCATCTTCATCTTCATCTCTCAATAATTCTTAGACTAAAACCCCCAGCAGTTTAATCGGAATTTCGATATAGATCAAGGTTCCAATTTTGAAACCCGGAAAATCGAGGATTGCACAGAGAGCTGGCTTTCAAGCTTCAATGATTGCCACAAATCACGTTTCACACTATAATTTTCTTTCTGGGTATGTTCAAAGGCTCAGTCTTTGCCTCCAAAATCTATTAGCCCTTTATTTTCACTTTTTTATGAGATTTTTATATAATGTAACACTTTGGTTTGCTAGGTTGTGTTCATCAATGAGGTTTATTGCTCCTCATTAATTTCATATATAAAATCTGAATTTTAGGTTATGGATTAATTTCCTTAGTTCATCATTCCAATATTGCTTCCATTGAAACATCCCGACCCGAAAATTCACTTAGATACCAAAATCAAAGGGTGTTGTCCGACACCGGGATGTTGAGTTCCAATGACGAAAGCCAAATAAAAAAGCATTGTTCCAGGCAAATATACAGTAAATCGTTCCACCACACAACAACAGTACTCAGAGGATACTTAAATACAAATGATGATCATAAATAAAGCACTAAATGCCAGAAATCGATTACAACTTTTGTTACACACATCACTGTGTAGTGTGAAAGCTGTCACTACATGATTTCCTCATCGATCCACAAAGCTTTCTTCTAAAACCTGAGGGGCGCAAAACAGAAAGGTGAGTGGATCTAAATAGTTTTTCAATGTAAAACAGTTTATAAAACATATAATATCCCATCAGCAAGTAAAACAAAAAGTAAAATACTATATAATATAACATAGCTGATGAACAAAATTATATTTCTCACAAGTGCACGAATCAATGTGATATTATAGCAAGAAAATATGAGTGTCGTACCCAAAAGGACTTGTAAAGTTTATTAAATAAATCCAATTATGCAATTCCCAATAGAAAACTAAAAATAAAACAAAGTTGCTAAAATGAAAAAATAAAAGATCAACAAAGAATTTTGGTTTTTGTGAACAAGTTATTTAATTTGCAATTAAATGAAAGAAATCTTTTTATGATTGATTTGTGTAAACAATGAATGAAAATACTAGGTATTTGATTTCTCCATAACAATCCAATTCTATGCCTCTAATTAACTTAGTGAAAAATATTCAATTTAGTTTATAGGATTCGATTCGTCGTATTATGATTATCTAGGTGTCCGGTTGTCACCAAGTATTCTTAATCATCAACTTAACCATGGTGTCTAGTCTAAGTCAAAAATAAAAAAGCCATTAAGTTCAAGAGGAACATATAGAATCAAAAAGTTTCTTAGCATGGTGTCTGCATCAACAACAATTCTTTCGTTCAATAGAGCTATCTCAAGGCTAAGCATATGACATCTAATATAACATTGTCTCAGATAATCAATAAATTCATATTAAAGATGGCCAATCCATATCATAAACATAAAGATAGAATTATGCAGAAAGAATGAAACTAGAAACATTGAATTGATAAAATTGCTGCTGCATTTTTTCTTAGAACCATTCAAACTTAGGCCTCAATTCATTTACACACTATTAATTCCATCACACTATTAATCGCTTTAGGATGTTACTTTCCTTAAGCTTTCAATTGTCTCCCCAAGCAATTAGAGCTGATTATAACGGAATTAAAAGAAGGTTTAGATGCCCCAAAATTCCCATGAACCATCCAAAATGTTACCTTTCAAGACTGGTAAATTATGATGCCACGTTGTCAAAAATTGCGCAAATTGTTTTTGCTAAACCTCTTGTACGAAAATTGAGATAACGTCTTCTAGAAAGGTCGAAATCACGAACCGAAAAATTCTTCAGAAACTAGACTTCCGTAGCTTTCCAAGCATATAGGACACAACACCTAGTTCATCATGAGACATTTATGGTGGCCAAAAGAGTACGGTTGTTATGCACAGGAATTTCCAGCTTTAGCAGTTCTTTTAGCTTCCACATCATCAAATTAACTCCAAAGCCATCATTAGGATTAATTACCTATAAAACACAAATTAAACTCATAAAAGAACCAATTTCACAAGAAAACTTAACATAAAACTTAGTAAAGAAAGACATATATACGTATAAATATGACGTTATCAATAGCACGCAAAACGAGATATAATAATAAAATAATAATATAACATTCTAATAACCTCGTAGGGCTGATTCCAACACATTACATGCATACAAACACACCAATCACATAAAAAGTTACAAAACTACATGATTTAACATGTTTCCATGAGGGTATGTGAATTAGCATATATATAGAATAGATATATAAAAGATAATAATTTAATGGATGAGATTGTGATAAGAAAATATGATCTAACGGTTAGTGGGAGATGGAATCTCTTCATGTCAGACTTGAATTTTGTGTACATTAGAGATAAAAAAATCTAATGGATACAAATGAAATTAGAAGATCTGATCTAACGGTCCATGTATGATGAAATACTATCTATTCAGAATTTAGATTTTTTTAGGTAAAAAAAAAATTAAAGATTACATAAATAAATTAAATTAAAAATTGTAAAGGAAAAATTTATTTAAATACATATTTAAGATTACATATGAAATAATAATGTTACCCTATATCTAACCTAATAAATATAGACTCCCACCGTGAGCAATATGCTATCTAGTCCAGAATATTCCTTTTGATGCTACATTTGGAGTTGGATCCACCACAATAACAACCCCAAATATAGACCACCATTGTGGATTTCACCTCTCCTTACTGGGATCCGAAGGCGTGCGTCATTCTTCAATTCAATTGCAGCGCATTTTGCTGCAACTTTGGCTAACACGAGGGTGTGTCTTTTCAGTTGGGCTTCAATGCCCCCTCCCTCACTTGTTGGCGTGTTAAGCAGAGATGGGTTTCCTTGCCCTCCTATGTAATAATTATTTTCTGGAGTCGAAGAGTTTATTTAGCTTGTACTCTTTTCTGGAGTGCCAATGAGAGCACTGATGGACTTTTTCTTTTTTGGGAGTTTACCTTCCTGCTGTATAAGAAGTTTCCTTTTATTGTTCATTTGCTTTTTGCCTTTGTTTCTTGTGGCTTTATGAATTCACTGTTTGACCAAAATAAATACATTGAGGTTACAAGGAATTGTAGAATTTGATCTGTTTGTCTTTTAAATTTCAACTGCTGGATCTCAAAGATAAAAAATATAAAATAAAGACTTCAACTTACTTTTAAATGGAACCGCGTTGAAAAATGTGGTATCACCTTCCTGACTCATGCAAATAAACATGGTTCTTGGATTATTCAAATCAAAAGCATAAGCTTTTGTTCGCTTTTTAAAATTGTGGGCAGGGTTGCAAATTTGCACCAATGACGAGTAGCCTCCAGTGCTACACTAATGTAGCCTCAAGTGCAGGCCCATTGGAGACGTATATAGAGAGTGATAACTATTTCCTTGTTATGCAAAAGAAACCCAGGTGGACAGATGTCAATCTCATTGACACAAATTTAATAATTAAAAAAAGGCATCTTCGACACACGCAGGAGCTTAACGAAGACACCCTAAAAGCCAGAGGCTTACAAAAATAGGTATGGAGGGAAATTTAAATCCTCCACCCTCCAAATAAATGACAACTAGGTCCTTTAGGTTGCCTCAAAGTCGACCTACTAGCTTCATCTGGCCCATACACTTAAATATAACAATCATAATTGATTGAGTGGACATATTTACTAAGATAAACAGCGTCCTATACAAAATGTCACGATAATGTCATTATCATGAAAATGGTTCACTCTGTAGCAAACCTAGAAGTGCATCTTCTTCATCTTTGTCCACACACAATCTGGTTCAGCGCTGCCGTACATTCAGATTCCCTTGCACATTTCACCTGAACCAACATTCAAATCAAACATAGAACCAAAAAGAAGTGAGATAACTGAAAAGAACGAAATGCTTTAGGTGATTAAAACATCACTTAACTGACAACAAGTTATTTCAAACTTTTCAGAAAATCCAGTTTAAGGCAGTAAGACTTCTAGAACAAAACAAATCTTTTTCATTTTTTATTAAACAACTGAAATGCAAGAAGAAAATAAAATGATCAAATTAATCAATGAAGGCATCACTATAGCGGACAAGGCACTTGAAAGATGATTTACCAACACAGAAAGGCAATCTTATGAAGTAAAGGATAAACGGGATATTTACTCATAGGTCGTCAAATTCAGCGTTCTGATGCTGAAAACATAGCATCCATTCGCAAACCTAGAAAGAAAATGGTATACAATTATCTGTATTCGACCATGAACCATCAATGAAGTAGGGAAGTCTATGACATTGAAAATTGGATTTTTTAGTTTCTTCATCAAACACGTTACAAACTCCAACATCACATCAAAAGTGATAACTACCAAATGAACTTTCATATTCCAGGAGCAATCCAAATTTCAAGCCACTACCATGTCTCGTCAGTAACATCTAAAGAAGGGGTCAAACATAATACAAAATTTTGCAACTTGGCTCAATCTACTTCACTTCAGTAAACGATATAAGAATTGCAAACTAGCATTCCATGATTGGATTCCAAGGCATAAAAATGTTCAGTTTCTCAACTTATAATTCATATATATTTGACTATAGGCAAGGACAAATTAAAGTGTGACACCTTTTACAACCATTTATATACCAACAATTTTATTCACTTATATTTTTGTAGTCATATTAGCATCAAAAACTTAATACACAGAATCTGATTTTCCCAGGACATTGTTTTTCTATTACGTCTAAAGCATTAACAAACACTTCCAGTCAAATTCCCTTCACCGGCTTGGTAGAAAGCATAGTTTAGATGGACTTTGTGGTCACTACTTCAAGTCACAAAATGAAGCCTACAAAATCAAGTGGTTGGTTTCACACAATAATTAACCATGAGAGGGAATGAGGGATTCCAATTTTGTTACTAACTGGAACTGAATTCCGAAAGATATTTCATCATCACAAAGGACTATTGGGTCTTGTCTGAGACGGAGACAGATCTTGGGAGCGCCCTAACATTCTAAAACATGCTAATTCTGTATGAAACCAATAGAACGTATAGAAAACAACAAAATAAAAAGTAGTGCAAAAATCGAAAAGGTAAAATCTCTTCTAAAGAAAAGAAATAGATAAAACTGTCTTGGAAGTTCAATTGTATGAATCTTTCTTGCACTAAAAAATCTTGATACATAAAAATAAATTATCCAATGCTGATCAAAATAGTCAAGTACATGTCTGTAAGAAACTGTCGGAAAGGGAAATAAACTTAGCGTCACATTCAAAATGGAATAGTACCAGCCTCATAAGATACAGTAACCAGAAGGACTGAAACAATTTCAATAGCAACTGCATGATAAAAAGAAGATGATTGCTAATGATATGAGAAAATTCTTGTGAGAGTCCTGACATACTAAGGCATTCTAAATTTCCAATGCAGTATAAAGTTATTAGACAGAATACAAATCAACGAAATAAACAATAAAAAACTAATATGTCCAACCCTTTTAAAATCACCTACAAAGGAAAAACTATCTTGAATGTG
Organism: Oemleria cerasiformis; assembly: GCA_037349345.1. Lineage (NCBI taxonomy): Eukaryota > Viridiplantae > Streptophyta > Magnoliopsida > Rosales > Rosaceae > Oemleria > Oemleria cerasiformis. The sequence continues at coordinate 10,979,508 of JAZGTL010000003.1, read as the reverse complement.
TTTGATTGTACAAATGTTTCTGACATGTTAGACTCTAAGAAGAACAATATTACTTATCCTATGCTGACCAAAGCAGAATTTTTATATGCTTTGTATGCCATCCAAGCGAACATGACTGGAGAGGCTAAAATAAGTTTGTATCATATTGAACAGGGAATTCATACCATCCTCATTGTAAATCCATTTACTCTAGTAACCAACTCTCTTGACAAGATTGCATAAACCAACGCATAAAAGTAACCAATAAAAGTTTATTACTTGAGATCAATGAGTATCTAGCAAAATGTCCCAAGAATTCACTGGTCATGTTGTCTGAGAAAAAGAAATCATCAAGTGGGGAGCATACATGACAAAAGAACATGTTTTCGTATAGAAGATGGACCAGATCACAACCATGTTTGTGTGTCAAAGGCCTATTAAAAACAAAGTATTCAAGAACAGTTTCAGTGCACCAGTAGAAAATAAACATATATCTAGTTTCAAATGCATGAAGAATAACAGAGTTGGTAACAGACCTGAATCTGAATGAACAGACATTACTTTTCTTTTCTTCATGTTTTCAAACCACGGACATGTGGTGGCTTTGAGCTTCGAGTCTTGTGACTTTCCACCACATGATAATCCTCGATTGAAAGTAGACTCTCATCATATTCAATCATCTCAGGCCACACCTTCTTAACACCATATTTTCCAGTGCAAACCACAACCTTGTCAAGCCCATCTTCTTTAAGATCAATTCTTACAAACTCATACAGTTTCTTGATAAAGTTTGGATATTTGACAACAACTCTACGATTTTCAGTGCAGTAGATTGGACAAAGAAGAAATTGGACACTATCATACACACCCCATGCTAACAGATCAGGAATCATAAACCTATAGAGCTTAGTCCAAGATTCAGGCATGCCATATTCTCTCATAACCCAGATTTCAATCAATTTTGAACCAGAAGATTCCTTAGAACATGTTACAGAAAGGCATCCTCCTAAAAGAACCCCCACTTGTTGGAATTTAAGGGAGTTTTCCTTAAGAACAGGCAAGGACATTTGGCGGAACTCCTCCTTTGCCAGATCAAAAGCAAGGATAACTTTTCTGAATGGAAGATACAAGTTGTGGAGCCAATGGAGTGCCTCATTGGAAAGAGCCCCTGCAGAAGAAGAATCTAATAATGTGGGGGCATCAATCCTTTTCCAAGAGTTGGCTTTCACTGAGAAAATAACCGATTCACAGTTTCTCATATCACAAGAAGAAGCAGTCACAAGAATTTTATAGTCATCGGTAGCGGACACATAACCAAAACCATAAGGGGAAAGCGTGAGTTTTGTATCCACTTTTAACTCAAAAGTTGGGTCAGGTAATTTCATGAAGAATGAAGTTGAAGGGTTCCAAATAAAAACATTTTTGTAACGAGGAATAGTACAACCTACACATACCAAGCCATTGCAGGAGCCGACTAGGTAGAGTCGTCGGCGCCGTTGCTTGAATGGGCAGGTAAACTTTCTGACCGAAGAGTCGTCTCCGAACGATGGTGACTCCAAGTCCAACGATTCAAACAATGAGGCGGTAGAGAGGAGGAGTCTGCGGCTGAGGGTTTGTTTCTCAGAAGCTAGTTTGAATTGGGTTTTGGCGAATTGGGGTTCGGAGATTATAGAATGCCACCGTTTGGAAACGCATTTGAATCGGATTAAGGATTTGACTGGCAACATGAAGAGAATTTGGACTACAATATCTTCCGGCAAGGGGTTCATCTTCACCTTGTTCGTCTTCCTCTTCTTCGCCATTGGCATTGATTTGCTTCTACTTCTGTAACCCTGGAAGCTTAATACGAAGAAAAAATGACAAACGCTGTAAGATCTTGGAGTAGAAAGAAGAGAAGAAATGGCAATTGATCGCTTTTGCGTTTGTATTGAATGACAGAGACGGGGTTTTGGGGTTTAGCGGTGCCACAGCTTTTAGGAAAGAAGAGAAATGACAATGAAAATCCTTGGGCTCTAAATAGGGCTTCATCCACCATATTTTGAGCCCAAAATCGTCTCGTGCCACCGGTTCGTATATGAATTTTCCAATGCCCCTTACACTTTCTGAAAGTCGCGTCTTGTCTACTTGGGACCAAAAGCGGTTAGCGGTGACCCTTGAATGTATCTCTTGGTTTTTCTTTTGAAAACATATATTATTAGTCTAACAGTATTTTTATTAATTATATAGTAAAGGGTTTTAAATTTTGAATTTAAAACTCGTGAAGAGCAAAGTTTGTATTCATTTAATATTACTTCCCTCAAAATTGTTGTATAAAGAAATAAACTCCATTTTCTCACCAAAAAAAGACTGAAATTTTTTGCCGAACATTGTTAACTGCTTGTAATCAATTTAAAATCGCTGCCAAACAAGTAAAAAACAATATTTATTAAAACAAATGTGAAAACAATATGCACCGAAATTAGGGAAAGACTAATAATAAGTACATAGGTATTAACATTGAACAATCTGCGCCTCCGGTAAATCTCACCCTCATATTTCATTTTTTCTTTTGAATACATAGTATTATTACTTAAACATCACTATAAACGATTCCTCTCTTCAGTTTCTAGCTTGCATAAAAAATTCTTGATTTTTTTTTTTTGTAATTGACACGCAGTATTCCAAAGCTGACAACCAAGGACTAATCTGCACTGGGGGCCGGGAAGACTCACATAGGCGTTGCAGCACACCCCTGGTCACAATCAGAATATAACACAGGGGGAATCGAATCCAGAACTAACCGGGAGCATACCGGGCCTGGGAACGTCCTAACCACTAGCCGGAAGCATAAAATATTCTTGATTGAGTTGATATAGAATGTTTAGCATTCTCACAAAGCTTTTTTTTTTCTTCATTTTTCTACCAAACTTGTAAATTATTTGTAGCCATTCTAAAACCGCTGCCAACAAATATAAAACAATATGCGTGAAAAATAATGTGCGCTGAAACAAAAAAAACAAAGACTAGTGAGGACCTAAATATTATCCTTAAAACAATGTGCGCCCCTAATAAACCGGCCCCCTAGTATTTCATTTCTTAATTTGGAATCCATAGTAACTTGAACGCCTCTATAAATTGAGTCATCTTCCTCGGTTTCTAGCCATCATAAAAACTTGTGGCTGAGTTGATATAGAATATTTATATTTAGCTTTTTCAGGAAAAAAAAAAAAGGGTGATGCTTTTAAGGATAAAGATAATCTCAAGTAGCAGAATTATACCCAACAAGGGTGACAATTGAGATGCACATTCAATTCATTATCGAATCAATGATTCCAGAAAGGTTTTTGCTTTGCATCAGGACAGGTTTGTTAACCATGGTTCATTAATGTCATACTATTTTTTTTAGAAATTTCATTTATAATTCGACCTGATCTTTTCCTATCTTGTTATAGACATAACTTGTGTTTGTTAAAAAGATTAGTAATCTTTTCACCAACTTTTCCTATTTTGTTTATTTTTTATGATTGTGAATTATGGAAATTAAAATTGTAAGAACTTGATTAAGAAAATGAGTTGATTTGGAATTTTCTCTTCATTATCAAATATTGAAATTATTTAAAGGGGAGAAGAGAAGTTTTTAATTCTCAAATGAATATATATATATCTTATACGCCACTTAGTATTATAGTCTAGTGGTATTTCTCTCTACATGTTATGTGGGAGGTTTCGAGTTTGACTCTCATAAATGGCAAGGTCGATACCCAATGTTTTTTTTTTACTGGAAAGTCATCTTTATTGAATTAAAGTCTAATGGAAACACCAACATCCTTAGAAAGGAGGTTAAACAACCAGACCGGCTCAAGAAGCGACCAGACATGGTACCCACTCTTACTTATCACATGGTTAGCCACAACATGAGCTACCATGTTACAAGACCTTGGAACAAAATTGAAACTAACACACTCAAAAGCCTCACAACAAACAAGAATGTCATGCAAGACGTTAGAGATAGATTCCTCCCTTCCTTTATGCCTTAATAACTTAACCAAACATTGTGAATCCGTTTCCACCACTACCTTCGTATGCCCCGCAGCCAAGCAATACCGTAGCCCCTAAAAAACAGCTAGAGCCTCAGCTTGTAAAGCAGAGGAGCACCGCAGGAAACCTGCTCCACCAGACCCCCTCAAAACAGCTAAGCCAGGACCTTAGCACCCATCCGTAAGCACCCTGTTTCGTCCCACTCAACCAAGCCCCGTCACAATTCAGTTTTAAGGCACCCAACTTCGGTCGCTGCCACCTTGCAGGAGGAGGCGCAGTGCTCCCATCGACCAACTGCACATGATCTACAGAGGCCATGGCCTCCTGTGTTGCAGAACATTCTGCTACCTACTGCTGCAGTAGTCAAATGACAGCTCCTGGCTGTTGTCCAATATCTTGTAAGCATCTTGCATTCCTTGCTTTCCAGATCCTCCACACTCCAATGGCAATGAGCTGAAAAACTACAGCCTTGTCATCCACCTCCTTGAACAAATCCTCCAGAACACGCCAACAGTCACGAAACGACAGGCCGCGAAACCTTAAGGTATCCAGTTGCAACGGACCTCCAAACCAGAACACCGAAGCAAACTTGCAATTAAAAAATAAATGGCCTGCAGATTCCTCCTCCTCCTCACACATAGGGCAAGAAGTCGCAACACGAAGTCGGCTTTGAACAAGGTTGTGCCGGACAAGGAGGTATTCATGGCAATAACTCCAAATGAAGTGCCTTATTTTTTGTGGTACATTTAACCCCTATATATTGTTCCATACTATCTCATGGACACATCCTGCACTAGCCTCACCCCTCCCCATTTCCGATAGCTCACCATTTCTGTTCATTTCCATCACCAACAAGTACCCAGAGTGCACATTATACTACCAGTTTTTGAGAAATGCCAAACCAGTTTGTCCGGAAAGCCTAACTTACTTAGAGGAATAGAGAGGATGACATTGGCCTCCTCCAAAGTGAAAGAACTCTCCACTAAGGCAATATTCCACAGCCGAGAAATTGGGCAAATTAATTCACTAACCAAAGTAGGAAGGGGAGAAGGAGAAGGACGTACACGGAACAGCCTGCAACTAGGAACCCACGGATCCGCTGTGACATTGATCTGTGACCCATCACCAATATGCCAATGAATACCCGCCTTTAAAATAAGCTGCCCTTGCAAAATACATTTCCAACCCCAAGAAGATCCAACCACTTCCTTGCCCCCCCAAGAAAGACCCATCAAGGTGATATTTGGCTCGTAATAGTTTAGCAAGGAGTGACGAAGGCTCATCCAATAATCTCCATCCTAACTTTGCAAGCATCGCAAAAGTAAAGCACCGGAGATCTTGGAACCCCAATCCACCCTTACACTTTGGTATCGTCACTTTATCCAAAGAGGCCCAATGAATACCACGCTGTAAATTCTATTTTCCCCACCAGAAACGGGCCAAAATACGCTCCATATCCTTGCAAACACCGACCAGAATTTGGAAGCAAGACATACTCCATTCCCCACCAACGGCCTACTCCCTTTTAACCACCTGTTCACAAGCAACTTCCTTATTCCACCTGGGATCATAGATAAAACGATTTGGACGCCTTCTCACACTAGGCGACGTATCCAAGGCCAACATTGAGTGATTAGACCCCGACAAAATAATATGAGTAATTTGGGCATGCGGATAAGAAAGCATCCGTAGCTAAACCCTTATCTAGCCTCTCTTACACATAACCATGTGCCCGTTAATTTCTCCAGGTGAATGGATGGCCAGTATAACCCAAATCCAGTAACTTCTCATCTGCCACAAACGCCCTAAAAGCCCTCATGCTCGAAGTAGATCGAGTATTACCCTCTTCCTTTTCAGTAACACTGAGGATATCATTGAAATCTCCCAACAACAAACACGAATCAATCTCCCTACTTAGCCGTTGTCGGAGAGTGTCCCATTGTTTCGCTCCTAGACTATCATTTGTACTTGCATAGATAGCAAACAACCTCAACTGAGAAACCCTATCCTCATGTAACGACCCAGAAATTTTATTTGTAAATTTTCGTAAATTAATTTGCAAAAGGACGAAATTACCCTTGGTTATTTAAGAGGCTTGAAAGTCAATTTTTGTTTCGAGACACTTTTGGCTGTGTTTCGAGAACCGTTGCGTAGGTCTCGAATTCATGAGTTCGTAGACAGGTGGCACGCGGAAAACGGAGTTCGTATGCGAGAGATGTGGGTCTAGAATGTTCAAGGGCATTTTGGTAATTTGGGTTAGGTAGATATTTTAACCCCAAGCAGATCAGATCTCCTTAATTTCACTCTTTCTCTCTCTTCGTGACTCACCCAAACCCTTGCGACCGAATCCAAAAAACCCAAGAATTTGAACTTCGATTTAAGGCAGTCTCGTCCGTTTTGGTTCCACTCATCAGATTCTCCTCATTCCCATGATCAAGAACGAACCAACCATCGTAGGAAGCAGCCGCGGGAGACACCAAACCGAGGAAAGGAAAAATCAAAACTTTCGATCGATTTTTCGGCCAACACAAGTATGGGTTTCGTGTTTAGACTTCATTTTTGAGTTCATCGGTTCGAGTAGATGGATTTAGACTAGAAATTTATGAAAAACGGTTGAGTTTTGAGGAAGATAGGAAAAATTCAAGGTCGGTCGGTAATGGAGTTTTTCGGCGACGGCGGACGACGACGCATGGCAGAGCGGTCGTCTTCTCTGACAACTCTCTGATGACACTCCAACTACTAGTTCGGTCAGAGGGGGCTGACGTGGATGCCACCTGGCAGCCACGTGGAGGCCACCTGGCAGCTACGTGGTGCCACCTGGTGGCTGAGTCAGCGTCGAGTCAGTGCTGACTCAGCAGGCGCGTGGAACACTGTAGTGGCGCATGAAACACTGTAGTAGGCGCGTGAGGCACTGTAGTAGGCGCGTGAGGCACTGTAGTAGGCGCACAGTGGCGGGTGGGATTGGTCTTTGGGTCACGGTGACGCGTGTCGACAAGGTTTCGACATTCCGGACCTATTGTGGCAGGTTTCAGGTTGATGGACGTCGTTTAGGGGTAGTTTTGGGCGTCCAAAGTGGCTGTATTTTTAGTGTGACGCAAGCGGACCTCCCGGGGTTTAGGGACTCTAAATGTATGGTTTTAATTGTAGGTGATAATCCCGATTGTTACTTTTGACAGGCGATACCACTCCGGGAACTTCAGAGGAGTTTACGACTCGGGATTGAACTAATTGGACGTGTGGTGAGTGGACAATGGTTTTGTAAAGTATAATGCATGCATAAAGGTATATTGATATAATTACTTATTACGTATTGTTTTGGCAAATTTCTGGATATTATTAAATTATTACTGGACACGGTTTTTCAACAATTAGTTGGAAATGACGTTTTGGGCTATGGCCTGGCTTTATGGTTTCGGATTTTATATGGTTTGACTTGATTGATTTTGGATTTCGGTCGAGTCCACGATTTTGAGTGTAAACCTGGTTTTTCAAATGAATTTGGCCTAAGCCAAGAAACAAGAATTTCAAAACGTAGATTTTGGTTTTCATTGAATTATTGTCCCCGAGGGTCAAGGTTTTCACCGACTGGCGTCGAGGGTCTTTCTCTGCCAGATCATTGAGGGTTCTCCGATGCTGGTGTTGAGGGGTATTTTCTCCACCAGGTCGTTGAGGCTGTCTACGCGTAGTACAGGTTTCTGCACAACTTGAGGTATATCGGGTGTGTGGAGGGTATCGAGCTACGACTCAGGATTTTATTCGGGGAGGAGTGAGATATGTTTTGATGTATATTTTGCGTCCACGTCGGTTTACATGATTTTAAACTCCTTTGAGTAAGGTTTTCAAAGCAAGGTTGTGGACCACGGAATGTTTTCATTATTCGAGTTTTCATGGGTCCCACCAAGTGTTTTAACAAAAGATGGATTTTTCTAGTGGATTTTCATATTATCTATATATTATATTTATACAAAGGGATTTTATGTTATGCATGCATGGTTTAACTTGTGGAGGGGGGAAAAAGGTATGTTTTCCTCGGAAATGATTTTAAATGATTATTTTGTCTACTCACAACTTTCGTGTTTTAAATCCCCTCCAGGCTATTGAGTTTATGTGGGCATATCCAGAGGCGAGAGCATTAAATTTTTAACTGCGTGTTTACCTAGACTATCGAGTAGTATATTTATTTATCTTACCTAGATGCTCTTATAAGTCTTTTGGACTGATTGTAAATTGTGGTTACATCGTTGGATGGTTGACCTTATTGGAATTTGGAGTGTTATCTGATTCTTAGTCTGACAGGTGGAAGACGGTTAGCTAGTCGTTAGGGGGAGATTCTGCTGGATTTTTGGCAGAATTCTCATAATTAATTGCAAGGACTTAGGGGTATTCTGGGAATTTCTTTAAGTTGTCATACGGGAGTAGGGTTTTTCCCGGGTTTCGAGGGGAAATTCAGGAAGTGTCTTATCAACTTGGTATCAGAGCACAAGTTTAAATTCATGTAGATCGTACACCTAGTGTATAACTGATTGTGGTATTGATAATTAATGGTTCTTTTCAGCGTAATGCCTCCGAGATGCGTGCCCTGTCAGCGGTCTGGAAACAGCAAGGACACACATGAACCCGTAGTAGAGCCTGATTTGAGGCAAACCCTGGATAAATTGGGTCGGGCTTTGACTACAGTACTTCAGGGTAGGGCTACTTCTGAAGTATCTAACATTGAGCGAGCCCAGAGGTTGGGGGCGATAGTGTTTACGGGCGAGTTAGGCCCAGATGATGCAGATGAGTGGATTACTCATTTGGAACGAGTGTTTGCTGTTATCAGGAGCCCTCCGGAGGATAGGGTACGACTAGCCACTTTTCTTCTGGGTGGCTATGCGTACCGGTGGTGGCATGCTTTGTAGCTTATAGACTGGGATGTCTGTACTTTTACTTGGGAAACTTTCTGTGTAACGACCCGGACCAGAAATTAAATTATTTTGAGAATTGGACGATTTTACCCTCGATTTTGGACGGGTTCGAGAGTCACTTTTTGACTGGCAGTACTTTTGGGAATTTTTCTTGGGTCGTTACGTAGGTCTCGAACTCACGAGTTCGTAGATAGGCGGAACGCGGAAAACGGAGACCCGGTGAGTTCGTTACGGGTCTAGAAGCTTCAGGGGCAGTTTGGTAATTTTGGAAAAGTTGGAACTATATAGGAGATATTTTTCTCTCTCCTCGGCAGATTGGTCCGTCTCTCTCCTACTCGAATCCTCCCCGTGCGAACACCGAAGACCCCATTTTCATCGGAGGGATTTCGATCCGATTCGACCGAAACCAAGGTCGGGAGAATCTTCCCTGGGACCCCACAAGCATTTTGGGGTAGTTATTGGAGCGGGAGCACCGCCGTAGGCGACAGACGGAGGAGGGAGGGAATCGAATCTTCTTGGCCATTTTCCGGCCAAACCAGGTACGATCTCGGAACTTTGACCTCATATTTGGATTCCTGGTGAAAAGTAGATGAATTTACATGTGTGGATCGTGAAAAATGGTTAAGAAATGAAGAAGTTAGAAAACCTTGAAAATCGACCGGAAATGGCAATTTTCGGCGAACCAGACGGCGGTGGAGGTGGCGGTCTGGTCATCATCTCCGGCCATCCTCCGGCGACGGCGACGGTCGTCCGATTGTCTTCTCCGACGAGTCACCGGTAACCGATCGGGTTGAGTGAACCGGTCGGGTCGAGTGAACCGGTCGGGTCGAGTGAACCGGTCGGGTCGAGTTGAATCGGGTCAGGTTGAGCCGGGCCAGGTTAGACCGGTCCAGGCTCGTGAACCCTGTAGTAGGCGCGTGATCGGGGCGTGAGGGCGCGTGTGCCGACCATCCGGCGGCGCGTGGGGCCGACTCTGAGGTCACGACGGCGCGTGGTAACTAGTTTTCGACGTTACAAATCTGTTGGTACAGGTTTCAGGTTGATCGGATGTCGTTTAAAGGTCGTTTTGGGCAATTCCAGCGGTAATGTTTGACCTTGAAGCGGATTTTGAACTCGGAAAGTCAAGGTAGTTGGGTTATTTTTGTGAAGGTGTTCCTTGGGCTAGAGCGTCCATGAATTTTGGGTTGGATGATGTTGTAAGCGGACTTTTGGTTTATAAACTATAATGCATGCATAAATGTATCTTTGATTTAAATACTGTTATGTATGGGTGCAATGATTTCCTGGAATTTATAATTGATTGCTGGACATTTGTTTTTTCAATATTTCAGTGAAAGTGTGTTGTGAGAAATGGCATGGTTGTTGGATTCGATTTTGATATTTTTTTGACGCGGTAATTATTTGAGTCCATGATTTGGAGTTGAAACCGTATTTGTGATTATAAAATACTTGATTTTGGATCCAATACCGATTTGAGGAGGCCAGGATCCGGGCTAGGATCCGCTGAGACGGTGAACCCGGTGAACCTCCAAAATAAACAATACCGATTTGAGGGGGCCAGGATCCGCTATTGGCGGTGAACCGGTGAACCTCCGAGATAAACATTGATTAAGGGAGGCCAGAATCTGCTATTGGCTGTGAACCCGGTGAACCTTCCAGATAAACATTGATTGAGGGAGGCTAGGATCTGGGCCAAGATCCGCTATTGGCGGTGAACCCGGTGAACCTCCGAGATAAACATTGATTGAGGTAGGCTAGGATCTGGGCCAGGATCCGTTATTGGCGGTGAACCCGGTGAACCTCCGAGATAAACATTGATTGAGGTAGGCTAGGATCTGGGCCAGGATCCGCTATTGGCGGTGAACCCAGTTTACCTTCAATATAATTGGTTACTGTTCTTCGAATAGCATCAAGAGTTTTACTCCGTTGGTTCGTTGAGTGCTCTGACTCTGGCATCGAGGAGTTTTAGCTCCGCCGGGTCGCGAGGCTATTTATGCATAGTACAGAGAGTTGTGATACAGGACTAGCACACCCCAAGGGATACCCTGGTGGCTAGGGATATGCCGACTGATGTAATATGATAGCTGTGGATATTTCCAGCTCTAATATGGTTTGACGACGATTGTCATGTGATAAATCAGCCTATGGAAATACTTCGTCATCGGGGTCAGTGGGTTGGTGTGGGCGGTGACCCAGAGTGACGAATTATTGTTGGTTCACAAATATCTTACTAGTCAGTTGTCTTGTGATATTCCAGTAGAGGTGTCAGCAGTGTCTGACCTACTGACATTTGGTGTCAGAGGGTATTCCTATTTGGACCACCACTATTCCGAGGTCTTGGCTTTGACCTGTATGCTATCCTGCGTCTGACAGGTAGGAGTGGTCAGTAAGTATAGAGGTTCTGTCGGGAACCCTGTAAGGTTTACTAAATATTTTTTTTGTAAGGATAAAGAGTATTCCTGGTATTTAATGTTTGAGGTAAAAGAGCTGTCAGACGGGATAAGGGTTCTTCCCGGGTTTCGAGGGGAAATTCAGGAAGGGTCCTTACATTCAGGGAGCGCTTTCTCGAGCAGTTTTATCCTCGCTCATACCGTGATGCTAGAGAGGTTAAGTTCTTGCAGCTACAACAGGGGGACATGACGGTGGCCCAGTATGAACAAAAATTTCTTAAGTTGTCACGTTTTGTACCGGCTTTGGTGGCAACTGAGATGGATAAGTGCCGATGATTTGAGTATGGACTGAGGAATGAGGTTCGTGTAGCAGTAACTGTTGTGGCTTATACTTCTTTGAGTGCGTTGTCAAACGCTGCTGCTAGAGCAACACCAGTTTAGTGGTTCCAAGCGACATCGGGATCGCTATAGTTTCGGGGCCTCTAGTCAAGGACCGTCTAAGAGAGACAATTTCAGTTCTGGATCTTCTGGGGGTGCAAGATCTGGATCAGGCGGTGGCGGAGCCGGTTAGGGACAATAATCATCCGCTCAGTTTAGCGGGGCTTCAGTGCAGTCGATCGAGAGATAGAGTGGTAGACCTTTATAGGTGGGTGACACCGGTTGATACTTCTATGGGGAGACTGATCATTTTAAGAGAGATTGTGCACATCGTCATTTGGGCAGTAATTCCTTGGGCCAAGATGATGCTGAACCGGGTTAGAGAGCAACGCAGACATCTGGTACTGCAACAGGGAGCCAGACCCAGTCTAGTGGGGCCAGTAGGGCCAGAGGGAGACAGGGGGGTCGTGGTCAGTCTTCTGGTACACAGGCCCGAGTTTTTGCTATGACTCAGCAGGAGGCTCGAGCAACACCAGAGGTGGTTACTAATACGTTGTCTATTTTTAATCATGATGCTCGTATTTTGATAGATCCCGGGCCTATACATTCTTTTATTTTTCGGGGTTTCACACTTTTTGTTGATAGAGAATCGTCCCTGATTGGTTGGGATATAGGTATTAGCACTCCTACGGAAGGTATGTTAGTGGCGAACCTCATGATACGTAGTTGTCCGATAATAGTGGGAGGTCATGAGTTAGAGATAGACTTAATCCCCTTGGACATTTATGATTTTGATGTGATTCTGGGGATGGATTGGTTAACCATGCACCATGCCTCCATAGATTGTTTCGACAAGAGTGTAGTTTTTCGGAGTCCAAGCTTGCCGGAACTTACGTTTCAGGGTGATCATAGGGTACTTCCCTCGAGAGTGATATCGGCTTTAACAGCTGAGAAATTATTGAGGAAAGGTTGTGAGGGCTATTTAGCTCATGTGATTGATTCTCGGGATACTACGGTGAGAGTAGAAGATATACCTATGGTGAATGAATTTCCTGGTGTATTTCTAGAGGATCTTCCAGGATTGCCACCACACACGCTATGGGCATTATGAGTTCCTAGTGATGCCCTTCGGCTTGACTAATGCACCAGCAACATTTATGAATTTGATGAACAGGGTGTTCCGAAAGTATTTGGATCGGTTTGTGATTGTGTTCATCGATGATATCCTGGTATATTCGAAGAGTGCTAAGGTACATGAGAAGCACTTGAGGTTGGTACTGAATATGCTGATAAAACGGCAACTATTCGCCAAATTTAGTAAATATCAGTTTTGGTTGACTAGTGTGGGATTCTTAGGTCATGTGATTTCTGCTGAGGGTATCAGCGTGGATCCCCAAAAGGTTGAGGCAGTGGAAAATTGGGAACAACCGAAGACAGTGTCAGAGGTGAGAAGTTTTCTGGGTTTAGCGAGATATTATCGGCGATTTGTAGAAGGATTTTCTACGATAGCTACCACGTTGAGTCAGTTGACTAGCAAAGGAGTCAAGTTTGACTGGGTTGAGATCATACGGTTACATGGTACTCCAGAGTCGATTGTGTCAGACAGGGATCCTAGGTTTACTTCGAGGTTTTGGCGGAGTTTGCAGAAAGCCTTTGGAACTACATTGCTTCTAGGTTTACTTCATCCTCAGACTGACGGTCAGTCTGAGAGGACAATTCAGATTTTGGAGGATATGATGAAAGCTTGTGTACTGCAGCTTAAAGGAAACTGGGATTCACACCTGGCCTTGATGGAGTTTGCATACAACAACATCTATCAGTCTAGTATTGGGATGTCTCCTTTCGAGGCACTATATGGGAGACAGTGCAGGACACCGATATGCTGGACTGAGGTAGGTGAGAGAAGACTATTGACACCAGAGATAGTGGAAATGATAGAGGAAAATATTAGAATCATCAGGGAAAGGTTGAGAGTAGCTTAAGACTGCAAGAAACGGTATGCGTACCGACAAATTCAAGACCTTGAGTTTGAGGTTGCAGACTGGGTTTTCTTGAAATTATCCCCCTGGAAAGGAGTTGTACGTTTTGGTAGACGAGGAAAGCTGAGTCCTTGCTAAATTGGGCCTTATGAGATTATTGAAAGGATAGGGCCATTGGCTTATAGACTTGCTTTACCCCCGGAACTGTCAAGGGTTCACGATGTTTTCCATGTATCCATGCTCCGGAAGTATCTATTCGATGAATCTCATGTATTGGAGGCGCAACCAATTGAGCTGAGAGATGATTTGACTTTTGAGGAGTAACTAGTGAAACTTTTAGATTGGAAGGAAAAACTACTGCAGAAAAAGTTTATTCGTCTGGTTAAAGTTATGTGGAGGAATCATAACGTGGAGGAGGCCACGTGGGAAACTGAGGCACTGATGCGGGCGTAGCATCCCCATATGTTCTAGTGACAGGTATGAATTTCGAGGACGAAATTTCATTTAGGGGGGTGAATTGTAACCATTCGGAAATTTTATTTGTGAATTTTCGTAAATTAATTTGCAAAAGGACGAAATTACCCTTGGTTGTTTAAAGGGCTTGAAAGTCAATTTTTGTTTCGAGACACTTTTGGCTGTGTTTCAGGACTCGTTGCGTAGGTCTCGAACTCATGAGTTCGTAGACAAATGGCATGCGGAAAATGGAGTTCGTATGTGAAAGATGCGGGTCTAGAATGTTCAGGGGTATTTTGGTAATTTGGCTTGGGTAGATATTTTAACCCCCAAGCATATCAGATATCGTTCATTTCACTCTCTCTCTCTTTCTTCGCGACTCACCCAAACCCGTGCGACGGAACCTAAAAAGCCCTAGAATTTAAACTTCGATTCAAGGCAACCTCGTCTGTTTTGGCCCCACTCAACGAATTCTCCTCCTTCCCGTGATCAAGAACATACCAACCATCATAGGAAGCAGCCGCGGGAGACACCGAACCGAGGAAAGAAAAAATCGGAACTTTCGATCGATTTTTCAACCAACATATGTATGGGTTTCGTGTTTAGACTTCATTTTTGAGTTCCTAGGTTCGAGTAGATGGATTTAGACTAAAAATTTGTGAAAAATGGTTGAGTTTTGAGGAAGTTAGGAAAAATTCAAGGTCGACCGGTAATGGAGTTTTCTAGCGACGGCGGAAGGCGACGCACGGCGGAGCGGTCATCTTCTCTGGCGACTCTTCGGTGACACTCCGGTGACTGGTTCGGTCATAGGGGGCTGACGTGGATGCCACTTAGCAGCCACGTGGAGCATGCTGGAGGCCACCTGGCGGTTGAGTCAGTGCCGAGTCAGCAGGCGCATGAAACACTGTAGCGGCATGTGAAACACTGTAGCAGGCGCGTGGCGCGTGGCGCGTGGTCCGGCCTTCCACCGGTGCATGGCAGCAAGTAGGACCGATCTTTGTGTCACGACAGCGCATATCGATAAGGTTTCAACGTTCCAGACCTATTGGTGTAGGTTTCAGGTTGATCAGACCTCGTTTAGGGGTAGTTTTGGGCATCCGAAGTGGCTGCATTCTTAGTGTGACGCAAGAAGACCTCCCGGGGTTTAGGGAGTCTAAATGTAAGGTTTTAATTATAGTTGGTAATCCCGATTGTTACTTTTGACAGGCGATACTGCTCAGGAAATTTCAGAGGAACGTACGACTCGGGATTGAACTATTTGGACATGTGGTGATTGGGCTTTGGTTTTGTAAAGTATAATGCATGCATAAAGGTATATTGATATAACTGCTTATTACTTACTGTTTTGGCAAATTGCTGGATATTATTAAATTATTACTGGACACGGTCTTTCAACAATTATTTGGAAATGACGTTTTGGGCTATAGCCTGGCTTTATGGTTTCGGGTTTTATATGATTTTACTTGATTGATTTTGGATTTCGGTCGAGTCCACGATTTTGAGTTTAAACCCGGTGTTTCAAATGAATTTGGACTAAGCCATGAAACAAGAATTTCAAAACATGGATTTTTGTTTTCACTGAATTATTATCCCCGAGGGTCAAGGTTTTCTCCGACTGGCGTCGAGGGTCTTTCTCCGCCAGATCGTTGAGGGTTCTCCAATGCCAGTGTCGACGGGTATTTTCTCCACCATGTCGTTGATGCTGTCTACGTGTAGTACATGTTTCTGCACAACTCGAGGTATATCGGGTGTGTGGAGGGTATCGAGCCACGACTCGGAATTTTATTCGGGGAGCAGTGGGATATGTTTTGATGTATATTTTGCGTCCAGGTCGGTTTACATGATTTAAAACTCCTTTGAGGAGGTTTTTCAAAGCAGGGTTGTGGACCACGAAATGTTTTCATTATTCGGGTTTTCGTGTGTCCCACCAAGTGTTTTAATAAAAGATGAATTTTTTCGGTGGGTTTTCGGATTATCTATATATTTTATTTATACAAAGGGATTTTATGTTATGCTTGCATGATTTTACTTGTGGAGGGGAAAAATGTATGTTTTCCTCGGAAATGATTTTAAATTATTATTTTGTCCACTCACAACTTTCGTGTTTTAAATTCTCTCTAGGCCGTTGAGTTGACGCGGGCATATCCAGAGGCAGAGACATTAAATTTTCAGCTGCGCGTTTACCTAGACTATCGAGTAGGATATTTATTTATGTATTTATTTATCCTATCTAGATGCTCTGATAAGTCTTTTGGACTGATTGTAAACTATGGTTACATTGTTGGATAGTTGACCTTATTGGAATTTTGAGTGTTATATGATCCTTAGTCTGACAGGTGGAAGACGGTTAGCTAGTCCTTAAGGGGAGATTCTGCCGGATTTTTGGCAGAATTCTCATAATTAATTGCGAGGACTTAGGGGTATTTTGGAAATTTCTTTAAGTTGTCATATAGAAGCAGGGTTTTTCTGGGGTTTCGATGGGAAATTCGAGAAGGGGCCTGTCAATCCTCATCATTCACTAAGACCTCAATAAAAAAATCAGCATACTTAACTAACTCAACATGACCTGCAGACTTCCAGAACACACTCAGGCCCCCACTGAGCCCCCTAGGTTCCACAACTTGCATATACTCCATGCCCAATATTTTTTTTCAGAAACTGGTACCTCAAACTCCTCTTTTTCGTTTCCAAAAGCACCACAATACTTGGTTGGAGAAGCCTATTTTGCTCCTCCAAATTATGAACAGTCAGGTCACCACCGATACCCTGACAGTTCCAAAAACGAATCCTCATGGCGACTACAGCCTCCAGGGAGAGGTGGATTCATCACCTCTCCGCTTCCCATTAAGGGAGGTCCCGACCACTTGAGACGACGTACCAATCAACTCCACATGACAACGCTTAGCAACATGGCCACCAATAGTTGACCATCAACTTCTTGATCCCCCCGCCCAATCTCCTTACTCCCAGCCTGTCTCGCCCTACCACGTCTCTTACATTTCTGTTTAGATAGGTTAGCAATGATAGGGGCCAACCTAAAGGGGTCTGAAATTTGAGATTCAGCCCCCGCCATCCCTGCATGATCCAGAACCGTACCAGCCCCAGTAACACGAACGTTGAGAGGCCCCTCTTCAGTCTGCCCATGTCCCTTGGCAGTAGCCACATTCGAGGTGCCACCCCCTTTAAGCACATTATCCCTGATCACACCCCCTTGCCCAATCCTCCCTTAATCAAAGGCTGCATGCAACTCACGCCTCTGCCTTTCCCTAACTGCCCGCTGAGCTTGGATATGAGCAGCAAGGCCAGAAGATGGACCATCCCCAGGGACACGCCTCCCATGTGAAATCTCTCGTCTATTATGCCTCAATGTACTCTTAAAGGGGCGCCCACGCAGATCCTCCATGGCCTCCAGATTTTTAAAAGCGAACAAGCCATCATTCTCCAAAGAGCCTCCTTCACCACTAGTATCACTACGCCTTTCAACACAGTGCCTGGAACTATGTCCAATCATGCCACAAACCAAACAGTAAATGGGCATAAATTCGTATTGAAAACCCACCCAGGTTTCACCAGCGCCTGGGAACTCCATGTTACCCCACGCATCAGTGGCTCACGGACATTGAGTCTAATACGAACTCTCGCAAATCTCCCAATACAATCATAGCCTCCGGACTTGTCCACCTCCAGTACCCTACTAATTAGTCCCCTTATTTTCTCCACCGCCCTCACTGTCATGCTCAATGTAGGTATATCATGCAACTGCACCCACAAATTGCACCACTGGAGCTGCAGTGTTCCAGGATTCCGAGCCCTAGTGCCAAACCTTGTTTAGGTAAAAAAACGCACTCTGTTCCAAACCCTAGCATACCCAAAAAACTCTCCTTAACGAGAGACGATACCCAATGTTTATATTGTAATCCCTCACCCTCAATATCACACATATGTAATTATTTTTTCGAAAATACTTATATTTTCCACATATTTCTTAAAAATTCGCTAAAATATACATTTTGTACCATTAAAAATTTATATATGTATGGTACCTTCTGCTTTTAAGGGTTGCGTTTTGACCGAGGACCCCCTACAAGAAGTCCTCGTCCTCATCCAAGCATGGTTCTGCGGATGGGCAAAAAACTATGGTGTCTACCATTCTCGTGATGGGGTCCGAAGCCGGGACCCATCACGAGCAATGAGTATCCTCTGTTGGAACGTCCGTGGGCTAGGATGCCCGCGAGTTCAATGAGCCCTGAAGTATTTCTTCTAGGCTAAGAAACCTGGTGTATTTTTTCTCATGGAAACAAGGAAATCTGTGAGACAGATGGATGTGATCAAGCAACAATTAGGGGTGGCCGACAGTTTTTGTGTGAACATAGTTGGTTATGGTGGGGGGCTAGCTCTTTTGTGGGCACATGGAATTGAAGTGACCATATGTTCGTATTCTGTGGGCCACATTGACTCCATCATCAAGGGTGTTAGTGACTTTTCGTTTCAGTTTACGGGGTTTTACGGTAATTCGGAGGTACAACTTAAGCATCAGTCTTGGGATCTCCTCGGAAGCTCAAGGAGACGGATGTAGGACCATGGATGGTTGGGGGAGATTTTAATGAAATTGAAACAACTGAGGAGTATTCTAGAAGATAGGGAAGACCTTTTGGACAAATTCAAAATTTTCGTGATGCACTTGATGTTTGTGGACTCATGACTGTGAGTTCAAAGGGACATAAATTCACATGGTCGAACTATTGGAAGGGACATGGTCAAGTAAATGTTCGTTTAGACAGAGCTACAGTGAATGGTGAGTTTCTCAAGCTGTTTCTGAAGGTCTTTACCTTACACCTCAATTCTTGGGCATCATACCACTGTTTCTGAAGGTCTTTACCTTACACCTCAATTCTTGGGCATCATACCACTTGCTCATATTGGTTTGTTTAGATGTTGCAACGGGCCATAGATGATGAGAACGCCAATTTTTCTTTGAGGAATTTTGGAAAAAATCTGAGGGTTGTAAAGAGGTTATTGAGTCAGTGTTGGGTGCAAACCAAGGAAAGATGTTGGACAAACTGGGACTCTGCCAGGACTAGCTACAGACTTGGAATCGTGACTATGTGGGTAATTTGCCCTGGATGATCAGGAAGCTACAAGCTCGTTTGGATAACTGTGCTGGATGAAATCCCACAAATCAGGAGCTGGATTTGTAGTGGAGTTTGGACAGAGAGTTAGATGGTTTGTGGGCTAAAGAAGAGTTGTTGTGGTGTCAGCGCTTCCGGGCTACATGGTTTCCAGAGGGGGATCAAAATATGAAAATTTTCCATGGCTTTGCTAAAGAGAGGTGTCGGAAAAATTGAATTGTTGGAGCCTGGAAAACTACTGATGAGGTTGTAGGTCACACTTTTGGGCAGTACTTTCACCAACTGTTTACAACATCAGGGGCATAGGATTTTATAGAAATTTTGGGGGCCGTATCACAGACCTTGAGTGAGGAACAACCTACTGAGCTTGACAAACCTTTCACTAGCACTGAGGTGGAGCAAGCACTCTTTCAAATGTGCCCTACAAAAGCCCCAGGGGTTGATGGTATGCCAGCTCTTTTTTATCAGAAGTACTGGGGATTGGTGGGGGCCGATGTAGTGAGCTATTGTCTGGAAATTTTGAATGATGGGCCAAGTGCTCGGGAAATTAATCATACCTTAATTGCTCTTATTCCTAAAGTGGATCATCCTAAGAGGACAACTGAATTTAGGCCCATTTCCTTATGCCGAGTTCTCTATAAGATCATCTTGAAGACCATTGTGAACCGAATGAAGACAATGATAACATCTGTGATTTCTGAGTATCAAAGTGCGTTTGTGCCCTCCAGATTGATTACTGACAACATAATTGCAGCGTTTGAAAGTATCCATGCCATAAGAAGGAGAGGTAATAGTAATCTCAAGAAGATGATCCTGAAATTAGATATGTATAAAGCATATGATCGCGTGGAATGGCCCTTCCTTGAAGGTATGATGAGGAAACTTGGATTTTCTAATAAATTTATTTCTCTTGTTATGAATTGTGTGAGTACAGTGAGCTATTCAATTTAAGTCAAGGGACAACCCACCGGTCATGTAGTCCCAACCCGAGGCCTGCGCCAAGGAGATCCCCTTCCCCTTATCTTTTCCTTATTTGCACAGAGGGGTTTTAGGCTCTCCTATCCCAGGCACAATGGCGTGGTCAATTACATGGTATCTTAGTGGCATCCAGGGCTCCCAAGCATTCCCATTTTTTTTTTTTTGCCAATGATAGTCTGTTTTTTTGTAATGCTCACTGTCGGAATGTGTGAAACTAATGGATATACTTCGCTGCGCGCGTCTGGACAACAAATCAACTTTGACAAATTTTCAGGTTGTTTTAGTCCTAATACTGATCCGTTTACGATCCGTCTGATATCAAACCTTCTTGGTATTAAAATTGTTGAGTGCCATGAAAGCTACTTGGGCCTCCCCACGGTCTCATCAAGGAACAAGCGCCTCCTTTTTAACAAGGTACGTGATGTTCTATGGAAACGATTAGATGTCTAGCATACAAAACTGTTATCTGCTGCAGGGGAGGAGATTTTGATTAACTCAGTGGCCCAGGCTCTTCCGGCCTACACAATGAGTGTTTCAACTCCCGAAGGAATTTTGTCAGAGGTTCTCAGCTCAGGTTGCAAGGTATTGGTGGGGAAAAGCTGGGAAGAGGAGTATTCATTGGTTGAAGTGGCAGACTTTATGCAAGCCCAAATATTTAGGGGGTTTAGGGTTTAAAAATTTTGAAGTCTTCAATAAGGCCATGGTGGCCAAACAAGCCTGGCGACTGTTAGAAAGGCCAAATTCACTAGTTTCCCGTATGCTTAAAGCTAGATACTATCCAAATGGTGATTTTATGGGTGCTGAGCTGGGGAGTGCCCCGTCTCTTATTTGGCGATCCATCCTTTGGGGTCGAGAGGTATTACAACAAGGGTTGATATGCCGTATTGGGTCAGGTGAGTCTGTTTCGATTTTTGCTGATAAATGGATCCCGAAACCTTCCACCTTCAGACGTATTATGAATATGGGATTGGAACTAGATGCTCGTGTGTCTGAGTTGATCATGCCGGAGGGGACGTGGAATGTCCAAATGTTGGAAGCTTGTTTTTGCAGGGAGGATGTGGAGGCTATACGCCGCATACCCCTGAGTACTTTCATAAAATTTTCAGATGAGAGATATTGGTATTATACCAAAAATGGTCACAACAAGGTGAAATCGGGCTACCATGTTGCTTCGAACCAAGTTGACGCAGTTCTAAGTGAGGGAAGGGGCAGTTCTTCTACAGTACAGGCTGAGAAGTATTGGAAGAAATTGTGGGGTCTAAATGTTCCAACAAAATTGAAAATCTTTGCTTGGAAGGCCAGCCTTGATCTGTTAATCTGATGAAGAAAAGAATCATTGAGACATGAATAATGCTTTCGTTGTGGGAAAAAGTTTGAAGATGCTTTCCATGCGGTTTGGGGTTGTAAGGGAAGTTAGAAATTTGGCGTGCCACGTTCGTTCTGGTGGATAAGTTGCCATGTTTGGGGAATTTTACTGAGTTGTTTGAAGTTGCCGGTAGCACTCTATCGAGGGCTGACCTTAAACGATTTATTTATATGGCTTGGTAGGTGTGGAATCAACGGAACAAAGTCCTTCACAACCGACCGGTCTCTTATTAAAACCAACTGGTGGAAGCTACTATGGCTGCCCATGAGGAATTTATAGCCTTGCAGAATAGGAAGATGCCCAGTTCCGAGGCTGGTTAGCGCTGCCCAGTGGCAAAACCCTTCGCCGCCAACTCTGAAACTTAATTGCGACCGAGCAGCAGCCATGGTGGGGCTGAACAGGGGCCTGGGTGGGGTACTGCGAAATCACCTTGGTGAGACGATTGCTTATTTTGCAGGGCCAGGTTTGAAGGGAGTTGATGTCCCTTTGGTCGAGCTTGGAGCTATTAAAGAAGGGATGCTGCTTGTGGAAGATATGGGGCTAGAAGGAGTGGTGGTTGAGACGGACGCTACGCAGGCTCTTTCGTTGATCAATGGAGCGGAGGATGATTGGAGTATGACAAGTTTGGTGGCGAGGGAAGTAAGCTTGCTACTGCACCGGTTGGATTTTTCACTTGCTCAGGTGAACGCTATCCCTCACTATGTTAATGTTGTGGCGCATTTGCTAGCAGCGGAGGGCTTTCGAACTCAGGTGATGTAGCGGTGGGTTCCTCGTGTACCTCCCTGGCTGGCTGCTGCATTCTCAACTGATGTTGCTTAATTCTGTTTTTTGAGTTGTTTGTTTATGGATTGTAAGAGATGGGTACTCTTTTTCCTCATGATTTTCATGATGAAATTTTAATGAGGCATGCGAATGTGTTTGCCCCAAACTCTTGTTCGATTTCTATATCACTATCAATGAAATCCCTTTTGATAAAAAAAAAAAATTATATATGTATTATAGATATACGTACATATACTTTACATTTAATGGACATAAATTTTATAGAAATTAAAATAATACTTATAAAATACACGCATTGTATCGTATTTTTAATAAGTGATTGAAGTAAATGAACATATATTAAGAAAATAAATAAATAATAAAATATTAACAAAATAAAATGTTTTGACAAAAAATATAATTAACAAAATGAAAATGACGAAAACAGTCGGTAATGTGGAGCAGAGATGTACATGGATAATAAAAAAAATAAGGCAATTTATATTTTACTACTATGTGATTTACACTTTGTAATAGTTTTATAACTGGTATTTCAAATGTTGCAAATACCACCATATATTCTTTAAAGTATATTAATTTGGTTCCACTGTTAATTATTTCATTAAAAATTATGTTAAGTGATGTTGTGGACAAAATAAGTCCCACCATTTATATTAAATTAGTGACACGTAAGCGCAACGTGACAAAATATATAATAAGTTAATTTAAAAAAATTAAAAAGTAATTTATTAAAAAAAAATTGTTCTCCTATTCGTCCAACTCAGTCTTCTCTCTGAGACCATTGTCTCACTCTCTGGGCAGGCATTCTTCAAGCTCCAACTTTTTCTTAATTATATCAAAAACATTTTGGCGCATTAAATTTTTTGCCATCAAAATACTAATTTAAACAGTTTTAACGGAAATGAAGCGCACCTAATCCAATACTCACTTCTTTAAATCCTTGTTTTCCATCAATT
This sequence comes from Oemleria cerasiformis, assembly GCA_037349345.1. NCBI lineage: Eukaryota > Viridiplantae > Streptophyta > Magnoliopsida > Rosales > Rosaceae > Oemleria > Oemleria cerasiformis. Next base: position 10,956,196 of record JAZGTL010000003.1, on the reverse strand, counting down.
TTTCTTTCTAAAACTCCATTAGGAACCCCAGAAGCTCCAAACTTTAATGGCTGAATGCTATGATTTTGGCCTCTCACCCAAGATTCATCTTCTGGGTAGTTGAGATCTTACCCTCCAAACATGTCCCAACTCGATTAGAGCAAGGCCTTCCCCGCTGCTCCAGAAGCGAAGGCAGTGTCTGCTTCTCTGACACAGACGATAGAAGGTCGTGTTACTCTCACTTATTCTCGAAAATTGGTGCATCCTACGATGACTACAATTTCTGATGTGTCTCTGCTGCTGAGGCTGTGGTTGTGGTCTCAAATTCTCGGAGAGTGTCATCGGCGTTTGACTGTTCGGTGGCGGTCAAAATTGAGAGTGGAGTGCTTGAAATTAAGGTGCATTTGAATAGAGTAGAGTGAGATTGTATGATTTTTCATATGGATTTGGAGAGCTTTTGAGTACAGAGAGCTATTGAGTACAAAGAGATTGTAGGATTTGTCATCTGGGTTTGGAGAGCAACAACCATAAATCTGGAGAAGGAGAAGAGTGTTCTTCACCATATTTTTGTTTTTTTAATAAATTACTTTTTAATTTTTTTAAATTAATTTATTATATATTTTGTCATGTGGCGCTTATGTGTCACTCATTTAATGTAAATGGTGGATTCCATTTTGTTTACATCATCACTTAACAGAATTTTTAAAGGAATTGTTAACAATGAAGCTAAATTGTCACATTTTAAAAAATACATGATGATATTTATAACATTTGAAAGATTATTTATGAAACTGTTACAAAGTATAAATCATACAGTAGTAAAATTTAATTGGCCTAAAAAGATATCGATCATTGTTTCTTTTTGGTGAAATGGGGGCAGAGCTAGCACAAAACAGAAACACACAACCACTCAGGTTACAGGAATAGATTTAGACCTAGAGAAGCCAGAGACGTCGTCTAAAAGGGGAGAGATAGCAATCAGCGGCGGGGAGTCGAAGCTGGTACACCCCAAATCAACATTGCAGTAGTGCTTTGCCAGAGCATCTGCCACCATGTTCACCTCTCTGTAAACATGCCGAAGTCTGAAACCAATGAACAAACGCAACAGCTCTTTACAACCACCAATCAAAGTTCCAAGGGGGTGAGTAGGCGCTGGGCGTCCTTGCAAAAGTTGGAAGCAGATAGCAGAGTCCGTCTCAATTTCGAGGTAGTCCACTCGGTGATGTCGAGCAAGCTGCAGGCCATGGTAGATCCCCCAGAGCTCAGCATCTAAAATTTCCCCTGTACGCAAATTAGTAGTGAATCCAGCAATCCAGTCTCCATTACTGTTTTTGAGAACGCCAACTACGCCCACGAACGTTGAGACACCACTACAGGAACCATCATCATTTAATTTAATCCAGCCAATCGGAGGGGACTTCCACTAAAGATGGATCATCCTTCTCTCTCGCTGGTTACCAGAAACTTTATTTGCCTTATCCTAATCCCAAGCAGATCGGAGGATAATCTGCAACGGGTTCTCCAAGAGAGGGGCACCACCGTTAAAAATGTAGGCATTCCTCCACTTCCAAATATACCAAAAAGCTTGCACAAAAATTCCAAGAGAGACCACGGTGGCAGGGGAGGGAACAATGCAGATTCGCCCAAAACCAATTAAGCCAGTCCATATCAGTAGTAGCAAGCAGAGAGGTAGGTAGATTAAGATGAAGCCATAGAGTTTTGATGCGTGGACAATCACGCATGATGTGCCCAATTGTTTCGACTTCCAATCCAAAGCAGCACAGCGAGGATCAGAGGTGAGTTGGCGACGATTTCTCTCTAGATTTGTAAGAAGGCGGTCATTCACAGTAGTCCAAAGAAAAAAATTCAACTTGGGAGGGACTTTAAGCTTCCATATGAAAGCCCAATTAGTAGTGTGGGCAACCAGGGGAGGGCGAGAGAGATGAAAGGCTGACTTCCCAGAGAAAATACCATTTGGCTCAAGGTCCCAGATTTGCACATCCTGCCCAGCGTGGTGCACATTCACAGGCACACACATCACACGCCCCACCCAATCCTCTGGCAGAGCCTGTCTCGGACGAGCAACATCCCACTGCCCCTCATGTAAAAATCCAGAGACCGTCTCATTATTATTAGGGGCCGAAGGGGCTAAAGCCTGGTTGGACAAAACATCTCCACTCAGCGGGCCAGAACTTGACCCGTTGCCCTTCACCAATTCGCCAAGTGAGGCCTTGCCGGAGCGGGACAGTCCCAAAAACCACAGCTTTCAATTGTATGGCTCCTTAAGTACTTGCCACGGTAAATGCCAGCCCATAAGCCCTTATCATTCTGATGGAGGCTCCACCCAGCCTTGGCAAGCAGAGCTTGGTTCATTTGGGCCGACTTTTTAATTCCCAAACCACCATTTTTTTCGGGCGACATACTTTGTCCCAATTAACAAGATGAACTCTCCTATTTTGCTCTGTTGACCCCCCATAAGAAATCACGATTAATCTTATCCAATTTGTCACACACCAATTGGAAGTTTAGCTGTCTGCATAGCATAAATAGGAATAGACGCAGTCACCGCTTGCACGAGGTTGGCTCTGCCAGCCATATTAAGAACCTTGCTCTTCCAGGCCGCCAGCTTCCCCTCCACTTTGTCAATTATATAGCAATACGTTTGGCTGGACACTCTCTCATGGATAAGGGGAACCCCGAGATACTTACCCAGGTTCTGGGTGAGTGGCGGGCCACATATGGTATTGATTTGGCTAGTGACCCCGTCTTCGGGTATTACGGGAGCAGAAGATTGCCGACTTTTCAAAACACACGGCATGGCCCGATAGATCACAGAAAATCTCTAAACACCGCTTAACAACATCAGCCTGATCACTAGTAGCTCTTGTAATATAAACCCACTAAGCACTAAAATATCTTTGTAATATAAAAAAACCAACTCCCAAGTTATAAATATTGTAATTTTTTTTATAATTTCAAATTAATGTATATATTTCATAAAAGAAAATAAAAAATTCTTCCAGACATTCTTCAACGAGATAAATCCAAAACAATGTAATTCTTCCTGACATTCTTCAAAAAGATAAATCCAAAACAATGTAATTATTCTAAGCATTCTTCCAAAACTTAAATCCAGAACATTGTAGTTGTCATAGAAAATGCCCCACTTTAAAAGAAAGTGGCATGCTATCAGCGTGAATGAAAATATTTGTAATATCTGTGATATTTTCGTGGGCATCTATTCACGATATTTTTGTGGGTATATCCGTATTTTGGAGCCTCGACATAAAAATAGGGATGAAGAAATATCTGCGATATTTCCGTATTTAAAATTCTCGGCATAAAAATAGAGGGGGAAGAAAAATCTCCCTTCAATTTCCACGATATATGTACTAATCTTTTATAAGTATTATTGGGTGCTTAAGTTTTTCCCGAAATTTCATTCAAAATTTTCAAGTTTTCAACTAAATTTCCAGCATTTTTTTTGTTGAGTGTGAACGATATCCATATCGATATTGAAATATCCGTCGATATTTCCATAAATTTGACTGTCGATATTTCCGTGAAAAACGATATTTTCATCCTTGGCCATCGGGCCTAATTAAACTGCATCCTTCATCTTAATTTGGTCAATTTGGCAATTGCAAATTCCAACCTCCTTCCAAAATTCTAACATTGATTTCACTGCCAAACCATGAAAACCAAAGGTGTCATAGTATGAAATAATACAGTTTTAATCAATGTAAATCTTGTTCTTTTAAATTTGACGGGATCAATGAACTACTTTAGGATGATTAATGAGTTGAGACAAGTTAGACTGCAATTACTTGACGAACATAACTAACATACTTAACCACATACTTTGTGATGTAAAACCATGGTTCAAGAAATAAAAGTCTTTATAATAATCAAGAGATGCACAAACCAATCCGTTGCATGAGCCTATTGCCACGAAAGGGCTGTCTGGGTCGGGGTAGGAGAATCGGCAGTTGATCATCTTTCTCATCTCATAGTTGTCACCTGATATATCAGTGTTGTCGACGGAGGTGCAAAGGAGTTAGGGAGTGAGGATTTGCTTCTCATATATTTATTTGAAATCATGCCTCTTGATTTCTGTTTTGGGTTTTGAGGCTCTTGATTTCGGAGCTTTTACAATTGGGTTTTGATACTCAATAAGTGAAAGTAGGCTCTCATCATATTGCACAGCATCTATCAACTCCTCCTTAGGTGGACATCGGTGAACAATGTTGTCAACCTTTTACTTTCAATATCCTTATCAACTCATTCTTGTCATGACGAATTGCAACAAGCCACATAACTGTACTACTTTCCGTATAAAAGATTTGTTTCACAGCTGCTAATGGATGAACATCAGCACATCTCCGACAATGGACTTACACACACCTTAGTCCATGATTCTAGCTTCCACGCCATATTCTCTCATCAGATATAACTCAATATACTTCTTATCAATCGTCCACCGTGTTACACGCAGCCGTCCCCGTAAACAAACCCGGCCCCTACATGCATGGGTCTAATATTTCACAACCACCACCTCCTCATTGGCATCTCTGATGCAGGAGCTTCTCACCGGCAGGGACGGTTCTTGAACCCGAATTTTGGATGAGTTAAATTTACATACTGTATGTAGAAGAAATTCGACGGTACGAGTGAATTTCATTAATAAACATAAAAATATACACCTAGTCAGGGGGGGACGTAATAAGCTTTACCCCTGAAATGCATCTATATACATAAATAAAAGCTTGATAGCAAGAAAAAAAACAAATTACAACAAATATCATAATTGAACATGCAATGCAAGTACAAATTATCATTTTCTAATTTTAAATTGTACCATTCGAGTCTTAAGAGCGTCAAAATCCTCCATTATCTCTTCGTTACTGATAGTATAAGTAAAGTGTCTTTCAATGTGGAGGGTCATACAATCAGCAAGAAATTCATTATCTATTTTATTTCGAAGTCGATTCTTTATATTTCTCATAGATGAAAAAGCTCGTTCTGTTGTTGATGTTGAACGGGAAGAGTCAATACCAACCGAATAAGCCTATAAATCAAACAGTAGTTATCTGCCAAAGTTGTTTCCACCAATGTTTGCCATAATTCAGGGAGAGTGGAGATTTTCTTGAAGCAAGGCAGACGATGCATATCATTCTCAAAATATCTCAACTCTATTCTCAAAGCCTTCAAATCACCTGGAAGGAAATCAGTAGGATAATACTTCTCATCAAGTTTACATATATCCTCAATATTGAATGACTTGAAGAAATTACGAGGATCCAATGATGTGCTAAGAATAAGAAGTTCGACTGTATTCTTAGGAAATCTATCACCCAATTCACCAAACTGATGATCTATAACTTCATTAAAGACATCAACCTGATACTAGTGCTCAACTGTAATAAAATCTGTTTGTTGACAAGAACGACATGTGCCCATATTATAACGGGCACTCATATCAGGCATATCAATATCATGTAGTTCACAAAATGATTTCACACTTCCAAATATTTCATCCCAACCATGTTCCCTTAACTGTTGAAGCTGAAGTATTGTATTTGAAACAAATTTTAAAGAACTTACAATGTCTTGTGATATTTTCTGAAATGCTGGCCAAGAAAATCAATGATTCCCATAATTTTATCCAACAAAATCAAAGCAAACACAAAATTAAAAGATATAATAGCAATATAGTTACTATCATCATCACCACGAAATTGTTGGGTAGGTCCATGCTCTCTGATTTCCAGAAGAAGTATTTTAGTCTCTTTAAACAATGTTATCAAACTAGTAATAGAAGCATAATGAGAGCCCCAACGTGTAGCTCTAACTCATTTCACACAAGGAGTTTGATTAAGTCCTTTACCTGTTTCAAGTTTTCCACAATCCAACAATGCTTTAACTTCAGCTTCTCGAATAAATCTTAGCTCATTACTACGCTTGGCAGAAGAAGTAACAAAATTGACAATGTAAGTCAACATAAAAAAGAATCTCCAAATAATTCTCACATCTTTAGCTGCAACATTTAAAGCTAATTGCAATCGATGAGCAAAGCAATGCACATAATATGCATATGGACAATCTTGAAGAAACAACGATTGTAATCCTTTCCATGCACCTCGCATATTACTTGCACCATCATACCCTTCACCACGCATATTTTCCACAAGAATGTCGTGTTTAGCAAACACTTTACATATCTCTTCTTTAAGAGATGATGCATTAGTATGTTCAACACTCACAATATCGAAAAATCGCTCACAAATATATCCATCACAATCAATAAATCCAAGGATAATGGCCATTTGTTCCTTACTGATTCATCAGTGATTCATCAACAAGAATACAAAATTTGCTCTTTCCCATTTCCTTCAAAACTGCCTTCCTCACCTTGGTAGCAAAAATATGTAGTATCTCCTTTTGTATATCATTTGAAATATACTTAGCAAATTGAGGAGCATTTTCTAAGACAACTTTCTCAACTTCTACATTCATTATTGCATAACTCTTTATGAGCTCAACAAAATGCCCCGGTTGGATGAGCCAATGGATTCGCCATTACCTCGAAAAGCCAATGATGCGATTGCTAGATACCTCACACCCTCTATTGATGTGGTTAGTCGCAACCGATTTTCCATCACTTGTTTGGATGATTGTGCATTGACCACCTTTTCAATATGAGAAGAAGGGTCTTTTAAATTACTCCACCTTTGCATAGCAAGATAATGTGGTGAATTTAAATTTCCCATATGATGTTGAAAAGTACAATATTTTCCCCCAACTCTCTTCCAATTTTGATACCCATCAACAATAAACATTGGATGTAATTGACTATTGTAAAAAAGGAAGCATGGAAAACAAAATGCCATATCTTTATCAACAGAATATTCAAGCCAAGGGAAATTATCAAACCATATACTATGAAATCGACGAAATTGCTTTCCATCTAGTCTACTTGTGTATCTATCCAAGTTAGATTGACATGGTCCTAAAAGAACATATGATCTTCGAACATAATCATGTTCATTAACTGATATTTAGACATTAGATGACGTAATCCCAGATCACGTTCAAGATAATTGATATCAAAATCTTGATCATCCTTGGCTCTTTGAGACTCAACTATTTCTACTTGAGGCTCGACAATAGGAGACTTGGGACGAGTTTCATCACAAATTGGAGTAGATAAAGACTCATAAGGCTTGCTACTTGATGATGAATCATTCTTTTTTATATAATAAGAAAAAAATACTCTTTAACTTTGATTTCTTGGGATTTCGATTATGATCCATCATTATGAAAGAAAACTTATTAATGATGATTAAAAATTCATATAAGAAAAATTTATCAACACAAATTATTATAAGAAATCCCACAATGGTAAAAACTAAGAACAAGAAGGCTATGAGTTCATCTACTAGCCAACTAATCAAGGAAACCAATCAAATCAATTTCACCAATGCAGCAATATACATATAAAAGAAAACCATCTTTACCCAATTAAATCAAACATTCAATATCAACAATTAGCAAAAAATAAGCATTTACTAACCTTGCTTTCCACAATAGCAACTAGCACGTGAATGCAATTCTCATAATCATAGGCTTAACTCAATGTCTCAATTACTCCTACAAAAGCCCCAATTTCAACATTCAAAATTTCAAATTATCAAAACTAAAAAAAAATATCTCTAATCCTCAAGTTCCCAAAACCAAAACCCTATATTTAATTTCTATTATTTTGAAGAAAATAAAGGAGAAAAAAATGGTGAGATGAATTTGAAGAAGAAGAAATTCTTAAATGGGGTCACTACAAGAAAATCGATGTTGCCTGACTAGAGTTTGCCCTACGAAGACAATATCGTTGGGTAAGAAAATTTTCCCCGACGGATAAGAAGACTCGCTGGGTAACCTGTTGGCGGGAAGAGCAAGACGTTTGCGCGCAAAATAGGAAGGGGTTACCCAACGTTTTATACCTTCCGTCGGGAAACATTATATATAACAACGAATAATCATCGTCTGGTAACACTTGGCGCTGACCCTATGTTGCCCGACGAATCATTAAAGATTGCCCTGCGAATGTGATTCGTCAGGAAAAAATCTAAACACACTAAATACCCGAGACTCTCTATTTTCTTCTTCTTCCTCCTCTCTGCTTCATCACTTCTCTGCTATCTCTCTCAATCTCTCACTCACTCACTCTCTTTCTCTACATCAACATCACCATTTTCACTTCTTGACCGAATAAGAGACAACAAATTTTTATAAAAAATATTGTCAATAAAATGTGCTTTGATAATATTTTTATAAAACAATTGTGAATAAAATTGTACAAATCTTATAAAAAATATCACACATTTGCCCGACGAATCCGTTGGGAATTATTTAACAGTTTAAATTTACATTTATTTATTAAACATTTTTTTAAATTAATGTTGCCCGACGAGTTTTATACATGTTACCTGACGGACAGCTAACCATTGTTGTTACCCGACGAATCATTAAAATGTTGCCCGACGGACTTTCTGCCAAAATTTTCGCGAAATCCCAAATGTACTTTTGAATGTTGCCCAACGGATATGTAACACATTACCCGACGACGATGTAAAAAGTTATCCGATGAATATTTAACAAGTTATCTGACGCGGATGGAAAACGTTACCCGACGGATATATAACGAGTTACCCGACGAATATGTGCAAAGTTACCCGACGAATATTTAACAAGTTACCCGACGAAGATGTAAAAAGTTACCCGACGAATATGTAACAAGTTACACGACGAATATGGAAAAAGTTACCCGACGGATATGTAACAAGTTACCCGACGAAGATGTAAAAAGTTACCCGACGGATATCTAATGACTTACCCAACGAATAACCTCCGCTTGTGCTTACCCGACGAATATTTATTTATATTCGTCGGGCATTATTTAGCAGATTAAATTTACATTTATTTATTAAACAACTTTTTTAAATTACTTACGAGATGAAGTGGACCGATCTAACCTTCTACTTTTATGGTAGGTACTCATAGATCGCCTATGCGAAAAATTACCCACTTTGGAAATCCTGGGATTAGGTAACGGTGCACAACGATCCAACGGTTACATAACGTTTCGACGGGCGAGATCTAGGCACGTAAAATCAAAAAATGAACGGTTAGATCTGTAAAATTCAATCGTTTGAACATCAATAGAACCAACACTTAGCAAAATGTATTGAAGTTTCCATCAAGAGTTTAAATTCCTTGGTCAATATACTTGTTTTCCGATTTTCAATAATTTACAAATTGAAATTGACCGATCTAACCGTCTACTTTTATGGTAGGTACTCATAGATCACCTACGCGAAAAATTATCCAATTTGGAAATCCCGGGATTAGGTAACGGTGCACAACGATTCAATGGTTACACAACATTTCTTCACGATCGGACGACTTGAAATCCTCAAAACATAAAGATTTTCGACGGACGAGATCTAGGCACGTAAAATCAAAATATGAACGGTTAGATCTGTAAAATTCAATCGTTTGAACATCAATAGAACCAACACTTCGCAAAATATATTGAAGTTTCCATCAAGAGTTTAAACTCATTGGTCAATATGCTTGTTTTCCGATTTTCAGTAATTTACAAATTGAAATTGACCGATCTAACCGTCTACTTTTATGGTAGGTACTCATAGATCGCCTATGCGAAAGATTACCTAATTTGGAAATCCCGGGATTAGGTAACGGTGCACAATGATTGAACGGTTACACAACGTTTCTTCACGATCGGACGGCTTGAAATCCTCAAAACATAAAAATTTTCGATGGGCGAGATCTAGGCACGTAAAATAAAAAAATGAAGGTTAGATCTGTAAAATTCAATCGTTTGAACATCAATAGAACCAACACTTTGCAAAATGTATTGAAGTTTCCATCAAGAGTTTAAACTCCTTGGTCAATATGCTTGTTTTCCAACTTTCAATAATATACAAATTTAAATGGACCGATCTAACCGTCCACATTAATGGTAGGTACTCATAGATCGCCTACGCGAAAAATTAAACAATTTCGAAATCTCGGGATTTGCTAACGGTGCGCGACGATTCAACGGTTACACAACATTTCTTCACGATCGGACGACTTGAAATCCTCAAAACATCACGATAACGATTGATGGGGCTTTAGGCATGTAAAACCAAAATTTGAACGGTCCCGATGTTGATTCTTCTTTCGTCGGACCTGGTTTTCAGATTAATGATAAAACACACAAAAAACTCAAGCCCGACGAATAATTCAATTCGCCGGGCAACATTCCATCGGGCTACATTACAACCTTCGTCGGGCAACGTCAATAAAACGCGCAATAATTTTTTTCCTTAAAAATTTCAAAAATTCCGCCTAAATTTTCGTGAAATCTCAAAATTACCGCGTAGTGTTGCCCGACGTATTTTGAAAATGTTACCCAGTGGATAGCCGACCGTTGTCCTTACCCGACGAAGGTTTTAAAAGGTTGCACGACGGACCTTCCGCCTAAATTTTCGCGGAATCTCAAAATTGCCGCCGAATATTGCCCGACGGATAGTTATAAAGTAACCCGACGAATATTTAACATGTTACCCGATGAATATTTAACAAGTTAGCCGACGAAGATATGTAAAAAGTTACCCGACGGATATGGAACGAGTTACCCGACGAGTGTCCACCGTTTGTTATTACCCGACGAATCATTAAAGTGTTGCCCGACGAACCCATTCATCGGGCAATGTCAATCAGAAAGATAAATCAGACCGACTCTTCTTCTTCTTCCTTGTTCTTCATTTTCCTCATTTTCCTTCATCAATCAGAACGAGAACCCCAGCTCTCTACAATCACTTTCCCGCCCACCTCGGAACGTTCCGGTCGCCGCAACTGCCATCGTTTCTCGCTCTCCCTCAATCCGCCGCCCCAGCAATCCATCACGTCGCCTATCTCTCAGCGAGGTTTGTTGTCGCCATCGCTTGCAACGCTGGACCGATCTCTCACCAAGTTCCTTGAAGGTCGAACTCATTGTCCATCTCTCTCTCTATTGTTAATGTATATTGGTTTATTGTTAATTTTGATTGGTGAAATTTTAATTTTTGTTTGGATTGAAATTTATATTTAAATTTGGTTTGGATATTATGAAATTGTATTGAAAAAGGAATTTAAATTTGGATTTGATTATTGCAGATTGTGCATTATTGTCAAATTTGCAGATTGAGAATTTAGGGGGATTAGTTGAATATTGTGATTTTGGATTGGATTGGAATATAAATATTTGTTTGGTATAATGTTGAAATTTTTAAGATTTGTTTGGATTGGAATATAATAGTTGAAGATTTATTGAAATTTTGATTTTTGGTATAATGTTGAAATTGGTATAATGTTATGATTTTTGTTATGATTTTGGATATGAAATTTATGTGAATTTTGGATATGTGAATTTTATGAAATTTGGATATTTGAATTTAAAAAACATTTTGTGAAATTTTGATATGGTGTAGTATAAGTGAATTTTGGAAATGTGAGTTTTATAAATTTTTAATTTGTGAATTTTATGATTTGGATATTATTATTATATGTTTGGATTAATTTGTAAGTTTGATTTTGTTCCCGAAATTTGGATTTAGAAATTTAGGTATAATGTTGTGAATTTTGAGTTTAGTACGTTTGGATTAATTAGTATTTTAAGTTTAATGTTCGTTTGTGTTGGATTTATTTAAAAAAATTAGAATTTGGTGGTTTTAGTTTTTAGATATCAATTTACTAATTATTACTAAAAACAATTATTGCTTTATTTATTTAGGTTTATTGGAATTAAAAAATGTTGGTTAATTTTAAATGTGATTTTGCTTTTATTTTTTGAATTTAATATTTAATATTAAAAATGTTTGCTTTTTTTTTATTTAATTAAAAATGTATTGGTTAATTTTATATTTCTTATTGTAGATGTTGCATCGCACCTTAATCACGTCTAGGACCCGCATTTGCCCTTATCCTGTTGATGATCAAGCGCCGGAGGAGGCAGCCCCTGACTCGGGTGCCTCAACAGCGGCATCGGTTCAGCCACCGATGTCTGTTCATCAGCGACCTGGTGCTCGATCGGCTCGTCGACAACATAGCAAGAAATTGGGGGAACCCCGTACCGACCCCTAGGCCCCACAGGACGACGTCGGAGCAGACGAAATAGGGCCTAATGTCGGAGCACTCCCTAAGGGTAAGTTCATTATTTTGTTTATTTAACCAACCGTTTTTATTTGTTACTCCTTTTATTTACCAATGTTCATCGAATTTGCAGGTAGGTCGGTGAACGTGCGTGGGATAAACCGGAGTTTGACATCCCAGCGGATTTGCAGGATAACAAATGCAAAGATACTGGTGGTGTACGTGCCGCGCCTCCGGTCCGCGCCGGTAAAAATTCACAGCCTCCTGGTGCATGACATTGGTGCGATTCTTCGCACCAAGTCCCTGATTATGGGGGAGACTTTCAGAACCCAACCCCCGGAGGAGATCACGCATTGTTGGGGAGAGTTATCGGTATGTTTTTTTCCCATTTTTAACATTAATTTCATATTTTTTAATTATTTTACTAACTTTAATAATTTATTGCAGATCAATTTTGAGTTCGACTTGGAGGACGTTGAGCTCAGTAGATACCTGAGCCACCACTGGCAGTTACGGTACGCCGACTGGAAGTACGAGCTCCACAAGTACTTCAAGACTTGGCCTTCCTCGGAGGAAGCTCGGGTAAATCCTCCGGAGGCATTGGACGAGCCGAAACTGCCAGGGTGGTTGTGGTTGTGCGACCATTTCATGTCCCCCACCTATGTGGTATGTATTATCCACCTAGTTAATTAAATTATTTATTTTTTATGTTTTTTTCCATTTTATAATATAATTTTTGGTTTTACGAATGAATAGCGAAAATTGATTGCCAACACATCGAACCGGGGAGCGAAGAAATTCAACCACCACGGGGGGTCGCGATCCTTATTGGCCCGACAGGAGGATCAGCGCATCGCCGGGTCGATGTTCCCAAAGGTGGATGCTTGGGGGCAAGTGTACGCTGGACCGAATTCACGTAAGTTTATTTTTTGCAAATTAAACATTCTTTCTTAATTTGATAATTATATTTCTAATTAATATTTATTCGAATTTGTAGGAGGCGATGGAGCAAGACGTCCAACAGACACAAGCTGAGCTCACACAACAACATCCGGACGGGCCGTTAGAGCAGCAGCTCCCGAATCCCGAGATGTCGATCGCTATCCTAGATCGACGACTTGGGAGGTGTCCAGGGAGGATCGTTCGGGGGCGAGCGATGGGATTGTGCGAGATGTCTCAAGTCACTCGTCGAGTTCATCTCGGGCAGGCAATCCCGAGGAGATGTCGGACCTCAGGAGAAACGTCGAGTTCCTCCAGGCCTAAAATGCTCAGATCAAGTCTCAATACGCAGATATCCAAGCCCAAAACGACCAAATCAAGACTGCCCTTGCCAAGGTCCTTGATCGCTTGGGTGACCGTGGATTGGATGACATTTTCTCACAGCCTCATCCCCCTTCCCAACAGTCGGCTCAGGATCCCGACTACTTCGACCCGTCAACAACTAGTTAGAGTGTAATATATGTAAAATATTGTTTTAGTTTTAATAATGTAAAATCATAACATTAATTATTATAAATATTAATTTTATTTTATTTTGATTCTTTTAATTGAACTTTTTTAAATTTTTTTATTTTTAATTATTTATATTTATTTAATTAAATAATTTATTAAAATTATATTTTAAATATTCAGAGTTTGCCCGACGAATAGTCAAGTCGTCGGGCATAGTAATGAAATTTTTTAAAATTACCCGACGAATATTTAACACGTTATCCGACGAGGATTTAAAAAGTTATCCGACGGATATTTAACAAGTTACCCGACGAGGATGTAAAAAGTTACCCGACGATTTATTTAATTAAATAATTTAATAAAATTATATTTTTAAACGTTCGTCGGTTGCCCGACGACGTTTCCCTTCGTCGGGCTTAGTAAATACATTTTGGTGGACGCCCACCGAATTTTCACCACGTTTGCCCGATATAGAATGTCCGTCAGGCATATGTTGTTGACTTTTGGGTTGCTCGACAAATCGTAAGCGACGAACTCTACCGCCAGGCAAGCTTTTGGTTGTTCGACGAATACACTGTTTTCGTCGACTAATATCAAGCCAAACTGCACTAGCCCGACGAAGGTTGCCCGACGGAGATTCTCCGTTTTCACAGTTGCTAGACGAACACCTAAAGTTCCTTGACGACGTTCGTTCGCCGGGCAAGATGGATTTTATTATAGTGGGTGCACGGTTTGCTGATGCCTGCTTTTCACTTTGAGTTTTAGCCTTTGAGGTTGCTGTGATATTGTCTAATTGTGTGTTGTTGGGTCTTATTTTTTTCAATTTTTTTAAAGCCTAAGCTAATTGGGCTAAATATTTATTATTGGAAGAGCTAGCCCAATAACTACCAAGGGAGGCAGCTTTGGTGGTAAGGGCTATAGCCCTCCCAGCCCAAAGCCACCCCCTGTCCCTGCTTACAAGTCAACCAATGTGTCAAGACCTTGAAAGAGAAACAAAGGTCCAAAGCAATATCATTGGAGATTTTATCAATTAATGGTGATATCTTCGGCAATCATCTATTAATTATTGATTAGTGACTTTATTAGGAAAATATTGTAATGTTTTAGGTTTTAATTATGTTTATATTTTCCTTATTAGTCTAGGGTTTTCACGCTATATAAGGGTAGCCATGTAATTGATATGTAGCTTTTGATGAGTTTTTATTTATTTTATCAAATATGATAAATCATGGCATTGATTTGCTGCAACTATTGTAAGTTTGTACGCTCCTGTTTCTGTTGTCGTGTGCTGTTTGTTAGAGGTCCGCGTTCATCATTCTGCTCCCTATCAATCTCCATGTCCATTGTGCTCATTAACAAAATGACTTATTACTTAAAATTCATCCACAAGCCACCACGTCTTACTTTGCACTCAAAACACAATTTTGCCTCATTTTGCAGACCTAGAAGAGACAACGCTAATTTCGTTACACCAATTGAGTAACACCATTACAAACGCCATTAAGAAGGCTTATGTGGCAGTAATATAACAAAATTTACAGAGTCAATTAAGACATTCTGTTACAACTTATTAAAATTTTATATTAACAAAAAAAAAAATTCAATCTAAAAACGCCAACAACCACCAAGCCATTCCTAACCCACCCCAATCAGCCATATTGACGATAGCAATTGAATTCATTGATGAAGATGATGATTTTGATGAGGATGGAGATAATAAGGTGGAGATGTGGTCTTCGACGACGCCTCAAATAAAAATAAAAATAATAAGAGGATTCTTACATAATTTTTCATATTTATTTATATATTTATATCTCTTTTTTTGAGCAAAATGAGGCAAAAGGAAGAAAAATCCATGGACCGGCCTCATCGTCTCCACCCCGTAGGAACTACGAATCACCCAAGGACGCCTTCGGCATCCAAGGGTCGCAGACCGACCATAGTACCGTGTTCAATAAGTGGACCGCATTAGCTGTCTGCTTTCAGGTTGGGTAGTAAGGGTTGGAGAAGGACAATCACTCATTCTTAAAACTAGCATTCTTAAGACCAAAGAGTCGGGTGGAAAAGGGAGGAAAGCTCTCCGTTCCTAGTTATCCTATGGCTAGATCCTTCGGAACCACAATAATCCTTAGTTAGAATGGGATTCCAACTTCCTTTTGAGATTTTGAGAAGAGTTGCTCTTTAGAGAGCACAATACGATGAAAGTTGTCAGTTGTGTGTGTGTGTGTGTGTGTGTGTGTGTGTGTGTGTGTGGGTGGGTGGTATTGTGTCTCGTTGGCCTTTACCCAAATTTTTCTGGTTCACCCCAACATTCCCCGCTTTTCTGACTGTTGCTGAGTAGTTTTTGGATATCAAACGGACCTCCCCTGAAGGTAATTTTAATGTGGCCGATTCCCCCTCATTTGCAATCAGTTTCGCAACAGCACCTACTGCTCTGGCTAATTGTTCACCCTTTCCAAGTGTGATTTCTATGTTATGTACGGCAGTGCCTAAGGGCATATCGGTTGAAGTAGATACTTTTTTTTATCAATCAAAATCCCTTCCCAAACTGTACAAGTTTCTTCCAAAGCATACGACTTTCACAATGTAGATGATGATATCTATACAGATGGATCTTATCGTATAATTCCTATATATATATCATATAATGAAGTACCACATGAGTGGATATATAGGAATCAAAATCTGCCGAATAACTCATGTTATGATCTTCTACATCGTAGGTCTTCCCGTTCCTTCATTTGGTTTATGTTCTTCATGCAGCACTCAGACCAAATGACTCTATGAAATTACGTCGATACTTTCACATATTACCGATAATGTAGGAGACATCTCTATTTTTTCCCGGGGGAATCCTTCCTATGTTTTCTTTAATCTTGGGCGAAATACTGCCAAGGTAGCTTGGAACGTGGTCTGCCTCCCGAGAGAGGAAGGAGACCTTATTAGATTCTAACCTTCTATAGAACAACACTTAGAAGAACAGCGAATAGCGAAAATCAAAATGTTTATTCATACACTTGCTATTTTTAAAATTGGTTTTGGTTTAAATTTTCAATTCACTGAAATTTAGCAAGCAAACAATTGAATTGGTAACGGGACACATATAACAAAAGCTCAATATGAAATTTGAATGAGATAGATTATTGTCAATTAGTGAAATTAAAAATTGAGGTTACACAAAATTGGGCCAGAAAAGGATTTTTTTTAATCGAAAGATGGTTATCGGCTCAAGGACGAGGGGTGCCTCTGATTTTTCAGGGTAAGAAGGGATAGAGAAAATGCCTCGAGCTAATGTTCGAATACCAGACACCACGACGCTGAAGCATTTTACGGATCGACCCCCCATGATTATACAAGAATATGCAGACCTCAATATGTCTAGAAGCACAAGAGAGTCCACTTATCTCCAACTCGTGCATTTAGCCGATACAAAGCTCTATGATAGTGCCCAATTTGATCACCATTTTTCGTAGTGAATTCGATTGTCCTCGAGCACATCGACGCAACCTCTATAGTCCTCGAGCACATTGACATCCTTATTTCACAACAACCACCTCCTCATTGGCATCTATGATGCAGGAGCTTCTCACAGGTCAACCAATGTGTCAAGACCTTGAAAGAGAAAGCAAAGGTCCAAAGCAATATAATTGGAGACTTTATCCATTAATAGTGATATCTTCGGCAATCATCTATTAATTGCTGATTAGTGACTTTATTAGGAAAATATTGTAATGTTTTATGTTTTAATTATGTTTATATTTTCCTAACTAGTTTAGGTTTTTCAAGCTATATAAGCGTAGTCATGTAATTGAAATGTAGTTTTTGATGAGTTTTTATTTATTTTATCAAATATGGTAAATCATGGCATTGATTTGCTGCAACTATTGTAAGGGGAAGAAAGAATGTGAACAAAGATGGACAATAAAAATGCAAAAATAAAGATAAAAACCAAGAAAGATGAAAAAAAAAAAACAACAGAAGAATGAAAAAAAATTAAAAAAAGATGAAAAAAAAAACGAAAATAAAAGAAAGATGTAAAAAAAGAAGGATGAAAAAAAAAGTATGATAAAAGAAAAAGATGAAAATAACGATTATTTTTTTTGAAGAGATCTTAAAGAACCAAATTCACCCAAATAAATAAAAAAACTTTGGATGCTCAAATCCAAATTCATGCACATCCAAACGGGCCTTAAGATCTTCTGAATACCAGAATCCTAGCCCATGAAGTTGTGTAATTGGAATCATTGGGGTAGTTCTTGGTAAGGTTTTTACAAACAAACTACTAATTAATT
Source organism: Oemleria cerasiformis (assembly GCA_037349345.1). Taxonomy (NCBI): domain Eukaryota; kingdom Viridiplantae; phylum Streptophyta; class Magnoliopsida; order Rosales; family Rosaceae; genus Oemleria; species Oemleria cerasiformis. Next base: position 10,938,278 of record JAZGTL010000003.1, on the reverse strand, counting down.
CAGTCTCTGCCTTTAGATGTTTTTTGCTTGCTTGACACTAGGACTTCCTATGTCAATGCACAGAAACTTGCTGCTAAATTTCCTTTTAATTACAATTTTATTATCCCTGCAAGAGGACAATGTAGTGGTTTGATCTTTTTTTGGAACCGTATGTTTTTAAATGTTTCTGTGATTGTTGCTCACCCAAGATATCCGCATTTTTCCTTGGTTTGGTTGATAAAGTGTTAGATAAAACTTGGTTTGTTTATAATTACCTTCAAAAAGAGAAACAAGGAGCTATTTGGCAGGATCTTTTAGCCTTAAACCCAGTTAACGCTCCCAGGTGTTTGCTTGGAGATTTTAATAATATTTTAAGTCTTAAGGAAAAGTTTGGAGGAGTTAGAAACACGACTAATTATATGCTTCAATTTGGTGATTTTATTAATAATGCGGGTTTGGTTTCTCTGAATGCTTGTGGTTTACCTTTTGCTTGGACTAATGGGCATAAAGATATTTCTATTCTTTATGAATGGTTGGATAGAGTTTTTACTAGTCCTCTTTGGTTGCAGGATTATTCTAACCATAAGCTTGAGAATTTGCGTATCCAAGGCTCGGGCCATGGTCCTATTTGTTTATCTTTAAATGCATCTCGTAAACCCTACAATAACTATGCTCCGATTGTAAATCACCATCTACACCAGCATCGTTCTCCATTGTTGATTCTCACGAGGTCAACAAATCAATGGCAGCTAGCATCCTTGCTCTTCATTGACTAGGCACCCAAACGACCCATATGTATGAACAAAAATCTGGATGATAAATCTCAATCCATGTTCATCAAGTCATGAAACTTGATGAACCCAGAAGAGCAGCTTCAATGAAAAAAAACAATTTGGGGATGAAATCAAAATATGATTCAATTTGAGTTCATTAAGCCATGAACCTTGAAGAACACATATGAATTCAAGAGCTCAGAAATTTACCCTAACCAGATTTCAAAACCAAGTTTGATAAATCAAAATCAGATTTTCAAAAATAAAATATCAAGGAAAATCATTTATCTAAAAACCATTTTTCCTCAGAGATTTCTCAAAAACCTTTTTGAATCGACATCCCTAAGAACCCAGAAATCTCCCAGAGAATCTAGCTGAGTCTAGCTAGTCATCTCTCAGCTGATTTCAAAAATTCACACGCACGGCGTTAAAGAGGTGAAGCACGCTGAGGTATCCCCAAAACTGTTAAGGCCCAAAACGTACATTTTAACAGCTCATATCAAAGATGTGACTTAAAAGCATTTGGGTAAAAAGAAACGCACTAAGTGAAAAACTTTTTAACAGCTAATAGTAAGAACTTAAAAACACTGACTAATCATCCAACGTTTTTAGAAAACACTTTCAAATGGTGCAGAAATATGCTTATGAAATGCAATATACTTTCATTCTAACAGCTTTAACCATCTTCAAGATAAAACACCATCATGACACAGAGATGCTAACTTCCTAGATTGAGCTAAGGTACATAGTAAGAAAGTTAACAATGACAAGTAAAGCCAATTACAATGACATGCCTAGTACAATGAACTAACAAAGTCTTTGTAATGGCTTATCAAATTATTGACATCATGAACAGTAAAATTCTCTCGAAACTAGAATTCCAGAGTTTTCCAAGCATATATGGCCCATTGTCTATTTTTTTCTGAGCATGTACAATTTAATTCGTAAAGTTGACACATCTGCATTGACAGTTTTATTGACATCACTGAGTTACCGGTACTAAAACTAATGTAACTCCTTATAGAAAACTTGAAATTATGAGCCGTAAAATTCTACAGGAACTAGACTTCCATACCTTTCCAAGCATATATGGCTCATTATCTAGTTTTTCCTGAGCAAGTATAGTTTAATCCGTAAAGTTTACTCATTTACATTAACAATTTTATTGATAGCACTGAGTTACTAGCACTAAAACTGATGTAACTCCCTCTTAAAAACTCGAAATCAGGATCCGTAAAATTGTACATAAATTAGAATTCCAAGTCTTTCAAAGCATATGACTCATTATCTAGTTCTTAATCAGCAATTACATTTTAATCCGTAAAATTGACCAATTTGAATTAACAGTTTTATTGACAACATTGAGCTACTTGTACTAAAACAGATGTAACTCCCTCTAGAAAACTCGAAATCAGGAGCCGTAAAATTCTACATAAACTAGACTTTCAGACCTTTCCAAGAATATATGGCTCATTATCTAGTTCTCAATGACAAAGTAGAGTTTAACCTGTCAAGTTGACTCATTTGCATTAACAGTTTTATAAGCAGTATTGAGCTGCTGGTACTAAAACTAATGTAACTCACTTTAGAAAATTCGAAATCAAGAGGTGTAAAATTCCACATAAACTAGACTTTCAAAGCTTTGAAAATATATATGGCTCATTATCTAGTTCCTTTGAGAAAGTACAGTTTAATCCGTAAAGTTGGCCCATTTACATTAACAATTTTATATGACTTCCAAAGTTGCTGATTACAAACTTGTGCTTTTGTTTGCTTATTATCACCAGATTTCGTTCCTTTTAACTCCTAATCACCTTTAGGGCAATTTCTCACCAAATTTGCACTCAACAAATTAAAACGACCAATTCTACTGAAAAAGCTAGTACAAAACATAAGAATAAGGTATGGAAAGTAAACTATCAGGCTTCAGTTTCAATTTATGTTTTTACTTTTAGTTATCTTAATCCCAAAAAAATAAAAAGGAAAAAAAATTGAAAGTAAAAATTATTTACGCGATTAACTATATATTAATGGTTATGGTTATCATTAATATTCATTTAGCTAAATAACCAATGAGACATTTTGACATAATTATTTTCAATTTGTGTAGTGAATTTTCTTTTCTGAAACTCTCAATTCAAATCCTTACAAATAAGAAGTTTTCCAAATAATGTATTATAAATGAAGAAATTTCAAATCTTCAAGCAAATAATTAGGTTGCCAAACAAGGGAATTCTAAATCCAAATCTAAATCCAAATGCTTGTTCAAAAACGCGCGTTAAGGGTGTGTTTGGATGAGGGATTTTGGTAAAATAATCAAAATTTTGACATTCCTATAACTTAATTCTTTTGTTTGGATTCATAAAAATTGAAATTTAGAAATTCCAAAAAAAAAAAATTATGGCCCATTTTATTTGCTACTAAAGAAGAAAACAAGCAAGGAAAAACTACTAGGCAAAGCCTCTAAGACAACCCCCACTTAGCAGGTCAAGCCTAAAGCTGGAGCTGCTTCCTTTGGGATAGAATGACTCCAATGGTCAACAAAGTTTGATGAATGACCAAGATTTGCAATTGCATCAGCAAGGAAGTTGGCTTCCTGTAAGATGTGCTTGAAACTTAAAGAGCAAAATAGAGTAGCCAAGTATTGAATATTTTGGAGGATGGTAAATATGCACTACGGTGGCATAGATGGTTGATTTATGGCATCAATAAGGACTTTTGAGTCACCCTCCACTTCCAAGCTCACGATACCCAAATCTTGAGCTTTACAAAGGCCATAAACGACATCATCTCCTTCAGCAGTGAGGACATTTGTGAAGCATGTGTTTCTTGTTCCCGCATGAACTGGAATTCCATTTGCATCTCTAAGTACAAAGTCCGAAGCCGGAGCTGCTTCCTTTGGGATAGAATGACTCCAATGGTCAACAAAGTTTGATGAATGACCAAGATTTGCAATTGCATCAGCAAGGAAGTTGGCTTCCCTGAAGATGTGCTTGAAACTTATAGAGCAGAATAGAGTAGCCAAGTGTTGAATATTTTGGAGGATTGTAGAGATGCACCACGGTAGCATAGATGGTTGATTTATGGCATCAATAAGGACTTTTGAATCACCCTCCACTTCCAAGTTCACAATACCCAAAGCTTGACCTTTACCAAGCCCATCAACGAGAGTAGCTCCTTCAGCAGTGAGGACATTTGCGAAGCCTGTGTTTCCTATGCCCGTATGAATTGGAATTCCATTTGCATCTCTAATTATAAAGCCTAAAGCTGGAGCTACTTCCTTTGGGATAGAACGACTCCAATGGTCAACAGAGTTTGATGAATGACCAAGATTTGCAATTGCATCAGCAAGGAAGTTGGCTTCCCGAAAAATGCGCTTGAAACTTATAAAGCAGAATAAAGCAGCTAAGTGTTGAATATTTTGGAGGATGGTAGAGATGCACCACAGTGGTATAGATGGTTGATTTATAGCATCAATAAGGACTTTTGAGTCACCCTCCACTTCCAAGTTCACGATACCCAAATCTTGAGCTTTACAAAGGCCATCAACGAGAGCAGCTCCTCCAGCAGTGAGGACATTTGCGAAGCCCGTGTTTCTTGTGCCCGCATGAACTGGAATTCCATTTGCATCTCTAATTACAAAGCCTGAAGCTGGAGCTGCTTCCTTTGGGATAGAACGACTCCAATGGTCAACAGAGTTTGAAGAATGACCAAGATTTGCAATTTCATCAGCAAGGAAGTTGGCTTCCCAAAAGATGTGCTTGAAACTTATAGAGCGGAATAGAGTGGCCAAGTGGTGAATATTTTGGAGGATAGTATAGATGCACCACGGTGGCATAGATGGTTGATTTATGGAATCAATAAGGACTTTTGAGTCACCCCCCACTTCCAAGTTCACGATACCCAAATCTTGAGCTTTACAAAGGTCAACAACGAGAGTAGCTCCTTCAGTAATGAAGACATTTGCGAAACCCGTGTTTCTTGTGCCCGCATGAACTGGAATTCTATTTGCATCTCAAATTTAGGGCCCTTTTTGTATCATGTTATAAAATAGTTTTCTGTTTTATAAATTGAAAAACCCGTGAAAAACTTGTTTGGTAGGAAATTTTCAAAATATGATAAAAACTCAATTTAGGATACAAAATCAAAATCATGGTTTAAAAGTGAAAACAATATATTGATGTATCCCTTGTTTTCGAAAAACAGAATCCGAAATTTAATGAAAACGTGGGATAAAATATTGAGTTGAAAAAAAAAAAAGACCGGGCTTTGAAGGAGAAAATTCAAAAAGCCCGCCTTCAATCTCCTTATATATTTCTTCTCCAATTCATCCTTTTCATCTCTCAAGGTCTAGGTTCTTGGTTCTGTAGTCTTGCTCGTCTTCAGAAAATTAATTGGTTTCTTCGTCTTCCTAGTCGTCTTCACCATATTGGGTTCTCTGGTTTTAGTCTTCTTCTTCAGGTATTATTTCACTATATGTTGATATGTATTGATGAAGACTATCTGTTGAATTTTATTCTGGGATTTTAACTTGTTTAATTATAAATCTATTTCTGTAGAGGGTGTTTTAGACCTGTAGGATTATCATATCAATTCGATCTAGACTGACCCAATCGAATATGTGGTGTGGTGTATCTTCGTTTTGCTTTAGTTAAATTTGGAATTATTGGTCTAAGTAAATTTTAGGTCGGATATTGATCTCCAGGTTGGTTCTTTCCCCCATAGACTACAAAATTATGTGGCATTTGGATAGTTGTTCCTTTTTTATTTCAAGAATCTTGGGATCAGAAAGATGATTATGGATTAATGTTGGTCTACTACTATGCACACAGATTCCTTGTTATATAATGTGCACTTGGATTTCATCAATCTCTAACTTGTTTTTTACCCACATGAACATAAATGGGTTGTAAATTGTAATTAGTGGAATGTAAATGGAATTGTGATCTATACCTCACAGTCGGAGTTAATTAATCTCTAACCAAGAAGGGCTAGCATGAAAATTATATGATATATGTTGATTAGCATTGACGAAGACTATCTATTTAAGGATTCGTTTAGTTAATTATGATATACGTACGTTATATGAGTTCTATTTGTTTTAGGATTTGTTTCGTTGTTAATATATATTATTGACTTAATTGCCTCTTGTTCCCTTTGATTAGAAGTATCCTTTTGGTAGCCTTCTGATACTTGCCTTTCATCAAACTAGATAGTTCTACAGGCCAAAATTTGTCAACTAATTCACAATGAATTATATGAATATTAGAAACATGTAACGAGAAGACACGCACGCACTCAAGATACAAACATGTACATGGTTCACCCAAATCGGGCTATGTCCACGGTATTATCACATTCTCATTAGTATAATAGTGTTTACTTATACATGATACAATATGCATAGAGCCTTTAAGAGAGAGAATGATAAATGTAGAGAGAAGAGAGAGATCTCATGTTAGAGAGAGAGAGTGTGTGTGTGTGTATTTCTAATGAGAGAGTGGGGTCCCCTAAATGAGGGTGAGAGTGTTCTTTATATAGACAAGATTAGGTCATGTTGGTGGGACCCAATGATGAGCTTTAGTAATGAGCTTTGATGAGGAGCCTTGTTAGTGGGCCTTGGAGATGGGCTCGATGTGATCTTCTTAGTTTTCTGTATGGGCTTGTTGCTTGGTCAAGCTTGGCACAAATAGAAGTCCCCCAAGTTCTTGACTGAGGTGGACTGCTTCGGTTGAGGACTTGTAACAAGAGTGCTTCTGATCGAGCAAATCTTTTGTTTTCGTACACTGCTTCTCTCAGTGCACTATCAACAGTCCCCCAAGTCCTCTGTCAAGGTGGGATGCCGAGAGGAAAAAAATCACTTGTAGTTGATGTATGTCTGTCTGTGCGGATACATGTGTTGGCATGATAGTTATTGTATCCTAGTAGTCCACCGGTGAGTAGGACCTTGGTGATGAGCTTGCATATTGTGTTTGTTGTGTTGTGTGCAAGTGTATGCTTGTTCGTCATATTTTGTGTTTGCCATTGTTTGAGCGAATGCTTGCTCGGCATGTTTTGTTGTTTGCAATTGTTTGAGCTAATGTTTGCTCGGCGTGTTCTTATGTTTGCCATTGTTTGAGCTAATGTTTGCTCGACATGTTTTTGTGTTTGCCATTGTTTGAGCTAATGTTTGTTTGGCATGTTTTTGTGTTTGCCATTGTTTGAATTAATGTTTGCTCGACATGTTTGTGTTTGCCATTGTTTGAGCTAATGTTTGCTCGACATGTTTTTGTGTTTGCCATTGTTTGAGCTAATGTTTGCTCTGCACGTTTTATTGTTTGCCATTGTTTGAGCTAATGTGTGCTCGACATGTTTTTGTGTTTGCCATTGTTTGAGCTAATGTTTGCTCGGCATGTTTTTATGTTGATGACAATGTTGTGAGTATAGTGATCAAAGGTAATGATGTGATGCCAATGTATCTAGAAGTAATGCTAAAAGCATGATGCTTATGATTGGTCATGATAAAAAAAAAATTGTGTGTTTTGAAGTGTTACCTAATTGTGTTGAGGCTTTTCATGAGGTCTTACTCGGTTTGAGCCAAGGTGTTGCCATGGGGTATGTAAGTGTAAGCTCATGTTGGTGATATTAGTTGCTATGAAGATTCATGGGGTGGCTAGTTGAGCATGTGTTTGTCATTGCCTCAGAGGAGTTGTGGTGTTGCTGACCCATAGGGGCGTGACTAATTAGTAGATTATCAAAGAGGGGAAAATGGAGTCCCCCATTTGTTGAGTTTGGGGGTTATGCCAATTAGAGAGATGATTTTACGAAGCGGGTATCTGACTAATCAGCTTGGTGCGAGGCATGGTGATTTATGCACTCGGTATCTGCACCATTTTGTGGTTTGCCCCCTTCATTATTGCATTGCGTGTGTCTGTATTTGTTCTAGTGTCCATCTCTTTGGATTTTTATGTAGTTTGAGCTTTGTTCTATCTTTATATGGGTTGATCCCTGGCAGGTTGGTGAATTGCACTGATTTTTGGTGAACAGTTGATGCCGAAAATGGTACCAACGAGACCGTGAAAACTACATATAAACATCAAGACACAAACACGTACGTGGTTCACCCAAATTGGGTTACATCCACCGGACCAACTTTCCGGATATTATTATTGATAATATTTGTGTTACATTGGCTTTGAGCCAAGAGAATATAAGATTGTGAGAAGAGGTTGTCTCCCAAATGAGAGGGATAAGTCCTCTTAAATAGACAAGGCCTAGGGCTCATTTAGTTTGTGGGCTTCGTATTGGGCTTAGGCTCGGCCCAAATGAGGGGTGAAATCACATACTAACAGTAGTCCCCTAAGTCTTCAGTCAAGATCGTGTCTTGGCTGGGGATTTGTAACAATAGTCCAAGTACGGGCCGAACTAAGTGGTTGTTATTCTGGCTCGAAGTCCGACATGAAGCGGCACTCGGTATGAGGCAATACTTAACTAGAGGGTGCGCTCATCGCGAGGCTACTCTGCAAGGGGCAACATTCATTATGAGGTTGTTCGACTAGAGGCGATCGATCTGTGCGAGGCTACTCGGCTAGAGGCGGGCACTCGGTATGAGGCAATACTTAACTAGAGGGTGCTTTCATCATTAAGTTACTCGGCAAGGGGCGACACTCATTCGCTGCTCGACTAGAGGTGATCGCTCTGTGCAAGGCTGCTCGGCTAGAGGCGGTTGCTTTGTGCGAGGTTGCTTGGCTAGAGGCGGCCGCTCATTGTGAGGATGTTGGCTAGAGGCGGTCACTTTGTGCGAGGCGACTCGGCTAGAGGAGGTCACTCTGTGCGAGGCGGCTCAACTAAAGGCGATCGCTAGTGCAAGGCTGCGTAGTTAGAGGTATCGCCCATTGCAAAGTGGCTCGGCTAGAGGCAATGCTTATTGCGAGTATTAGCTCATCACGAGTGGGCATTCGGTATGAGTTACCGAGGGACACGTGGGTGCAAGCTGGCGAGGAGCATGATAGACTAATTGATTGTGCCGATTGGCATTTGATGACTCGGTAGGTCTTGATAATGCACATAAATATATCGGTTAGTATACCGAAATAATATACTTAAGCCCCAAATATTATAATATAATTTAATATTATATTATATTATAATATTATATAACAAAATTTAATGTTAATGAATATGCAATTATGCACTGAGTACGGTGGTTGCATAAATAATATTTATAATTGAAATGTGATTATGCATCCGTGTTAGAGCGGCATTTGATGCTATGACATGCCCACCAAAAGTTATGTGGTAAAAGTAAATGACAAATTAATAAGAAAGTCATGTGATCAAAATTACTTAAGTGCACATGCATTCGGTGGTCGCCGTCGATTTGGTGGCGGAAGGAATCCCGAGCGGCGGTCGCGCGGTGCTCCTGCAAGGGTTTAGCACATCGTCGCTTCCTCACCATGATGGTGTAGATGGTGGTGCGGGTCTGCAGTTCTTCTTCTCTCTAATGGCTGGTATGCAGTCAAAGATGATGCTTTTTTGGCTCTTTTGTTTGTTTTCTCACTTCGGATTTTCAAAATCAATAAAGATTTTTGCTTTTGTTTTCTTCTCTGTTGGTCTGCTGTGAGTGAGAGAAGGGAGTGAGAGATGTTAACAGAATATATAACATATAGTTCTCTTTTCTCGCAATTTTTAGTTATTGTTAGAAGCTATTGAAGTGGTGGTTGATGATAAAGCTGATTGGTCTGCCAAACTGAGGGCATGAACATGTGGAAAAGGGAGATAGATATGCAGACTTCATCTTTTAAAAAGAAAATTTGGATGCAAATAAGTGATGCGTTGTTTGCGATGCAAATAAGTGATCGTGAGTTCTCAGATCTAATTGAGCATACAAGATTTGGATGGGATCCTATTGCAAATACCGTGACTGCTTCGGAACAAACGTGGGCTAGTTATATTAAGGTACAATTTTACCTTCATGCAGTATTTTTTAGTTGATGACCGTTTACCTTCACAAATAAAAATAAATTATACTCTACATCATTATCTATTTGGTATATTGTTCATGTCAATTTTTGTCATTTATTAAGTTTTTTTTACTTGATTTGCATAAAGTGCCATGAGCGAAACCATATCGTAAGAAAGGGTGAGAGCACTATCAAAATTTAGGAGAGATATTCAACACAACTACTGCTTCTAGTCAGGTGCATTACTCATCTAGCCAACTCCCTCCTAACTTTGACGAGGGGCGTGAATCAGAGAATAATTTTCTTAACACCGGAGTTCACATCAATCTTGATGAGGATATAGATGCTACCAATCCTCAACTTGAGAGTAAAGGAAAAAGAAAAAGTGTGACTGATGCTCCACAATTAAGCGACGTTCAAAGAAATGGGAGAACATGGAAGCTTATTTGGATCTTTGCAGTGAGGCAATGAGCCTAAAATTAGCAAGTAAAAAGGAAAAACAGTGATGAAGAAAAGAAAGAGAAGCATTCAATTGAAGAGTGCCTTCAAATGGTGGAGTCAATGGGAAACATTAAACACAACACATTTAACAAGTTCATAGATAAGAATGTAGTTCTTGAATGGAGGAAACTTTTCTTAACCACCCTTTAGAATTATTGGTTGTGGTTTGAGTATTTGGTGTTTCTTTTTCTTTCTAAAATCTATACTGAAGTGTTTTAGGTTTATTTAACAGTGATGAAACAATCAATTAAGTTTTTTTTTTTGAGGAACTATGAACGATGCCTATCTTCTATTTCAACCTCTGTATTTTGTATAGGTATGATGAGTAGGATGCATTATGTATTGAGAAACAGAGTCATAACAATGTTCATATTTAGTGATGAGAAGTAAATGTTGTTCACATATGCGATTAGATGTTCGGACGATGTCTCATCTGTGCTTATTTGTATTCTCATGGTGCTTACATTTCCAAAATGGTTTACCTTTCATTTACTAATGTTGGTATTGTTTTTATAATTGCTAATGTTATACAATGATCATAGTTCTAAAGATCAGGGCCTTATGGTGTGTGAGCTATCCACTTGGTAGTACACTTGGCAGCTAGGTGGCATAGGTGAGCTGTGAATGTGTGAGTTATATCAAAAATCCTAACCGAAAGTGTGTGAGTGGGATTGTGTGGAGAGTAAGGTGAATGACATCATAGTGTCATCATCCTAACCGTTTTCTAGAAGTAAGAAAGGTGTGTGTGTGCTCTTATATTGTAACAATCTCAATCACAAAATCAAATAATGAGAACTTAGTCACATTCTGATTCAATCAACTCAAAATTCTCTCAAGCATAAAATCAAACAGTTAGAGTGCATTGATCATAACAGTGATCATTACTCAAATTCTAGAATCAATCCAATCCAAAATTCGCTCAACCAAATAGAAAGAATCCTAAACTAATCCTAAACCAATCGATTTCAGCTAGGAAACTCGGATTTGAAGAAATCATACCTGAGTACATTTTTGGGCTCTTGCATTGAGAACCATCTTCATCTCCCGCCGAGCCTCTCATCTCTGAAATCCAACATGGTATCAAACCTCTGAGATCATCATCTGGGGCGTCTGATTGTGCTGGCAGTTGAGCTGGCGCTTACATTGCTCTGATGCAGAGTCTGATATGGCTGGTTCTAGCGGAGGTGAGCAGAGATGAGCTCCTATGTTCACAAGAACTAATTATGCCTTTTGGAGCATAAAAATGAAGACAGGTTTGAAACCTTATGATCTATGGAGGTTTGTGGATCAAGACTTACATGAATCTGAATACGATGAACATGATGGAGTGATTGACTCAGCAAACCCGTGTAGATCTTATCAAAGATTCCAAGGCAATAAGCATACTGCAAACTGCAATAGCTAATGACATTTTCCCAAGGATTGCAAATGAGGAGACATCCAAGGCAACATGGGATATCTTGAAGCAGGAATACAGAGGAGATCTTAAGGTTAGGGCTGTTAAATTACATTCACTAAGAAGGGATTTTGAATATACAAGAATGAAAAATGATGAATCACTATCTGCATATAGGTTTAGATTGTTTGGTGTGGTAAATCAAATGAAAACATATAGTGAAGTGATCACAGAAAGAAGACTAGCACAAAAAATTCTAATTAGCGTAACTAAACCCAGTGACTCCATTGTATCCATCCTCGAAGAAACTAAAGACCTTGAAAATATTAGTGTTCAAAGCATCATTGCATCAATCAGGGCATTTGACCAAAGATTGGAAATGCACACTGAGGGTGAAGTTGAGAAAGCATTCTCAAGAATGAGTGTTAACTCTAAGTTTCAGCATCAATCAAACACTAATCAAGGCAAGTACAAGAAACAATTCAAAGGAGGAAACAAAGGCTGGAATAGCAACAATAAGTTCAAAGGAAATGTGAGATATGACAACAAGTTCAACAAGTTTGCAAGAAACTAGAAAGGTGAAAGCAGTGGCTCTAAAGATGCCTGTAAGGTCTGTGACAAGCTATATGTAAGGACCCTTCCCGAATTTTTCCTCGAAACCCGGAAAGAACCCTTATCCCGTATGACAGCTCTTTTACCTCAAAAAATTTATACCAGGAATACCCTTTATCTTTCAATAATTTTTAGTAAACCTTACAGGGTTCCCGACACAACCTCTGTACTTACTGACCACTCCTACCTGTCAAACGTAGGATAGCATACAGGTCAAGCCAAGACCTCGTAATAATGGTGGTCCAAATAGGAATACCTTCTTATACCAATTGTCAGTAGGTCAGACACTGCTGACACCTCTACTGGAATACCACAAGACAACCGACTAGTCAGATACTTGTGAACCAACAATAATTCGTCACTCTAGGTCACCGCCCACACCAACCCACTGACCCGGATGACGAAGTATTTTTATAGGCTGATTAAGCACATGACAATTGTCGTCAAACCATATTAGAGCCGGAAATATCCTCGGCTATCATATCATATAAACCGGCAAGTATCATCGACTATCATATTGTATACTCAGCCGGAATAACATTCAGCTATCATATCACATCAGTCGGCATATCCCTCGATTGGCATATCCCTAGCCACCAGGGTATCTCTTGGGGTGTGCTAGTCCTGTATCACAACTCTCTGTACTATGCATAGACAGCCTCGTGACTCGGCGGAGCCAAAACTCCTCGATGCTAGAGTCGGAGCACTCAACGAACAAACGGAGTAAAATTCTCGACGCTAGTCAAAGAAACAGTAACCAATTATATTGAAGGTTCACCGGGTTCACCGCCAACAGCGGATCCTAGTCCCATATTCTGGTCCTCCTCAAATATGTTTATCTTGGAGGTTCACCGGGTTCACCGCGAATAACGGATCCTGGCCCCGGGTCCTGGCCTCCCTCAAATCAATGTTTATCTCGGAGGTTCACCAGGTTCTCCGTCTCAGCGGATCCTAACCCCGACTCCTGGGCCCCCTCAAAACCGTATTGTTTATATTGGAGGTTCACCGGGTTCTCCGTCTCAGCGGATCCTAACCCCGGCTCCTGGGCCCCCTAAAAACCGTATTGTTTATATTGGAGGTTCACCGAGTTCTCCGTCTCAGCGGATCCTAACCCCGGCTCCTGGGCCCCCTAAAAACCGTATTGTTTATATTAGAGGTTCACCGGGTTCTCCGTCTCAGCGGATCCTAACCCCGGCTCCTGGACCCCCTCAAAACAGTATTTTATAATCACAATAACGGTTTCAATTCAAAATCATGGACTCAAATAATTACCACGTCAAAACAATATCAAAACCGAATCCAACAACCATGCCATTTCTCACAACACACTTTCACTGAAATATTGGAAAAACAAATGTCCAGAAATCATTTATAAATTTCAGGAAATCATTCCAACCATACACAACAGTATTTAAATCAAAGATATTGATGCATGCATTACAAGTTATAAACCAAAAGTCCACTCACAAACATCATCCAACCCAAAATTCATGGACGCTCTAGCCCAAGGAACACATGCACAATAATGACCCAACTACCTTGACTTTCCGAGCTCAATACCCGCTCCACGGTCAACCATTACCGCTGGGACTACCCAAATCGGGCCCGAAACGAACTCCTATGGCCTCGAAACCAACAAAATATGATACGGATCATCCCAAAACCCTAGTCACGCACCGCCGTTACATCGGGAATAGTCCCACGCGCCGCCACGCGCCACCAGAAAGTCAGAATACGCGCCCACGCGCCCTCACGCACCGGTCACGCACCTGCTACAGTGTTAACGCGCCTGGACCGGTCCAACCTGGCCCAGCTCGACCTGACCCGACCCGGCTCGACCTGACCAGTTCAACTCGACCCGACCAGTTCACTCAACCCGATCGATTCAACTTGACCCGATCGGTTCACTCAACCCGACCAGTCACCGGTGACTCGCCGGAGAAGACGACCGTCTGCCGGCGCCACTATCTGGTTTCGCTGGAATCCCCCATTTTCGGCCGAAACTTCAAGCTTTTATAACTACCTCAAAACTCAACCATTTTTCACAAATTTTATGTCTAAATCTATCTACTCAAACCCAAGAATCCAAATATGATCTCAAAACTACAAACACGTACCTGTGTAAGCCGAAAAATCAATCGGAAGATCCAAAACTTCCTATACTCGGTTCGGCTTCCCCCGTGGTCCTCTCCTTCGATGGTTGGTACGGTTGTGATCGTGGGAAGGAGTATAATACGATTAGTGGATCAAAAATGGAAGTTAAAGCCTTGAATCAAAAGTTGACTTTGTGGGTTTTTGGGATGTTTTTCTCACGGGTTCGGGGTGTGTGTTTGTTTTACAGAGAGAGATGATAATGAGATGAAGATGTAAAATGATTGGGGTTAAAAAATATCTTCTCCCAAGCCAAAATTACCAAAATGCCCTTGCACATCTAGACCTATAACTTTCGTACATGAACTCCATTTTTTACGTGCCGCCTGTCTACGAACTCATGAGTTTGAGACCTACGTAACGACCCCAGAAAAATTCCCAAAAGTATTGCCAGTCAAAAAGGGACTCTCGAACCCATCCAAAATCGAGGGTAAAATCATCCAATTCTCAAAATAATTTAATTTCTGGTCCGGGTCGTTACACTACATTATGGTGAATGTTGGTTCAAGGGAAAGGTTAAGTGCAACAAGTGATCTAAATTTGTCCATATAGCCAAGGATTGTGTTGTTAAGAAATCAACAAACCTGGCTCAATATGTTGAAGAGGTAGAAGGGAATATGTTCTATGCTTGCCATGCAGCCTCAATTGAGAAATATGTGGTACTTTGACAGTGGTTGTAGTAACCATATGACAGGTCATGATTCCCTATTAACCAACATTGACATGAATGTGAATGTAAAATGAAGATGGGCATTGGTGATTTGGTTCAAGCTGCTGGGAAATGCTCACTTGTAATTCACACTAAGCAAGGTGACAAGTTTATAAAAGATGTGATGCTTGTAACTGGCCTAGATGAAAACCTACTAAGTGTGGGACAAATGGTAGAACATGGCTATTTTCTTGTGTTTGGTGATCAGACTAGGGATGTCTATGAAAACAAAGGCATGGATCACAGACTTGCAAGGGTTCCAATTACTGGAAGCAGGTGTTTTCCACTGTCACATGACTATGTCAATCCAGTGGCTATGAAGGCTGAAGTAAAAAAAAATTTAGAATCATGGCACCAAAGATTTGGCCATTTGAACTACTCTAGTCTTAAAATGCTAAGGCAGAAGGAGATGGTGATTGGCTTGCTTAGTCTAAATGGTGAGAAGGAAATATGTGAAGGGTGCATTTCTAGAAAACTGAATCCATTTGACACAGAAGAGGCATGAAGGGCATCCACACAACTTGAGCTCATACACTCAGATGTGTGTGGACCAATGCAAACAGAAACCATAGGAGGTAACAAATACTTCCTTACATTCACTGATGATCATTCTAGGATGTGCTAGTTGTATTTTCTAAGACGCAAATAAGGTGTACTAAATGTGTTTAGAAAGTTCAAAGCAATGGTTGAACTTCAAAGTGGTTTTAAGCTTAAGAAACTGAGAAGTGACATAGGTGGTTAGTACACCTCAAGTGAGTTTCAAAGCTTCTCTGAGGAATGTGGAATTGAAAGACAACGTATTGTTGCCTACTCACCTCAGTAAAATGGTGTTGCTGAGAGGAAGAACATAACCATTGGGGAAATGGCAAAGTCCATGATGCATGTCCTCACTCCCTAATTAACTTCCCTCCAATATCACATTGCTTTCACAGGAAAATTTTGTATGTACCCGCTAGAATAAAAAGATCAGTCGGTAGTAATAACCCTTGTACATTAATAGATCTATTTAAATTAAAAATAGTACTAAACAAAGATGAAAATCTACATTAGCTTATTGTCCATCCAATTTTGTTAAACATCAATGTCTTCACTAGCATCACCAATTCCTTCATTCGTATCATCATTCGTTAATAATGTGGAATCTAATGATGGTTCATCTAAGTGTTAGATTTGGAATCTCAAGTAAATTAACATTTGTTATATACATGGAATCAAATTTATCACCACTTACTTTGGATTTACAAAATAATTCACTAACTTTGAAAATCATTAAGTTTACCCACTTTTTCAAAATATATGCCCATAAAATAGTCCCACGTGTCCTATAAATACCCAAAACCTCCTCCCTAGTTCGAAACGTTCAGAAGTTCTTATTTTTCTGAAACGCGTATTTGAGAATTTCATAAGAGTTTCGTATTAGTAAGGGTTTTCAAAATGCAATAAGTCACCCTAATGGAGTTTCAGTGCTTGATAGCTTAATATTAACATGCATTGGAGCAATTCGAAAATAAAACAGTGACTTTCCAATTTAACCTTCGTATTATATAGGGTCGTCCCAATGGAAGATGAGGTCTAAGATGATTAATCATTTTTATCCATATATAGTTGCAAATAAGATGTTACCTTATAGGCAAAAAACTTCTTAAATAATCTATCTTACATCTAAGAATGCAAAATTATAAGATAATTTAAATAACAAACATTATATCATATTTCTTACAAAAATATATATTAATATGATAAAATGTGAGAGAAAATTTAGTTTCCATGTGTTTTTTTATATACAGTTTTGTTTCCTCTTTAACAACTAAACTATTGGTGTATTAAAATAAATATAACTCCAGCAAAAAATGGTAAAAAGCCTAACTAATAAATGTGGGTATTTTTTGTTAAAAAGAAAAGTAGTCAATGGACAATTTGGCTTTCAAAAAAAAATTATTAGTATTTGAACCATAATATTTAATTCAAACTATTTTTTAGGCCTCAACTAAGCTTATAATGGACTATTTTTTAATTAAATTAACACATATATTAAGTATCTTACTTGCCTTGAGTTTGGGACAGCTCTGTACTTTATTTATTTTTATTAAAGGGATGAATATCATTGATAATAAGAAGAAACAATGCCTGTTAGGGGCTTACAAGCGTTTAGGGCCTTATTAAAACTTCACTTTAAAACTCAGTTAGATTGGGAAAAATCCAGTAAGGAAAAAGAGTGACCCACCCCAAAAATAAAACTTTACAGACCCATATCTTTGTCTAACGAAGTCTCAAGCCAAGGAAGGACATCAGCCAACCATTCTTTCCTTGTCTGCGCATGAAGGCCATCCCTCGCCATTCCGTGAGCCACACGGTTAGCCAATCGTGTTGTATACAACAAAGATGTCACTGGGAGACCACTAGTCTTCATAAGGTCATGCACTTCCAAAGCCAAGAGGCCCAAAGAGTTCCACACGCTGCCTGCACTTTTTACCGCTAAGATAGCTTCCAGACCGTCAGTTTCAATGAGGAGATTATATAGTCCTCTCTGCTGGAAAAAAAAGCCTTTCTTTCAGAGCCACGAGCTCTGTCGCTGGCCACCGAAAGACCAGCGGAGCCTGGGCCAGCAAATCCCCCAACGAGCATCCCATTGTGGTCGCGTAGAACGCCTCCCAATCCCCTCATTAGTCCACCCGGGTCTACTGCTCCATCGACATTGAGCTTGATCAAATGCAACGGTGGCCTCCTCCACCGTACATTAGAAGCTGGTTTTAGTTAGGATGCCTTACGATTTATAGCAGAAAATTCAGCGTGGAGCTCAAATGTTTTCTCCATTACCTCAAGAGCTGGTTGACCAGGAGTCTGGTGAAGACTTTTATTCTTGCAATGCCAAATCTGCCAACATGTATATAAAAAGCATTCCAATTCAGAGTGATCAAGTGCACTTACAGCTGCTTCAAAGAGGTCCATAAAGCATCCTTCAGTCGGGAATTTATGCAAAGGGAAAGTGGTTTCTCTCCAAAACTTCTGACTCTGCCTGCAACTCCAGAGGGCATGGAAAGTGTCTTCCATTTGCTTACCACATCGACCACGTAGCCCAGATGGAACAACATGTCTCCTATACAGGTTGAATGACGTTGGAAGAATTTCCAGGCTTGCCTTCCACCCAAAAAGTTTCACCTTGTTTGGAACTTTAAGTCTCCATAACTAGTTCCAGTAACTTTCCACCCGAGCCATGGCAGACCCCTATCCTTCTTCACATATACAACTCTCCACTTGGCTCAAGGCTATATGGTAGCCAGATTTCACTGAATATCTGCCATTCTTTGTATAGTACCAGAACCTCCCATCCATAAACTGCAAAGTTGTGCTTAGGGGGATACCTGCAAATAGCCATTACATCCTCAGGGCAAAAAACATGTTGGAGAAGATGCAGATTCCAGGTTCCATTAGCTCCAATTAGGTCCGAGACTTCATCCTCCAGCAGAAGCCCCATCTTGAGTATAGGCTTAAAAGTACTTGGTACAGGTATCCACTTATCATGGAAAACTGAAATAGATTCACCTGTTCCAACTCGGCTAATCATTCCTTTCTTAATCACCTCCCGACCCCATAATATAGCACGCCAAATCAGTGAAGGCGCTCCACCCACATCAGCTGCCATAAAGTCCCTATCTGGGAAATAACGAGCCCTCAACATCCGTGCTACAAGTGACTGAGGCTGATCAAGGATGCGCCAGGCCTGCTTCGCAACCATAGCCTTATTGAATGCCTCGAAATTCTTGAACCCCAACCCCCCTCGGGATTTTGGACTACACAACTTTTGCCAATTCAACCAATGGATACTCCGCTTACCAGACTTACCCCACCAAAATCTCGCAATTTGGGCCTACAGTTCATGGCATAAAGATCGAGGGAGTTGGAAAACACTCATTGAGTACGTTGGAAGAGCTTGGGCTACTACCTTAACTAGCACCTCCTTCTCGGCTGCAAAGAGAAGCTTGGCATTCCATGCATTCAGTCTACTTTGGAGGACCTCTCTAGATTTTTCAAACATCCTTCACTTGTTTCGCTGGGGAATTGTTGAAAGCCCTAGGTAACTTTCATGACAATCTACTACCTGGATGCCCAACATATTGGAAATGAGCCGCAGTAGGATAGGCTCTGAGTTGGGACTAAAACAGGCGGCCGTCTTCTCAAAATTGGTTACTTGACCCGTAGCTTGCTCATATTCCTTTCACACTGATAGAAATTGTTGGCACTCCCAGATATGGGCATTGCAAAAAAGCAAGCTGCCATCTCCAAAAAACAAGAGAGAGATTTTGCGAGCCCCCGAGCCAACTGAGACCCCAATTAATTTCCTTTGTTGAGCCTGTGACATTAAAGCAAAGAAGCCTTCAGCATAAATTAAAAAGAGATAGGGTAAGAGAGGGTCTCCCTGTCGTAAGCCCCGGGAAGGTACTATGTGGCCAGTAGCTCGTCCACGGACCAGGATAGTGTAACTAGTAGTGGTCACACACTCCATGATGAGACGGATGAACTGATCAGCAAACCCCAATTTACGCATCATTCCCTCCAAGTAATTCCATTCAACACGATCATAGGCTTTAGACGTGTCTAGCTTCAAACTCATTTTCTTCAGGTCGCTATTCCCTCTCCGATGGATGGCATGGATGCATTCAAAGGCAACAATAATGTTGTCTGTGATAAGTCTAGTAGATACAAAGGCACTTAGGTACTCTGAAATCACTGAAGGCATAATGGGCTTCATTCGATTCACGATGGCTTTGGAAATGATCTTGTAGATGACCCGACATGAGGCAATTGGCCTAAATTCAGTGACTGGACTTGGATTGGCCACCTTCGGAATCAGCGATATTAGTGTGTGATTTACTTCCTTCACACTCCTGCCCTCATTCAAAACAGCTAGATAAAAACCAACCACATCATCACCAACAACATCCCAATACTTCTTAAAGAAAAGAGCTGGCATACCGTCCACACCAGGGGCCTTGGTTGGGAACATTTGGAATAGGGCATGTTCAACATCTCCTCGTGTATATGGTTGACATAGGGCCATGTTCTGTTCTGCAGTGACCCTTGACTTGGTGGCTGCCAATACTGTATCAATATCCCTCCCTCTAGGACTAGTAAACAACTGCTGAAAATATTGGACAAACGCTCGCCCTACTCCCCCATCCGAAGTTTGCCATACATTAGTTGAATCATACACACATTTATTGCATTCCTCCTTGGTGGACTAGTGAAAGAACTTTGTATTTTGATCTCCTTTGCGAAGCCAAGAGACCCGTGAGCTTTGACGCCAAAGATGTTCCTCCCTGGCCCGCAAGGAATTAAGCTCAAGGTTGAGCTGCCTCTCCATTTTCAGGTCCCGATCAGATGGTAAGGCAGCGTCAAGGCTCTCTAGCTGCGCCTGGGTCCTCTTAATTCTCACATGGATGTTGCCCACTGTGTCCCAGCTCCACTGCTTAAGGGAACGTTGATTGCCTTCTAACTTTTGCAGCATTGAGGTCTGGGGTCCTTCCCAAGTTTCAGTTACCACCTCTTTGCAACCCTCGGTGTTAACCCACATTTCCTCAAAAAAGAAGCGTCGGCGTCGCCTCCCAGGTAGTGGAGAAGATGTCAGACGAGACCAAATGGGGAGATGGTCTGATGCCCAACAGTTGAGATGGAATGTGAGTACCGTTGGATACATTTGTAGAAAAGCATTCACCA